>OY757188.1:43173581-44373581 GCA_963583895.1 Melanophora roralis
TTTGGTTTGCTTATAGTAGTTCTCATTTTGTTTATTGAGGTTCTTATATAAAGACAGAAAATATTCATGAGTTTTTTAAGAATTTGGGTTGAAGTCTACTGATGATTTGGTGTAAGAACCAATGAAATGCATATAGACAAACTTAACCAACAACAAACCCTATATGTAAATATACAAGAAAATTGGGATTAAATCCTAAATAATATTTTAAAAGTGTTGCTTAACAACAAGGTTTTGTTTTCGGTAGCCCTTATAATACATTTAGTAATAACCAATGGTTATTCAAATGTAAAGGGGAAAAAGAAAATCAAAACAGCGAATAGCGAATATTGGTTTGTTGGATTCTTTAAAAAACTTGAACGTTTTGGTTTGCCTATAGTAATTCTCATTTCGTTTATTGAGGTTATTATATAAAGACAGAAAATATTCATGAGTTTTTTAAGAATTTGGGTTGAAGTCTACTGATGATTTGGTGTAAGAACCAATGAAATGCATATAGACAAACTTAACCAACAACAAACCCAATAAATATACAAGAAAATTGGGATTAAATCCTAAATAATATTTTAATGTTGTTAAACAACAAGGTTTTGTTTTCGGTAGCCCTTATAATACATTTAGTAATAACCAATGGTTATTCAAAGGTAAAGGGGAAAAAGAAAATCAAAACAGTGAATAGCCAATAATGGTTTGTTGAATTCTTAAAAAAACTTGAACGTTTTGGTTTGCTTATAGTAATTCTCATTTTGTTTATTGAGGTTAATATATAAACAGAAAATATTTATGAGTTTTTTAAGAATTTGGGTTGAAGTCTACTGATGATTTGGTGTAAGAACCAATGAAATGCATATAGACAAACTTAACCAACAACAAACCCTATAAAAAAACAAGAAAATTGGGATTAAATCCTAATAATATTTTAAAAGTGTTGTTAAACAACAAGGTTTTGTTTTCGGTAGCCCTTATAATACATTTAGTAATAACCAATGGTTATTCAAATGTAAAGGGGAAAAAGAAAATCAAAACAGCGAATAGCGAATATTGGTTTGTTGGATTCTTAAAAAAACTTGAACGTTTTGGTTTGCTTATAGTAATTCTCATTTTGTTTATTAAGGTTATTATATAAAGACAGAAAATATTCATGAGTTTTTTAAGAATTTGGGTTGAAGTGTAAGAACCAATGAAATGCATATTGACAAACTTAACCAACAACAAACCCTATAAATATACAAGAAAATTGGGATTAAATCCTAAATAATATTTTAAGTGTTGTTAAACAACAAGGTTTTATTTTCGGTAGCTCTTATAATACATTTAGTAATAACCAATGGTTATTCAAATGTAAAGGGGAAAAATAAAATCAAAACAGCGAATAGCGAATATTGGTTTGTTGGATTCTTGAAAAAAGTTGAACGTTTTGGTTTGCTTATAGTAATTCTCATTTTGTTTATTGAGGTTATTATATAAAGACAGAAAATATTTATGAGTTTTTTAAGAATTTTGGTTAAAGTCTTCTGATGATTTGGTGTAAGAACCAATGAAATGCATATAGACAAACTTAACCAACAACAAACCCTATAAATATACAAGAAAATTGGGATTAAATCCTAAATAATATTTTAAGTGTTGTTAAACAACAAGGTTTTGTTTTCGGTAGCCCTTAAATACATTTACTAATAACCAATGGTTATTCAAATGTAAGGAGAAAAAGAAAATCAATATAGCGAATATTGGTTTGTTGGATTCTTAAAAAAACTTGAACGTTTTGGTTTGCTTATAGTAATTCTCATTTTTTTATTGAGGTTGTTTGGTGTAAGAACCAATAAAATGCATATAGACAAACTTAACCAACAACAAACCTTATAAATATACAAGAAAATTGGGATTAAATCCTAAATAATATTTTAATGGGTTTAAACAACAAGGTTTTGTTTTCGGTAGCCCTTATAATACATATAGTAATAACCAATGGTTATTCAAATGTAAAGGGGAAAAATAAAATCAAAACAGCGAATAGCGAATATTGGTTTGTTGGATTCTTGAAAAAACTTGAACGTTTTGGTTTGCTTATAGTAATTCTCATTTTGTTTATTGAGGTTATTATATAAAGACAGAAAATATTCATGAGTTTTTTAAGAATTTGGGTTGAAGTCTACTGATGATTTGGTGTAAGAACCAATAAAATGCATATAGACAAACTTAACGAACAACAAACCCTATATGTAAATATACAAGAAAATTGGGATTAAATCCTAAATAATATTTTAATGGGTTTAAACAACAAGGTTTTGTTTTCGGTAGCCCTTATAATACATATAGTAATAACCAATGGTTATTCAAATGTAAAGGGGAAAAATAAAATCAAAACAGCGAATATCGAATATTGGTTTGTTGGATTCTTAAAAAAACTTGAACGTTTTGGTTTGCTTATAGTAGTTCTCATTTTGTTTATTGAGGTTATTATATAAAGACAGAAAATATTCATGAGTTTTTTAAGAATTTGGGTTGAAGTCTACTGATGATTTGGTGTAAGAACCAATAAAATGCATATAGACAAACTTAACGAACAACAAACCCTATATGTAAATATACAAGAAAATTGGGATTAAATCCTAAATAATATTTTAAAAGTGTTGTTAAACAACAAGGTTTTGTTTTCGGTAGCCCTTATAATACATTAAGTAATAACCAATGGTTATTCAAATGTAAAGGGGAAAAAGAAAATCAGAACAGCGAATAGCGAATATTGGTTTGTTGGATTCTTAAAAAAACTTGAACGTTTTGGTTTACTTATAGTAATTCTCATTTTGTTTATTGAGGTTATTATATAAAGACAGAAAATATTCATGAGTTTTTTAAGAATTTGGGTTGAAGTGTAAGAACCAATGAAATGCATATAGACAAACTTAACCAACAAGAAACCCTATAAATATACAAGCAAATTGGGATTAAATCCTAAATAATATTTTAAGTGTGGTTAAACAACAAGGTTTTGTTTTCGGTAGCCCTTATAATACATTTAGTAATAACCAATGGTTATTCAAATGTAAAAGGGAAAAAGAAAATCAAAACAGCGAATATTGGTTTGTTGGATTCTTAAAAAAACTTGAACGTTTTGGTTTGCTTATAGTAGTTCTCATTTTGTTTATTGAGGTTCTTATATAAAGACAGAAAATATTCATGAATTTTTTAAGAATTTGGGTTGAAGTCTACTGATGATTTGGTGTAAGAACCAATGAAATGCATATAGACAAACTTAACCAACAACAAACCCTATATGTAAATATACAAGAAAATTGGGATTAAATCCTAAATAATATTTTAAAAGTGTTGCTTAACAACAAGGTTTTGTTTTCGGTAGCCCTTATAATACATTTAGTAATAACCAATGGTTATTCAAATGTAAAGGGGAAAAAGAAAATCAAAACAGCGAATAGCGAATATTGGTTTGTTGGATTCTTTAAAAAACTTGAACGTTTTGGTTTGCCTATAGTAATTCTCATTTCGTTTATTGAGGTTATTATATAAAGACAGAAAATATTCATGAGTTTTTTAAGAATTTGGGTTGAAGTCTACTGATGATTTGGTGTAAGAACCAATGAAATGCATATAGACAAACTTAACCAACAACAAACCCAATAAATATACAAGAAAATTGGGATTAAATCCTAAATAATATTTTAATGTTGTTAAACAACAAGGTTTTGTTTTCGGTAGCCCTTATAATACATTTAGTAATAACCAATGGTTATTCAAAGGTAAAGGGGAAAAAGAAAATCAAAACAGTGAATAGCCAATAATGGTTTGTTGAATTCTTAAAAAAACTTGAACGTTTTGGTTTGCTTATAGTAATTCTCATTTTGTTTATTGAGGTTAATATATAAACAGAAAATATTTATGAGTTTTTTAAGAATTTGGGTTGAAGTCTACTGATGATTTGGTGTAAGAACCAATGAAATGCATATAGACAAACTTAACCAACAACAAACCCTATAAAAAAACAAGAAAATTGGGATTAAATCCTAATAATATTTTAAAAGTGTTGTTAAACAACAAGGTTTTGTTTTCGGTAGCCCTTATAATACATTTAGTTATAACCAATGGTTATTCAAATGTAAAGGGGAAAAAGAAAATCAAAACAGCGAATAGCGAATATTGGTTTGTTGGATTCTTAAAAAAACTTGAACGTTTTGGTTTGCTTATAGTAATTCTCATTTTGTTTATTAAGGTTATTATATAAAGACAGAAAATATTCATGAGTTTTTTAAGAATTTGGGTTGAAGTGTAAGAACCAATGAAATGCATATTGACAAACTTAACCAACAACAAACCCTATAAATATACAAGAAAATTGGGATTAAATCCTAAATAATATTTTAAGTGTTGTTAAACAACAAGGTTTTATTTTCGGTAGCTCTTATAATACATTTAGTAATAACCAATGGTTATTCAAATGTAAAGGGGAAAAATAAAATCAAAACAGCGAATAGCGAATATTGGTTTGTTGGATTCTTGAAAAAAGTTGAACGTTTTGGTTTGCTTATAGTAATTCTCATTTTGTTTATTGAGGTTATTATATAAAGACAGAAAATATTTATGAGTTTTTTAAGAATTTTGGTTAAAGTCTTCTGATGATTTGGTGTAAGAACCAATGAAATGCATATAGACAAACTTAACCAACAACAAACCCTATAAATATACAAGAAAATTGGGATTAAATCCTAAAAAATATTTTAAGTGTTGTTAAACAACAAGGTTTTGTTTTCGGTAGCCCTTAAATACATTTACTAATAACCAATGGTTATTCAAATGTAAGGAGAAAAAGAAAATCAATATAGCGAATATTGGTTTGTTGGATTCTTAAAAAAACTTGAACGTTTTGGTTTGCTTATAGTAATTCTCATTTTTTTATTGAGGTTGTTTGGTGTAAGAACCAATAAAATGCATATAGACAAACTTAACCAACAACAAACCTTATAAATATACAAGAAAATTGGGATTAAATCCTAAATAATATTTTAATGGGTTTAAACAACAAGGTTTTGTTTTCGGTAGCCCTTATAATACATATAGTAATAACCAATGGTTATTCAAATGTAAAGGGGAAAAATAAAATCAAAACAGCGAATAGCGAATATTGGTTTGTTGGATTCTTGAAAAAACTTGAACGTTTTGGTTTGCTTATAGTAATTCTCATTTTGTTTATTGAGGTTATTATATAAAGACAGAAAATATTCATGAGTTTTTTAAGAATTTGGGTTGAAGTCTACTGATGATTTGGTGTAAGAACCAATAAAATGCATATAGACAAACTTAACGAACAACAAACCCTATATGTAAATATACAAGAAAATTGGGATTAAATCCTAAATAATATTTTAATGGGTTTAAACAACAAGGTTTTGTTTTCGGTAGCCCTTATAATACATATAGTAATAACCAATGGTTATTCAAATGTAAAGGGGAAAAATAAAATCAAAACAGCGAATATCGAATATTGGTTTGTTGGATTCTTAAAAAAACTTGAACGTTTTGGTTTGCTTATAGTAGTTCTCATTTTGTTTATTGAGGTTATTATATAAAGACAGAAAATATTCATGAGTTTTTTAAGAATTTGGGTTGAAGTCTACTGATGATTTGGTGTAAGAACCAATAAAATGCATATAGACAAACTTAACGAACAACAAACCCTATATGTAAATATACAAGAAAATTGGGATTAAATCCTAAATAATATTTTAAAAGTGTTGTTAAACAACAAGGTTTTGTTTTCGGTAGCCCTTATAATACATTAAGTAATAACCAATGGTTATTCAAATGTAAAGGGGAAAAAGAAAATCAGAACAGCGAATAGCGAATATTGGTTTGTTGGATTCTTAAAAAAACTTGAACGTTTTGGTTTACTTATAGTAATTCTCATTTTGTTTATTGAGGTTATTATATAAAGACAGAAAATATTCATGAGTTTTTTAAGAATTTGGGTTGAAGTGTAAGAACCAATGAAATGCATATAGACAAACTTAACCAACAACAAACCCTATAAATATACAAGCAAATTGGGATTAAATCCTAAATAATATTTTAAGTGTGGTTAAACAACAAGGTTTTGTTTTCGGTAGCCCTTATAATACATTTAGTAATAACCAATGGTTATTCAAATGTAAAAGGGAAAAAGAAAATCAAAACAGCGAATATTGGTTTGTTGGATTCTTAAAAAAACTTGAACGTTTTGGTTTGCTTATAGTAATTCTCATTTTGTTTATTGAGGTTATTATATAAAGACAGAAAATATTCATGAGTTTTTTAAGAATTTGGGTTGAAGTCTACTGATGACTTGGTGTAAGAACCAATGAAACCATATATACAAACTAAACCAACAACAAACCCTATAAATATACAAGAAAATTGGGATTAAATCCTAAATAATATTTTAAAAGTGTTGTTAAACAACAAGGTTTTGTTTTCGGTAGCCCTTATAATACATTTAGTAATAACCAATGGTTATTCAAATGTAAAGGGGGAAAAAAATCAAAACAGCGGGTAGCGAGTATTGGTTTGTTGGATTCTTAAAAAAACTTGAACGTTTTGGTTTGCTTATAGTAATTCTCATTTTGTTTATTGAGGTTATTATATAAAGACAGAAAATATTCATGAGTTTTTTAAGAATTTGGGTTGAAGTCTACTGATGATTTGGTGTAAGAACCAATGAAATGCATATAGGCAAACTTAACCAACAACAAACCCTATAAATATACAAGAAAATTGGGATTAAATCCTAAATAATATTTTAAAAAGTGTTGTTAAACAACAAGGTTTTGTTTTCGGTAGCCCTTATAATACATTTAGTAATAACCAATGGTTATTCAAATGTAAGGAGAAAAAGAAAATTAAAACAGCGAATAGCGAATATTGGTTTGTTGGATTCTTAAAAAAACTTAAACGTTTTGGTTTGCTTATAGTAATTTTCATTTTGTTTATTGAGGTCATTATATAAAGACAGAAAATATTCATGAGTTTTTTAAGAATTTGGGTTGAAGTCTACTGATGATTTGGTGTAAGAACCAATGAAATGCATATACACAAACTTAACCAACAAAAAACCTTATAAATATACAAGAAAATTGGGATTAAATCCTAAATAATATTTTAAAAGTGTTGTTAAACAACAAGGTTTTGTTTTCGGTAGCCCTTATAATACATTTAGTAATAACCAATGGTTATTCAAATGTAAAGGGGAAAAGAAAATCAAAACAGCGAATAGCGAATATTGGTTTGTTGGATTCTTAAAAAAACTTAAACGTTTTGGTTTGCTTATAGTAATTCTCATTTTGTTTATTGAGGTTATTATATAAAGACAGAAAATATTCATGAGTTTTTTAAGAATTTGGGTTGAAGTCTACTGATGATTTGGTGTAAGAACCAATGAAATGCATATAGACAAACTTAACCAACATCAAACCCTATAAATATACAAGAAAATTGGGATTAAATCCTAAATAATATTTTAAAAGTGTTGTTAAACAACAAATCTTTGTTTTCCATAGCCCTTATAATACATTTAGTAATAACCAGTGGTTATTCAAATGTAAAGGAGAAAAAGAAAATCAAAACAGCGAATATCGAATATTGGTTTGTTGGCTTCTTAAAAAAAAACTTGAACGTTTTGGTTTGCTTATAGTAATTCTTATTTGTTTATTGAGGTTATTATATAAAGACAGAAAATATTTATGAGTTTTTTAAGAATTTTGGTTAAAGTCTACTGATGATTTGGTGTAAGAACCAATGAAATGCATATAGACAAACTTAACCAACAACAAACCCTATAAATATACAAGAAAATTGGGATTAAATCCTAAATAATATTTTAAAAGTGTTGTTAAACAACAAGGTTTTGTTTTCGGTAGCCCTTAAATACATTTAGTAATAACCAATGGTTATTCAAATGTAAGGAGAAAAAGAAAATCAAAATAGCGAATATTGGTTTGTTGGATTCTCAAAAAAACTTGAACGTTTTGGTTTGCTTATAGTAATTCTCATTTTTTTATTGAGGTTATTATATAAAGACAGAAAATATTCATGAGTTTTTTAAGAATTTGGGTTGAAGTCTACTGATGATTTGGTGTAAGAACCAATGAAATGCATATAGACAAACTTAACCAACAACAAACCTTATAAATATACAAGAAAATTGGGATTAAATCCTAAATAATATTTTAGTGGGTTTAAACAACAAGGTTTTGTTTTCGGTAGCCCTTAAATACATTTAGTAATAACCAATGGTTATTCAAATGTAAGGAGAAAAGTCAAAACAGCGAATAGCGAATATTAGTTTGTTGGATTCCTAAAAAAACTTGAACGTTTTGGTTTGCTTATAGTAGTTCTCATTTTGTTTATTGAGGTTCTTATATAAAGACAGAAAATATTCATGAGTTTTTTAAGAATTTGGGTTGAAGTCTACTGATGATTTGGTGTTAGAACCAATGAAATGCATATAGACAAACTTAACCAACAACAAACCCTATATGTAAATATACAAGAAAATTGGGATTAAATCCTAAATAATATTTTAAAAGTATTGTTTAACAACAAGGTTTTGTTTTCGGTAGCCCTTATAATACATTTAGTAATAACCAATGGTTATTCAAATGTAAAGGGGAAAAAGAAAATCAAAACAGCGAATAGCGAATATTGGTTTGGTGGATTCTTTAAAAAACTTGAACGTTTTGGTTTGCCTATAGTAATTCTCATTTCGTTTATTGAGGTTATTATATAAAGACAGAAAATATTCATGAGTTTTTTAAGAATTTGGGTTGAAGTCTACTGATGATTTGGTGTAAGAACCAATGAAATGCATATAGACAAACTTAACCAACAACAAACCCAATAAATATACAAGAAAAATGGGATTAAATTCTAAATAATATTTTAATGTTGTTAAACAACAAGGTTTTGTTTTCGGTAGCCCTTATAATACATTTAGTAATAACCAATGGTTATTCAAAGGTAAAGGGGAAAAAGAAAATCAAAACAGTGAATAGCCAATAATGGTTTGTTGGATTCTTAAAAAAAATTGAACGTTTTGGTTTGCTTATAGTAATTCTCATTTTGTTTATTGAGATTAATATATAAACAGAAAATATTCATGAGTTTTTTAAGAATTTGGGTTGAAGTCTACTGATGATTTGGTGTAAGAACCAATGAAATGCATATAGACAAACTTAACCAACAACAACCCCTATAAAAAAACAAGAAAATTGGGATTAAATCCTAATAATATTTTAAAAGTGTTGTTAAACAACAAGGTTTTGTTTTCGGTAGCCCTTATAATACATTTAGTAATAACCAATGGTTATTCAAATGTAAAGGGGAAAAAGAAAATCAAAACAGCGAATAGCGAATATTGGTTTGTTGGATTCTTAAAAAAACTTGAACGTTTTGGTTTGCTTATAGTAATTCTCATTTTGTTTATTGAGGTTATTATATAAAGACAGAAAATATTCATGAGTTTTTTAAGAATTTGGGTTGAAGTGTAAGAACCAATGAAATGCATCTAGACAAACTTAACCAACAACAAACCCTATAAATATACAAGAAAATTGGGATTAAATCCTAAATAATATTTTGAGTGTTGTTAAACAACAAAGTTTTGTTTTCGGTAGCCCTTATAATACATTTAGTAATAACCAATGGTTATTCAAATGTAAAGGGGAAAAAGAAAATCAAAACAGCGAATATTGGTTTGTTGGATTCTTAAAAAAACTTGAACGTTTTGGTTTGCTTATAGTAATTCTCATTTTGTTTATTGAGGTTATTATATAAAGACAGAAAATATTCATGAGTTTTTTAAGAATTTGGGTTGAAGTCTACTGATGATTTGGTGTAAGAACCAATGAAACGATAAAGACAAACTAAACCAACAACAAACCCTATAAATATACAAGAAAATTGGGATTAAATCCTTAATAATATTTTAAAAAGTGTTGTTAAACAACAAGGTTTTGTTTTCGGTAGCCCTTAAATACATTAAGTAATAACCAATGGTTATTCAAATATAAGGAGAAAAAGAAAATCAAAACAGCGAATAGCGAATATTAGTTTGTTGGATTCCTAAAAAAACTTGAACGTTTTGGTTTGCTTATAGTAGTTCTCATTTTGTTTATTGAGGTTCTTATATAAAGACAGAAAATATTCATGAGTTTTTTAAGAATTTGGGTTGAAGTCTACTGATGATTTGGTGTAAGAACCAATGAAATGCATATAGACAAACTTAACCAACAACAAACCCTATATGTAAATATACAAGAAAATTGGGATTAAATCCTAAATAATATTTTAAAAGTATTGTTTAACAACAAGGTTTTGTTTTCGGTAGCCCTTATAATACATTTAGTAATAACCAATGGTTATTCAAATGTAAAGGGGAAAAAGAAAATCAAAACAGCGAATAGCGAATATTGGTTTGGTGGATTCTTTAAAAAACTTGAACGTTTTGGTTTGCCTATAGTAATTCTCATTTCGTTTATTGAGGTTATTATATAAAGACAGAAAATATTCACGAGTTTTTTAAGAATTTGGGTTGAAGTCTACTGATGATTTGGTGTAAGAACCAATGAAATGCATATAGACAAACTTAACCAACAACAAACCCAATAAATATACAAGAAAAATGGGATTAAATTCTAAATAATATTTTAATGTTGTTAAACAACAAGGTTTTGTTTTCGGTAGCCCTTATAATACATTTAGTAATAACCAATGGTTATTCAAAGGTAAAGGGGAAAAAGAAAATCAAAACAGTGAATAGCCAATAATGGTTTGTTGGATTCTTAAAAAAAATTGAACGTTTTGGTTTGCTTATAGTAATTCTCATTTTGTTTATTGAGATTAATATATAAACAGAAAATATTCATGAGTTTTTTAAGAATTTGGGTTGAAGTCTACTGATGATTTGGTGTAAGAACCAATGAAATGCATATAGACAAACTTAACCAACAACAACCCCTATAAAAAAACAAGAAAATTGGGATTAAATCCTAATAATATTTTAAAAGTGTTGTTAAACAACAAGGTTTTGTTTTCGGTAGCCCTTATAATACATTTAGTAATAACCAATGGTTATTCAAATGTAAAGGGGAAAAAGAAAATCAAAACAGCGAATAGCGAATATTGGTTTGTTGGATTCTTAAAAAAACTTGAACGTTTTGGTTTGCTTATAGTAATTCTCATTTTGTTTATTGAGGTTATTATATAAAGACAGAAAATATTCATGAGTTTTTTAAGAATTTGGGTTGAAGTCTACTGATGATTTGGTGTAAGAACCAATGAAACGATAAAGACAAACTAAACCAACAACAAACCCTATAAATATACAAGAAAATTCGGATTAAATCCTTAATAATATTTTAAAAAGTGTTGTTAAACAACAAGGTTTTGTTTTCGGTAGCCCTTAAATACATTAAGTAATAACCAATGGTTATTCAAATATAAGGAGAAAAAGAAAATCAAAACAGCGAATAGCGAATATTAGTTTGTTGGATTCCTAAAAAAACTTGAACGTTTTGGTTTGCTTATAGTAGTTCTCATTTTGTTTATTGAGGTTCTTATATAAAGACAGAAAATATTCATGAGTTTTTTAAGAATTTGGGTTGAAGTGTAAGAACCAATGAAATGCATATAGACAAACTTAACCAACAACAAACCCTATAAATATACAAGAAAATTGGGATTAAATCCTAAATAATATTTTAAGTGTGGTTAAACAACAAGGTTTTGTTTTCGGTAGCCCTTAAATACTTTTAGTAATAACCAATGGTTATTCAAATTGTGGTGAACAAGTTTATTGTGCCATCTTTTTACACAAGAGTTCCTTGTTGCTTTAGGATTTTTTTTTTCAAATTGTCTATGTAAGGAAAATCATTGTTTTAAATTTTTTCTAATGGTACAGTAAAAATTTATGGGCTCAACATTTTTTTTTGTTCCACCTAATACGAAACTTTTTGATAATACTCCGTATATAAATATATATACACGCAATGATAATTATAACATCTTATTATAAATAAACATATGAGTACGAAAAATGTTCATAAACAATGTATCTATCCATGTAGCTAAATCAACCTGTGATAAATTATAACAAAGCGATCAGCGGTACCGTTGGACATCGGCTTTATTCCATTATCAAATTTTGTTTTTTGATCTAGCACAACTGTTTGACTAGAAAAGAGACATTTTATTTAAGCTTCTAGGGTACATTAAATACGTAAGATTCTCTAAGGGGGCTTAAGCTCGTTAAATTGTTAACAATGTTTTTTTTTGTAATTGACGCATAATCGCGAATATTCCTACCTATAACTTTGATTAAATAATTATAAGCTGGAAAGTTGTAAGTAAGCCTGCGTTATATATTTAAAAAGAGAAAACAATCTTTAAATAAATAGTTATGGAAACTACATTATTTGATAATGCACAATGTTGCATACAATTCGTATCTAAATTAATTTAAAATGATACTCGTGTATACAGCTCTGGTAGCGAATAATCGTCTATAATTTGCAATCAATTTTGCAACTTCCTTTTTGGTCCAAACGTCGTCATAGTAAGAAGTAAATTTGCCAACATTATAATCTTAATTTAATTTAAACATCGCTGCGAAAAATTTAACAGAGGAATAATTTTTATAACACCAATTTGGGATTTATCACTTGATATTCCAGTATTTAGAGGGTTAAAAAGAAATCTACCAAAAGAATATTTAATTCTTAAAAACGTGAGTTTTTACGTTGTAGTATTTTTCCGTGAGTCATATTAAACCTCTAAATACAAAGTCATCAAACTAATTTGTAAAAAAAAAATAAACTTAATTGAAATTGCAATTAATTAGTGAGAAAACCCGGATTAGCTTTACTAAGGTTTTATGTGGAGATTAACCTACACAACTGGTAAGAATTTAATACACGTGTTTTCCCCCCCTTGTGAAAGTTACAACTATCGTCCCATTTTCTTTAATAGATTGGTTAATATACAAAAAGAATTCGGGCATCAGCCTTCGAACGTCTTAACCATCATTGTCCAGTACGGGAATAAACATATATAGGGATTTTACGCAAATTTTGTGTTATCACCTCCTGGAATCCCATAATCCCCATCTATAGCCTTATTGGTGGCCTGGTACATCAATTTTGTTTAAGTGAGGGTAATCTCCCGAAAACCCCCCCCCCCCCCCCCCCCCCATTGAAATTCTTGCTGGGAACGATCACGGGAGACACCAAAAACATAGCCAAGATTTCAGCAAAAAGAAAAACCAAAAAATTTAACTAAAACGTTATCATCGAAATCTGCATACCTACATCTAGAACGACAACTATAAAACAGCTTCATAATTACTTTGTTTTTTCATGCTTAAAAACGATAGACGACCAACAGCATTATATCTTATGAATTATTTACAATATTAATTACATATATGCAAGAAATCTTAACAAAATTTCCCCCCCAAGATTTTTATATATAGCAGCACCAGTGATCGAGGAGGCCTCATCGTTCAGCGTAAATGTGGTGAGTGAAACTTTAACATAATTTTTATTATTTCTTGCATATACCTTAAATATATCTATTTACTGTCAACAAAACTGTCAATGAAATTCTGTATATCAAAATTATCAATGAATGACGTCACACCAGTTTTGTTGAATTAAATTTATTCCCAATTTTTATATTTACATAATTTCCCGTTGTCACTTCATTCATTAAAAATTGTTTTTTTTTGTTATTTGTTTTTTATATGATTAAAGAAAAAAATAAATCAAACGAGAAAAGAGAAAAAAAAGCAGAAAAGAAGAATCAGGAGAGTTTAAGTACCCTACAGTATCTCACTAAATTTCAAAATAAATGTGTTGCTCGAAATATTAACCATATAATATAATTTACCCCAAAAATCTATTTAAATTCATACTGCTCACGATACAATTAATTTCAATTCTTAATTCCCATTTTTTTATTCTAAAATTTTTCGTTTTTTTTTGTTTCTTTCCCGTAGTAAATTTACCTAACCGGTCATGTTAAATTTTGTATTTGTTACCTGCAGGTAAATAATTTTACCTTAAACTTTGTTGTGCTCATCCTATTTCGAGCTCTCTTTTTTTCTTTTCTGTGAATTAATTAGCAATAAAATTTAACATAAATTTAGCAATTGGAACCTAGATCCAACATTTCTCTGATTATTATCATTTATTTACGTTTATATCTTTTTTTGTTTTTATTTACGTTTGCTGCAATCTTGCACTAATAATAATTTTTTTTTTGTTTTGTTTTGTTGTCTTTTGAAACGTCCAACCGTAACCGGTAACGTTACCCAAACCGAGAGTCTTAATTTTCATAGTATTAAAAAAATTATGTAGAAACCTAATAGTTGATAATTATAAGTATGTGTTTTATAAAATTATTTCCCTGAATTACTTTATATAATAAAATGTTTACTATGAGTGCCTAAATTTGTAAATATGTTTTCGTAATGGGCTGATTAGTTGGAGCGTGTACAGTTTGTGGGATCTTAGAAACAGTTATTCGATGCACTACTAGGATCATGGATGGGCGGGTGAAAAAGAGTTCCCCTAACACCAGGGAACTACTGACAGCACTGTATTCAATCCTTTTGTAATTAGATGTTCAACTTTTAGCGTTAAAATGGGGCTTGTTTTTTTTTACGCTATTTCGGTCCACTTAACAGTAAGATCTTTTAGTAAATAAATCGGGAGTCTTTATAAATTATTCTGTAATGAAATGAGTGAGAAAGAAAAAGGTCACGAACCCCCCTTCCGACTGATCGCTAGCGATTCTAGGCTCCCATCGACCATTTTTCCATCTTCTCCGTTATGGCTCCATTACTCTGTCATGTTGAGCTGGCAAACTTTCCTAATTTGAAGACCAATTGGAAAATTACACTTTTCGTGTACATTACAGTAAAAATGGCGCCCAACGTGGGGCCGAAATTGGTTGCTCTCTACTTTTTTCGGCTTCCCAAAAATATTTGTTTCAAATAGTAGATTTCAATTTTACGGCATAGTATGTAATGGTGTATATATTTGAAATATTTTTGTTTTAAATAAACTTATATATCTCTCTGGATATTTAGGAATTTGTGAGTACCAAGTGCGAATTGCCTAACCGAGAGACCACTGTATGTTACTTTTAACACTTCTTGAAAACAACTATATAAGCATTACTACTTTTGCAATTGTTGGTAAATCCCTTGTTTTTCCAAACTATGATAGCTAAGTTCTCGACAACTAATTACTTTACTGGATTATGTTATATTGCAGGAGGCGATATAGCATCCGTGGGTTGTTAGCTGTCTAGGTAGACACAGGAGAAGACCTTGGTCGAAACACTACCTATGAGTTAGTTTGATTGTCAGGTAAAAACAATTATGTTTATCAATAATATCCTATAGTCCAATTTGTTAACCTCAGTATTGAATACATTATAGTGCTAAAACTTAACTTATACCTCTAACGTCAGCAAACCCATACGAAAACAAACATATATGAACATATAATTTTGAAAACTAATTTTGCTAATTTATTTTACTTGAAATTAAAATTTTATTAGCGACTACAATAATTTACCTAACCTAAAGGGAACACAATATCATTTATTCCCAAATTTGAGCGAATAACCTTTTTTTTGTCCTTTTTTCATTTACTTGGTGTGCTTTTATTTTTTGTTTGAAAAGCCTTCGCAAGTAAACTGAAAATAAAAATTTACGGGTTGTGACCCATAAATAAAAGTTGTAAGTCGCTCTTCTTTTAGATTGTTAAACAAAAAAAAAAAAGAAAAAAAATATATATATATAATTCTTTTGTATCTGGTCTTGACGCATATTGCTTAAGAAAATGTCCCTTCCGAGATCACCACCTCGAAACCAAGGCGCTACTGCGTCTTCCCTCCTATTATCGTCTCCGTCTTCAGCCCCTGCTACCGATTCGGATTTATTTTGTTCTATTTGTTTAAAAAGAATGGATGAGAAAATTCCCTGTATGCTTATTAGTAGCTGTGCGCATGCCTTTCACAGAGCTTGCATTGAAAGTTTTCTTTCAAATCAAAATCAATGTCCGGTATGTCATTCGAGTTGTGAACTAGGTGATCTAAAAAAGATCAACTTCCCAACCAAACAAGTTACAAAATTGAAATCACAACCTCGCGGTGGTCACGTAAGACAATATCAAACAAGAAGTGCAGGTATAAATGCTGTGGGGGAACAGTCACTCTTGAACACTACCAATGATACAACTAATAACGAAGGTCAGAATTCGTGTAACTCTTTTGAAGCAGTTGCTGCACAAACACCAATAGCAGTTAATTATGAAACAATCAATCGAATGATTGAAACTAGCCTTTCTAGAGTACTGCAGAACTTAAATCTTGTTTCCAATCCCTTACCAGCTAATCGTTGTTCAAATCGTAGAGATAATCATCAACAAAGTCAGGAGAGAGTCCCAACTTCTCAACGAAATAACCCTAACTTTAGATTTCCGCAGGATCAATTTTCTCGTCCGAATCATAATTCTTTTCATGTACCAAATCCAGCATTTAATAGTGACAAAATCACGTCTATTATACAAAATTGGGGTCTTAAGTTTGATGGTTCATCGACAGGTTTGAATGTAGAGGAATTCCTATATAGATTAAGGACGCTAACGCATGAAAATTTTAACGGGGATTTTAGTGTAATTTGTAGAAATTTACATATTCTTTTATCGGGCAAGGCTCGCGATTGGTATTGGCGGTACCATAAAACTGTTAATTTTGTAAATTGGAATGATTTTTGTATCGCACTAAGAAGCCAGTACCATGACTGTAAGTCCCATTTTGACATTAAAGAGGAGATAAGGAATCGAAAGCAAAAACAAGGGGAGACTTTTGACATGTTCTATGAAGCGGTTTCGTCTATTACAGACAGACTTCAAACCCCTTTATCGGACTCAGAGCTTATTGAAATCCTTATTAGAAATTTAAGGCCAGAGATTCGGCATGAATTGCTCTATGTGAATATTGAGTCGATTCCACACCTTAAGAAATTAGTACAAACGCGTGAAAGTTTTTTAAAAGACGAATATGTTCGACGAAACTTTACTGGAAAAAATATCCCAGCGGTGGGAAATCGTAGACAAATTGCTGAGATTGACACAAATGTGGATGAAAATTTAGGAGAACAAGGAGCTTGTTCTATAGGCGCAGTCTATACATCGGAAAGTTCTTTACGCTGTTGGAACTGTGACAAAGTAGGTCACTGTTGGCAAGACTGCTTATCTGATCGTACCATTTTTTGTTACGGCTGTGGTGCCAAGAATACGTACAAGCCACAGTGTAAGAAATGTCTAGGGCGTAAGTCAAAAAACTTTTATCATCTGTCCCCACCAATGGAACAGACCTAAGTGCTGCCCAATTACTTAACGTAAATAAAATACCTAGTAATTCTACCTACCCTGATTTGACCTCTAAAATGATTTTAACGAAACCTTCAAATTTGCAAGAATATACTATTTTAAAACGAGAATCTGCAAACCATGTCCCTTCTGAAGATAAAGTCCGGTTATTGTTGCCAAAATATCCTTACCATAAACGTTGGGAAAATTATGTTGTAAGACGCAATGAAATTTTTAAAGATTTTGATATCAGCCAAATTAATGACCAACCTAAGCCTAAACGTTCGTCCTTAAGACTGCGACGGTTTTATAAAAATCGTAAATTTTGTTCTAAATTGCTTATTTCTGCTATAATTTCAAACAGAAAAGATGGTCGCTATTATGCCAAAGTGTCTTTTCTCGAATTTGAGGAGTACGGATTGCTAGACACAGGTGCTAGCATAAGCTGTATTGGCTCTGATTTCGCGAAACTTAATTTTTGTAAATTTCCAAATTTTTCCAGCTGTAAATCGTCTGTCAAAACGGCAGATGGAGCGATACAAAAAGTTATTGGCTGGCTGTCAGTGAACATAAAGTTTAAGGATCAAGTTTTACCTATCAATTTGTTTATTATACCGTCAATTTCGCAGAGACTAATATTAGGCATAGACTTCTGGCAGAAGTTTAATTTAATACCCAATCTTATAGAATCTACAGATTTAATTGACAAATCTATTTTTAGTTTTCGTCCGGATAAGTCACCTGAAATGTCCTATTGTCCGTCTGAAGAAATAAAAGAATCTGCTTCTAATAATAATGAAGCTGAGTTTTATCCTTTAAATGGTGCCCAAAGACAGCAACTAAATGCTATTATTTCGTTGTTTCCTAATTATGAGCAAAACGGATTAGGCAGAACAAGTTTAATTAAACATTCTATTGACGTCAACGACGCGAAGCCAATCAAGCAAAGATTCTACCTAGTTTCACCTGCTGTAGAAAAACTCATGTTTGCTGAAGTTGACCGAATGTTGTCACTCGGTGTTATCGAAAGATCCAGCTCACCATGGAGTTCCCCTATGCGACTCGTTTTGAAGCCCAACAAAGTCCGCCTATGTCTCGATGCCCGCAAAATTAATATGGTCACCGCAAAGGATGCTTACCCTTTACCATCAATTGAGGGAATATTTACTCGATTACCTAAGGCCAACATAATTACAAAATTGGACCTTTAGGACGCATATTAGCAGATTGCGTTTACTGAAGAGTCGAAGGCTATCACGGCATTCACAGTTCCGGGAAGGCCCCTGTCTCAGTTTACAGTAATGCCTTTCGGGCTGTGCAATGCACCCCAAACCATGTGTAGGCTCATGGACGACTTAATTCCACCTGAGTTGAAAACTTCTGTCTTCGGATACTTAGACGATTTAGTCATTGTTACTGAAAACTTTGAACAACACCTATCTATTTTAGTTAGAATTGCAGAACAATTTCGTACTGCAAACCTCACACTGAATGTAGCTAAAAGTAAGTTCTGTGTCACGCGCGTGAAATACCTGGGTTATGTTATAGGCGACGGCGGTATTACCACAGATCCCGAAAAAGTAAGTTCAATAAAAAACTGGCCTATTCCGAAGAATATAAAACAAGTGAGAGGATTTTTAGGTTTAGCGGGGTGGTACAGACGTTTCATCGCAAATTTTTCTAGCATTGTCTACCCAATTAGCGAAACTTTATCTACTAAGAGGAAGTTTGCTTGGACTCATGACGCGCAAGTTGCTTTTGATAAAATTAAGGAACTGTTAACTTCAGCACCCATCCTTTGTAACCCTGATTTTGAAAAAAAGTTTTATCTGCAGTGTGATGCTAGTGATTATGGTATAGAAGCGGTACTAGTACAATTAGATGAAAATGGAGAAGAAAAACCTGAAGCCTTTATGAGCAAAAAGTTAAATTCCGCTCAAAGAAACTACAGTGTAACCGAGCGGGAGTGTTTAGCAGCTATTGAAGCAATCCACAGATTTCGGTGCTATCTCGAGCTACAGGAGTTTGAAATCATAACGGACCACTCGAGCCTCGTCTGGCTAATGCGCCAGCCAAATTTAAGTGGAAGACTTGCTCGGTGGGCTCTCAAGTTACAATCCTACAAATTTACTGTCAGTCATCGCAAGGGTAAGGACAACGTCGTTCCGGATGCACTGTCGCGGATTCCAACTGACGAAATCAATATTTTAGACGTCACAGAGCCAGAAATCGACTTGAATTCCCCATGCTTTGATGATGAAGAGTATACAAGCTTAAAGTCAAAAATTAATGAAAACCAGCAAAAGTTTCCGGATATAAAGATTGTTGACCGATATATATATATACGTACACAACACTATGATGGCAACGAGTCAAATGAAGTAAACGCCTGGAAGCTTTGGGTACCATCAGGCCTAAAAAACGTATTAGTATCACGATTTCATGACTCCCCTAACTTTGCTCATGGTGGAATGCACAAAACCGTGGACCTTTTGAGAAGAAATTTTTTTTGGCCCGGAATGGTAAGTGATGTTCGAAATTATATACGGAGTTGTGAAACTTGCAAATGTACTAAAGCACCAAATTTTGTTCTTAAACCTGAAATGGGAAAACAGGTTATAACAATTCGCCCTTTCCAAAGATTATATATTGATTTGCTCGGCCCCTACCCTCGTAGCAAAGCCGGTAACATTGGAATCTTAATTGTTTTAGACCACCTAACCAAGTTTCATTGGCTGCAGCCTTTGAAAAAATTTACATCGCAGTTAATAAAAGACTTTCTGGAAAAGCAAATTTTTCATGTATATGGTATACCGGAAGTTATCGTCAGTGATAATGGTTCTCAGTTCAAGGCTAACGACCTTAATGCATTTTGTACTTCTTTAGGAATCAATCATGTTTATACAGCAGTTTACTCCCCCCAATCCAATGCGTCGGAGCACGTAAACCGCTCAATTTTATCCGGAATTCGATCCTATTTAAGGAACAACCATACAAAATGGGATGAACATTTGAGTTCCATTAGCTGCGCTCTCAGAAACGCAATACATCAGTCGATAAACACATCGCCTTATCATGCTGTGTTTGGGTTCGACATGATAACACATGGTTCAATGTATTCCTTGCTTAAGAACTTAAACCTTCTTGCTGAACCTGTCGCAAAGTTATCTAGGGAGGATTCACTACAATTAATTAGAAAAGATCTGCAGAAACATTTAAAGGCAGCATATGAGCGAAATCAGGAGACTTATAACCTTAGAACTAGATGCCAGACTTTTAATACTGGCCAGGAAGTTTTGCGGCGGAATTTTGTTCAGAGCAATCTGGAAAAACGATTCAGTGCCAAGCTTGCCCCCCTTTTTGTCAAAGCTAGAATAAAAGAAAGGCTAGGAAATCACTATTATCTGTTGGTAGACCTACAGGGAAAGCCAATAGGAACATACCATGCCAAAGACCTGCGAACTTAGCCAATAGATGATATCCTCTACCTAACATTGTTACTCAAAGCGTCAATGTTATGTAGTTTTGTGGTGAACAAGTTTATTGTGCCATCTTTTTACACAAGAGTTCCTTGTTGCTTTAGGATTTTTTTTTTCAAATTGTCTATGTAAGGAAAATCATTGTTTTAAATTTTTTCTAATGGTACAGTAAAAATTTATGGGCTCAATATTTTTTTTTTGTTCCACCTAATACGAAACTTTTTGATAATACTCCGTATATAAATATATATACACGCAATGATAATTATAACATCTTATTATAAATAAACATATGAATACGAAAAATGTTCATAAACAATGTATCTATCCATGTAGCTAAATCAACCTGTGATAAATTATAACAAAGCGATCAGCGGTACCGTTGGACATCGGCTTTATTCCATTATCAAATTTTGTTTTTTGATCTAGCACAACTGTTTGACTAGAAAAGAGACATTTTATTTAAGCTTCTAGGGTACATTAAATACGTAAGATTCTCTAAGGGGGCTTAAGCTCGTTAAATTGTTAACAATGTTTTTTTTTTGTAATTGACGCATAATCGCGAATATTCCTACCTATAACTTTGATTAAATAATTATAAGCTGGAAAGTTGTAAGTAAGCCTGCGTTATATATTTAAAAAGAGAAAACAATCTTTAAATAAATAGTTATCGAAACTACATTATTTGATAATGCACAATGTTGCATACAATTCGTATCTAAATTAATTTAAAATGATACTCGTGTATACAGCTCTGGTAGCGAATAATCGTCTATAATTTGCAATCAATTTTGCAACTTCCTTTTTGGTCCAAACGTCGTCATAGTAAGAAGTAAATTTGCCAACATTATAATCTTAATTTAATTTAAACATCGCTGCGAAAAATTTAACAGAGGAATAATTTTTATAACACCAATTTGGGATTTATCACTTGATATTCCAGTATTTAGAGGGTTAAAAAGAAATCTACCAAAAGAATATTTAATTCTTAAAAACGTGAGTTTTTACGTTGTAGTATTTTTCCGTGAGTCATATTAAACCTCTAAATACAAAGTCATCAAACTAATTTGTAAAAAAAAAATAAACTTAATTGAAATTGCAATTAATTAGTGAGAAAACCCGGATTAGCTTTACTAAGGTTTTATGTGGAGATTAACCTACACAACTGGTAAGAATTTAATACACGTGTTTTCCCCCCCTTGTGAAAGTTACAACTATCGTCCCATTTTCTTTAATAGATTGGTTAATATACAACAAGAATTCGGGCATCAGCCTTTGAACGTCTTAACCATCATTGTCCAGTACGGGAATAAACATATATAGGGATTTTACGCAAATTTTGTGTTATCACCTCCTGGAATCCCATAATCCCCATCTATAGCCTTATTGGTGGCCTGGTACATCAATTTTGTTTAAGTGAGGGTAATCTCCCGAAACCCCCCCCCCCCCCCCCCCCATTGAAATTCTTGCTGGGAACGATCACGGGAGACACCAAAAACATAGCCAAGATTTCAGCAAAAAGAAAAACCAAAAAATTTAACTAAAACGTTATCATCGAAATCTGCATACCTACATCTAGAACGACAACTATAAAACAGCTTCATAATTACTTTGTTTTTTCATGCTTAAAAACGATAGACGACCAACAGCATTATATCTTATGAATTATTTACAATATTAATTACATATATGCAAGAAATCTTAACAAAATTTCCCCCCAAGATTTTTATATATAGCAGCACCAGTGATCGAGGAGGCCTCATCGTTCAGCGTAAATGTGGTGAGTGAAACTTTAACATAATTTTTATTATTTCTTGCATATACCTTAAATATATCTATTTACTGTCAACAAAACTGTCAATGAAATTCTGTATATCAAAATTATCAATGAATGACGTCACACCAGTTTTGTTGAATTAAATTTATTCCCAATTTTTATATTTACATAATTTCCCGTTGTCACTTCATTCATTAAAAATTGTTTTTTTTGTTATTTGTTTTTTATATGATTAAAGAAAAAAATAAATCAAACGAGAAAAGAGAAAAAAAGCAGAAAAGAAGAATCAGGAGAGTTTAAGTACCCTACAGTATCTCACTAAATTTCAAAATAAATGTGTTGCTCGAAATATTAACCATATAATATAATTTACCCCAAAAATCTATTTAAATTCATACTGCTCACGATACAATTAATTTCAATTCTTAATTCCCATTTTTTTATTCTAAAATTTTTCGTTTTTTTTTGTTTCTTTCCCGTAGTAAATTTACCTAACCGGTCATGTTAAATTTTGTATTTGTTACCTGCAGGTAAATAATTTTACCTTAAACTTTGTTGTGCTCATCCTATTTCGAGCTCTCTTTTATTCTTTTCTGTGAATTAATTAGCAATAAAATTTAACATAAATTTAGCAATTGGAACCTAGATCCAACATTTCTCTGATTATTATCATTTATTTACGTTTATATCTTTTTTTGTTTTTATTTACGTTTGCTGCAATCTTGCACTAATAATAATTTTTTTTTTGTTTTGTTTTGTTGTCTTTTGAAACGTCCAACCGTAACCGGTAACGTTACCCAAACCGAGAGTCTTAATTTTCATAGTATTAAAAAAATTATGTAGAAACCTAATAGTTGATAATTATAAGTATGTGTTTTATAAAATTATTTCCCTGAATTACTTTATATAATAAAATGTTTACTATGAGTGCCTAAATTTGTAAATATGTTTTCGTAATGGGCTGATTAGTTGGAGCGTGTACAGTTTGTGGGATCTTAGAAACAGTTATTCGATGCACTACTAGGATCATGGGTGGGCGGGTGAAAAAGAGTTCCCCTAACACCAGGGAACTACTGACAGCACTGTATTCAATCCTTTTGTAATTAGCTGTTCAACTTTTAGCGTTAAAATGGGGCTTGTTTTTTTTACGCTATTTCGGTCCACTTAACAGTAAGATCTTTTAGTAAATAAATCGGGAGTCTTTATAAATTATTCTGTAATGAAATGAGTGAGAAAGAAAAAGGTCACGAACCCCCCTTCCGACTGATCGCTAGCGATTCTAGGCTCCCATCGACCATTTTTCCATCTTCTCCGTTATGGCTCCATTACTCTGTCATGTTGAGCTGGCAAACTTTCCTAATTTGAAGACCAATTGGAAAATTACACTTTTCGTGTACATTACAAAATGTAAAGGGGAAAAAGAAAATCAAAACAGCGAATAGCGAATATTGGTTTGTTGGATTCTTAAAAAAACTTGAACGTTTTGGTTTGCTTATAGTAATTCTCATTTTGTTTATTGAGGTTATTATATAAAGACAGAAAATATTCATGAGTTTTTTAAGAATTTGGGTTGAAGTGTAAGAACCAATGAAATGCATATAGACAAACTTAACCAACAACAAACCCAATAAATATACAAGAAAATTGGGTTTAAATCCTAAATAATATTTTAAAAAGTGTTGTTAAACAACAAGGTTTTGTTTTCGGTAGCCCTTAAATACATTTAGTAATAACCAATGGTTATTCAAATGTAAAGGGGAAAAAGAAAATCAAAACAGCGAATAGCGAATATTGGTTTGTTGGATTCTTAAAAAAACTTGAACGTTTTGGTTTGCTTATAGTAATTCTCATTTTGTTTATTGAGGTTATTATATAAAGACAGAAAATATTGATGAGTTTTTTAAGAATTTGGGTTGAAGTGTAAGAACCAATGAAATGCATATAGACAAACTTAACGAACAACAAACCCTATAAATATACAAGAAAATTGGGATTAAATCCTAAATAATATTTTAAGTGTTGTTAAACAACAAGGTTTTGTTTTCGGTAGCCCTTATAATACATTTAGTAATAACCAATGGTTATTCGAATGTAAAGGGGGAAAAAAATCAAAACATCGGATAGCGAATATTGGTTTGTTGGATTCTTAAAAAAACTTGAACGTTTTGGTTTGCTTATAGTAATTCTCATTTTGTTTATTGAGGTTATTTTATAAATACAGAAAATATTCATGAGTTTTTTAAGAATTTGGGTTGAAGTCTACTGATGATTTGGTGTAAGAACCAATGAAACGATATAGACAAACTTAACCAACAACAAACCCTATAAATATACAAGAAAATTGGGATTAAATCCTAAATAATATTTTAAGTGTGGTTAAACAACAAGGTTTTGTTTTCGGTAGCCCTTAAATACATTTAGTAATAACCAATGGTTATTCAAATGTAAAGGGGAAAAAGAAAATCAAAACAGCGAATAGCGAATATTGGTTTGTTGGATTCTTAAAAAAACTTGAACGTTTTGGTTTGCTTATAGTAATTCTCATTTTGTTTATTGAGGTTATTATATAAAGACAGAAAATATTCATGAGTTTTTTAAGAATTTGGGTTGAAGTGTAAGAACCAATGAAATGCATATAGACAAACTTAACCAACAACAAACCCAATAAATATACAAGAAAATTGGGATTAAATCCTAAATAATATTTTAAAAAGTGTTGTTAAACAACAAGGTTTTGTTTTCGGTAGCCCTTAAATACATTTAGTAATAACCAATGGTTATTCAAATGTAAAGGGGAAAAAGAAAATCAAAACAGCGAATAGCGAATATTGGTTTGTTGGATTCTTAAAAAAACTTGAACGTTTTGGTTTGCTTATAGTAATTCTCATTTTGTTTATTGAGGTTATTATATAAAGACAGAAAATATTCATGAGTTTTTTAAGAATTTGGGTTGAAGTGTAAGAACCAATGAAATGCATATAGACAAACTTAACGAACAACAAACCCTATAAATATACAAGAAAATTGGGATTAAATCCTAAATAATATTTTAAGTGTTGTTAAACAACAAGGTTTTGTTTTCGGTAGCCCTTATAATACATTTAGTAATAACCAATGGTTATTCAAATGTAAAGGGGAAAAAGAAAATCAAAACAGCGAATAGCGAATATTGGTTTGTTGGATTCTTGAAAAAACTTGAACGTTTTGGTTTGCTTATAGTAATTCTCATTTTGTTTATTGAGGTTATTTTATAAATACAGAAAATATTCATGAGTTTTTTAAGAATTTGGGTTGAAGTCTACTGATGATTTGGTGTAAGAACCAATGAAACGATATAGACAAACTTAACCAACAACAAACCCTATAAATATACAAGAAAATTGGGATTAAATCCTAAATAATATTTTAAAAGTGTTGTTAAACAACAAGGTTTTGTTTTTGGTAGCCCTTATAATACATTTAGTAATAACCAATGGTTATTCGAATGTAAAGGGGGAAAAAAATCAAAACATCGGATAGCGAATATTGGTTTGTTGGATTCTTAAAAAAACTTGAACGTTTTGGTTTGCTTATAGTAATTCTCATTTTGTTTATTGAGGTTATTATATAAAGACAGAAAATATTTATGAGTTTTTTAAGAATTTGGGTTGAAGTCTACTGATGATTTGGTGTAAGAACCAATGAAATGCATATAGACAAACTTAACCAACAACAAACCCTATAAATATACAAGAAAATTGGGATTAAATCCTAAATAATATTTTAAGTGTGGTTAAACAACAAGGTTTTGTTTTCGGTAGCCCTTAAATACATTTAGTAATAACCAATGGTTATTCAAATGTAAAGGGGAAAAAGAAAATCAAAACAGCGAATAGCGAATATTGGTTTGTTGGATTCTTAAAAAAACTTGAACGTTTTGGTTTGCTTATAGTAATTCTCATTTTGTTTATTGAGGTTATTATATAAAGACAGAAAATATTCATGAGTTTTTTAAGAATTTGGGTTGAAGTGTAAGAACCAATGAAATGCATATAGACAAACTTAACCAACAACAAACCCAATAAATATACAAGAAAATTGGGATTAAATCCTAAATAATATTTTAAAAAGTGTTGTTAAACAACAAGGTTTTGTTTTCGGTAGCCCTTAAATACATTTAGTAATAACCAATGGTTATTCAAATGTAAAGGGGAAAAAGAAAATCAAAACAGCGAATAGCGAATATTGGTTTGTTGGATTCTTAAAAAAACTTGAACGTTTTGGTTTGCTTATAGTAATTCTCATTTTGTTTATTGAGGTTATTATATAAAGACAGAAAATATTCATGAGTTTTTTAAGAATTTGGGTTGAAGTGTAAGAACCAATGAAACGATATAGACAAACTTAACCAACAACAAACCCTATAAATATACAAGAAAATTGGGATTAAATCCTAAATAATATTTTAAAAGTGTTGTTAAACAACAAGGTTTTGTTTTCGGTAGCCCTTATAATACATTTAGTAATAACCAATGGTTATTCGAATGTAAAGGGGCAAAAAATCAAAACATCGGATAGCGAATATTGGTTTGTTGGATTCTTAAAAAAACTTGAACGTTTTGGTTTGCTTATAGTAATTCTCATTTTGTTTATTGAGGTTATTATATAAAGACAGAAAATATTTATGAGTTTTTTAAGAATTTGGGTTGAAGTCTACTGATGATTTGGTGTAAGAACCAATGAAATGCATATAGACAAACTTAACCAACAACAAACCCTATAAATATACAAGAAAATTGGGATTAAATCCTAAATAATATTTTAAGTGTGGTTAAACAACAAGGTTTTGTTTTCGGTAGCCCTTAAATACATTTAGTAATAACCAATGGTTATTCAAATGTAAAGGGGAAAAAGAAAATCAAAACAGCGAATAGCGAATATTGGTTTGTTGGATTCTTAAAAAAACTTGAACGTTTTGGTTTGCTTATAGTAATTCTCATTTTGTTTATTGAGGTTATTATATAAAGACAGAAAATATTTATGAGTTTTTTAAGAATTTGGGTTGAAGTCTACTGATGATTTGGTGTAAGAACCAATGAAAAGCATATAGACAAACTTAACCAACAACAAACCCTATAAAAATACAAGAAAATTGGGATTAAATCCTGAATAATATTTTAAAAAGTGTTGTTTAACAACAAGGTTTTGTTTTCGGTAGCCCTTATAATACATTTAGTATTAACCAATGGTTATTCAAATGTAAAGGGGAAAAAAAATCAAAACAGCGAATAGCGAATATTGGTTTGTTGGATTCTTAAAAAAACTTTAACGTTTTGGTTTGCTTATAGTAATTCTCATTTTGTTTATTGAGGTTATTATATAAAGACAGAAAATATTCATGAGTTTTTTAAGAAATTGGGTTGAAGTCTACTGATGATTTGGTGTAAGAACCAATGAAATGCATATAGACAAACTTAACCAACAACAAACCCTATAAATATACAAGAAAATTGGGATTAAATCCTAAATAATATTTTAAAAGTGTTGTTAAACAACAAATCTTTGTTTTCGATAGCCCTTATAATACATTTAGTAATAACCAGTGGTTATTCAAATGTAAAGGAGAAAAAGAAAATCAAAACAGCGAATAGCGAATATTGGTTTGTTGGATTCTTAAAAAAACTTGAACGTTTTGGTTTGCTTATAGTAATTCTCATTTTGTTTATTGAGGTTATTATATAAAGACAGAAAATATTCATGAGTTTTTTAAGAATTTGGGTTGAAGTGTAAGAACCAATGAAATGCATCTAGACAAACTTAACCAACAACAAACCCTATAAATATACAAGAAAATTGGGATTAAATCCTAAATAATATTTTAAGTGTTGTTAAACAACAAGGTTTTGTTTTCGGTAGCCCTTATAATACATTTAGTAATAACCAATGATTATTCAAATGTAAAGGGGAAAAAGAAAATCAAAACAGCGAATAGCGAATATTGGTTTGTTGGATTCTTAAAAAAACTTGAACGTTTTGGTTTGCTTATAGTAATTCTCATTTTGTTTATTGAGGTTATTATATAAAGACAGAAAATATTCATGAGTTTTTTAAGAATTTGGGTTGAAGTCTACTGATGATTTGGTGTAAGAACCAATGAAACGATAAAGACAAACTAAACCAACAACAAACCCTATAAATATACAAGAAAATTGGGATTAAATCCTAAATAATATTTTAAAAAGTGTTGTTAAACAACAAGGTTTTGTTTTCGGTAGCCCTTAAATACATTTAGTAATAACCAATGGTTATTCAAATATAAGGAGAAAAAGAAAATCAAAACAGCGAATAGCGAATATTAGTTTGTTGGATTCCTAAAAAAACTTGAACGTTTTGGTTTGCTTATAGTAGTTCTGATTTTGTTTATTGAGGTTCTTATATAAAGACAGAAAATATTCATGAGTTTTTTAAGAATTTGGGTTGAAGTGTAAGAACCAATGAAATGCATATAGACAAACTTAACCAACAACAAACCCTATAAATATACAAGAAAATTGGGATTAAATCCTAAATAATATTTTAAGTGTGGTTAAACAACAAGGTTTTGTTTTCGGTAGCCCTTAAATACATTTAGTAATAACCAATGGTTATTCAAATGTAAAGGGGAAAAAGAAAATCAAAACATCGAATAGCGAATATTGGTTTGTTGGATTCTTAAAAAAACTTGAACGTTTTGGTTTGCTTATAGTAATTCTCATTTTGTTTATTGAGGTTATTATATAAATACAGAAAATATTCATGAGTTTTTTAAGAATTTGGGTTGAAGTGTAAGAACCAATGAAATGCATATAGACAAACTTAACCAACAACAAACCCAATAAATATACAAGAAAATTGGGATTAAATCCTAAATAATATTTTAAAAAGTGTTGTTAAGCAACAAGGTTTTGTTTTCGGTAGCCCTTAAATACATTTAGTAATAACCAATGGTTATTCAAATGTAAAGGGGAAAAAGAAAATCAAAACAGCGAATAGCGAATATTGGTTTGTTGGATTCTTAAAAAAACTTGAACGTTTTGGTTTGCTTATAGTAATTCTCATTTTGTTTATTGAGGTTATTATATAAAGACAGAAAATATTCATGAGTTTTTTAAGAATTTGGGTTGAAGTGTAAGAACCAATGAAATGCATATAGACAAACTTAACGAACAACAAACCCTATAAATATACAAGAAAATTGGGATTAAATCCTAAATAATATTTTAAGTGTTGTTAAACAACAAGGTTTTGTTTTCGGTAGCCCTTATAATACATTTAGTAATAACCAATGGTTATTCAAATGTAAAGGGGAAAAAGAAAATCAAAACAGCGAATAGCGAATATTGGTTTGTTGGATTCTTGAAAAAACTTGAACGTTTTGGTTTGCTTATAGTAATTCTTATTTTGTTTATTGAGGTTATTTTATAAATACAGAAAATATTCATGAGTTTTTTAAGAATTTGGGTTGAAGTCTACTGATGATTTGGTGTAAGAACCAATGAAACGATATAGACAAACTTAACCAACAACAAACCCTATAAATATACAAGAAAATTGGGATTAAATCCTAAATAATATTTTAAAAGTGTTGTTAAACAACAAGGTTTTGTTTTCGGTAGCCCTTATAATACATTTAGTAATAACCAATGGTTATTCGAATGTAAAGGGGGAAAAAAATCAAAACATCGGATAGCGAATATTGGTTTGTTGGATTCTTAAAAAAACTTGAACGTTTTGGTTTGCTTATAGTAATTCTCATTTTGTTTATTGAGGTTATTATATAAAGACAGAAAATATTTATGAGTTTTTTAAGAATTTGGGTTGAAGTCTACTGATGATTTGGTGTAAGAACCAATGAAATGCATATAGACAAACTTAACCAACAACAAACCCTATAAATATACAAGAAAATTGGGATTAAATCCTAAATAATATTTTAAGTGTGGTTAAACAACAAGGTTTTGTTTTCGGTAGCCCTTAAATACATTTAGTAATAACCAATGGTTATTCAAATGTAAAGGGGAAAAAGAAAATCAAAACAGCGAATAGCGAATAGCGAATAGCGAATATTGGTTTGTTGGATTCTTAAAAAAACTTGAACGTTTTGGTTTGCTTATAGTAATTCTCATTTTGTTTATTGAGGTTATTATATAAAGACAGAAAATATTCATGAGTTTTTTAAGAATTTGGGTTGAAGTGTAAGAACCAATGAAATGCATATAGACAAACTTAACCAACAACAAACCCAATAAATATACAAGAAAATTGGGATTAAATCCTAAATAATATTTTAAAAAGTGTTGTTAAACAACAAGGTTTTGTTTTCGGTAGCCCTTAAATACATTTAGTAATAACCAATGGTTATTCAAATGTAAAGGGGAAAAAGAAAATCAAAACAGCGAATAGCGAATATTGGTTTGTTGGATTCTTAAAAAAACTTGAACGTTTTGGTTTGCTTATAGTAATTCTCATTTTGTTTATTGAGGTTATTATATAAAGACAGAAAATATTCATGAGTTTTTTAAGAATTTGGGTTGAAGTGTAAGAACCAATGAAATGCATATAGACAAACTTAACCAACAACAAACCCTATAAATATACAAGAAAATTGGGATTAAATCCTAAATAATATTTTAAAAAGCGTTGTTAAACAACAAGGTTTTGTTTTCGGTAGCCCTTATTATACATTTAGTAATAACCAATGGTTATTCAAATGTAAGGAGAAAAAGAAAATTAAAACAGCGAATAGCGAATATTGGTTTGTTGGATTCTTAAAAAAACTTAAACGTTTTGGTTTGCTTATAGTAATTCTCATTTTGTTTATTGAGGTTATTATATAAAGACAGAAAATATTCATGAGTTTTTTAAGAATTTGAGTTGAAGTCTACTGATGATTTGGTGTAAGAACCAATGAAATGCATATAGACAAACTTAACCAACAAAAAACTCTATAAATATACAAGAAAATTGGGATTAAATCCTAAATAATATTTTAAAAGTGTTGTTAAACAACAAGGTTTTGTTTTCGGTAGCCCTTATAATACATTTAGTGATAACCAATGGTTATTCAAATGTAAGGAGAAAAAGAAAATTAAAACAGCGAATAGCGAATATTGGTTTGTTGGATTCTTAAAAAAACTTAAACGTTTTGGTTTGCTTATAGTAATTCTCATTTCGTTTATTGAGGTTATTATATAAAGACAGAAAATATTCATGAGTTTTTTAAGAATTTAGGTTGAAGTGTAAGAACCAATGAAATGCATATAGACAAACTTAACCAACAACAAACCCTATAAATATACAAGAAAATTGGGATTAAATCCTAAATATTGGTTTGTTGGATTCTTAAAAAAACTTAAACGTTTTGGTTTGCTTATAGTAATTCTCATTTCGTTTATTGAGGTTATTATATAAAGACAGAAAATATTCATGAGTTTTTTAAGAATTTAGGTTGAAGTGTAAGAACCAATGAAATGCATATAGACAAACTTAACCAACAACAAACCCTATAAATATACAAGAAAATTGGGATTAAATCCTAAATATTGGTTTGTTGGATTCTTAAAAAAACTTAAACGTTTTGGTTTGCTTATAGTAATTCTCATTTTGTTTATTGAGGTTATTATATAAAGACAGAAAATATTTATGAGTTTTTTAAGAATTTGGGTTGAAGTCTACTGATGATTTGGTGTAAGAACCAATGAAATGCATATAGACAAACTTAACCAACAACAAACCCTATAAATATACAAGAAAATTGGGATTAAATCCTAAATAATATTTTAAAAAGCGTTGTTAAACAACAAGGTTTTGTTTTCGGTAGCCCTTATTATACATTTAGTAATAACCAATGGTTATTCAAATGTAAGGAGAAAAAGAAAATTAAAACAGCGAATAGCGAATATTGGTTTGTTGGATTCTTAAAAAAACTTAAACGTTTTGGTTTGCTTATAGTAATTCTCATTTTGTTTATTGAGGTTATTATATAAAGACAGAAAATATTCATGAGTTTTTTAAGAATTTGAGTTGAAGTCTACTGATGATTTGGTGTAAGAACCAATGAAATGCATATAGACAAACTTAACCAACAAAAAACTCTATAAATATACAAGAAAATTGGGATTAAATCCTAAATAATATTTTAAAAGTGTTGTTAAACAACAAGGTTTTGTTTTCGGTAGCCCTTATAATACAGAGTTTTTTAAGAATTTAGGTTGAAGTGTAAGAACCAATGAAATGCATATAGACAAACTTAACCAACAACAAACCCTATAAATATACAAGTGTAAGAACCAATGAAATGCATATAGACAAACTTAACCAACAACAAACCCTATAAATATACAAGAAAATTGGGATTAAATCCTAAATATTGGTTTGTTGGATTCTTAAAAAAACTTAAACGTTTTGGTTTGCTTATAGTAATTCTCATTTTGTTTTTGTGGTTATTATATAAAGACAGAAAATATTCATGAGTTTTTTAAGAATTTGAGTTGAAGTCTACTGATGATTTGGTGTAAGAACCAATGAAATGCATATAGACAAACTTAACCAACAAAAAACTCTATAAATATACAAGAAAATTGGGATTAAATCCTAAATAATATTTTAAAAGTGTTGTTAAACAACAAGGTTTTGTTTTCGGTAGCCCTTATAATACATTTAGTGATAACCAATGGTTATTCAAATGTAAAGGGGAAAAGAAAATCAAATCAGCGAATAGCGAATAATGGTTTGTTGGATTCTTAAAAAAACTTAAACGTTTTGGTTTGCTTATAGTAATTCTCATTTCGTTTATTGAGGTTATTATATAAAGACAGAAAATATTAATGAGTTTTTTAAGAATTTAGGTTGAAGTGTAAGAACCAATGAAATGCATATAGACAAACTTAACCAACAACAAACCCTATAAATATACAAGAAAATTGGGATTAAATCCTAAATATTGGTTTGTTGGATTCTTAAAAAAACTTAAACGTTTTGGTTTGCTTATAGTAATTCTCATTTTGTTTATTGAGGTTATTATATAAAGACAGAAAATATTTATGAGTTTTTTAAGAATTTGGGTTGAAGTCTACTGATGATTTGGTGTAAGAACCAATGAAATGCATATAGACAAACTTAACCAACAACAAACCCTATAAATATACAAGAAAATTGGGATTAAATCCTAAATAATATTTTAAGTGTGGTTAAACAACAAGGTTTTGTTTTCGGTAGCCCTTAAATACATTTAGTAATAACCAATGGTTATTCAAATGTAAAGGGGAAAAAGAAAATCAAAACAGCGAATAGCGAATAGCGAATATTGGTTTGTTGGATTCTTAAAAAAACTTGAATGTTTTGGTTTGCTTATAGTAATTCTCATTTTGTTTATTGAGGTTATTATATAAAGACAGAAAATATTCATGAGTTTTTTAAGAATTTGGGTTGAAGTGTAAGAACCAATGAAATGCATATAGACAAACTTAACCAACAACAAACCCAATAAATATACAAGAAAATTTGGATTAAATCCTAAATAATATTTTAAAAAGTGTTGTTAAACAACAAGGTTTTGTTTTCGGTAGCCCTTAAATACATTTAGTAATAACCAATGGTTATTCAAATGTAAAGGGGAAAAAGAAAATCAAAACAGCGAATAGCGAATATTGGTTTGTTGGATTCTTAAAAAAACTTGAACGTTTTGGTTTGCTTATAGTAATTCTCATTTTGTTTATTGAGGTTATTATATAAAGACAGAAAATATTCATGAGTTTTTTAAGAATTTGGGTTGAAGTGTAAGAACCAATGAAATGCATATAGACAAACTTAACCAACAACAAACCCTATAAATATACAAGAAAATTGGGATTAAATCCTAAATAATATTTTAACAAGCGTTGTTAAACAACAAGGTTTTGTTTTCGGTAGCCCTTATAATACATTTAGTAATAACCAATGGTTATTCAAATGTAAGGAGAAAAAGAAAATTAAAACAGCGAATAGCGAATATTGGTTTGTTGGATTCTTAAAAAAACTTAAACGTTTTGGTTTGCTTATAGTAATTCTTATTTTGTTTATTGAGGTTATTATATAAAGACAGAAAATATTCATGAGTTTTTTAAGAATTTGAGTTGAAGTCTACTGATGATTTGGTGTAAGAACCAATGAAATGCATATAGACAAACTTAACCAACAAAAAACTCTATAAATATACAAGAAAATTGGGATTAAATCCTAAATAATATTTTAAAAGTGTTGTTAAACAACAAGGTTTTGTTTTCGGTAGCCCTTATAATACAGAGTTTTTTAAGAATTTAGGTTGAAGTGTAAGAACCAATGAAATGCATATAGACAAACTTAACCAACAACAAACCCTATAAATATACAAGAAAATTGGGATTAAATCCTAAATATTGGTTTGTTGGATTCTTAAAAAAACTTAAACGTTTTGGTTTGCTTATAGTAATTCTCATTTTGTTTATTGAGGTTATTATATAAAGACAGAAAATATTTATGAGTTTTTTAAGAATTTGGGTTGAAGTCTACTGATGATTTGGTGTAAGAACCAATGAAATGCATATAGACAAACTTAATCAACAACAAACCCTATAAATATACAAGAAAATTGGGATTAAATCCTAAATAATATTTTAAGTGTGGTTAAACAACAAGGTTTTGTTTTCGGTAGCCCTTAAATACATTTAGTAATAACCAATGGTTATTCAAATGTAAAGGGGAAAAAGAAAATCAAAACAGCGAATAGCGAATATTGGTTTGTTGGATTCTTAAAAAAACTTGAACGTTTTGGTTTGCTTATAGTAATTCTCATTTTGTTTATTGAGGTTATTATATAAAGACAGAAAATATTCATGAGTTTTTTAAGAATTTGGGTTGAAGTGTAAGAACCAATGAAATGCATATAGACAAACTTAACCAACAACAAACCCAATAAATATACAAGAAAATTGGGATTAAATCCTAAATAATATTTTAAAAAGTGTTGTTAAACAACAAGGTTTTGTTTTCGGTAGCCCTTAAATACATTTAGTAATAACCAATGGTTATTCAAATGTAAAGGGGAAAAAGAAAATCAAAACAGCGAATAGCGAATATTGGTTTGTTGGATTCTTAAAAAAACTTGAACGTTTTGGTTTGCTTATAGTAATTCTCATTTTGTTTATTGAGGTTATTATATAAAGACAGAAAATATTCATGAGTTTTTTAAGAATTTGGGTTGAAGTGTAAGAACCAATGAAATGCATATAGACAAACTTAACCAACAACAAACCCTATAAATATACAAGAAAATTGGGATTAAATCCTAAATAATATTTTAAAAAGCGTTGTTAAACAACAAGGTTTTGTTTTCGGTAGCCCTTATAATACATTTAGTAATAACCAATGGTTATTCAAATGTAAGGAGAAAAAGAAAATTAAAACAGCGAATAGCGAATATTGGTTTGTTGGATTCTTAAAAAAACTTAAACGTTTTGGTTTGCTTATAGTAATTCTCATTTTGTTTTTGTGGTTATTATATAAAGACAGAAAATATTCATGAGTTTTTTAAGAATTTGAGTTGAAGTCTACTGATGATTTGGTGTAAGAACCAATGAAATGCATATAGACAAACTTAACCAACAAAAAACTCTATAAATATACAAGAAAATTGGGATTAAATCCTAAATAATATTTTAAAAGTGTTGTTAAACAACAAGGTTTTGTTTTCGGTAGCCCTTATAATACATTTAGTGATAACCAATGGTTATTCAAATGTAAAGGGGAAAAGAAAATCAAATCAGCGAATAGCGAATAATGGTTTGTTGGATTCTTAAAAAAACTTAAACGTTTTGGTTTGCTTATAGTAATTCTCATTTCGTTTATTGAGGTTATTATATAAAGACAGAAAATATTAATGAGTTTTTTAAGAATTTAGGTTGAAGTGTAAGAACCAATGAAATGCATATAGACAAACTTAACCAACAACAAACCCTATAAATATACAAGAAAATTGGGATTAAATCCTAAATATTGGTTTGTTGGATTCTTAAAAAAACTTAAACGTTTTGGTTTGCTTATAGTAATTCTCATTTTGTTTATTGAGGTTATTATATAAAGACAGAAAATATTTATGAGTTTTTTAAGAATTTGGGTTGAAGTCTACTGATGATTTGGTGTAAGAACCAATGAAATGCATATAGACAAACTTAACCAACAACAAACCCTATAAATATACAAGAAAATTGGGATTAAATCCTAAATAATATTTTAAGTGTGGTTAAACAACAAGGTTTTGTTTTCGGTAGCCCTTAAATACATTTAGTAATAACCAATGGTTATTCAAATGTAAAGGGGAAAAAGAAAATCAAAACAGCGAATAGCGAATAGCGAATATTGGTTTGTTGGATTCTTAAAAAAACTTGAATGTTTTGGTTTGCTTATAGTAATTCTCATTTTGTTTATTGAGGTTATTATATAAAGACAGAAAATATTCATGAGTTTTTTAAGAATTTGGGTTGAAGTGTAAGAACCAATGAAATGCATATAGACAAACTTAACCAACAACAAACCCAATAAATATACAAGAAAATTTGGATTAAATCCTAAATAATATTTTAAAAAGTGTTGTTAAACAACAAGGTTTTGTTTTCGGTAGCCCTTAAATACATTTAGTAATAACCAATGGTTATTCAAATGTAAAGGGGAAAAAGAAAATCAAAACAGCGAATAGCGAATATTGGTTTGTTGGATTCTTAAAAAAACTTGAACGTTTTGGTTTGCTTATAGTAATTCTCATTTTGTTTATTGAGGTTATTATATAAAGACAGAAAATATTCATGAGTTTTTTAAGAATTTGGGTTGAAGTGTAAGAACCAATGAAATGCATATAGACAAACTTAACCAACAACAAACCCTATAAATATACAAGAAAATTGGGATTAAATCCTAAATAATATTTTAACAAGCGTTGTTAAACAACAAGGTTTTGTTTTCGGTAGCCCTTATAATACATTTAGTAATAACCAATGGTTATTCAAATGTAAGGAGAAAAAGAAAATTAAAACAGCGAATAGCGAATATTGGTTTGTTGGATTCTTAAAAAAACTTAAACGTTTTGGTTTGCTTATAGTAATTCTTATTTTGTTTATTGAGGTTATTATATAAAGACAGAAAATATTCATGAGTTTTTTAAGAATTTGAGTTGAAGTCTACTGATGATTTGGTGTAAGAACCAATGAAATGCATATAGACAAACTTAACCAACAAAAAACTCTATAAATATACAAGAAAATTGGGATTAAATCCTAAATAATATTTTAAAAGTGTTGTTAAACAACAAGGTTTTGTTTTCGGTAGCCCTTATAATACATTTAGTGATAACCAATGGTTATTCAAATGTAAAGGGGAAAAGAAAATCAAATCAGCGAATAGCGAATAATGGTTTGTTGGATTCTTAAAAAAACTTAAACGTTTTGGTTTGCTTATAGTAATTCTCATTTCGTTTATTGAGGTTATTATATAAAGACAGAAAATATTCATGAGTTTTTTAAGAATTTAGGTTGAAGTGTAAGAACCAATGAAATGCATATAGACAAACTTAACCAACAACAAACCCTATAAATATACAAGAAAATTGGGATTAAATCCTAAATATTGGTTTGTTGGATTCTTAAAAAAACTTAAACGTTTTGGTTTGCTTATAGTAATTCTCATTTTGTTTATTGAGGTTGTTATATAAAGACAGAAAATATTCATGAGTTTTTTAAGAATTTGGGTTGAAGTCTACTGATGATTTGGTGTAAGAACCAATGAAATGCATATAGACAAACTTAACCAACAAAAAACCTTATAAATATACAAGAAAATTGGGATTAAATCCTAAATAATATTTTAAAAGTGTTGTTAAACAACAAGGTTTTGTTTTCGGTAGCCCTTATAATACATTTAGTAATAACCAATGGTTATTCAAATGTAAAGGGGAAAAGAAAATCAAAACAGCGAATAGCGAATATTGGTTTGTTGGATTCTTAAAAAAACTTGAACGTTTTGGTTTGCTTATAGTAATTCTTATTTTTTTATTGAGGTTATTATATAAAGACAGAAAATATTTATGAGTTTTTTAAGAATTTTGGTTAAAGTCTACTGATGATTTGGTGTAAGAACCAATGAAATGCATATAGACAAACTTAACCAACAACAAACCCTATAAATATACAAGAAAATTGGGATTAAATCCTAAATAATATTTTAAAAGTGTTGTTAAACAACAAGGTTTTGTTTTCGGTAGCCCTTAAATACATTTAGTAATAACCAATGGTTATTCAAATTTAAGGAGAAAAAGAAAATCAAAATAGCGAATATTGGTTTGTTGGATTCTTAAAAAAACTTGAACGTTTTGGTTTGCTTATAGTAATTCTCATTTTTTTATTGAGGTTATTATAGAAAGACAGAAAATATTCATGAGTTTTTCAAGAATTTGGGTTTAGGTCTACTGATGATTTGGTGTAAGAACCAATGAAATGCATATAGACAAACTTAACCAACAACAAACCTTATAAATATACAAGAAAATTGGGATTAAATCCTAAATAATATTTTAATTGGTTTAAACAACAAGGTTTTGTTTTCGGTAGCCCTTAAATACATTTAGTAATGACCAATGGTTATTCAAATGTAAGGAGAAAAAGAAAGTCAAAACAGCGAATAGCGAATATTAGTTTGTTGGATTCCTAAAAAAACTTGAACGTTTTGGTTTGCTTATAGTAGTTCTCATTTTGTTTATTGAGGTTCTTATATAAAGACAGAAAATATTCATGAGTTTTTTAAGAATTTGGGTTGAAGTCTACTGATGATTTGGTGTAAGAACCAATGAAATGCATATAGACAAACTTAACCAACAACAAACCCTATAAATATACAAGAAAATTGGGATTAAATCCTAAATAATATTTTAAAAAGTGTTGTTAAACAACAAGGTTTTGTTTTCGGTAGCCCTTATAATACATTTAGTAATAACCAATGGTTATTCAAATGTAAGGAGAAAAAGAAAATTAAAACAGCGAATAGCGAATATTGGTTTGTTGGATTCTTAAAAAAACTTAAACGTTTTGGTTTGCTTATAGTAATTTTCATTTTGTTTATTGAGGTCATTATATAAAGACAGAAAATATTCATGAGTTTTTTTAGAATTTGGGTTGAAGTCTACTGATGATTTGGTGTAAGAACCAATGAAATGCATATACACAAACTTAACCAACAAAAAACCTTATAAATATACAAGAAAATTGGGATTAAATCCTAAATAATATTTTAAAAGTGTTGTTAAACAACAAGGTTTTGTTTTCGGTAGCCCTTATAATACATTTAGTAATAACCAATGGTTATTCAAATGTAAAGGGGAAAAGAAAATCAAAACAGCGAATAGCGAATATTGGTTTGTTGGATTCTTAAAAAAACTTAAACGTTTTGGTTTGCTTATAGTAATTCTCATTTTGTTTATTGAGGTTATTATATAAAGACAGAAAATATTCATGAGTTTTTTAAGAATTTGGGTTGAAGTCTACTGATGATTTGGTGTAAGAACCAATGAAATGCATATAGACAAACTTAACCAACAACAAACCCTATAAATATACAAGAAAATTGGGATTAAATCCTAAATAATATTTTAAAAGTGTTGTTAAACAACAAATCTTTGTTTTCCATAGCCCTTATAATACATTTAGTAATAACCAGTGGTTATTCAAATGTAAAGGAGAAAAAGAAAATCAAAACAGCGAATATCGAATATTGGTTTGTTGGCTTCTTAAAAAAACTTGAACGTTTTGGTTTGCTTATAGTAATTCTCATTTTGTTTATTGAGGTTATTATATAAAGACAGAAAATATTCATGAGTTTTTTAAGAATTTGGGTTGAAGTGTAAGAACCAATGAAATGCATATAGACAAACTTAACCAACAACAAACCCTATAAATATACAAGAAAATTGGGATTAAATCCTAAATAATATTTTAACAAGCGTTGTTAAACAACAAGGTTTTGTTTTCGGTAGCCCTTATAATACATTTAGTAATAACCAATGGTTATTCAAATGTAAGGAGAAAAAGAAAATTAAAACAGCGAATAGCGAATATTGGTTTGTTGGATTCTTAAAAAAACTTAAACGTTTTGGTTTGCTTATAGTAATTCTCATTTCGTTTATTGAGGTTATTATATAAAGACAGAAAATATTCATGAGTTTTTTAAGAATTTAGGTTAAAGTCTACTGATGATTTGGTGTAAGAACCAATGAAATGCATATAGACAAACTTAACCAACAAAAAACTCTTTAAATATACAAGAAAATTGGGATTAAATCCTAAATAATATTTTAAAAGTGTTGTTAAACAACAAGGTTTTGTTTTCGGTAGCCCTTATAATACATTTAGTGATAACCAATGGTTATTCAAATGTAAAGGGTTGTTAAACAAGAAGGTTTTGTTTTCGGTAGCCCTTATAATACATTTAGTAATAACCAATGGTTATTCAAATGTAAGGAGAAAAAGAAAATTAAAACAGCGAATAGCGAATATTGGTTTGTTGGATTCTTAAAAAAACTTAAACGTTTTGGTTTGCTTATAGTAATTCTCATTTCGTTTATTGAGGTTATTATATAAAGACAGAAAATATTCATGAGTTTTTTAAGAATTTAGGTTAAAGTCTACTGATGATTTGGTGTAAGAACCAATGAAATGCATATAGACAAACTTAACCAACAAAAAACTCTTTAAATATACAAGAAAATTGGGATTAAATCCTAAATAATATTTTAAAAGTGTTGTTAAACAACAAGGTTTTGTTTTCGGTAGCCCTTATAATACATTTAGTGATAACCAATGGTTATTCAAATGTAAAGGGGAAAAGAAAATCAAATCAGCGAATAGCGAATAATGGTTTGTTGGATTCTTAAAAAAACTTAAACGTTTTGGTTTGCTTATAGTAATTCTCATTTCGTTTATTGAGGTTATTATATAAAGACAGAAAATATTCATGAGTTTTTTAAGAATTTAGGTTGAAGTGTAAGAACCAATGAAATGCATATAGACAAACTTAACCAACAACAAACCCTATAAATATACAAGAAAATTGGGATTAAATCCTAAATATTGGTTTGTTGGATTCTTAAAAAAACTTAAACGTTTTGGTTTGCTTATAGTAATTCTCATTTTGTTTATTGAGGTTGTTATATAAAGACAGAAAATATTCATGAGTTTTTTAAGAATTTGGGTTGAAGTCTACTGATGATTTGGTGTAAGAACCAATGAAATGCATATAGACAAACTTAACCAACAAAAAACCTTATAAATATACAAGAAAATTGGGATTAAATCCTAAATAATATTTTAAAAGTGTTGTTAAACAACAAGGTTTTGTTTTCGGTAGCCCTTATAATACATTTAGTAATAACCAATGGTTATTCAAATGTAAAGGGGAAAAGAAAATCAAAACAGCGAATAGCGAATATTGGTTTGTTGGATTCTTAAAAAAACTTGAACGTTTTGGTTTGCTTATAGTAATTCTTATTTTTTTATTGAGGTTATTATATAAAGACAGAAAATATTTATGAGTTTTTTAAGAATTTTGGTTAAAGTCTACTGATGATTTGGTGTAAGAACCAATGAAATGCATATAGACAAACTTAACCAACAACAAACCCTATAAATATACAAGAAAATTGGGATTAAATCCTAAATAATATTTTAAAAGTGTTGTTAAACAACAAGGTTTTGTTTTCGGTAGCCCTTAAATACATTTAGTAATAACCAATGGTTATTCAAATTTAAGGAGAAAAAGAAAATCAAAATAGCGAATATTGGTTTGTTGGATTCTTAAAAAAACTTGAACGTTTTGGTTTGCTTATAGTCATTCTCATTTTTTTATTGAGGTTATTATAGAAAGACAGAAAATATTCATGAGTTTTTCAAGAATTTGGGTTTAGGTCTACTGATGATTTGGTGTAAGAACCAATGAAATGCATATAGACAAACTTAACCAACAACAAACCTTATAAATATACAAGAAAATTGGGATTAAATCCTAAATAATATTTTAATGGGTTTAAACAACAAGGTTTTGTTTTCGGTAGCCCTTAAATACATTTAGTAATAACCAATGGTTATTCAAATGTAAGGAGAAAAAGAAAGTCAAAACAGCGAATAGCGAATATTAGTTTGTTGGATTCCTAAAAAAACTTGAACGTTTTGGTTTGCTTATAGTAGTTCTCATTTTGTTTATTGAAGTTCTTATATAAAGACAGAAAATATTCATGAGTTTTTTAAGAATGTGGGTTGAAGTCTACTGATGATTTGGTGTAAGAACCAATGAAATGCATATAGACAAACTTAACCAACAACAAACCCTATAAAAAAACAAGAAAATTGGGATTAAATCCTAATAATATTTTAAAAGTGTTGTTAAACAACAAGGTTTTGTTTTCGGTAGCCCTTATAATACATTTAGTAATAACCAATGGTTATTCAAATGTAAAGGGGAAAAAGAAAATCAAAACAGCGAATAGCGAATATTGGTTTGTTGGATTCTTAAAAAAACTTGAACGTTTTGGTTTGCTTATAGTAATTCTCATTTTGTTTATTGAGGTTATTATATAAAGACAGAAAATATTCATGAGTTTTTTAAGAATTTGGGTTGAAGTGTAAGAACCAATGAAATGCATATAGACAAACTTAACCAACAACAAACCCTATAAATATACAAGAAAATTGGGATTAAATCCTAAATAATATTTTAAAAGTGTTGTTAAACAACAAGGTTTTGTTTTCGGTAGCCCTTATAATACATTTAGTAATAACCAATGGTTATTCAAATGTAAAGGGGAAAAAGAAAATCAAAACAGCGAATAGCGAATATTGGTTTGTTGGATTCTTAAAAAAACTTGAACGTTTTGGTTTGCTTATAGTAATTCTCATTTTGTTTATTGAGGTTATTATATAAAGACAGAAAATATTCATGAGTTTTTTAAGAATTTGGGTTGAAGTGTAAGAACCAATGAAATGCATATAGACAAACTTAACCAACAACAAACCCTATAAATATACAAGAAAATTGGGATTAAATCCTAAATAATATTTTAAAAGTGTTGTTAAACAACAAGGTTTTGTTTTCGGTAGCCCTTATAATACATTTAGTAATAACCAATGGTTATTCAAATGTAAAGGGGGAAAAAAATCAAAACAGCGGGTAGCGAGTATTGGTTTGTTGGATTCTTAAAAAAACTTGAACGTTTTGGTTTGCTTATAGTAATTCTCATTTTGTTTATTGAGGTTATTATATAAAGACAGAAAATATTCATGAGTTTTTTAAGAATTTGGGTTGAAGTCTACTGATGATTTGGTGTAAGAACCAATGAAATGCATATAGACAAACTTAACCAACAACAAACCCTATAAATATACAAGAAAATTGGGATTAAATCCTAAATAATATTTTAAAAAGTGTTGTTAAACAACAAGGTTTTGTTTTCGGTAGCCCTTATAATACATTTAGTAATAACCAATGGTTATTCAAATGTAAGGAGAAAAAGAAAATTAAAACAGCGAATAGCGAATATTGGTTTGTTGGATTCTTAAAAAAACTTAAACGTTTTGGTTTGCTTATAGTAATTTTCATTTTGTTTATTGAGGTCATTATATAAAGACAGAAAATATTCATGAGTTTTTTTAGAATTTGGGTTGAAGTCTACTGATGATTTGGTGTAAGAACCAATGAAATGCATATACACAAACTTAACCAACAAAAAACCTTATAAATATACAAGAAAATTGGGATTAAATCCTAAATAATATTTTAAAAGTGTTGTTAAACAACAAGGTTTTGTTTTCGGTAGCCCTTATAATACATTTAGTAATAACCAATGGTTATTCAAATGTAAAGGGGAAAAGAAAATCAAAACAGCGAATAGCGAATATTGGTTTGTTGGATTCTTAAAAAAACTTAAACGTTTTGGTTTGCTTATAGTAATTCTCATTTTGTTTATTGAGGTTATTATATAAAGACAGAAAATATTCATGAGTTTTTTAAGAATTTGGGTTGAAGTCTACTGATGATTTGGTGTAAGAACCAATGAAATGCATATAGACAAACTTAACCAACAACAAACCCTATAAATATACAAGAAAATTGGGATTAAATCCTAAATAATATTTTAAAAGTGTTGTTAAACAACAAATCTTTGTTTTCCATAGCCCTTATAATACATTTAGTAATAACCAGTGGTTATTCAAATGTAAAGGAGAAAAAGAAAATCAAAACAGCGAATATCGAATATTGGTTTGTTGGCTTCTTAAAAAAACTTGAACGTTTTGGTTTGCTTATAGTAATTCTCATTTTGTTTATGGAGGTTATTATATAAAGACAGAAAATATTCATGAGTTTTTTAAGAATTTGGGTTGAAGTGTAAGAACCAATGAAATGCATATAGACAAACTTAACCAACAACAAACCCTATAAATATACAAGAAAATTGGGATTAAATCCTAAATAATATTTTAACAAGCGTTGTTAAACAACAAGGTTTTGTTTTCGGTAGCCCTTATAATACATTTAGTAATAACCAATGGTTATTCAAATGTAAGGAGAAAAAGAAAATTAAAACAGCGAATAGCGAATATTGGTTTGTTGGATTCTTAAAAAAACTTAAACGTTTTGGTTTGCTTATAGTAATTCTCATTTTGTTTATTGAGGTTATTATATAAAGACAGAAAATATTCATGAGTTTTTTAAGAATTTGAGTTGAAGTCTACTGATGATTTGGTGTAAGAACCAATGAAATGCATATAGACAAACTTAACCAACAAAAAACTCTATAAATATACAAGAAAATTGGGATTAAATCCTAAATAATATTTTAAAAGTGTTGTTAAACAACAAGGTTTTGTTTTCGGTAGCCCTTATAATACATTTAGTGATAACCAATGGTTATTCAAATGTAAAGGGGGAAAGAAAATCAAATCAGCGAATAGCGAATAATGGTTTGTTGGATTCTTAAAAAAACTTAAACGTTTTGGTTTGCTTATAGTAATTCTCATTTCGTTTATTGAGGTTATTATATAAAGACAGAAAATATTCATGAGTTTTTTAAGAATTTAGGTTGAAGTGTAAGAACCAATGAAATGCATATAGACAAACTTAACCAACAACAAACCCTATAAATATACAAGAAAATTGGGATTAAATCCTAAATATTGGTTTGTTGGATTCTTAAAAAAACTTAAACGTTTTGGTTTGCTTATAGTAATTCTCATTTTGTTTATTGAGGTTGTTATATAAAGACAGAAAATATTCATGAGTTTTTTAAGAATTTGGGTTGAAGTCTACTGATGATTTGGTGTAAGAACCAATGAAATGCATATAGACAAACTTAACCAACAAAAAACCTTATAAATATACAAGAAAATTGGGATTAAATCCTAAATAATATTTTAAAAGTGTTGTTAAACAACAAGGTTTTGTTTTCGGTAGCCCTTATAATACATTTAGTAATAACCAATGGTTATTCAAATGTAAAGGGGAAAAGAAAATCAAAACAGCGAATAGCGAATATTGGTTTGTTGGATTCTTAAAAAAACTTGAACGTTTTGGTTTGCTTACAGTAATTCTTATTTTTTTATTGAGGTTATTATATAAAGACAGAAAATATTTATGAGTTTTTTAAGAATTTTGGTTAAAGTCTACTGATGATTTGGTGTAAGAACCAATGAAATGCATATAGACAAACTTAACCAACAACAAACCCTATAAAAAAACAAGAAAATTGGGATTAAATCCTAATAATATTTTAAAAGTGTTGTTAAACAACAAGGTTTTGTTTTCGGTAGCCCTTATAATACATTTAGTAATAACCAATGGTTATTCAAATGTAAAGGGGAAAAAGAAAATCAAAACAGCGAATAGCGAATATTGGTTTGTTGGATTCTTAAAAAAACTTGAACGTTTTGGTTTGCTTATAGTAATTCTCATTTTGTTTATTGAGGTTATTATATAAAGACAGAAAATATTCATGAGTTTTTTAAGAATTTGGGTTGAAGTGTAAGAACCAATGAAATGCATATAGACAAACTTAACCAACAACAAACCCTATAAATATACAAGAAAATTGGGATTAAATCCTAAATAATATTTTAAAAGTGTTGTTAAACAACAAGGTTTTGTTTTCGGTAGCCCTTATAATACATTTAGTAATAACCAATGGTTATTCAAATGTAAAGGGGGAAAAAATCAAAACAGCGGGTAGCGAGTATTGGTTTGTTGGATTCTTAAAAAAACTTGAACGTTTTGGTTTGCTTATAGTAATTCTCATTTTGTTTATTGAGGTTATTATATAAAGACAGAAAATATTCATGAGTTTTTTAAGAATTTGGGTTGAAGTCTACTGATGATTTGGTGTAAGAACCAATGAAATGCATATAGACAAACTTAACCAACAACAAACCCTATAAATATACAAGAAAATTGGGATTAAATCCTAAATAATATTTTAAAAAGTGTTGTTAAACAACAAGGTTTTGTTTTCGGTAGCCCTTATAATACATTTAGTAATAACCAATGGTTATTCAAATGTAAGGAGAAAAAGAAAATTAAAACAGCGAATAGCGAATATTGGTTTGTTGGATTCTTAAAAAAACTTAAACGTTTTGGTTTGCTTATAGTAATTTTCATTTTGTTTATTGAGGTCATTATATTAAGACAGAAAATATTCATGAGTTTTTTTAGAATTTGGGTTGAAGTCTACTGATGATTTGGTGTAAGAACCAATGAAATGCATATACACAAACTTAACCAACAAAAAACCTTATAAATATACAAGAAAATTGGGATTAAATCCTAAATAATATTTTAAAAGTGTTGTTAAACAACAAGGTTTTGTTTTCGGTAGCCCTTATAATACATTTAGTAATAACCAATGGTTATTCAAATGTAAAGGGGAAAAGAAAATCAAAACAGCGAATAGCGAATATTGGTTTGTTGGATTCTTAAAAAAACTTAAACGTTTTGGTTTGCTTATAGTAATTCTCATTTTGTTTATTGAGGTTATTATATAAAGACAGAAAATATTCATGAGTTTTTTAAGAATTTGGGTTGAAGTCTACTGATGATTTGGTGTAAGAACCAATGAAATGCATATAGACAAACTTAACCAACAACAAACCCTATAAATATACAAGAAAATTGGGATTAAATCCTAAATAATATTTTAAAAGTGTTGTTAAACAACAAATCTTTGTTTTCCATAGCCCTTATAATACATTTAGTAATAACCAGTGGTTATTCAAATGTAAAGGAGAAAAAGAAAATCAAAACAGCGAATATCGAATATTGGTTTGTTGGCTTCTTAAAAAAAAACTTGAACGTTTTGGTTTGCTTATAGTAATTCTTATTTGTTTATTGAGGTTATTATATAAAGACAGAAAATATTTATGAGTTTTTTAAGAATTTTGGTTAAAGTCTACTGATGATTTGGTGTAAGAACCAATGAAATGCATATAGACAAACTTAACCAACAACAAACCCTATAAATATACAAGAAAATTGGGATTAAATCCTAAATAATATTTTAAAAGTGTTGTTAAACAACAAGGTTTTGTTTTCGGTAGCCCTTAAATACATTTAGTAATAACCAATGGTTATTCAAATGTAAGGAGAAAAAGAAAATCAAAATAGCGAATATTGGTTTGTTGGATTCTCAAAAAAACTTGAACGTTTTGGTTTGCTTATAGTAATTCTCATTTTTTTATTGAGGTTATTATATAAAGACAGAAAATATTCATGAGTTTTTTAAGAATTTGGGTTGAAGTCTACTGATGATTTGGTGTAAGAACCAATGAAATGCATATAGACAAACTTAACCAACAACAAACCTTATAAATATACAAGAAAATTGGGATTAAATCCTAAATAATATTTTAATGGGTTTAAACAACAAGGTTTTGTTTTCGGTAGCCCTTAAATACATTTAGTAATAACCAATGGTTATTCAAATGTAAGGAGAAAAGTCAAAACAGCGAATAGCGAATATTAGTTTGTTGGATTCCTAAAAAAACTTGAACGTTTTGGTTTGCTTATAGTAGTTCTCATTTTGTTTATTGAGGTTCTTATATAAAGACAGAAAATATTCATGAGTTTTTTAAGAATTTGGGTTGAAGTCTACTGATGATTTGGTGTAAGAACCAATGAAATGCATATAGACAAACTTAACCAACAACAAACCCTATATGTAAATATACAAGAAAATTGGGATTAAATCCTAAATAATATTTTAAAAGTGTTGTTTAACAACAAGGTTTTGTTTTCGGTAGCCCTTATAATACATTTAGTAATAACCAATGGTTATTCAAATGTAAAGGGGAAAAAGAAAATCAAAACAGCGAATAGCGAATATTGGTTTGGTGGATTCTTTAAAAAACTTGAACGTTTTGGTTTGCCTATAGTAATTCTCATTTCGTTTATTGAGGTTATTATATAAAGACAGAAAATATTCATGAGTTTTTTAAGAATTTGGGTTGAAGTCTACTGATGATTTGGTGTAAGAACCAATGAAATGCATATAGACAAACTTAACTAACAACAAACCCAATAAATATACAAGAAAAATGGGATTAAATTCTAAATAATATTTTAATGTTGTTAAACAACAAGGTTTTGTTTTCGGTAGCCCTTATAATACATTTAGTAATAACCAATGGTTATTCAAAGGTAAAGGGGAAAAAGAAAATCAAAACAGTGAATAGCCAATAATGGTTTGTTGGATTCTTAAAAAAACTTGAACGTTTTGGTTTGCTTATAGTAATTCTCATTTTGTTTATTGAGATTAATATATAAACAGAAAATATTCATGAGTTTTTTAAGAATTTGGGTTGAAGTCTACTGATGATTTGGTGTAAGAACCAATGAAATGCATATAGACAAACTTAACCAACAACAACCCCTATAAAAAAACAAGAAAATTGGGATTAAATCCTAATAATATTTTAAAAGTGTTGTTAAACAACAAGGTTTTGTTTTCGGTAGCCCTTATAATACATTTAGTAATAACCAATGGTTATTCAAATGTAAAGGGGAAAAAGAAAATCAAAACAGCGAATAGCGAATATTGGTTTGTTGGATTCTTAAAAAAACTTGAACGTTTTGGTTTGCTTATAGTAATTCTCATTTTGTTTATTGAGGTTATTATATAAAGACAGAAAATATTCATGAGTTTTTTAAGAATTTGGGTTGAAGTGTAAGAACCAATGAAATGCATCTAGACAAACTTAACCAACAACAAACCCTATAAATATACAAGAAAATTGGGATTAAATCCTAAATAATATTTTAAGTGTTGTTAAACAACAAGGTTTTGTTTTCGGTAGCCCTTATAATACATTTAGTAATAACCAATGGTTATTCAAATGTAAAGGGGAAAAAGAAAATCAAAACAGCGAATAGCGAATATTGGTTTGTTGGATTCTTAAAAAAACTTGAACGTTTTGGTTTGCTTATAGTAATTCTCATTTTGTTTATTGAGGTTATTATATAAAGACAGAAAATATTCATGAGTTTTTTAAGAATTTGGGTTGAAGTCTACTGATGATTTGGTGTAAGAACCAATGAAACGATAAAGACAAACTAAACCAACAACAAACCCTATAAATATACAAGAAAATTGGGATTAAATCCTTAATAATATTTTAAAAAGTGTTGTTAAACAACAAGGTTTTGTTTTCGGTAGCCCTTAAATACATTTAGTAACAACCAATGGTTATTCAAATATAAGGAGAAAAAGAAAATCAAAACAGCGAATAGCGAATATTAGTTTGTTGGATTCCTAAAAAAACTTGAACGTTTTGGTTTGCTTATAGTAGTTCTCATTTTGTTTATTGAGGTTCTTATATAAAGACAGAAAATATTCATGAGTTTTTTAAGAATTTGGGTTGAAGTGTAAGAACCAATGAAATGCATATAGACAAACTTAACCAACAACAAACCCTATAAATATACAAGAAAATTGGGATTAAATCCTAAATAATATTTTAAGTGTGGTTAAACAACAAGGTTTTGTTTTCGGTAGCCCTTAAATACATTTAGTAATAACCAATGGTTATTCAAATGTAAAGGGGAAAAAGAAAATCAAAACAGCGAATAGCGAATATTGGTTTGTTGGATTCTTAAAAAAACTTGAACGTTTTGGTTTGCTTATAGTAATTCTCATTTTGTTTATTGAGGTTATTATATAAAGACAGAAAATATTCATGAGTTTTTTAAGAATTTGGGTTGAAGTGTAAGAACCAATGAAATGCATATAGACAAACTTAACCAACAACAAACCCAATAAATATACAAGAAAATTGGGATTAAATCCTAAATAATATTTTAAAAAGTGTTGTTAAACAACAAGGTTTTGTTTTCGGTAGCCCTTAAATACATTTAGTAATAACCAATGGTTATTCAAATGTAAAGGGGAAAAAGAAAATCAAAACAGCGAATAGCGAATATTGGTTTGTTGGATTCTTAAAAAAACTTGAACGTTTTGGTTTGCTTATAGTAATTCTCATTTTGTTTATTGAGGTTATTATATAAAGACAGAAAATATTCATGAGTTTTTTAAGAATTTGGGTTGAAGTGTAAGAACCAATGAAATGCATATAGACAAACTTAACGAACAACAAACCCTATAAATATACAAGAAAATTGGGATTAAATCCTAAATAATATTTTAAGTGTTGTTAAACAACAAGGTTTTGTTTTCGGTAGCCCTTATAATACATTTAGTAATAACCAATGGTTATTCAAATGTAAAGGGGAAAAAGAAAATCAAAACAACGAATAGCGAATATTGGTTTGTTGGATTCTTGAAAAAACTTGAACGTTTTGGTTTGCTTATAGTAATTCTCATTTTGTTTATTGAGGTTATTTTATAAATACAGAAAATATTCATGAGTTTTTTAAGAATTTGGGTTGAAGTGTAAGAACCAATGAAATGCATATAGACAAACTTAACCAACAACAAACCCAATAAATATACAAGAAAATTGGGATTAAATCCTAAATAATATTTTAAAAAGTGTTGTTAAACAACAAGGTTTTGTTTTCGGTAGCCCTTAAATACATTTAGTAATAACCAATGGTTATTCAAATGTAAAGGGGAAAAAGAAAATCAAAACAGCGAATAGCGAATATTGGTTTGTTGGATTCTTGAAAAAACTTGAACGTTTTGGTTTGCTTATAGTAATTCTCATTTTGTTTATTGAGGTTATTTTATAAATACAGAAAATATTCATGAGTTTTTTAAGAATTTGGGTTGAAGTCTACTGATGATTTGGTGTAAGAACCAATGAAACGATATAGACAAACTTAACCAACAACAAACCCTATAAATATACAAGAAAATTGGGATTAAATCCTAAATAATATTTTAAAAGTGTTGTTAAACAACAAGGTTTTGTTTTCGGTAGCCCTTATAATACATTTAGTAATAACCAATGGTTATTCGAATGTAAAGGGGGAAAAAAATCAAAACATCGGATAGCGAATATTGGTTTGTTGGATTCTTAAAAAAACTTGAACGTTTTGGTTTGCTTATAGTAGTTCTCATTTTGTTTATTGAGGTTATTATATAAAGACATAAAATATTTATGAGTTTTTTAAGAATTTGGGTTGAAGTCTACTGATGATTTGGTGTAAGAACCAATGAAATGCATATAGACAAACTTAACCAACAACAAACCCTATAAATATACAAGAAAATTGGGATTAAATCCTAAATAATATTTTAAGTGTGGTTAAACAACAAGGTTTTGTTTTCGGTAGCCCTTAAATACATTTAGTAATAACCAATGGTTATTCAAATGTAAAGGGGAAAAAGAAAATCAAAACAGCGAATAGCGAATATTGGTTTGTTGGATTCTTAAAAAAACTTGAACATTTTGGTTTGCTTATAGTAATTCTCATTTTGTTTATTGAGGTTATTATATAAAGACAGAAAATATTCATGAGTTTTTTAAGAATTTGGGTTGAAGTGTAAGAACAAATGAAATGCATATAGACAAACTTAACCAACAACAAACCCAATAAATATACAAGAAAATTGGGATTAAATCCTAAATAATATTTTAAAAAGTGTTGTTAAACAACAAGGTTTTGTTTTCGGTAGCCCTTAAACACATTTAGTAATAACCAATGGTTATTCAAATGTAAAGGGGAAAAAGAAAATCAAAACAGCGAATAGCGAATATTGGTTTGTTGGATTCTTAAAAAAACTTGAACGTTTTGGTTTGCTTATAGTAATTCTCATTTTGTTTATTGAGGTTATTATATAAAGACAGAAAATATTCATGAGTTTTTTAAGAATTTGGGTTGAAGTGTAAGAACCAATGAAATGCATATAGACAAACTTAACCAACAACAAACCCTATAAATATACAAGAAAATTGGGATTAAATCCTAAATAATATTTTAAGTGTTGTTAAACAACAAGGTTTTGTTTTCGGTAGCCCTTATAATACATTTAGTAATAACCAATGGTTATTCAAATGTAAAGGGGAAAAAGAAAATCAAAACAACGAATAGCGAATATTGGTTTGTTGGATTCTTGAAAAAACTTGAACGTTTTGGTTTGCTTATAGTAATTCTCATTTTGTTTATTGAGGTTTTTTTATAAAGACAGAAAATATTCATGAGTTTTTTAAGAATTTGGGTTAAAGTCTACTGATGATTTGGTGTAAGAACCAATGAAACGATATAGACAAACTTAACCAACAACAAACCCTATAAATATACAAGAAAATTGGGATTAAATCCTAAATAATATTTTAAAAGTGTTGTTAAACAACAAGGTTTTGTTTTCGGTAGCCCTTATAATACATTTAGTAATAACCAATGGTTATTCGAATGTAAAGGGGGAAAAAAATCAAAACAGCGGATAGCGAATATTGGTTTGTTGGATTCTTAAAAAAACTTGAACGTTTTGGTTTGCTTATAGTAATTCTCATTTTGTTTATTGAGGTTATTATATAAAGACAGAAAATATTTATGAGTTTTTTAAGAATTTGGGTTGAAGTCTACTGATGATTTGGTGTAAGAACCAATGAAAAGCATATAGACAAACTTAACCAACAACAAACCCTATAAATATACAAGAAAATTGGGATTAAATCCTGAATAATATTTTAAAAAGTGTTGTTTAACAACAAGGTTTTGTTTTCGGTAGCCCTTATAATACATTTAGTAATAACCAATGGTTATTCAAATGTAAAGGGGAAAAAAAATCAAAACAGCGAATAGCGAATATTGGTTTGTTGGATTCTTAAAAAAACTTTAACGTTTTGGTTTGCTTATAGTAATTCTCATTTTGTTTATTGAGGTTATTATATAAAGACAGAAAATATTCATGAGTTTTTTAAGAAATTGGGTTGAAGTCTACTGATGATTTGGTGTAAGAACCAATGAAATGCATATAGACAAACTTAACCAACAACAAACCCTATAAATATACAAGAAAATTGGGATTAAATCCTAAATAATATTTTAAAAGTGTTGTTAAACTACAAATCTTTGTTTTCGATAGCCCTTATAATACATTTAGTAATAACCAGTGGTTATTCAAATGTAAAGGAGAAAAAGAAAATCAAAACAGCGAATAGCGAATATTGGTTTGTTGGATTCTTAAAAAAACTTGAACGTTTTGGTTTGCTTATAGTAACTCTCATTTTGTTTATTGAGGTTATTATATAAAGACAGAAAATATTCATGAGTTTTTTAAGAATTTGGGTTGAAGTGTAAGAACCAATGAAATGCATCTAGACAAACTTAACCAACAACAAACCCTATAAATATACAAGAAAATTGGGATTAAATCCTAAATAATATTTTAAGTGTTGTTAAACAACAAGGTTTTGTTTTCGGTAGCCCTTATAATACATTTAGTAATAACCAATGGTTATTCAAATGTAAAGGGGAAAAAGAAAATCAAAACAGCGAATATTGGTTTGTTGGATTCTTAAAAAAACTTGAACGTTTTGGTGTGCTTATAGTAATTCTCATTTTGTTTATTGAGGTTATTATATAAAGACAGAAAATATTCATGAGTTTTTTAAGAATTTGGGTTGAAGTCTACTGATGATTTGGTGTAAGAACCAATGAAACGATAAAGACAAACTAAACCAACAACAAACCCTATAAATATACAAGAAAATTGGGATTAAATCCTAAATAATATTTTAAAAAGTGTTGTTAAACAACAAGGTTTTGTTTTCGGTAGCCCTTAAATACATTTAGTAAAAACCAATGGTTATTCAAATATAAGGAGAAAAAGAAAATCAAAACAGCGAATAGCGAATATTAGTTTGTTGGATTCCTAAAAAAACTTGAACGTTTTGGTTTGCTTATAGTAGTTCTCATTTTGTTTATTGAGGTTCTTATATAAAGACAGAAAATATTCATGAGTTTTTTAAGAATTTGGGTTGAAGTGTAAGAACCAATGAAATGCATATAGACAAACTTAACCAACAACAAACCCTATAAATATACAAGAAAATTGGGATTAAATCCTAAATAATATTTTAAGTGTGGTTAAACAACAAGGTTTTGTTTTCGGTAGCCCTTAAATACATTTAGTAATAACCAATGGTTATTCAAATGTAAAGGGGAAAAAGAAAATCAAAACCGCGAATAGCGAATATTGGTTTGTGGGATTCTTAAAAAAACTTGAACGTTTTGGTTTGCTTATAGTAATTCTCATTTTGTTTATTGAGGTTATTATATAAAGACAGAAAATATTAATGAGTTTTTTAAGAATTTGGGTTGAAGTGTAAGAACCAATGAAATGCATATAGACAAACTTAACCAACAACAAACCCAATAAATATACAAGAAAATTGGGATTAAATCCTAAATAATATTTTAAAAAGTGTTGTTAAACAACAAGGTTTTGTTTTCGGTAGCCCTTAAATACATTTAGTAATAACCAATGGTTATTCAAATGTAAAGGGGAAAAAGAAAATCAAAACAGCGAATAGCGAATATTGGTTTGTTGGATTCTTAAAAAAACTTGAACGTTTTGGTTTGCTTATAGTAATTCTCATTTTGTTTATTGAGGTTATTATATAAAGACAGAAAATATTCATGAGTTTTTTAAGAATTTGGGTTGAAGTGTAAGAACCAATGAAATGCATATAGACAAACTTAACGAACAACAAACCCTATAAATATACAAGAAAATTGGGATTAAATCCTAAATAATATTTTAAGTGTTGTTAAACAACAAGGTTTTGTTTTCGGTAGCCCTTATAATACATTTAGTAATAACCAATGGTTATTCAAATGTAAAGGGGAAAAAGAAAATCAAAACAGCGAATAGCGAATATTGGTTTGTTGGATTCTTGAAAAAACTTGAACGTTTTGGTTTGCTTATAGTAATTCTCATTTTGTTTATTGAGGTTATTTTATAAATACAGAAAATATTCATGAGTTTTTTAAGAATTTGGGTTGAAGTCTACTGATGATTTGGTGTAAGAACCAATGAAACGATATAGACAAACTTAACCAACAACAAACCCTATAAATATACAAGAAAATTGGGATTAAATCCTAAATAATATTTTAAAAGTGTTGTTAAACAACAAGGTTTTGTTTTCGGTAGCCCTTATAATACATTTAGTAATAACCAATGGTTATTCGAATGTAAAGGGGGAAAAAAATCAAAACATCGGATAGCGAATATTGGTTTGTTGGATTCTTAAAAAAACTTGAACGTTTTGGTTTGCTTATAGTAATTCTCATTTTGTTTATTGAGGTTATTATATAAAGACAGAAAATATTTATGAGTTTTTTAAGAATTTGGGTTGAAGTCTACTGATGATTTGGTGTAAGAACCAATGAAATGCATATAGACAAACTTAACCAACAACAAACCCTATAAATATACAAGAAAATTGGGATTAAATCCTAAATAATATTTTAAGTGTGGTTAAACAACAAGGTTTTGTTTTCGGTAGCCCTTAAATACATTTAGTAATAACCAATGGTTATTCAAATGTAAAGGGGAAAAAGAAAATCAAAACAGCGAATAGCGAATAGCGAATATTGGTTTGTTGGATTCTTAAAAAAACTTGAACGTTTTGGTTTGCTTATAGTAATTCTCATTTTGTTTATTGAGGTTATTATATAAAGACAGAAAATATTCATGAGTTTTTTAAGAATTTGGGTTGAAGTGTAAGAACCAATGAAATGCATATAGACAAACTTAACCAACAACAAACCCAATAAATATACAAGAAAATTGGGATTAAATCCTAAATAATATTTTAAAAAGTGTTGTTAAACAACAAGGTTTTGTTTTCGGTAGCCCTTAAATACATTTAGTAATAACCAATGGTTATTCAAATGTAAAGGGGAAAAAGAAAATCAAAACAGCGAATAGCGAATATTGGTTTGTTGGATTCTTAAAAAAACTTGAACGTTTTGGTTTGCTTATAGTAATTCTCATTTTGTTTATTGAGGTTATTATATAAAGACAGAAAATATTCATGAGTTTTTTAAGAATTTGGGTTGAAGTGTAAGAACCAATGAAATGCATATAGACAAACTTAACCAACAACAAACCCTATAAATATACAAGAAAATTGGGATTAAATCCTAAATAATATTTTAAGTGTTGTTAAACAACAAGGTTTTGTTTTCGGTAGCCCTTATATTACATTTAGTAATAACCAATGGTTATTCAAATGTAAAGGGGAAAAAGAAAATCAAAACAACGAATAGCGAATATTGGTTTGTTGGATTCTTGAAAAAACTTGAACGTTTTGGTTTGCTTATAGTAATTCTCATTTTGTTTATTGAGGTTTTTTTATAAAGACAGAAAATATTCATGAGTTTTTTAAGAATTTGGGTTAAAGTCTACTGATGATTTGGTGTAAGAACCAATGAAACGATATAGACAAACTTAACCAACAACAAACCCTATAAATATACAAGAAAATTGGGATTAAATCCTAAATAATATTTTAAAAGTGTTGTTAAACAACAAGGTTTTGTTTTCGGTAGCCCTTATAATACATTTAGTAATAACCAATGGTTATTCGAATGTAAAGGGGGAAAAAAATCAAAACAGCGGACAGCGAATATTGGTTTGTTGGATTCTTAAAAAAACTTGAACGTTTTGGTTTGCTTATAGTAATTCTCATTTTGTTTATTGAGGTTATTATATAAAGACAGAAAATATTTATGAGTTTTTTAAGAATTTGGGTTGAAGTCTACTGATGATTTGGTGTAAGAACCAATGAAACGATATAGACAAACTTAACCAACAACAAACCCTATTAATATACAAGAAAATTGGGATTAAATCCTAAATAATATTTCAAAAGTGTTGTTAAACAACAAGGTTTTGTTTTCGGTAGCCCTTATAATACATTTAGTAATAACCAATGGTTATTCGAATGTAAAGGGAGGAAAAAATCAAAACATCGGATAGCGAATATTGGTTTGTTGGATTCTTAAAAAAACTTGAACGTTTTGGTTTGCTTATAGTAATTCTCATTTTGTTTATTGAGGTTATTATATAAAGACAGAAAATATTTATGATGATTTGGTGTAAGAACCAATGAAATGCATATAGACAAACTTAACCAACAACAAACCCTATAAATATACAAGAAAATTGGGATTAAATCCTGAATAATATTTTAAAAAGTGTTGTTTAACAACAAGGTTTTGTTTTCGGTAGCCCTTATAATACATTTAGTAATAACCAATGGTTATTCAAATGTAAAGGGGAAAAAAAATCAAAACAGCGAATAGCGAATATTGGTTTGTTGGATTCTTAAAAAAACTTTAACGGTTTGGTTTGCTTATAGTAATTCTCATTTTGTTTATTGAGGTTATTATATAAAGACAGAAAATATTCATGAGTTTTTTAAGAAATTGGGTTGAAGTCTACTGATGATTTGGTGTAAGAACCAATGAAATGCATATAGACAAACTTAACCAACAACAAACCCTATAAATATACAAGAAAATTGGGATTAAATCCTAAATAATATTTTAAAAGTGTTGTTAAACAACAAATCTTTGTTTTCGATAGCCCTTATAATACATTTAGTAATAACCAGTGGTTATTCAAATGTAAAGGAGAAAAAGAAAATCAAAACAGCGAATATCGAATATTGGTTTGTTGGCTTCTTAAAAAAAAACTTGAACGTTTTGGTTTGCTTATAGTAATTCTCATTTTGTTTATTGACGTTATTATATAAAGACAGAAAATATTCATGAGTTTTTTAAGAATTTGGGTTGAAGTGTAAGAACCAATGAAATGCATATAGACAAACTTAACCAACAACAAACCCTATAAAAAAACAAGAAAATTGGGATTAAATCCTAAATAATATTTTAAGTGTTGTTAAACAACAAGGTTTTGTGATCGGTAGCCCTTATAATACATTTAGTAATAACCAATGGTTATTCAAATGTAAAGGGGAAAAAGAAAATCAAAACAGCGAATATTGGTTTGTTGGATTCTTGAAAAAACTTGAACGTTTTGGTTTGCTTATAGTAATTCTCATTTTGTTTATTGAGGTTATTTTATAAAGACAGAAAATATTCATGAGTTTTTTAAGAATTTGGGTTGAAGTGTAAGAACCAATGAAATGCATATAGACAAACTTAACCAACAACAAACCCTATAAATATACAAGAAAATTGGGATTAAATCCTAAATAATATTTTAAGTGTGGTTAAACAACAAGGTTTTGTTTTCGGTAGCCCTTAAATACATTAAGTAATAACCAATGGTTATTCAAATGTAAAGGGGAAAAAGAAAATCAAAACAGCGAATAGCGAATATTGGTTTGTTGGATTCTTAAAAAAACTTGAACGTTTTGGTTTGCTTATAGTAATTCTCATTTTGTTTATTGAGGTTATTATATAAAGACAGAAAATATTCATGAGTTTTTTAAGAATTTGGGTTGAAGTGTAAGAACCAATGAAATGCATATAGACAAACTTAACCAACAACAAACCCAATAAATATACAAGAAAATTGGGATTAAATCCTAAATAATATTTTAAAAAGTGTTGTTAAACAACAAGGTTTTGTTTTCGGTAGCCCTTAAATACATTTAGTAATAACCAATGGTTATTCAAATGTAAAGGGGAAAAAGAAAATCAAAACAGCGAATAGCGAATATTGGTTTGTTGGATTCTTAAAAAAACTTGAACGTTTTGGTTTGCTTATAGTAATTCTCATTTTGTTTATTGAGGTTATTATATAAAGACAGAAAATATTCATGAGTTTTTTAAGAATTTGGGTTAAAGTGGAAGAACCAATGAAATGCATATAGACCAGTGGTCTTCACAAAGAGAAACGCACTTAAAATGAGAGTATTATTGTCAGCCTTGCCATTATTTTTTTTTATAAGAACTGCAAATTTGGAAAAAACAAATCTGCATTTTAAGTGAAAAAACAGAACATAACAAATTATATATAAAAAAAAAAACATAGCACAACATATCGCGCTCATTCAGTTATACAGTACTAACTGAAAAATGTAAAAAAAAAACCAAAATAATTCATTTTTATAAAAAAATTAAAGTATTGTTTTTACTTATGTTTTTTTTTATTTTAAGGCAAAATATAAAATAATTAATATTTTGTTTTATTATAACTATATTTGTTAGCTAATTCTAAGCTGATGATATATGAAGCCTTGATTTGGCTATCTGTATTGGTAGAGTTATTTGAGCATCTATTTTGGATACAAAGATTTTTGAGTCGAAAATCTTCTTTTAGTTTTTTTATTAATTGATTTCTCTCCTTTCCTGAATGAAACTCAATATGCATTGTATGCCGCTTAAGGTGCGATGCAAACATATTCTTTAGTAACTGGTTGCATACAAGGCACTCAGCCTCTTTGAATATGTTTAAAGAAAACAAAAAAAATTTTCCCACTTAATATCCCTCATAATTATTATAAATATTTTTTTCTAAAACGCTGTAAAAAATTTATATGTATGTCCGTAGGTTTTTACCTGAATTATGAAAAAGTTACTAAATTGCATAAATTTATGTAGCTTGCTATCAATTTCTTACTGTAATTATCAAAAATATTTTAGCTCTACCTATATTGCACACATAAAGAGCTTCAAATTATTTTTGGATAATTACACACTAATTGGCAACGCTGCAGTGCAGAAAAAACATTTTTAGCTCTCTCTGAAAAATAAAAACATGCGACATACACCTACTCTGTTTGAAAGCTAACAAGCTACTAATTGAAATTTTTTATTTTTCATATGTTTGTTGTTTTGATTATGATTACCGTTTGCAATGATGAAAACAAAGCGTATGGATTTGTTATTTCTGAAAGATTGTGTAATGTTAATAATTTATTATGTATTCTTAAGTTTACGATCGAAAAATAAAATAAAAATAGCTCGCCATGAATTATAAAAGCAATATCAGTAAACAAAATACGATATTTATTTAAAAATACAATTTAATCAGGATTAGTTATTCAGTTGCAGTTTGCAGATTTTAAGAATCATTTTGGTAGGAAAACAATTTATTTTGGAAAACCCTGGTTGTATTATTCACGAAGAGAGTAAGTAAAATCCCGAAAATCTTCGTTAGCTGGGTAATATGGGTGAAGATCACTGATATAGACAAACTTAACCAACAACAAACCCTAAATAATATTTTAAGTGTTGTTAAACAACAAGGTTTTGTTTTCGGTAGCCCTTATAATACATTTAGTAATAACCAATGGTTATTCAAATGTAAAGGGGGAAAAAAAATCAAAACAACGAATAGCGAATATTGGTTTGTTGGATTCTTGAAAAAACTTGAACGTTTTGGTTTGCTTATAGTAATTCTCATTTTGTTAATTGAGGTTATTTTATAAAGACAGAAAATATTCATGAGTTTTTTAAGAATTTGGGTTGAAGTGTAAGAACCAATGAAATGCATATAGACAAACTTAACGAACAACAAACCCTATAAATATACAAGAAAATTGGGATTAAATCCTAAATAATATTTTAAGTGTTGTTAAACAACAAGGTTTTGTGTTCGGTAGCCCTTATAATACATTTAGTAATAACCAATGGTTATTCAAATGTAAAGGGGAAAAAGAAAATCAAAACAGCGAATATTGGTTTGTTGGATTCTTGAAAAAACTTGAACGTTTTGGTTTGCTTATAGTAATTCTCATTTTGTTTATTGAGGTTATTTTATAAAGACAGAAAATATTCATGAGTTTTTTAAGAATTTGGGTTGAAGTCTACTGATGATTTGGTGTAAGAACCAATGAAACGATATAGACAAACTTAACCAACAACAAACCCTATAAATATACAAGAAAATTGGGATTAAATCCTAAATAATATTTTAAAAGTGTTGTTAAACAACAAGGTTTTGTTTTCGGTAGCCCTTATAATACATTTAGTAATAACCAATGGTTATTCGAATGTAAAGGGGGAAAAAAATCAAAACATCGGATAGCGAATATTGGTTTGTTGGATTCTTAAAAAAACTTGAACGTTTTGGTTTGCTTATAGTAATTCTCATTTTGTTTATTGAGGTTATTATATAAAGACAGAAAATATTTATGAGTTTTTTAAGAATTTGGGTTGAAGTCTACTGATGATTTGGTGCAAGAACCAATGAAATGCATATAGACAAACTTAACCAACAACAAACCCTATAAATATACAAGAAAATTGGGATTAAATCCTAAATAATATTTTAAGTGTGGTTAAACAACAAGGTTTTGTTTTCGGTAGCCCTTAAATACATTTAGTAATAACCAATGGTTATTCAAATGTAAAGGGGAAAAAGAAAATCAAAACAGCGAATAGCGAATATTGGTTTGTTGGATTCTTAAAAAAACTTGAACGTTTTGGTTTGCTTATAGTAATTCTCATTTTGTTTATTGAGGTTATTATATAAAGACAGAAAATATTCATGAGTTTTTTAAGAATTTGGGTTGAAGTGTAAGAACCAATGAAATGCATATAGACAAACTTAACCAACAACAAACCCAATAAATATACAAGAAAATTGGGATTAAATCCTAAATAATATTTTAAAAAGTGTTGTTAAACAACAAGGTTTTGTTTTCGGTAGCCCTTAAATACATTTAGTAATAACCAATGGTTATTCAAATGTAAAGGGGAAAAAGAAAATCAAAACAGCGAATAGCGAATATTGGTTTGTTGGATTCTTAAAAAACTTGAACGTTTTGGTTTGCTTATAGTAATTCTCATTTTGTTTATTGAGGTTATTATATAAAGACAGAAAATATTCATGAGTTTTTTAAGAATTTGGGTTGAAGTGGAAGAACCAATGAAATGCATATAGACCAGTGGTCTTCACAAAGAGAAACGCACTTAAAATGAGAGTATTATTGTCAGCCTTGCCATTATTTTTTTTTATAAGAACTGCAAATTTGGAAAAAACAAATCTGCATTTTAAGTGAAAAAACAGAACATAACAAATTATATATAAAAAAAAAAAACATAGCACAACATATCGCGCTCATTCAGTTATACAGTACTAACTGAAAAATGTAAAAAAAAAACCAAAATAATTCATTTTTATAAAAAAATTAAAGTATTGTTTTTACTTATGTTTTTTTTTTATTTTAAGGCAAAATATAAAATAATTAATATTTCGTTTTATTATAACTATATTTGTTAGCTAATTCTAAGCTGATGATATATGAAGCCTTGATTTGGCTATCTGTATTGGTAGAGTTATTTGAGCATCTATTTTGGATACAAAGATTTTTGAGTCGAAAATCTTCTTTTAGTTTTTTTATTAATTGATTTCTCTCCTTTCCTGAATGAAACTCAATATGCATTGTATGCCGCTTAAGGTGCGATGCAAACATATTCTTTAGTAACTGGTTGCATACAAGGCACTCAGCCTCTTTGAATATGTTTAAAGAAAACAAAAAAAATTTTCCCACTTAATATCCCTCATAATTATTATAAATATTTTTTTCTAAAACGCTGTAAAAAATTTATATGTATGTCCGTAGGTTTTTACCTGAATTATGAAAAAGTTACTAAATTGCATAAATTTATGTAGCTTGCTATCAATTTCTTACTGTAATTATCAAAAATATTTTAGCTCTACCTATATTGCACACATAAAGAGCTTCAAATTATTTTTGGATAATTACACACTAATTGGCAACGCTGCAGTGCAGAAAAAACATTTTTAGCTCTCTCTGAAAAATAAAAACATGCGACATACACCTACTCTGTTTGAAAGCTAACAAGCTACTAATTGAAATTTTTTATTTTTCATATGTTTGTTGTTTTGATTATGATTACCGTTTGCAATGATGAAAACAAAGCGTATGGATTTGTTATTTCTGAAAGATTGTGTAATGTTAATAATTTATTATGTATTCTTAAGTTTACGATCGAAAAATAAAATAAAAATAGCTCGCCATGAATTATAAAAGCAATATCAGTAAACAAAATACGATATTTATTTAAAAATACAATTTAATCAGGATTAGTTATTCAGTTGCAGTTTGCAGATTTTTAGAATCATTTTGGTAGGAAAACAATTTATTTTGGAAAACCCTGGTTGTATTATTCACGAAGAGAGTAAGTAAAATCCCGAAAATCTTCGTTAGCTGGGTAATATGGGTGAAGATCACTGATATAGACAAACTTAACCAACAACAAACCCTAAATAATATTTTAAGTGTTGTTAAACAACAAGGTTTTCGGTAGCCCTTATAATACATTTAGTAATAACCAATGGTTATTCAAATGTAAAGGGGGAAAAAAAATCAAAACAACGAATAGCGAATATTGGTTTGTTGGATTCTTGAAAAAACTTGAACGTTTTGGTTTGCTTATAGTAATTCTCATTTTGTTAATTGAGGTTATTTTATAAAGACAGAAAATATTCATGAGTTTTTTAAGAATTTGGGTTAAAGTCTACTGATGATTTGGTGTAAGAACCAATGAAACGATATAGACAAACTTAACCAACAACAAACCCTATAAATATACAAGAAAATTGGGATTAAGTCCTAAATAATATTTTAAAAGTGTTGTTAAACAACAAGGTTTTGTTTTCGGTAGCCCTTATAATACATTTAGTAATAACCAATGGTTATTCGAATGTAAAGGGGGAAAAAAATCAAAACAGCGGATAGCGAATATTGGTTTGTTGGATTCTTAAAAAAACTTGAACGTTTTGGTTTGCTTATAGTAATTCTCATTTTGTTTATTGAGGTTATTATATAAAGACAGAAAATATTTATGAGTTTTTTAAGAATTTGGGTTGAAGTCTACTGATGATTTGGTGTAAGAACCAATGAAATGCATATAGACAAACTTAACCAACAACAAACCCTATAAATATACAAGAAAATTGGGATTAAATCCTAAATAATATTTTAAAAAGTGTTGTTTAACAACAAGGTTTTGTTTTCGGTAGCCCTTATAATACATTTAGTAATAACCAATGGTTATTCAAATGTAAAGGGGAAAAAAAATCAAAACAGCGAATAGCAAATATTGGTTTGTTGGATTCTTAAAAAAACTTTAACGTTTTGGTTTGCTTATAGTAATTCTCATTTTGTTTATTGAGGTTATTATATAAAGACAGAAAATATTCATGAGTTTTTTAAGAAATTGGGTTGAAGTCTACTGATGATTTGGTGTAAGAACCAATGAAATGCATATAGACAAACTTAACCAACAACAAACCCTATAAATATACAAGAAAATTGGGATTAAATCCTAAATAATATTTTAAAAGTGTTGTTAAACAACAAATCTTTGTTTTCGATAGCCCTTATAATACATTTAGTAATAACCAGTGGTTATTCAAATGTAAAGGGGAAAAAGAAAATCAAAACAGCGAATACCGAATATTGGTTTGTTGGCTTCTTAAAAAAAAACTTGAACTTTTTGGGTTGCTTATAGTAATTCTCATTTTGTTTATTGAGGTTATTATATAAAGACAGAAAATATTTATGAGTTTTTTAAGAATTTTGGTTAAAGTCTACTGATGATTTGGTGTAAGAACCAATGAAATGCATATAGACAAACTTAACCAACAACGAACCCTATAAATATACAAGAAAACTGGGATTAAATCCTAATTAATATTTTAAGTGTTGTTAAACAACAAGGTTTTGTTTTCGGTAGCCCTTATAATACATTTAGTAATAATCAATGGTTATTCAAATGTAAAGGGGAAAAAGAAAATCAAAACAGCGAACAGCGTAATGTAAGGAGAAAAAGAAAATCAAAACAGCGAATAGCGAATATTGGTTTGTTGGATTCTTAAAAAAACTTGAACGTGTTGGTTTGCTTATAGTAATTCTCATTTTGTTTATTGAGATTATTATATAAAGACAGAAAATATTCATTAGTTTTTTAAGAATTGGGGTTGAAGTCTACTGATGATTTGGTGTAAGAACCAATGAAATGCATATAGACAAACTTAACCAACAACAAACCCTATAAATATACAAGAAAATTGGGATTAAATCCTAAATAATATTTTAAAGGTGTTATATTTTTTAAAATTAAAACTAAGGCGGTGTATTTCAATAAAAACGGCATTTATATATTAGCAATGAAAATATCTTTTACGCATAAGCTACTGAGTCTTATGAACATTTTCGCCTGTTTTCGTCTTACAATACTTAAGTGACTTCACTAAACTTTTTCTAAGACAAAGTAAAACTTTTAATTAAAAAAATTATTGATTTTTCTTAGTGATACACTTTTCTATAAAACAGCATCATTAGATTTTTAAAAAGTATAATTCAAAAATTGGCTTTTTTGCCACTAAAATACCACTGTGCGTTATATCGATTTAAACGTCCCATTGAACTAATACTTTATTGCATTTATTGGAAATATTTAAATTTTTGATCACAATTTAAATGTACACATAAAAAACGTTTTCTTTTATTTTTTTTAAGAAAGTGTTTTATTTTAAAAACCAAATTTTTTGGAACTTGAAAGATATTTATTTCAAAGTTTTGTTTTTTTTTTATTTTTTTTTTTTTGAACCTTTAAAGTTTTTTAAACTTCAATGATAAATATTTTTGTTACAAACAAAATAAAAACTTTTTCAGGTCCTTGCATATATGTAAGTCTCTGGAATAACTTGCCAAATCATATTCAAAACCGTGGCAACGCTAACATGTTTAATAAGGAGTTTTTTCAATTTTTCAAGTAATTTTTCTTCTATTTCTTATCTTTTTTTAAGTACATTTTACTTTTTTATATTATTATTTTTTAATTTTCATGCAAATAAAGTTTTGTTCGTATGTATTTAATTTTGTTTAAGCTAAAGTGTTTTTGTATGTTATTTGTTTTTAACTTTCCTTCTTTATAAGACTATTGTGTAATTATTTAAACCTTATGCTTTGTTTACTAGCACTATAATTTGCAAGATATTTAATCTAGTTGTGCTAGACAAAACTAAAATTTAAATAAATAAATAAATAAACTGAGATGTAAAAATTCTTTATTAAGATAAACTAATAAATGTATTAAAGTCATAATTACTATTACTTATGTATTTTATTCGTTGTCAACAGATAAATCATGGTTTATTACATTTTGTACAATAAATTGTGATGCAGTTTCATTTATCCAAGCAAAGTTTAATATGCATGCCTCGACAAAACCTATTACTATACCAGCAATAACATCGAGTATATAATGACGTTGTAATAATATACGTGATAAACAGACGCTTAAACACCAAGATGTCAACGGCAACCACCAAATTTTGGATATTGGGAAAAGGTATAGAAAAAATAATGTTATAAAAGATGCCCTTGATGCGTGTCCAGATGGAAAGCTAAATTTGTCAGGGCCTAGAACAAGCATAGATTGGGATGCAGTTGGTCTCCTTCGTCTGAATAAAGATTTTAGTATTGCTATAAATATTATATCCATTATAAGACCCAATAACATATTTATTTGCATTTGGTAAAGACTTTGTTTACTAAGCACATATATAAATGTTAACCATATAGATACCCAAAGTATGCCATTACAAGATATCTCCAAGCTTTTGCCGTGTGTTTTTAATGCTTTAAATGTAGAATATTTTAAAATTCTTGCCACGAAAAGATTTGTCAACTGTTCATCCTTTGAAATAACAACTTTCAATGCCTTATGTTTTTGAAGTTTGACCTAAAAAAACAAGAATAAATATGTACGTTATTTTTTTACACAATCTTTTTATAATAGTCATGCATGTATGAATGTATGTTTGTTCAAGGCTTGTCCCAGTTAGCTTTTGGAAGGTTTATTTTGTGAAAAACCGCCAATATGAGTCTTTTAATAATACCCGAAACGATTAATTACTTACTGCTCAGTTACGCTTAAAAAGACTCAAAAATTATCCCACAGCTTAGACAGCAATTAAAAACAAATTTACAGATAATTGTATTTATTTTGATTTAATATTTTTTTTACAGAATAGCTTAGCATAAAATTTTTTATTAAAAATTAAGAAATTCCGATTTAAGCCGAATGTAATGCATTATAAAAGCCAGCTACGTTTTCTCGTCAGCACTCTATATTCGGTACAACTTAAGGTTGAATGTAATACTTAATTATTGTATAAGTGGAACACCTATATTAATTTCGTGGAATGTGTAATAAATAATTAAAAATGAATTTGGCTTACATGACATTTCAATTATGTTATATTTTGCATTATGTTGTTGCTCATTTATATTTGTTTTTTGCAATTGATTTATAATTTATTTTTAAATGTTTCAACACTCTTGCAGCAGCTGTTATTTGTCACTTGTTTGTAAGAGCAAACAATTATTTGCCCAAAAAAGTGGAAAATATTTGACACAGGGTGGTCACATTAGAGAAACTTTTATTTGCTGCCAAATATATTTTTTTTTCTTAAAATCTTCTTTTTACCCTAAAAAAATTTAATTGTCACTTTACAGCAAAGAAATATTGGATATTTTCGGGCAAATGTTTCATAAGTGTGACCGCACCTTAAGGCATTTATTCATGAAGTCTTTTATTGGTCTATCCTGTTACAAAACTATAGGCGTTTTATTAAGAACGGATCTTAAGTTAAATGTTATTAAAATTACCCTACACATCACAATTTTTATTTATTCTATCTCTTATGAAAAAATTACTACAAATATTAAATTAAATATGTATACTCTCTTATTATTTGTTGTGTTTTACTTTCATTTTCTTGCTTTAACAAAAAATAGTTCTCATAAAAGACATAAACCAATATTTTCCTCTACTCACATTTTAGCACTAAAAAATATTTGATGCGAAAAATTTTAAATTTTTAGATATCAAATCGCTAATTTAAAATTACAGAATTCGATATTAGAAAATTTTAGCGATAGAAATAAAAGCTTTTTTTCCAATTTAAATTTAAGACTATGCTAAATTAGGCGATATAATTAGCAGAATTGCACTCGTAGCTAAAAATTTCCAAAAGGCTTTTTAAGATTTTTAACGATAGAGATTTAGCTATAGTGAGTTACAGAATAGGACCGCTGGAATTATATTCATATTGTATATTGCTTAAGCTACCTTCACACTATTCTAGAAGTTTTTAGATTTTCATTGGATTTTGAAAGAGCCAAATAAAATGATTTTTGGTTTGACTGTCAAATATTCAAATAGCAAATATTGCGCATTACATTTTGTGTCTACACTATCCAATGTTAAATAAAATTCAAATCTGTATACAGTCAAATCCCGATAATTCGTAATTGAAATGGACCGGTCGTTTCTTACGAATTATAAGGGTTTTCGATTTAGCGGGGTTTCGATTTAACGGGGTTAAAGTAAAATAAATACGAATTAACGGGGTTTTTCAATTTATTTATCTAAACGATAAAAAGAAACATAAAATACAATTGTTAAAAATAAAATATAAAATAAATACATAATATAAAGTAGCAAATTCATTTACTTGGCGTTAAATACATGTATTCTTGTAACAAACTAATCTTAAGAAAATAAACACACACACAAGGAAAAGCCACGAAAAAAAATATCGGTAAGCAAAAAATCATTCCTTCCAGGTTTCTGTTGTTTTTATTACGAATTATAAGTGGCAGTTAGCAAACAATTACGATTTATAAGAGGTAAAGAAGATTTTATTTGAAAAAAAATTACGAATTAGCGAGGGGACCAAAATGTATGGAAATTTTACGAAATATCGATATTTTTTCAAAGGACCGATAGTTTATTACGAATTACCGCGAATTACGATTTATCGGTGTATGAATTATCGGGATTTGACTGAATTTCATAAATAGCTGTTTATGTTGTTGCCATCAGGGATAGTAAGCGTGGTATATCGTATAATTTTTATACTGATGCATTTTATGCAGTGACCATTTATTTCTAGTTTTTTAATTCGTTGTAAAAAAGAATAGTTTTTAAATTGGTTCAATGTTAGTGGATTTAAGGCTTATTTCTTAAATTTTACGAGTTTGCTTTAAAAAACTGTCTAAGCCTAGCCTTTTGAGGTACAGTTAGTTAAATGTTCAACAATATATGTATATAATTGGAACGCATTCTTGTTTATTCTTTTTAATTTTTCTTTCAAATAATTTAAATAATAAATTTTCCCAGAGTATAAAATGTGTTTACCTTTTAATTGTTTCACAAGTAGAATTAAATTAGTACTAATGTTGAATACATTTGATAATAGAAAACGTCAAATGGAAAGAAAGTCATTTTGTAACCCTTCTTCTAATGCTGTTCAAATTATAAACTATTTAGCTTTGTTATAGCTTTACAGTTTATTTCAAAAATCACAAAAATTAGCTGATTTTTTTTTAAATTGTTTTTACTATTATTATTCCATAAAATTAAAAATCTATAAAATATTAATTATTTTTAAAGATTGTTTAATTGTTTTTGTCAGGCATTATTTTTTAATAAAATTATTTTCATTCATTATTTAAAAAACTAATATGGTCTACACAATCAATGTAGAAGAAGAAATTTTTTGGCACTGTTACTTTTATATATGAAGTTTGACACACGTTTCAAATGTTTTCTTTTATGACCAGGAAAGAGGCAAATTCGATGTATAAAAAAGTAAAAATGAGGCTATCACCTGATAAAAAGTTTACCAAGAGTTTACTGCCACAGAAGTTAAGAGAAAAAAATATTTTGCACATATATTCTTTGAAAGGAAACAATATTGTCCGTTAACAGGTAAACCGCACAATTGATAACTGATTCTTTAAATTAGTTTAAAGCTTTATCTTATCTTTATTAGGTTGTGAATACTTGTGATTATAAAGTAAAGAATATTGTAATTTTAATGTTATTTTATTTTGAAATATTTTTGTTTGTCCATAGGATGTTTTTTTTGCAAATTGTCTAACAAAAAATGTTAAAAAAATTTGTTGAAATGTCTGTAAATGAAAAAAAAAATATATTCGAATCGTTCACAAAAGCGTATTAAAATATTTCTCAATACTGTGACGTTTTAGTTTTAATACTCAAAAATAGTTTGACAAGTTAAAAGTTTACTTTTGTGAGTAAAATAAATTATCCATTAGTTTGATAAGTTTAAAGTCCAAAAACCATGTTAATCTTGCTGAAATGCACATTTAGCTTTAATGATTGGCAACACGATTGCATTGTTCGTTTAGTTTAAATATATCAACTCTGTAAATAGTTAAAATAAGCTTGGCATAACTTTAGTTTAATTTTTTAGTTCAACTTCACTTAAATAAACTCTTAAAAAGGTTGTGCTTTATTCAAAACGGTGAAAAGTGTAAGTCATTGCGCAATAGTAAAGTCCACTGCGCAATATATTTTAACATAGGTTATAGGCCCAGAACACAAGAAAAGAAATTAATTAAAATAAAAAGTGTTTAATTAAATAAGTGTGTGTAAAGATTGAACGCAAAGATAAAAATACAAATTTTTTAAAAAAAATTAAGAGAGAAACTAAAGCATTTAAAATGACTTTATATCAAATTGATAAATTAGATGAAAAAAACTATGATGCTTGGTGCATACACATGACATGTGTTCTAGTGCATTCAGGTTTTTGGGATATTGTTAATGGTAACGACACTTAAGAAAATGCTGTGGATGAAAACAAGTGGAGGTCGCAAGACAAAAAAGCTTTGGCGACGATTACACTTTGCATACATGCATCACAGTTAAATCATATAAAAAAGCGTAAAACGTCGTTAGAAGTTCGGAATACATTGCAAGGCGTATTTTGTCCAAGCGGTCCGGTGAAAAAGGTATACCTATATAAGCAACTTTTAAATGTACGCATGGTTGAAGATGGCAACATGTCTGAGCACATCAGAAATTTCTCCAATATAGTAGATAATCTGGCAGAGATTGGTATTCAGTTAAATAAAGAATTAGTGACCTTTATACTACTTTCAAGTCTGCCGTCAGAGTATGAGCAATTTGTTGTAGCTATGGAGGCGAGAGACAGTTTGCCTACGCTTTAAAATTTAAAAGTAAAATTTTTAGAGGAGTCTGAAAGAAAGACGCAAAAAGAAGAAGAAATTAAGCAGAATACTACGTTTTCCGCAAAAACTAAATTTCAACAAAGCAGTAACAACAACCACTTCAAAAAGCAAACTTACGAAAAGAAAAGAGAGCGTCAAAATCCAAAGAAATCTACAAGCTGTTTTATTTGTGGAAAACAGGGGCATTACGTAGCGAACTACTATGCAAGACAGAAGCCAGATAATAAAAAGGAGCATGGGGCAGTTACAATTCACAATGTTAGCAGCAGTGAATTTAAAAGCATTACAAAGCAACAGCGGTGCGACAGCTCACATGTCTGGTGTTAGATCGTGCTTTACAACATAAAAAGAACACAACGAACGAATTACGCTTGCCGGAGAAAAATTCATTTATGCAGAAGGGGTTGGTGATGTCAACATACTAACTGAGAGGGGTGATATTCTTTTACGCAACGTATTGCATGCGCCAAACATTGTTGGTAATTTTGTGCCTGTGAGCAAAGCAGTTAATGAGGGTATTCGTGTGACGTTTGATAATGAAAAAGCAGAACTTGTGTACAAAGACAACAGAGTTATTTTGTGCGCAAAAAACCAAAATAATTTGTTTTTGTTTGAAACCGAAAAAACCAACAGAATGTTTCAAATGAAAAGCAGCAAAGAAATCAAATGGCACAACAGGTTTGGACATCTTAACTATGACAGTTTGCGTAAACTGCAACAGCATGAAATTGTACGTGGGCTAGAAAAGGTATGTTTTAAAGATAACTTGACTTGTGTTACTTGCATGAAAACTTAGTTCATGTAAAACCGTTTAAAAGCAATAAGGAAATAAAGTCAAAAAACATACTGTACCTAATTCATACTGGCTTGTTTGGACCATTTAATATTAAATCCCTTGGTGGTTCACAATATTTCATCACATTTATTGATGACTACTCACGACGTATATTTGTATATTTCTTAAAAACAAAAGATGAAGCCTACGATAAATTTATTATGTTTAAAAAAATTATAGAACGCCAAACAGAGAGAAAAATTAAAGTATTGAGAAGCGACAATGAGCATTTAAATAACTGCGGAATTTAAAGACAACTTACTGTCCCATACACGCCTCAGCAGAACGGTGTAGCAGAGCGTGCAAATCGAACACTAGTTGAAATGGCAAGAAGTATGTTAGCTCACAGCGGTATGAATGAAAATATGTGGGCAGAGGCTATTTAGACTGCGGCTTACATCAGAAACAGGTTACCAACAAGTTTAAGCAAAGATGCAACCCCTTATGAAGTGCTTACAGGTCGTAAACCAAGTGTGAGTCATCTGAAAGTGTTTGGTTTAACTGCAGTCGCGTTCGATAAAACTCCACATAAGAAATTTCAACCAAAAGGTAAAATATACAGAATGGTTGGTTATTCGCTTTCATCAAAAGCCTATCGTTTGTTTGATCCTAATACAAAAAATGTTGTAGAAAAAAGAGACGTAAATTTTGACGAGTCTGAAGAGAAAATCAGCATTGTAAGCGGAGAAATAGTGGTTGACTTGGTTAATAAATCACTTGAGCAAGTAAGCAACAGCAGCAATAGCGAACAAGAAGAAGGAGATAATAGCAGCGAGTATGAGAGCGTTGAGGACATGCAAAGCGATGAGGAGCAACAGCAAAAAAGTTAGACGCGGCAGACCGAAGATACTGCGAGCTGGTAAGCCTGGTAGATCGAAGAAGATATAAGTTAACATAAAAAATATTTATCCATATTTTTTTATGCTTATCTTACCCTTTTCAATTTTTCTTAAGTGTTTTGCACTTGTGGATTCGAAGAACCATTGAATTGTCATAAATTTATTATTATTTCGTAAACTAAATGTCGCAATACATAGAATAAGACTACACAAGAAATAGTAAAAACGATGATTACAATTATTTCCTTTTTCGTAACATAAGCATTGTTTATACTTTCTTTAAGTGTCGCAACATGTGAAATTAGGCCACACAAGTGAAAGCAAAATTATATTGCATTGTAATATCCGTACTAATATCTATTTTTAGTTGTAAGCATTTTTTTGTAAAATTTTAGTTTATAAGATCATTTCTTGAAAATAAAAATTCAGTTCTAAAGTAGCACTCAAAAACTGGCGCCCAACAAAACATACAAATGACGCCCAAGCGGTGTTAATAAATAAAGAATTATAAAATTTGTAAAATAAAAGAAATTAATAAATAAAGTGCAAATAAATAAAGAACTATAAAATTAGTGAAATAAACGAAAAACTTTACGAATTAACAGCAACCGTAACATTTATCATTGATAATAAGCAACATAAACTGTATGACTATAGGAAGGGAAGCTATGGAAGTACTAATACAAACATACCGCGACAGAGCAACTAGATACCTTCATAAGAGGATTAAGAGGCGACCTCGCCAACTTCTGTGCATAAGAGAACCAAATAGTCTACCACAAGCATTACACCTTTGCCTTAAACTTCAAAATCAAAACTTTCGAGCTGAACATGCCTTAAATAGGAATTCACAAATCATTAATGAAAATCAAAATTATAGAACCTCGACAATCGGAAGAAATTTCACACCACAAACATTCCCTGTAACCCAAAGAGATTATCAACCTCAATATCAAACCTATTACCCAAATCATTTACCCAATAGACCTTTAACACAACAACAGTACGCCCACTACAAAACTCTTCAAAATACAGGGTTATCGCAAAATTTCCAAAAACTACTCCAAAATACTTTCCCAACACCTCCTCCAAGACCAACCGCTCCCAAACCATTACCTAAACCAGTACCTATGGAAATTGATCAATCTATTCAAACTAGACGAGTTAATTATATGAATATACCAAGTAATAATGACAGATTTTTTGGGAAACGACCACCGGAATTACCAACATTCCAAACACGAAAATTCCAAAAACACTATAACATAGTAACAGACAATGATGTCAATGAAATTAACTACAATAGGGAAATGAACTTGTATGAAACAACAGAAGAACTACAACCTCTTGAGGAATATTACGATCAGGGTGTTCAGGACGAAGAAGAACGTCAACCAGAGCCCATTAATGAACAGGAACTTCCGGATATTCATTTTCTAGAATAAGTGATTCGTCTTTGCCTTATTTTGAAGCGAAGACGAAGCAGGGAGAAATTTTGAAAATATTGACACTGGATTAAACAAAAACTACATACAGCCATCATTAATTAAGTTATCCATCCCAAAAGAAAAACCATTTTACGCGAAATCTGCCGGAGGAAAACTCAAGATTTCGCATCAAACTTTCATAAACCTTTTCGGACTTAGATCTATAAATCTTAAATTTTTTGCCCTTCCTAATCTTAAATGTTTTCATGCAATATTGGGCAACGATAGTCTCAAACAACTCTCAGCTGTCATCTATACAGACAAGAACTTAATGGTCATCAGAAACAACATTAAAATTAGATTAAAGCCATATATTTCAGAAAACGTAAATAACTTCTCCCAAACCCCAGAAAACATACAATTCCGAACGGAACATATGACAGAGAGACATAATATTAAGATAAATGAACTAGTTGCAGAATTCCCAAATCTTTTTGCTGAACCTAACGAACAACTTATTTACACCACGAGAGTTAAGGGCGAAATTAGGACAACTACCGACAACCCTGTCTATTCGAGATGTTACCCATACCCAGCACATCTTAAAGATGTGGTCGAACAGCAAATACAGGAATTACTGGAACAACGAATCATTAGGCCTTCGAAGTCTCCACACAACTCACCAGTTTGGGTTGTACCAAAAAAGATGGACGCCTCAGGACTAAGAAAATATAGAGTCGTTATCGACTATAGGAAGCTCAACAAGATAACCATCCCAGACCGCTATCCTATACCCGGAATTAATGAAGTGTTGTCCCAATTGGGAGAAAATAAATTTTTTACAGTACTATATCTTAAGAGCGGATTTTATCAGATCCCGCTGAGAGAAAAGGACATCGAGAAAACTGCATTCTCGATTAACAATGAAAAGTATGAGCTTACTCGACTGCCATTTGGATAGAGAAACGCACCCTCAATATTTCAGAGATGTTTAGATGATATCCTAAGGGAACACATAGGGAAAATATGTCATGTTTACATCGATGACGTTATTGTATTTGGAAAGGACGAGCGTGAGCACTTTGAGAACGTCAGGGAAATTTTTAGCACAGTCGAAGCAACTAACATTAAGGTGTAACTTACCAAATGCGAATTTTTGAAGCCAGAGGTTGAATTTTTAGGTTTTGTCATATCGGCATCTGGAATAAAAATTAATCCAAAAAAGGTAGAAGCAATCAGCAAACTTCAGATTCCTAGGACCTTGAAGGACTTAAGATCGTTTCTGGGTATGTCAGGATTTTACCGTAGGTTTATAAAGGACTATGCTAAATTAGCAAGACCCCTAACGGCTCTTTTGAGAGGGGAGGAGGGACGCATGTCCAAATCCATGTCTAGTAGGGTAAAAATAGTAATGAATGACGATGCATTAGAGGCGTTTAACAAGATAAGGACCACACTGATTTCGCAGGATGTAATGTTGGCATATCCGAATTTTCACAGGGAATTCCAGCTCACCACAGCTGCATCAAACTACGCAATTGGTGCTGTGCTAGAAGAAGAGGGGAGACCAATTACGTTTATCTCCCGAACTCTAAATAAAGCTGAGGAGCACTATGCCACAAACGAAAAGGAAATGTTGGCAATAGTGTGGGCTCCGAAAACTTTAAGAAATTATCTTTATGGTGCTGCGCGAATAAAGATATTCACAGGCCATCAACCTCTTACACACGCCTTGACGAGTGCACACACTAATAGCAAACTAAGGCGTTGGAAAGCCACGTTTGAAGAGCATAACTATGTGTGGTTCTATAAACCTGGAAGAGCCAATGCAGTAGCTGATGCGTTGTCTAGACCCCTGCAGGAGATACACAATATGAACTCAACAGCAGCAACACAGCATAGTAACAGAAGTTCTCCCATTAATTGTATCAAACATACGGAAACACCAATAAATGCGTTTAAAAATCAAATAATTATTGAACCACACAGTACGGCGTTGGAAAGCCACGTTGGAAGAGCATAACTATGTGTTGTTCTATAAACCTGGAAGAGCCAATGCAGTAGCTGATGCGTTGTCTAGACCCCTGCAGGAGATACACAATATGAACTCAACAGCAGCAGCACAGCATAGTAACAAAAGTTCTCCCATTAATTGTATCAAACATACGGAAACACCAATAAATGCGTTTAAAAATCAAATAATTATTGAACCACACAGTACGTCATCTTACGAATTTAAAATTATTTTCCCAACGTACCATAGGCACATAATACTAGAACCAGATTTCTCTAGAGAAAAGTTAGAATTAATACTCAAAAAGTATCTTAACCCATCAGTAACAAATTGTGTAAAAACTACAGATGTTATCCTTGGTAGGGCACAGAGTTCTCTATACAAGAAAAATGGTTACTGACATTTGCAGCGATTCAGAACAAGAGGTGGAAATAATTAACGGGCACAATAGAGCCCATAGAAGTGCTGAAGAGAATAAGAAACAGCTTTTAGAAAAATACTATTTTCCTCAAATGATGGCAAAGGTTAAGAGACTTTACTGGTATGCCTGAGACGGTTGTAATGGATAACGAAAGGTCTTTCAATACGAAATCCATAACATTTATGATGGAGAACCAGTTTAACGTGAAAATTTTTCGCATACCTCCATACGCTAGCACCGTTAACGGACAGATCGAGAGATTCCACTCTACGTTATCAGAGATAATGAGGTGTCTTAAATCAGAGGGAATTCATGAAAATCTTCCCGAACTGCTGCACAAAGCTGTCTTCAAATATATCAACACAATGCATTAAACAACCGGAAAGAAACCATTTGGAGCCTTCTTCAGTGGAAAATCTTACATTAAGCCGACAGATCCCGAAAGGGAGATGACACAGATGATTGAAGACCTTAAGAGAAAGCAATTGTCAGATTTGAATTATCATAATAGGAATAGGAAGGACCCAAAGAATTATAGCGTAGGAGAAAAAATATTCGTAAAACAAAACAAAAGATTAGGGACAAAACTGTCGAAAAATTACAAACAGGAGATTGTAAAGCAGAATAGAGATACTGTAGTTTTTACTGAATCAGGGAGAATGGTTCACAAAACCAACATTAAAAATTAAGTTTTTTTTCTCTCTCTTCTTTCTTTATTTTGGTGTTATTTGAAACCGTTTTAGGAGAGGTCAAGATTTTGGATTACACCAATTCACAAATAGTTGCAATTAATGTCGGCTTTGCTAAAATACAGTCAGGTATGGTGAAGATAATTCACGTGGTCGACGTTGAAAATTAAGAAACAGTGACTAGCAATATCCACTCAACTATAAGGTCAACTGTTGGTACAACCCATCCTCTCTACCCCTTTCTCATCCTTGAAATAAAACAAATTAAAAGTCATCTGGAATACATTAAGCCCAGAAACAAACGATCTTTGAACTTCATCGGTACCGCATGGAAATGGGTGGCCGGCAATCTAGATCATGATAACTTCGAAATCATAGAACAGAAAATAAATAATGCCCTGGAAAACAATAATAGACAGGTAATAATCAATAGAATGTCTTTAAAAAATATTAATGAAATAACACAGAAGACCAATGAAATATTAAAATCTGATAGATCAGTAGATTCTCTGGTTGGTAGATTAAAATATAAATTGGAAATAATCAAAGAGGAAGTAATTAATTTACAATATGCCATACATTGGGCGTAAGTAGGAGTTTAAAATTCATTCATTTTATTCAGCGATGAGATGAATGTGGTCAGAAATCTTATTAATACTGGGAATAGCACTTAAGCGAATATTGCGGAATCTTTTGAGTTTGGCAAAATAAAAATAGCAACAAACCATAGTTCCCTTCTTTACATTGTGAGCATTCCCACAACCAGAAAAGAAACTTGTAATAATCTCAAGGTCGCCCCTGTAAGGTCAAACCATAATAATGTTAAGATTGAATTTGAGGATATTCTGAGATGTAACGGGAAAACGTACGGTATTAGAAAGAAATGTGAAAATCATAACAAACTGATGCTTTGCAAAAATGAAGAAATCGAAGATATTAGTTACTCCAAATGCTTACCTAACTTAAACCTTCGAGTCGCACAATGATAAAATAATCATCTACCTAGAGTACAAGAAATTCTACCTGGTGCTCTTTTGCAGAATCAATTCAATGGGTCATTCTTATAAGCGATGAAACCTATAATTTAAACGGCACTTTTCTCATAAAATTCTCCAGCGAAATGGTAAACGTAAACGGTAGACCTTTTAGTCTAACAGAAATCACTTTTTCCGACCCTCTGCCCGCAATAATACAACCGAAGATGGACAACCTTCATGTCGAGGAAGCCCTATCTTTGGAATTAGTTAAAGAAATGCACGTTAACAATACCAAAGCAATAGCGCTTTTAAATCTTAAAAGCAAGTGGTCCGATGTAATAGGATATTCGATACTTCTGATTTATCGATCGAGACGATCGTTTTAGAGGGGGAGAAGTAGGGTGGTTTAAAAAAATCGATGTCGGATTTTTTTGGCGGCACCCCCGTAAAATGTTTCATTTTGTTAGATTTTAAGATTGCCAAAGTTTCAGCACAATTAAAAGATGTTAACACGTGCCACTGGGGCCTCAAAGTTTAGAAAATCTTGTTTTTTTTTGCAGTTTGGCGAATTTGACTGCATATATCTCTGGAATGACTAAAGCTATTTGCCCCTGTCATACATCAAATTAAAGGCCATACTGTTTTAAACCTTTTATATTTTCACAATAAATACGCAACTAGTACCGAAACCGAAAAAATATACCTAATGTCCCTAAAAACGTGACTATGTACCCCTGAGAGCGAAGATGCGTTATTTGTATTATTATTGCTTATTATGTCATACATCAAATTTAAGGCCATACTGTTTTAAACCTTTTATATTTTCACAATAAATACGCAACTAGTACCGAAACCGAAAAAAAATACCTAATGTCCCTAAAAACGTGACTAGGTACCCCTGAGAGCGAAGATGCATTATTTGTATTGTTATTGCTTATTATGGACAAATACTTGTACTTTGTAATCCCATTTCATTTAAATATGTTTGCTAATTTGCTTAATTTGTTAATTTTATTTTTTTTCATGTCAGGTATGTATCCATTTTTTCCTCATACTGTATTACTGGCGACCCCAAGTAGGTAAAACCAAAATAGTTTAAAAATGTATTGGGTTATCCTTCTACCTATTGTAACATTTTAAGTAGAAGTCCAGAGTTAAAAATCTATTATTAAAAAAAGAAAAGGATATCTAGGTGGCTCTTGCTTTTATGATTTTGTTTCTTGGTCAGTTGAAAAGTATTCGCTAAACAGTAAAAGTCGTATTTTGTTCTACGTTCGTGTGATCGAGTTAAAAAAAACCCCAACCAGTTTTCAACCAATTATGTACTTACAAATGACGAGCAACAAAAACAATACGTACTCCAAGTAGTCAGCAGATGCCGTCAGCTGTATCCAAATAGCTCCAAAACCACATTATGTCAGTCCCTTGAATAAATTTAAATAGGAATAAAATGAAAAAGACATTTATTGAACCTGATTTTTTAAATACATAAATGTTTTCATTCCATTAATTGATACTTAGAAAGGAAAATGGGTTTTTTCATAGTAGGTTCTATCGTCGCTCTCAGAGGTACTAAGTCACGTTTTTATGGATATTGGCTCTATTTTTTCGGTTTCAGTACTAGTTGCGTATTAATTATGTAGAAATAAAATGTTAAAAACAGTATGCCCTTTAATTTGATGTATAACAGGGGCAAATAACTTTACCCGTTCCAGAGATATGGGTCGATGAAGTCGCCAAACTGCCAAGAAATCAAGATTTTCAAAACTTTAAAGCCCCAGTGGCACGTGTTTACATTTTTTAATCGTGCTCAAACTTTGGCAATTTTAAAATCTAACAAAATGAAACATTTTAGGGGGGTGCCGTCACAAAAAATCCGACATTTTTTTTTACCATATAAGATAAAACCACTCCACTTAACATAAAAAATATTTATCCATATTTTTTTGCTTATCTTACCCTTTACAATTTTTCTTAAGTGTTTTGCACTTGTGGATTCGAAGAACCATTGAATTGTTATAAATTTATTATTATTTCGTAAACTAAATGTCGCAATACATAGAATAAGACTACACAAGAAATAGTAAAAACGATGATTACAATTATTATAATTCTTTGTTAGAGAGCAATAGGTTCAAAGTGGGTTTTTAGTTTAAAGAGAAAAAAGAACGGTAGCGTAGAGAAATTTGAAGCAAGACTGGTTGCAAAGGGATGTTTTCAGAAATATGGGGTAGATTATAAGGAGACTTTTTCCCCAGTGATAAGATACGCAAATATACGAATGCTATTAGCGTTATCTGTTGAGTATGGCGGTACTTAGAGCAGATGGATGTTTTTTCTGCATACTTAAATAGTGAATTGCATGATGTTGTGTATATGCGGCAGCCAGAGTGTTTTATAGATGAAAATTTTCCCAACCGTATTTTGAAATTAGATAAGGTTTTGCGGTCAATGAATTTTACACCATTAGAGAGTAAGAAATGTTTATACAAATGTAATGATAGGAACGAAATCATTTTTATTGCAGCTAAATCGAGAGAGGATATAATGGACATTAAAAAGAGTATTGTTGAGCATTTCGAGTGTGTCGATAAGGGAAAATTAAGTTACTTTCTGGGGATGGAAATAGAAAGAAACGGAGATTTGCGTGAGATTTCTATAAGCCAGATTACAGAAGAACAATATGGAAAACTGTAGAAAAGTAAGTACACCATTGGATGCAGGTTTTTATGTCAAGTGTGAGAACGAAAACTGCGAGAAAGTTGATGTGACTGAATATCAGTCGCTAATAGGTTCACTCATGTATTTGGCACTTTCAACGAGCCCGGACATTTTACATCAGTATCGAAGCTGGCGCAGTGTAAAATGAATCCCCACAGAGAGAACTTGGGTGGTATTTAACATATACTAAAGTATTTGTCGGCAACAAAAAGTTTGAAGATAACGTAAAGGAGAACAGGACAACCGATTGTAGGTAACGTTGATTCAGACTGGGCTAGCAACACTGCAGATAGGAAATCATACACAGGCTATGTATTTTTATGGGTGGTAGTGTTTTCTCATGGGAGTCGAGGAAACAGCAAAGTGTAGCACTGAGTAGTACTGAAGCGGAGTACGTAGCTTTGGCAACTACAGCCAAAGAGATTATTTATTTTAAAAAACTTATGAGGGAGATAGGTTTGACGAATGGTAACAAGTCGATTGTGCTATATGGAGACAATTTGAGTGCGCAACAATTGACGAAAAATCACACATACCATTCGAGAACGAAACACATTGACATTAAATACAACTTTGTGAGGGATATAGTAAAAGACAAGTTGTTTGAAATAAAATATGTATCGACTGATAGTATGATCGCGGACATACTTACAAAGAATTTAGTTTATGTCAAACATAACAACTTTGTAAACAAATTAGGGATAAAATAAGAATGAAATATTTTTGTTAATTATTTTTTCTGTTAATGTATATGTGTATAAGAAAAATGAAATGTAGAAGCTGTATTGAATTTTAATTTTTATTTGATGTATTTTGAAAACTATGCACTCGTGTTGAGTGTTGAAATGTGCACATTTAGTTTTAATGATTGGCAACATGATTGCATTGTTCGTTAAGTTTAAATATATCAACTCTGTAAACAGTTAGAATAAGCTTAGCATAACTTTGTTTTTCAATATAATATGAACCTAGCGTTAGTTAAGTTTTTTAGTTCAATTACACTTAAATAAACTCTTGAAGTAAAAGGTTTTGTTTTATTCAAAACGGTGAAAAGTGTAAGTGCATTGCGCAATAGTCAAGTCCACTGCGCAATATATTTTAACAAATCTCACTCCTATTTTTATGGATTTGGCCACAATAAAAATTAAATTTGCCACATTTTAAGCTAAGCAAACCCTTTGTGAATACATCTATTGTTTTTACTACAAATTTAGTAAATTTAAATGAAGAGATATTAATATTGAACAATTTAGTAGGACAAATATTTCAGTAATAAATAAATGAAAAAAAACTAGTTTTAAAAACTGCGTAATATATTTAATGTAAGATTAAATTGAATAATTATATTTAGGTTTACAAAATGTGTCAGTAAAAAGTAAACCAAACACTTTTAGCAAAAGATTTTTATTTTGTACACAGAAAAAACTGAGTTGTAAAATCAGTTACGAACTTCAGAGAATCAGTAAATGTTTTGTCTGGCTGAGGACCTACAACGAAAATTGTAAATTTAGACAAACAATTTTGCAAGAACTTTATTGAAAAAATAATAGTTTTAGTTTCAGATAAAAAAATTTGTTGAGCTGGTTAAATATTTGAATTGTCTAGGCGATAATTTTGTTTGATTTAAAAATCAAATTAAAATATTCTTAGAGACTATTAAATAAATTTACTAAAAAAATAAATTATTTTAACAAGAATTTGTTTGAAAAAATTTTTTGTAGTTTTTTGTGTGTAAATCAGTTTTTGTGTTTAATTTTTTTAAAAATCTATTTACGTATTTTTTGACATTTATTAGCATATTGTCTTCACACATATTTTAATTTTTGACATGTATTAATACTCAGTATTATAGTCTGAAAGCACCTTTAGACCGAACCAAATTCACACAAAACATATGTGTGTAAAGATATATATGCCGACTTAAATGCCTTTGACGTAACGGCGACAAATTAAATACGTGATGATGTAACAAGAAAAACATATTTAAATTAAATATGTTTTTGGCGTAACAAGAAAAAGTTATTTTACTTAAGAACGTATTAAGCTACTAGAGTAAACCCCCAACATATATAGCAGAACCAATTTTGCAGTTAAGTTTTGGCTAGACTTACGAGATTTCTTTGAGGAATTATAGCGATTGTGACAAAAAGGTAGAGGCCCGGAATGCCAATTTATGGAAATAGTAGCTTATGGTCATTACTAAAGCACTGTACAAGTGGAATACCCAAATAGATGTTGTGAAATGTGTTATAAATCATTAAAAATCAATTTGGCTACACATACATATAAGATTTCTGTGGGAAAAGTAGGTAGAGGCCCCAAATGCCACTTATGGAAATAGCAGCTTATGGTCGATACTAAATTACTGTATAAGAGGAATATTGACTTTGTGAAACGTGTCATAAATGATTAAAAATCAATTTGGTTTACTTGAGATTTCTGTAAGGGAATGTGGCCATTGTTGGAAAAGAAGGTAGAGGCCCGGAATGTCACCTTATGGAAATAGTAACTTATGGGCAAAGCTAAACTACTGTATAAGTAGAACACCTAAATTGGTTTTGTGAAATGTGTTATAAATGATTAAAAATCATAAAGGGCTGAAAGTCCACTATGAGAAATAGTAGTAAGGGTCAATACTAAATCACTGAATAAGTGGAAAACATAAATTGATTTTGTAAAATGTGTTGTAAATAATTAAAAATCAATTGGCTACACATATAAGATTTCTGTTAGGAATTATGGTCGTTGTGGAAAAAAAGTAGAGGGCCGGAATGCAACTACATGGAAATAGTAACATAGGGTCAATACTTAATTTCTGTATAAGTGGAATACCTAAATTAATTTCTTGGAATGTGTTATAAATAATTAAAAATTAATTTGGCTTACATGAGATTTCTGTGTGAGGGATTATGGTCATTGTAGGAAAAGTAGGTATAGGGTGACCATTTGTACTGATTTCATCAGTACATGTACTGATTTTTAATTTGGTGTACTGATTAAAAATTTAAGTGCTTTTACTGGTCTAAACGTCGAAAAAAAGCTTATATTTTTTGTTAACATTCAAATACAGTTGCTGCCTATCAATTAAATTATTTCATAAATTATATTATATTCAAATACATATATATATATATATATATTAAAATAAATAATTTAATTTTTGAATATAATAATATAATTAATAAAATAGTTGTAGTTAAATTAAAAAGCAGTAAATGTATTTGGAACAAAAAAATTTCTTTAAAATATTATTACTATTGCTTTTACCACAGGTCACAATATATAAAAATCAAGAAAAAAAACACCAAATTATTTTATAGTTTGCATTATATAGTTGCTCATATATATTTGCTTTTTGCGATTTCATTTGTAATTCATTTTTAAATGTTTTAACACTCTTGCAGCAGCTGTTATTTGCCACTGTTTGTTCTTACAAAAACTTTGTAAGATCAAACAATTTTTTGCCCAAAAAAGTGGAAAATATTTGACACAGGGTGCTCACATTATGGTCACATTAGAGAAACTTTTATTTGCTGCCAAATAAATTTGATTTCTCAAAATCTTGTTTTTACCCTAATTTGATGGTCACATTACAGCAAAGAAATATTAGATATTTTCGGGCAAATGTTTTATGAGTGTGACCGCACTTTAAGACATGTATTCATATGAAGTCTAAAAGTTTTTTTCGAGGAAAAACTAAGAGGGTCTATGATATATTTTATTGCTCTAAGGGCGACTCATAGAAAGTTGAAGGGGTATTACCCTATTTTTTTTAAATTTTGTATGGCAACCCTGTTAGGGGCTGGAGATAGAGGGTAAGTATTTTCCACAAAAATGTTTAGGAAGAAAAATTAGTTGCCGGTCTTACATTTTACCTTTGTTAGAGCACCCTGAAAGCTGTGGAAGGGACATAAAAAAATTTAACTCTGTATGGCAATGCTGTTCCACAAAAATGTTCGTAAAAAATTAATGGGGTTAGGCCCTGTGCAGGGGCAAGTCCGGGGCAGTTGTAAAGTTTTTATGTACAAATTTTAGAAAAATAAACAGAAGTAGTCGTGGCTTCTGGCTTATATCTTTGTCAGTTTCAAAGTTTTCGCAAGTATACCTGATGTTTTGATACCCCAAACAGGTCCGAAAAATACTAAAGGGCTTTAGAAACTTGATTTCAACAGATAAACGGACAAACGGACAGATGGGCATTGCTTAATCGACTTACCTTTCTATAAGGACCAAGAAAATATATACTTTATGGGGTCGTTTATGGATATTAAAGAAATTACAAACGGAACGACAAACTTACATATACCTAAATCACTAATGTGAAGGGTATAAAAACTGAAGATCATACTATTTCCAAACACAAAAAAATGGTCACCCTATGTATAAGTCGAAACCCTAAATTTATTTTGTGAAATCCCTATATACATATATTATAAAGTCAAGGAACAAGTTTGTTTGTTTGTCATGCAATCACGCCTAAACCAAGCCTTGACTGTGCGATGGGCTATACGTTTTTGGAAAAAGGGGAGGTGCCACGCCCACAGAACTTCAAATCTAACTGTACTTCTACTGAAAAAATTGAACAGCAGTTGCTGCACCGATTTTTTCAAGATTTTGTATACATATGTATATAAGGGCTTAAACGGAAAACATTTTAAAGAAAAAAAGAAGGCGAGGCTACACAGAGCCCTCACAAAAACTTAAGTCTTCATACTGGTTATTTTATTGTAGCGATTTTTTTGCAGCTAATATATAGATCGTTAATGTTTATTTTCGGTACAATAATGGGTGGCATTAAAATGCAAAAACGTGCAAAATTTTGTGCAGATAGGACAATATTTGAGCCAGTTACATATATAGCCCAAAACGCTTTATCCGGGAGGACATTTGTATGGTGGCTAGGTCGAAAAATTAACTGATCATCACCACAAACAACACGCTTTTTCCTAATGTCAAAAAACTTATCTATTCCAAATTTCATCGAAATATCTGCAAATATGCGGCCTCTGCTTTGTTCACAAGAATACATAAACTCCAAGCCGGCCGGAAATGCTTTAATCGAGCTTTAGTTTTGGTTTCGTGTCGGAAATGGGTCTTTACGTTATTTGAACTAGACAACCAACCTATTGGCCTACGGGCCATAATAAATTCCAGACGTAATAGATTTTGGCGTAGCAAAAGGTATATCCCCGGAGATTAGTGAGGCTCTAGCCTCCTTGGGTTTATCCTCTGAGCACTCACCCACAATAATTACTATTTTCAGTCCTCACCAAATAGCAACTAGTGATTTTGCTTATCTTAGAGTAAATTGGCACTAACACTGCTCGGAGAACCAACCGCTAAAAACTCCCCGAGACATAGATGATTGTCTGAGCGTCCTAAATGAAAACATTAAAAAAGCCGTGTGACATGCGTCTTCTACCTATCGTCAGGCCAGGTACAACAAAATTTTTTCTGACGATGTTGAAAAGCTTTTGTCTGAAAAAAGTTGATTCCAAAGAGAATGGCAAAAGCATAGATCGCCCCAACCTAAAACTAATGGTGTTTTCCTTTCTAAAAAAAATGTTGCAATAAGTATGAATATTTTTATCAGTATACACACACACCTAAAAAGTTGTCCATTTTTTCAATAAAACAGAAAAATTTCTTGATTTTAATAAAAACTGCATAAAAAAGTATTTATTTACATAACACAGATGTAAAAAGTGGTACTTTGTTACACTAAAATATAATTGGGGGTAAGATTTTATACACTCTTGCCAGTTATTTGTGCAACATGTTTAGAAAGGAAAACGATAACTGTTTTCACTCTTGCATGTATTTTTAGAATGGAACATAACTCGCTCGAATGGTACCATTAATGTAACATTTTTGCCAGAAAGGAGAACACCATAAGCTAAGAGAATGTACAAACCAATTAAAAAAGCTTGCTGGAGGTTCACAGAATGGCATCACTTAAAGAGTACATCGAAGGTCTAGACCCGACTCCTCAGACAAATTATTCCCTATGGCGATCAGCCAGACGTCTTAAAAGACCCGTTATTGCAAAATCACCACTGCGTAATCTAAGAGGATCCTGGGCTAGAAATGACGAAGAAAAATGCGATCTGTTCGCAAATCATTTTAAAAACGTGTTCACTTCCAATACATGTTCAGAGGGAATTACCGCCAGTTGTTGCTAGACGTCATTTAGAATTACGTTTCCGAAAAATTGTAAATTTAGACAAACAATTTTGCAAGAACTTTATTGAAAAAATAATAGTTTTAGTTTCAGATAAAAAAATTTGTTGAGCTGGTTAAATATTTGAATTGTCTAGGCGATAATTTTGTTTGATTTAAAAATCAAATTAAAATATTATTAGAGACTATTAAATAAATTTACTATAAATTATTTTTAACAAGAATTTGTTTGAAAAAATTTTTTTGTAGTTTTTTGTGTGTAAATCAGTTTTTGTGTTTAATTTTTTTAAAAACTTTTAAACAAAATAAAATTTTCAGTTTTCCATGCCTGATTATCTTTATGTGCTGTATGTACTATGTGTGTAAGCAACTTTAATAAAATGCAAAGTATGATGGTTTAGAAAAATTTCTAAAAATGAAGAGAGCCATTCTACTGCCAAATTTATTTACGTATTTTTTGACATTTATTAACATATTGTCTTCAAACATATTTTAATTTTTGACATGTATTAATACTCAGTATTATAGTCTGAAAGCACCTTTAGACCGAACCAAATTCACACAAAACATATGTGTGTAAAGATATATATGCCGACTTAAATGCCTTTGACGTAACGGCGACAAATTAAATACGTTATGATGTAACAAGAAAAACATATTTAAATTAAATATGTTTTTGGCGTAACAAGAAAAAGTTATTTTACTAAAGAACGTATTAAGCTACTAGAGAAAACCCCCAACATATATAGCAGAACCAATTTTGCAGTTAAGTTTTGGCTAGACTTACAAGATTTCTTTGAGGAATTATAGCGATTGTGAAAAAAAGGTAGAGGCCCGGAATGCCAATTTATGGAAATAGTAGCTTATGGTCATTACTAAAGCACTGTACAAGTGGAATACCCAAATGGATGTTGTTAAATGTGTTATAAATTATTAAAAATCAATTTGGCTACACATACATATAAGATTTCTGTGGGAAAAGTAGGTAGAGGCCCCAAATGCCACTTATGGAAATAGCAGCTTATGGTCGATACTAAATTACTGTATAAGAGGAATATTGACTTTGTGATGAAACGTGTCATAAATGATTAAAAATCAATTTGGTTTACTTGAGATTTCTGTAAGGGAATGTGGCCATTGTTGGAAAAGAAGGTAGAGGCCCGGAATGTCACCTTATGGAAATAGTAACTTATGGGCAAAGCTAAACTACTGTATAAGTAGAATACCTAAATTGGTTTTGTGAAATGTGTTATAAATGATTAAAAATCATAAAGGGCTGAAAGTCCACTATGAGAAATAGTAGTAAGGGTCAATACTAAATCACTGAATAAGTGGAAAACATAAATTGATTTTGTAAAATGTGTTGTAAATAATTAAAAATCAATTGGCTACACATATAAGATTTCTGTTAGGAATTATGGTCGTTGTGGAAAAAAAGTAGAGGGCCGGAATGCCACTACATGGAAATAGTAACATAGGGTCAATACTTAATTTCTGTATAAGTGGAATACCTAAATTAATTTCTTGGAATGTGTTATAAATAATTAAAAATTAATTTGGCTTACATGAGATTTCTGTGTGAGGGATTATGGTCATTGTAGGAAAAGTAGGTATAGGGTGACCATTTGTACTGATTTCATCAGTACATGTACTGATTTTTAATTTGGTGTACTGATTAAAAATTTAAGTGCTTTTACTGGTCTAAACGTCGAAAAAAAGCTTATATTTTTTTGTTAACATTCAAATACAGTTGCTGCCTATCAATTAAATTATTTCATAAATTATATTATATTCAAATACATATATATATATATATATATTAAAATAAATAATTTAATTTTTGAATATAATAATATAATTAATAAAATAGTTGTAGTTAAATTAAAAAGCAGTAAATGTATTTGGAACAAAAAAATTTCTTTAAAATATTATTACTATTGCTTTTACCACAGGTCACAATATATAAAAATCAAGAAAAAAAACACCAAATTATTTTATAGTTTGCATTATATAGTTGCTCATATATATTTGTTTTTTGCGATTTCATTTGTAATTCATTTTTAAATGTTTTAACACTCTTGCAGCAGCTGTTATTTGCCACTGTTTGTTCTTACAAAAACTTTGTAAGATCAAACAATTTTTTGCCCAAAAAAGTGGAAAATATTTGACACAGGGTGCTCACATTATGGTCACATTAGAGAAACTCTTATTTGCTGCCAAATAAATTTGTTTTCTCAAAATCTTGTTTTACCCTAATTTGATGGTCACATTACAGCAAAGAAATATTAGATATTTTCGGGCAAATGTTTTATGAGTGTGACCGCACTTGAAGACATGTATTCATATGAAGTCTAAAAGTTTTTTTCGAGGAAAAACTAAGAGGGTCTATGATATATTTTATTGCTCTAAGGGCGACTCATAGAAAGTTGAAGGGGTATTACCCTATTTTTTTTAAATTTTGTATGGCAACCCTGTTAGGGGCTGGAGATAGAGGGTAAGTATTTTCCACAAAAATGTTTAGGAAGAAAAATTAGTTGCCGGTCTTACATTTTACCTTTGTTAGAGCACCCTGAAAGCTGTGGAAGGGACATAAAAAAATTTAACTCTGTATGGCAATGCTGTTCCACAAAAATGTTCGTAAAAAATTAATGGGGTTAGGCCCTGTGCAGGGGCAAGTCCGGGGCAGTTGTAAAGTTTTTATGTACAAATTTTAGAAAAATAAACAGAAGTAGTCGTGGCTGCTGGCTTATATCTTTGTCAGTTTCAAAGTTTTCGCAAGTATACCTGATGTTTTGATACCCCAAACAGGTCCGAAAAATACTAAAGGGCTTTAGAAACTTGATTTCAACAGATAAACGGACAAACGGACAGATGGGCATTGCTTAATCGACTTACCTTTCTATAAGGACCAAGAAAATATATACTTTATGGATATTAAAGAAATTACAAACGGAACGACAAACTTACATATACCTAAATCACTAATGTGAAGGGTATAAAAACTGAAGATCATACTATTTCCAAACACAAAAAAATGGTCACCCTATGTATAAGTCGAAACCCTAAATTTATTTTGTGAAATCCCTATATACATATATTATAAAGTCAAGGAACAAGTTTGTTTGTTTGTCATGCAATCACGCCTAAACCAAGCCTTGACTGTGCGATGGGCTATACGTTTTTGGAAAAAGGGGAGGTGCCACGCCCACAGAACTTCAAATCTAACTGTACTTCTACTGAAAAAATTGAACAGCAGTTGCTGCACCGATTTTTTCAAGATTTTGTATACATATGTATATAAGGGCTTAAACGGAAAACATTTTAAAGAAAAAAAGAAGGCGAGGCTACACAGAGCCCTCACAAAAACTTAAGTCTTCATACTGGTTATTTTATTGTAGCGATTTTTTTGCAGCTAATATATAGATCGTTAATGTTTATTTTCGGTACAATAATGGGTGGCATTAAAATGCAAAAACGTGCAAAATTTTGTGCAGATAGGACAATATTTGAGCCAGTTACATATATAGCCCAAAACGCTTTATCCGGGAGGACATTTGTATGGTGGCTAGGTCGAAAAATTAACTGATCATCACCACAAACAACACGCTTTTTCCTAATGTCAAAAAACTTATCTGCAAATATGCGGCCTCTGCTTTGTTCACAAGAATACATAAACTCCAAGCCGGCCGGACATGCTTTAATCGAGCTTTACTTTTGGTTCCGTGTCGGAAATGGGTCTTTACGTTATTTGAACTAGACAACCAACCTATTGGCCTACGGACCATAATAAATTCCAAACGTAATAGATTTTGGCGTAGCAAAAGGTATATCCCCGGAGATTAGTGAGGCTCTAGCCTCCTTGGGTTTATCCTCAGGGCAATCACCCACAATAATTACTATTTTCAGTCCTCACCAAATAGCAACTAGTGATTTTGCTTATCTAAGAGTAAATTGGCACTAACACTGCTCGGAGAACCAACCGCTAAAAACTCCCCGAGACATAGATGATTGTCTGAGCGTCCTAAATGAAAACATTAAAAAAGCCGTGTGACATGCGTCTTCTACCTATCGTCAGGCCAGGTACAACAAAATTTTTTCTGACGATGTTGGAAAGCTTTTGTCTGAAAAAAGTTGATTTCAATGAGAATGGCAAAAGCATAGATCGCCAAAACCTAAAACTAATGGTGTTTTCCTTTCTAAAAAAATGTTGCAATAAGTATGCGTAATATTTTTATCAGTATACACACACACCTAAAAAGTTGTCCATTTTTTCAATAAAACAGAAAAATTTCTTGATTTTAATAAAAACTGCATTCTGTGCTAAAAACTCGTTTGCATAAAAAAGTATTTATTTACATAACACAGATGTAAAAAGTGGTACTTTGTTACACTAAAATATAATTGGGGGTAAGATTTTATACACTCTTGCCAGTTATTTGTGCAACATGTTTAGAAAGGAAAACGATAACTGTTTTCACTCTTGCATGTATTTTTAGAATGGAACATAACTTGCTCGAATGGTACTCCAGTACTTTTAACATGAAGGTTTTCAACTTTTAAGTGCACTCTAGTAAAACTTAAATTTTTCAGTATAAATTGTTCGAAAGAATTAATAAAAAATATATACGCTGATAAAACGGAAAATTTCCTACAAAATACTAAATAACATAAAACAATTTTGCATTATTTATAAAGTTATTTATGTTTATAAACAAAACCATAACATATAAAAAGACAGGAAAAAATTATATACCTTTTTTAAAAACTGCAAAGAGTAAGACAAAAAGAAAGAAAGATTAAAAAAAAAAAACAAAATAAAATTAGTCTATGTAGTCAGTGTAACACCAATCTACCAACAAAATTTGTAAAATGCACCGCCTGCAATTCACAGTACCATTTCTCGACTTGCTGTCCTCTATCTGAAAAAACTTACACCACAATGAATTCGGAGAGAAAAACAGAGTGGAGGTGCCACAAATGTAAGCCGCGTAAGGGATCAACTAACAACAATAATGCTTATTACATCGTTGTTGACGACCCCTCCACGCAACTAGCACAAAAGCAGCAAAGAGATGAAGAGAACGAAGATACTAATAATACAAAACGCTTTAAAGACTCGTCGCATACCGATGTAAATAACGTTGATTTGTCCACTTTAAAAACTGACGTTACTGAAATAAAACATACAATACAAGAACTTGCAGCAACAATAAATCAGAATAATACACAAATAAACAATAACTTACAAACAGCTCTCTCTACAATAACAAACTCGCTTACCACTCTTACATGCCAAGTAAATGCGCTTTGTGAAAGTAGTAACGAAAAAGATAAACAAATTAAAGAGATGGATAATAAGATCAGTAATTTAGAACAACAACTATTACACAAAAACATTGAAATAAAAAATGTCACAAACAAAAATATTAACCCAATCGATGTAATTAAAACGATTGCCAATTCGGTAAGCGTTGAAATAAATGACAGCGATATAAGCAATTCATATAGCTTAAAAAAGTCTGAAAAAATTATCATCGAATTCACTTCTGTCAATAAAAAAAGAGAACTGCTTAACAAAATTAACCGCAACAGAGTAGCTTCCAATTTATTAAACACAGAAACAAAAAACGAATTCATTTACATAAACGAACACCTAACCCCATATAAACGGCGCCTGCTGTGGCTTGCTAAAACAAAAGCAAAGGAATCAAATTGGAAATTTATATGGGTTCGAAATGGAAATATCCTTGCGAAGAAAAACGAAAACTCAAATCCCATTATAATAAATAATGCTGCTGATATAGAAGTAATAACATCTACAATTTAAACATACGCATTAACACAATCCTATGTACAAAAACAAGTCTTATAATTTTATGTTTTTCCTATCTTATTAAAAATGCTCCAAACACAAATAAAAGATAATTTTAATCAAATAAATAAAACGTTTTTAAGTTATCCCGTAACAATTGTTTATATGAACATTCGATCATTACGATTGCATTTTACGACTTTCCTAGCCAGCTTGCATAATATCATACAAAACATCAGTATTATACTTCTTGTTGAAACAAATATCAATGATGAAGAACAACACCTGTACAAAATAAATGGTTTTAACTCCTACTTTTTTAATAGAGATAATAGAGGTGGAGGTGTAGCTGTTTTTGTTAGGGAAAATTTAGTGCATACAAATATTTGCTTAAACACAATCTCTTTTGAATCAATACAAATAAATGTAATAAACGGCAACAAAACTCTCTCTTTGTTAACAGTTTATAGGCCGCCAAAAAATAATGTTAATGATTTTATAATAGAACTTGATAAAACAATAAACATGATTAAAAAGAAACAAGATATAATAATCATTGGTGATATGAATATAAACATTCTCAGCGAGAATATAACAACAACAAAATACACTGAAATGATCTCTTCAAACGGTATGAAATGTATAATTAATACGACAACAAGAGAAGATATATTAAAGAACACAAACTCATGCATTGATCACATACACATCAGAAATAACACAACAAACACACAAACCTATACGGCAGTAGTGAGAACTCAAATCTCAGATCACTATTCACTCTTTTGTTGTATAAAAAACGTATTGTCAAAAACAAACTTAATTCAGGGTGCGAAAAGCAAACCGTGTCAGGGTCCTATGTTAAACAGTTTTAAAGTCAATAGAAATATCAGGCAAATAAATTGGACTACATTAGTTAACCAAAATATGAGTAAAGATGAAATATTTGAAAAAATATACGATACATTTAAAAATATTTATAGCAAATCAAAATCAAATAATCAAAATAATAAAAAACATAGAGAAGTGAATCCGTGGATGACGGTTGATCTTATAAGAAGTTGTGAAATGCGGGATAAACTTTATACCAGGTGGTTAAACAATAAAAACTATGAATATGAATACAAAAAAGTTCGAAATACTCTAAATAAAAAACTTTATTATGCAAAAAATAGTTATTTTAAAAAGAAATTTATTGAAAATAGACACAATATAAGAGCTACTTGGCAGATAATTAATGAAATTACGGGCAAGAGTATAAACAATATAGATTTATCGCTAATAAATAACTTTAAAAACCAAAGCTTAATAAATATTGCCAATAACTTTGCTCAAAGCTTTGATGAAAATGTTAAAAAAATTCTACATAAATGCAATTTTAAAACTTTTACAATCCAGACGAGAACAATCCAAAACTCAATGTTTCTATCTCCTACAACGGAAGATGAGGTATATAATATATTAACAACTTTAAAAATAAATAAGGGCGCTGGTGCTGATAGTATTAGGCCAAAAGATTTAAAAAATAACTCTTCAACGTTAACACCGGTTATCACTAGTTTTATAAACTCAAGTATAAGCAACGGCTCTTTACCAAAATTATTAAAAAAATCACTTGTACGCCCAATATACAAAAGTGGCTCTAAAAATGATTGCAATAACTACAGGCCCATTTCAATATTACCAGTGATAGAAAAAGTCTTAGAAGAAGTGATTGTACGTAGACTTTACGAGTTCCTAAATAAATTTAAAATAATAAATCGAAATCAATACGGTTTTCAGAAAGGTAAAAATATAAATCAACTTTTAGGGGAATTTACAAATTACATTAATACATGTTTAGGGAAAAACTTACACTGCCTTGCTATGTTTATAGACTTTAGTAAGGCTTTCGATACACTCTCACACACAAACTTACTAAATATGCTGGAGCGAAATGGTATTAGAGGTATGTGCTTGGAGTGGTTCAAAAACTATTTAATGCTCAGAACATATAATGTTAAGATATATGATACGATAAGCAATGAAGGCGTTTCAACAAACGGAGTTCCTCAAGGGTCAAAAATTGGGCCGATACTTTACTTACTATATACTAACGAAATGCTGAATATGCTACAAGACTGTAAAACATTTGCATATGCTGATGACACTGCTATTATTGTCTCTCAACAAAATATCGCTTCTGCGTGTGAAATAATGCAGAAAAAACTAAATGACATTTCAAAATGGTGCCACGACAATGGACTGGTTATTAACGCTGCTAAAACCAAAATAATGCACATAACCTCCGCACCTATCAAATGCGTGTATTAACATAGTCTTCCATAGCTACCAATGTCTACATAACAGTTTAAATCCCGACTATTCAGATACGTGCACCACTTACATTGAGCTAGTTAAAACATACAAATACTTAGGAGTTTACGTGGATGATAACTTTAAATGGCTAACTCATATACAACACCTCTCAAAAAAACTAAGAAAATCAGCCTATAGCCTTTTCCATCTGAGCAATTGTTCAACCTATGATGTTCTTAAACAAGCCTATTTCTCGTTAGCTGAAGCGTATATTAGACATGGAATAACAGCTTGGGGATGCTCAACGTATTGCAAATCATTGCAACAGACTCAAAACCAAATCCTGAAAATCTTGTTAACAAACAAACAACACAACCAACAACAACTACAAACAGCTTTAATATACGAAAACCGTATCAACACAAATAACATCAACACAAACAACACCAATACAATCAATGCAAATGTTAACAATAACAACAGTACTAGCATAGATAACCAGAATAACGTTAGTATTTCTAGCAAATACGCTCGTAATACACACAACAATAGCTACAATATTAATAGGTCGCATACCGACAACATAAACCTTAATAATAATGTAAACATCACATCCAGCACAAACAACGTATACACACAAACCAACGCCTTTAACAATCACGCCAACAACACGAATGACACAAACAACCCCCATTTAAGCAGATTCTCAAACAACAATGCTACAAACCTCAGCAATACGCAAGCGCACATTACTTCCAACACAGACAACGTACGTATACACACAAACCAACGCTTTTAACTATCACGCCAACAACACAAATAGTACAAGCAACCCCCAATCAAACACCCCTCCAAACAACAATACAACAAACCTCGTCAATACGCAAATGCACAACATATACGGTGTTAACTACAACGTCAGTTCTCAAGACAACAACACAACCTACATACAGAATTCAAATCAAGCTATAAACAACACAAACAACACTAGTATACACAACATTATAAACAGCAATAACTATAACTTAAACCCATATATTGGTAACACAAATAACAATAGAAACCCCCAACTAAACCACCCAATAAACAATGCTACTCAAGTCAACAACGTCGCAAACGTTCTACAGGTACCAAATGTCAAAAGCATATATAACATCACACTCGTCAGTGAATTTTACAGAGATCCTAGATTTTTAACCGCAATAGACCATGCATACAACACGAGGAGGCGCTGTGAAGGAAGGTTTAAAGTTGAACGACACAGAAACAACTATGGCAAAAATAGTTTAAGCACCGCACTTCCCAACATATTTAATAAACTGCCAACATACTTATTAAATATAGATAATATTTACAAACGAAAAGCTCTCGTTAAAAAGCATTTTGTAGAAACTCAATAACGATAAAACTAACCTACTAGCTTAAATAATTAAACTAAATTTCTATTACCTTGCTCAAAATTAAATTAATTAAAAACTGTACTTGTATTTATATTTTAATTTTTATTTAGTTTTTAAGATATCTCCATTATTTAGTGTAATCTATTTACATATATTTGAAAAAAAACCTGCAGACAAGCCAAAGGCTTCGCGGGATGAAATTATATGTATACAAGAATTAATGAAATGAATAAATGAAATGAATGAAATAAAAAAAAAAAAAAAAAAAAATAATGTAACATTTTTGCCAGAAAGGAGAACACCATAAGCTAAGAGAATGTACAAACCAATTAAAAAGCTTGCTGGAGGTTTACAGAATGGCATCACTTAAAGAGTACATCGAAGGTCTAGACCCGACTCCTCAGACAAATTATTCCCTATGGCGATCAGCCAGACGTCTTAAAAGACCCGTTATTGCAAAATCACCACTGCGTAATCTAAGAGGATCCTGGGCTAGAAATGACGAAGAAAAATGCGATCTGTTCGCAAATCATTTTAAAAACGTGTTCACTTCCAATACATGTTCAGACGTGAGGGAATTACCGCCAGTTGTTGCTAGACGTCATTTAGAATTACTTTTCCGATTTACAGATGTTGTAGAGGCTATTTCTAATTTAAATGGTAAAAAAAGCTTCTGGCGTTGATAATATAAGCAACAAAATGCTTTTAGAGCTACCATTTATAGCTGAAAGAAAAATTCTTTTTAATTTTAACGCGATAGTTCGGCTAGATGTAAAGATGATTCCTAAACCTGGCAAAGATCCTTCGAAGGTTCATTTCTATAGGCCTATAAGTTTGTTACCAACAATGTCAAAATTGTTCCAAAAACTGCTTAAAACAAGCTGAATCCGATGCTGAATGACAACAACTACATTCTAAATCACCAGTTCGGCTTTAGAAGTCAACATAGCACCATCAAACAAACTCACAGGTTGGCACAGGTTATAAGAAAAGCCTCTGAGAAAAAAGTAATGCTCCGCGCTATTTATTGATGTTTCACAAGCTTTCGACAAGGTATGGCATGAAGGCCTGTTAAGCAAATTAAAACTCAATCTACCAGCTAATATTTCCAAACTGCTAGATACATACTTAACCTGCAGACAATTTATGATCAAAGAGGGATATCAAACAAGTTTTTCTTAACCGATTGGGCCTGGTGTAACTTAAGGCAGTATACTTGGTCCAATTCTGAACTTGCTTTACACAGCAGATATGGCAATCAATAATTTCACACACACGTCGACATTTGACGACGATACTTCTTTTCTTAGTATTCATAAAGACCCTAAAGAGGCTTCAAACCAGCTGCAACAACACGTAAGCCAAGTGGAGAAATGGGCAAAGTTATGGAGAATAAAAATAAATGAGCAAAAATGTATTCACGTAACTTTTACCTTACGCAAAGAAACGTGCCCTCCAATCACTATTAACAACCATATGGCGCCTCAACCATCCGAGACAAAATATCTTGGTATTCACCTGGATCGCCGCCTCACATGGAAGCCTCATATAGATGCAAAGCTGACGCAAATTAAACTTAAAGCTGCGCAAATGCACTGGCTAATAGGTAGAAACTCTGTGCTTCATCTGGATTGTAAACTTCTACTATACAACTCAATTTTAAGATCAGTTTGGTGCTACGGTATACAATTACTGCTTCCGCCTCTAACATAGAAAAAAATACAACGCCGTTAAGGAAAACCCTAAGAATGATAACTGGTGCTCCGTAGGGATCTGGAAGTTCCACTAGTTAAATGCAAAATCCTGGGGGGTTACTATGTAATTCGATTCGAATCGAAAAGGCTTTCGAAAAGAATTTTCTATTCGAAAGGCAAATCGTATTATCTAATACTTTTAAGAAATTAAGAGCAGGAGAAGAAAGAATTTAAAGAAGAATGAAAGCAGACTTACCAAATCTTAAAAGTATTAGATAATACGATTCGCCTTTCGAATAGAAAATTTCTTTCGAAAGCTTTTTCGATGTGGACAAGTATTTAAATAAGCTGGAAACACATCCAAACCCGCTCGCTCGAAGCATCTTGCAACATAGTGAACACACCCGTTTGAAAAGGAGGGGTACTATCGCGCTTAGCTGAAGTTAGTTATTTTTATAATGAGAGCTTAAATTTTAGTCTGGCACTGGCTAGACTGATATTAACTATTTAGTTTTAAGATTTGAATACTTATTGTTAGTTCGCTTAAGCGAAGATTCAATAATAAAAATATGACAAAAAAAACTTATGACAACACTGATATATCTTTGACAAAAGTAAAAAAACCAGATACACAGTTTTACCAAAAAAAACACATAAATGTGCAGTGGACAAATGCAAGCGAAGTCCATTAAGAAATTCGTCCATTAAGGAATTCGTCCATTATATACGTTTTTTTACAACATCTAATCATCCGATTTAAAGAAACGCGGTTTTTAGCTATTTAAGAGATGTTATAACAGCCATGAGTTTTAAAAACGCCCAGTACTGGAAACGTATAAAAGACCGTGGAACAATACATTTAAGCGGTCAAAATAGCCAGCACTGATCAGTTGTTTCTGGTTTATTTTAAAACAATGTGAAAAAATTAAGTTTAATTTTTCTGTAAGCTTACTATATCGTTAGACCTCTAAGCTTTTCGTAAGCACTAATTGGCAACAAGGAATCAGTTTTCATGAATAAAAAATTCTTTGCATACTTTTAATAATTAATTATTAATAAATTAATAATAATTTAATGAAAAAAAATCATTATGTTAATCTGGAAATAGTCGCAAAAAAATTTACAATTTCCTCTCTCTGAATTAACAGTTTCAAATTCAAAATGAGTAAAAATAAATAACTACTTTTTTTAGCTGTTATTTGTATAAAAAAAGAGTATTCTAAGAAATTTACTGAATATACATCTCGTTCAAAAGTTAAACGACAGCAACTCATGTTCTTGCACAGTTTCTTTTACTCAGATTTATTTACTAGGAACCATTTACTTGTTCAATTCAATCATGTGACTAAAACTCACACAATATATATATATATATATATATATATATATATATATATGTATATATATATATATATATATATATATATATATATATGCGTTGGCCAAACGAAGCTGATTTTTTTCAAGGATTTTTGTTCAACTCACTCACTTAAATCAGATTAAATCAAGGGAAAACGTGATTATGCTATTCTGTTTTGAATCAAAAATTTTTTGAATTCGTACAAATTGAATTATGTAGCACGATTTCCGAAAATTTATTTTCGAACGTTCGGAATTTTTTTTTATTAATAAAAATTTATATTTTTAAAAAAATTTTACAATTTAAAAAGTGCCACAATTTTTTCAAGTTCTTTAAATTTGGCATTAGTTAAATATTATCCCTCAACTATTTTATGAAACTAATAATCTTTTAATCGTACTAGATAATAAAAATTGCGAACTGAAAATACCTTTCGGCAGGGCTCAAGGATAATCAACTCCATGGTATAACGAACACCGGTTTAACTTACTAACTTAGCGGCCAGACATTACATTTTTGCTTTTAAAGTTGCAATACACTAAATTTTTTTTTACTAATACACTCAAACTTTTCCATCTTGAAAGCAACTTGATACATTTTTCATTTTAAGTTCCCTTTCAACTTGATGGTCAAGTAAACAACAGATTATAGTTATTTTTTTAAAAATTTTCGTTTTTTCGTGTTAACGTATACAAATATTATGCCGCAAATAATTTCAACTAAATTTTCAAGTTCAAGTTTTCGCTTTCAAGTTGATCACACATATTAAGTTCGTTCGTTTACTCAAGGTTTTTAAAAATTTTTTAAATATTTTTACTGGATTGCGGTCGTTTACACAAAATCCAGTAAATTAGAACGCAAATTGAGAGCGCAAAGTGACAGTTGTCTTACTGAGTATTTAAAAGTTTTTACTAGACAAAATTTTACTAGTAAAAATTTTTAGCAAAATAAAACATATGTTTTATGATGTAAACAAAAGAAGTGAAAAAACAAACAGCAAACAAATTGAATAGCGAAAAAAATAAAGTGGTATAAAAAGTAATTTAATGTTCACAGGTGAAACAATGGAACAGCTAAAAGATATACTTAGCTAGTACCTCAAGTTTAGGGGAAAGAGTAAATGTAACCATACATGACTATGTTTTGCAAAATGCAGTATTATCCTAATAGAGTCGTTATCTGTTTTTTGGACCCAAGACAATTTTTTTGCGGCTTTTTTTTAATATTTAATTTTTTTTAAGTTGAAAAAGTTCTGAATACTTGGGTACTCGGTGCGTTTAATTAATACCCACAATTAAATATTCGTTTTTTTTTTATTAACGCTAAGTCTTTCCCTAGCAGTATGTATTGCTCCAAGTAACGCACAAAAGAATAGTCTGAAACTCAACTTAAATTATACCGACAGACTCAGAATCACTTCCTTAGCCAATTTAAGCATATTTGTCTGGCTGGGTGTCCTTACATTCGTGTGGTCAATGTAAAGGTAGCATTTCTGAAAAAAATATTTTGGCATAGGGAGCATTGTTTGTGGTGGTGATCGTAGTAGACTTTAACCCCAAAACCAAGTTAACGTCACTCACAAAAGTCAGCATGTTTTTGCTTAAAAAATTTAATGCATTTTTTCGAGTAATCAAGTGATTGCAATACAATATTCTAATCTATCAGCTGTTTTGAGTAGGTAAACTTTGTGTAAAAATTTTCCGTTCGCGTACTTTTTACTTTAAAAATTTTAACTGAGAGAATGTAGTGGTCGTGGTGCATATATTATTAAAGATAAATAAAAACAGTGTTGTCAGACCGTTGGCCGCGCTGGTATGCCGGCTTTAAAGCTCCGGCTAGGGCTCGCGGTCTTGGGCTGGTTCTTGCCAACACGTCTGGATTGTAGTTCACCACTACAGAAAAAAAATCATACCAGCTATTTAAGAAAAAAGAAACGAAAAACAAGAGAGTATGGAGCTCGAAGATGACCAAACGACGCGATAAAAAAGTCAATGAAAACCATGATGCAACCTTTACCATTTTCTCCCAACTACTTACTGCGTTCTGCACTTACAGGACGTCAGCAGATGTTATGCCGACGCGAATGCCCACCCACTGGAATCTGGGGGATTCCACCACGATGGCGTAGGATCCAATTTTAGCAATCCCAGATTCTGCTCTGTCAGCTGTGATCACCTCCTAGAGACTTACCATTGTATTTAGTTTAGCTACTCATTATTTAAGAAAAATATTTCAATTTCATTGCTTTAAATAAAACATTATAAATTTTTATTTATGTAAATTAACAAAATGAAAATATAAAAAAAAGCTTTTACATTTGAAAAAAAAAACAAATTATGTATAAAAGTTTCATCCAATTACACGTATATAATTATAAAAAGAAACAAAAGAATATAAAAAAAACGATTTTATAAATCTAGACTTTACTAAAATTCTCCTTCATTATTATTTTTAGCATTGATGATCTTAGCCGTTTCGATGCCTTGATCTGCCGTCCGTCCGTAGCGTGTCCGTAGTAGTGTAGCGTGTAAGTCTAAACGAGTGACTTACATATATATACAATTTTGCGTATTTTTAGGAAACCCCTACATTTGTAAGCAAATACCCTTTTTAAAACAAAAACGGTAATCTGTCGGCCTGAGCTCAGCCCTAGCTTTCGCGCACCCCTGTATACGAATTCACAGGGGGGACTGTACCACAAAAGGTAAGTTACTATCAAAAACTTGACATATATGTACTTGTCTTTTCAGGCGTCCGTTCTCGTCCGCAGTCGTGTTGGGTCTAAAATTACAATGACAGATTACCTGGCTGTTGGCTTCGGGATGTGGGGTCCAAATTGCCGGAACACTGACAGGAACTTTGTGGTTGATGGTGGCGAATACCTGGCTGATGATGGTGGATACCTGGCTGATGTCGTAAGTGGATTTTGTTGGTTTTATTAAAAAATTTTAGTTTTTACTTTATACTGTTTGTTTTAAATAAAATGGTTTTGTTTTTGGTTTTTTTTTTATAAATTTTAACTTTATATATTTTCTCTGCGGACTTTTTTAAAATAAATTTTAACTTTAAAAAAAATTTGTTTATTGTTTTTATTTTTGTTATTTTGTTTGTTTTCTTGTTAGATAGTTTTCTTTTGTTAGGGTCTTTTTTTTGTTTTATGCAAACAACCCTTATTTTTTGTATACACCAAATAATAAAAAAATATATTTTTATAAAAAAAATTTTCTTGGTGAAACACCACCGCATTTCTTCACAGCCAAAATCAGAATCGCCATTTTTCCAAACTTACCCACGCTCCAATATGTCTTCCTACCAGGTTTTTAGCAATTTTCCCCATGTCCAGCAGCCATTAAATTATTCTTTTCGTTCAATAGTTATTTTACATTCATTTATTTAAATAAAATTAAAGTTTTTACCAGTATATCCAATGTAATAACTTTTTCTTTCTATATTTTCAGGTCATTATGTTGGGAAAATAGCCACATACCGCTGGGATATGGGTAAGTACATTAATTGTAAAAAAAAATTACTAACAAAAAAAAAATTTCCCTTTTTTAAAAGGAAACATTGTTGGTCGCACTGTAGTGCCTGCTACAAGTACGATGGCGGTCTTCCTGTTTGTTTTAGACGCTGCAGCCATTGAAAAAGTAAGTAAAGGTTTTTTTTTTATATCTATTATCCTACTAATTTCATTTGGAATATTTTCAGGGACATCATCCAGATGACTCCTGGTAACAGAAGATGCGGGATTCCAAGGTAAGTGTTAAATACATTATTAAGTGTGTGTGTAAATATATATTCTGGCAACAAGAACTTGCAAGAAAAACGTAACTACCACCTGCTGGTGTGTACAGTGGGCGACATAAGTAACTCGCCACGAACAAAAATTAGTGTTTTGTGTGATTAAATAAAAGAAGTTAACTTGTACAACAAGTAATGAAATAAATTACAACGTACTTAAATACTTTTGTGCATGCAAAAAAAAAAAAAAAGAAAATGTGGTTAAACGAGAACAGGATATCTCGATCCTTGGACATACTTGTGCACTCACTAAAGTTTGATAGTGACTACCAAAAGTTAACGGACGGACAAAAAGAACAAAATGCCAGCAGGGATTTTTAAACTTTTATTTCAACAAAAAACAATCATACAGGCTATTTTAAAATTTCTAAAGTTTTATTATTTAACTAACTCAAATTCAATTTATATACTTTACTCTAATAAACTTTAAACTATTTAAAATTAAACTAATTAGTTCATTTCAACTCTTTATTTACAGGTTTTAAAGTAACACTTCAATCAACTTTTAGGGGATTCTTCAGTTTTACTGGTAGGTATAAAGTTCATTTTTTTTTTTTATTTACACTAAACTAAAAATTTTCTATATAACAAAACTAACCTAAACTTAATTTTAAATACTGATTGCATGAAAACTTGTTTTATTACCCCTAAGCTAAAAAAAAAAAAATCATTGCAAATATGCTGCTTAGGAGTAATAAAAAAAAACAAAAAAAAATTTAAAAATACTATCTAAATCTTCTACTCTTATACTAAATTTATTTCTCCACATGTATGCTAAGCATTTGAAAAATTATTCAACCTTAAATTCTACCAAGAAAAATTTATGCTTTTTTTCATAATCTTAATTCATATAAATTTTAGCTCTTCATTAATTAAATTTATATTTTCAGGGAATAAAGGACCACAACAGCACAGCTGGTTGCACGGGTAAGCCGAACGGAATTCACGTATTTATAAAATTTATATACTTAACATTATTTATTACTAATGCGCAACGTGCTACTTTTACCTCCCCACAGCCGTTAATCACCGATCCAACGCCTACAGCATACTTAACGCCGAAGCCTTATAGCGCAGCCTATTTCTCCCCAACTACACATTCTCAGGTGAGCCTTAGACCAAAAGTATACAGTAGTGTAGGGTACATGTTAGGTATTTATTTATAGATACCTTTTCTTTCTATTTTTTGGCTTCATAAAGAAATTTATGACGGTAACAATACGTCGAGCAAACAACAAAAAAAATAAGTTTAGTTTACCTGTTACAAAACAAGCAATACATCACACAAAAACACATTTGCTTGCTCTTTTGTTACTTCCATAAATTTCAACATGAATTCTGTTGAATCAGTCATGAGTGAAATTATTTAAACACTAGTGACTAGACTTCTGTCAATGCCAATCATCGACCGTGAAAATCAGACAGTAGCCATGGACAAATATAGGTTTGTTCGCAAACTTAATTTGTTATGTCTTACACGTTCCCAAACTTAACTCGCTGTAATCAGCGGACTCAGAAAATGCTACTGCCCTTGGTGTCTAACGACCACCAGTCCTTAATGGCACAGTTTCCCAGGATGTTCACGTGGTCGCACAGATGGGGTAGTAGCGGTTACACATGTAACCAGCTTAGAAACGCAGGCTTTAGTTAAGTTGACACTGACAAGATATCTATGGTAAACTGTCTCTGATTTTCTCGACCGACAAAATGCATTGTCCAGTTTGTATTAGCCACAGCCTTTTCCATCTTTCTCGCTCTTGACTGCACGAAACATAAACAATACAAAAAGGTAGAAAGAAAAATTTAAACAATTAAAAACACTTTCCTAGCTATACACTATTTACTTATGTATCAGTTGGCTAAATCGTTAGGACTAGAACCACCAAAGACTGAAAGTTTATTGTTTCAAATCTTTGGCGTGAAAAACCCCTAACGATTTATCTTGGAGGTCTTCTACCTCATATAGGCTACTTCCTATAGGACGTACAATCCGACATTTAAGAAATTTCCGGGCCAATTTTGCGTTAAAATTATCCTTGAAGTCGCTGTGTTGGAAGTTCCGGCGGTACACTTCTTGTCCCGGGATAAATTTAACATGACGACAGCGCGTGTTATACGACTTTTCGCCGCGTTGGTAGGCTTTATGTAGGTTCCCGCGTATTTTAGTGCGTATCAGGTCTAACTTTTCGGACTTTAGCAAAAGATTCAGCTCTGGATCATTTAGACTCTCTAGTTTTCTCGCCAGCCTATACATTCCCTCATGACCAATTTTATTCATGCCAAACAGTGCAAAGTATGGCGTGACCCCAATCGACGTCTGAACTGAAGATCGTAAAGAATACTCAATTTCGGGCAAATATTTGTCCCATTTGCTATGATCTTCTTGCAAATACGAGCGTATTGCTGCCAGTATCGATTGGTTCACGCGCTCTGACGCATTGGCTTGTGGTGAGTGTATAGCGGTTCTTACGTGGTTAATACAAAAATTAGTAACTAGGTCTTTAAACTCCCTACTCACAAATTGTTTACCATTGTCCGACAAAATAACCTCGGGCGTACCAAATTTGTTAAAGACCTCAGATATCAAAAATTTAACAACATTTCTCGTACTGGCCTTTGGCTTGGCTCTTAAAAGCGTATATTTGGTCAAGTGATCCAGTACTATAAAAATAAAACTATTACCATTTCTCAAGCGAGTATATGGGCCTAAAAAGTCAATAAAAATCCGCTGAAATGGGCGTTCAGTTCTTGATTCTGCCCCCATAGGTGGTCTCAACGTAGTATTGGTGGGTTTTGATTCCCTACAGACTTGGCAATTTGCTATAAACGAACGGATTTGGGCGTTTTGGTATGGCCAATAAAAATACTCTTTAACTCGGCGAATCGTCTTGCCAATTCCCCCAACTTCTGCACAGCTGGTGAGACCGGGTAATGTTTGTCCTTAACTGGCGTTGCATCACGGATGTTAATTGTGTGGACTTTCAGGTGGGTCCGACCTAAACCTTTTCTTGTATAGCAAGGAAACTTCAATAAAATTCGGTCTAGACGGTTACGCTGTTCAAGCGTCAAAACGTGCGTTTTCACCTGATCACTTGCCCCATCACTCTCAGGACACAAACTGACCCCATTCGTAGTAAGGCTACTGACATTGGCAAACAATCCGAACTTCCTCATAAAATCGACGCCTAAGAATAGTGATCTATTCAAAGACGGAACCAAATAAAATGTGACGTCATCTGCAATTTTGTTAAAAGTGATCTTACCTTTAGCGTGACCAACAATTTTATGAGGGCTGCCATCTGCAGTCTTAATAAAAGAGAAAAATTTCAGCACTTCAAGACCTGCCTTCTCTACAAACTTCATACAACCCTTTCCTAAACAGGTGAAAGTAGCTCCGCTATCCACTAGACATTCCAAATCAAAACCATTTATCGAAATTTTGGCATAAAAACGAAAATCATCGCCCTCATAGAGTGAAGCTGACTGACTCGCTTTCTCCGCTTGTACCGCTCTCTAGCCCTCTTAATACGTGTGGAGACTTCTCCAAAAATCCTTAGCTTAGCCTCGTTATCCTCCCTTATTCGCTGGTGTAAGGTTTTAAGGGGTCGAACAGCTGGGGTTTTCTTGATAACATCTTGCCGGTTGGTATTGACCAAAATTTTTACCGGCCCAGCTGATTCGACAGGACTATTAACTGCAAGCGGCGGGTTTACGTTTGTGTCGAACGAGTCTCCCCCGTTCGAGATAGGTTCAGCTGACGGTTTTCCTGGCAGTTAGGGCACTTAGGGGTTACAGTGTTTTCACGGCCGCACCTGTAACAAAACACATGCCGAGCTGGCGACGGACAGTCCATAAAACTATGGCCGACTTGTCTACAGTTCCAGCATGTATATCGGCTGCTGGTTGCCAAGGCCTCAACCTCCGGGGTCTGTGTAGGTAAATCCCCCTCTTCACACGAAATCTCATGCACCCGTGGCGCAAACGGACGCTGGGGATATGACTGCCTCTGGTTGGCAAGTAAATTTTCGGCTCTCTTGGCCTGCTGACAGAAATCATTTAACCCTTCTATTCTGACAGAAAACAACAAATGTGACAGCGACGGCTTTAAATTTGCCCTCATAATCTCTACGAGATCCCGCTCCGTATATGGAGTACACTGCTGGTTTCTCAACCGCAAAATCTTCAAACGACTCATTAGGTAGTTGTCGACGGTCCATAATTTTTTTTGGATCTGGAATTCATTCTCGTACCGCTTGTACTGCGTCAAGAACACCCTTTCCAAATCTTCCCATGTGTGCATTGGGGTTAGTTTACGCACATTCCAGTACCAGTCCAAAGCCTGGCCTTCTAACAAAAGGTGAAAACTACGCCGGATGTCATTAAAAGAATAATTGTAGTCCTGGCGCAACACATCCACTCGGAAAATAAAATCCTCGGCGCTCATGGACTTAGTAGTGCCGTCAAATTTAATCCCCCATTTGGATAAATCAACCCTATGCCTACTTGGTGGCTGTACATAGTACGGCCCTGGTGACGACTGAGTCGCAAAACGGGTGGTGGTGGCTGCATAGTTGGTGGCCGCACACCATGAAACGAAGAAACGTTAAATTGCTGACGCTCATGTGACGGCGGTTGCAATGGTGGCGGTGGCAAAATATCCTGAGGTAAGTGGAATTGCCTTTGTCGATTATCATAACGATCTAACCCAATTGTCTGTCCCACAGGTTCAACTGGTGGTGGCCCTACTAGCGCAGGTTGCTGTTGGGCAGGGTTATTGTGAGCTGCGCTACCTGCTGGTGCTAGCCCGTTTGCAGTTTGTGGTACCTGCTGACTCATGACACTCGCAATTTGTTGATGCATGTTACGCTGCGATTCCTGCATATGGCGAGCAAACTCTTCCCGGATGCCATCAATAATCCCCGGCCTTGCGTCAACACTATGAGTCAGTGGCGGTGCTGAAGCCCCCGCTAGATCCGAGCGAAACTCCTGCCGCTCGTTCCTCGCCGTAATACTGCTGTATTCGGGTGAGACTATCGTACTGTTCGTTATATGGTGAGAAAAACTAGTACGATTGTGAGCCGCTAACGATAAACTGTTGAACTGCCGGCGTCACTGTCGACACGGTTGTCGTGATCGGAGCTGCAATACAGGATGTAGCCATAATTGGGACTGTGGTTGTAACCACTGTTGTGATGGTAGTACTGGGCACATTCTCCATATTGGGATTATTATTAAAATTGACACTCCCAGCTGAAAGTTGACTCCTCGCCGACCGGGTTAAAACCATCACTGGCTTGTAAAAAGCAAAAATGAAAAATAAAAAGCAAAAATAGCTCTAAAAGAAAAAAAAACTGGATCAATAAAAAGTAGCGCCTTGCGCAAAGCAAAAAAAAACACAAAAAGGAAAGTCTTTTGTATAAAAAGCAAAAAAAAAAACGATAAGCTATCCCTAAAGAAGAGCAAAATAAAAATAATTCATAAAATTTAAGCAGAAACCAACTGCAATTAAAACGCAAATTCAAATGTAAAAAAAAATAATAAAAAATAAATATACTACTGTGTATACAGAAGCTGCAAAAATATAAAAAGTATATGGATATATATATATATATACATATGTATATGTTTTGGATAACACAAAATAAAAAAAAATATACTTAGGTATGGGTTGTCACTAGGATTTTCAGGTGACACAGTCTGACAGAGTAAAATCTTACAGGTACTTATCCAAAAACAAATACCTTTTAAATGCAGAATGAATTGTAATGTATATATGTTTGTCTATTTACAGGTTTCGCAAGTTAGTTGGTAGTCGATGGTAAACTTAAGATAACAGTTACAAAATACAGTTTGGTTGAAGCAACGAATAGGATTTGCTGCGGCGCAGCTGGACCTCTGACACTTAGGCCAAAAAGTAGAACAGGACAAGCCGGACAACAAAACGCAAACGAGGTTTCAACAAAACGTTAAAGCAAACCTATTGAAACTAAACTAAATGATTGGGAATTTACAAAGTGCGTTTTAACTGAAGCAATGTAACTACAGCTTTTTCAAGCTATATAGCCAGTCTCCAGCTTATTAGCATTTTGTAAGTCCTAGGACTTAATCAATATATATAACTTATCTCCCCCTGTTGCAACGCGAAAGTGGCAACTAGGCCTTCACTTCCGGGACTTACAGAAAATGGTAAGAAATATATATAGGAAAAAAGTCTGCTATTAAAACTAATTTAAAAAAAAACTTTTCTTCAAGCAGGTGCGTAACCCATAGTACGATGTCGCAATGCGTCGAGGACTCTTGGGTTACTCGACCGGGACTTACATCGCCTATCGGGTACTCAACGACTTGGAAAAACAAAATAGTCATCTTCGGGCCCCACGTTGGGCGCCATTTTTGTAGTGGACGTGGTGCATCTATCATTAAAGATAAATAAAAACAGTGTTGCCAGACCGTTGGCCGCGCTGGTATGCCGGCTTTTAAGCTCCGGCTAGGGCTCGCCGTCTTGGGGTGGTTCTTGCCAACGCGTCTGGATTGTAGTTCACCACTACAGAAAAAAAATCATATCAGCTATTTAAGAAAAACGAAACGAAAAACGAGAAAGTATGGAGCCCGAAGATGACCAAACGACGCGATAAGAAATTTCGTAAAATTACTCAGTATTTGCTAAGTTACTGGACTTTACTGGAAAAGTAAAAGAATGAACCTATTGATTGTCAAATTCATTCGAATTGATGATCGTGACGTAGGCTGCACGCATAGATGCCAGATTTGACGATACATCGTCATTTTGACGATTTTTGGCCACAAAAAATGGGTTTTGAAAATTGGACGATTTTTGCCCTAAATGCGACGATTTTTATAAAGGTTTTCGACTTTAGTCAGAACCTAAAAATTTCGTTATACATAAGTATGACTTTTAAATTTCATATATTATTATGAATAAGCGTTTCCAGAGAAAATGCTTGCGAATTTTGATTACAAGTTGCTATTTAAATCTCGAAACATTGACACACAAACTATTTGCATTAATTTTTTTATGTTAATATATGATTATGATTATAGTTATTTTTCGTATATTTTTGTTTTTCACGTGTTTGCATACACAAATATTCTACCGCAAATAATTTAAACTAAATTTTGGTATATTTATTATATATTAATATTTCAAAATAAAATTATGTGTGTCGTTGTACTTAAATTCAGTCGAAAAAAAATAAAATGTAATAAAATAACAAACGAAGTATATAAAACAATTTTTGTGTTTCGTTTAACAAATATTCTGCCGCAAAGTGAGCATTTTTCATTTATTTCTTGACGACGCCATCTTAAGAAATAAAATTGATGATCAAGTTGATTATCAAGTTGCATGCAGCCTTCGTCACGATCATCCATTCGAATAATTTAGACAACCAATATGTGTGATCAACTTGAAACCGAAAACTTGAACTGTGGCCGCAGCGTAAAGCTGGGCGCATGGCGGAATAAGGTGACCTCGTCCCTACAACATCTTCCGTAAAAATTAAGCATGTATTTTGTGGTTGCTCAATTCCAGCTTAGTTGTCAAAAATGTTGCGATCACACATACACACAGCATACACAACCATTATATAACTTAAAAAATTTGCCAAGCTATCGGCGGAAATAAAACTTGATCAGTTACTCCTACCTTGTTCAATTTACCTTGGCTGGGGCATTGTGGAATAAGGTGGGATAATCCATAAAACAACAACTCCCTGTAAAATTTCAACACGTTATTTGTTTTTGCTAATTCCAGCTTGGTTGTCGGAAATGGTGCGAACACACATACACACAATATACGCAACCATTGTATAACATAAACAATTGTCCAAGCTAAGTTAGAAAACATATGGCGGAAGTAGAAGTCAGCTGATCAGTTTTTCCTACCTTGTTCAATATACCTTGGCTGGGGGGTTATTATGTAAATTGATTCGAAAATCTTTCGAGTTCTATTTTCTAAATGTATTTACTCTCGTAAATCAAAGCTTTTTATTTTTTGATATAATCGCATTCAAATGTATTAGTTTTCCACCTAACACCCTGTATTTTTATATGGTTAAAAATATATACATATTTATGTACTGCAATTAATAAAGAAGATAAGAACAAGTTTTGGTGGTCACGATTTTTAGGTCAAATATTTCACATACCTGACCGAAACCTCATATGCCGAACATAAAGGTTGTCAAATTAATAAACACAACTACATATGTCGAATCATTACGCTGCACAGTGGTATTGCTTCATACATTTTTGTGCCAAAAATAGAAGGAGTGGTCTTAAACTATTTAAAGTTAGCATCGAGCATTATTTTGATAAAATTAAGACAAAAATAGAATTTCGTCCAATTTCCTCACGCCCATCTCCCATACATCAAGAAGCGAAACCTGTGTGCAGTTTTATTTACATCAGCAACACCCACCTCCCATGCATAAAAGACGAAACCTGTATGCAGAGTTTCAACGACATAAGCCCCTCCCAAGGCCCACCACCCACCGCCCACCTCCCAGGCAATCCGAATCAATTTTTGACAAATTTTTTAAATAATTAAAACTAGTAGCCAAACTCAGAAAAAAAAAATTATTAGAGTATTTTGAAATTAAAAGATTACAAGAACGATGTTGTTGTAAACAATTTCAATAAATTTAACAAAATTGGGCCCGAGTGCATTGATCGTGTGGTCTACAACACATTAGTTGTTTGGGGAAACCAAAATAACTTTGCAGTTTTTTAGCCGATTTAAGTTTTTATAGCCTTATTGAAAAGATATTTTACTGCATATAACAAATTATTTATCATCTTAATTCAAACTTAATTTAAAATATAAAAATGTTTAATAAAATGAATAAAAGGTAATATTTTTCCCTTGTAATTGATTTTAAAAATTTCAGGGATTTTTTGGCACGGGAAGGCAAAGTCCGATTTAGGTAAATTTTTTACAATCATATTTTTATACCAAATCGATTTTTATAAAACCACCCTAATATTCATATATAAGTATAAGCAAAATGAGTCTAAAATAATAAAATATTTTATTTATTCGTCAACTAACATTTCTTTAACTACATCATTTAGTTCTAAAAAATGTTTGTGAGACTGACGTCTTGTACTACTTATGTACGGATCAGATGATGCAAGCAAACAAAGTAAAACATCAGTATTTGTTGAAGTTCTATTGCACTTTCTAGGAAAGATTAATCTATACTTCCTATTATCTTTATTGCGAGCTTCTCCTGCTTCTTCGGAGACCATACCAATAGGAAGTACTGCTGCATCAATAATCTCCTTTCTATGTATGAATATATTATAGACAGTAACAGGTATGTAGTACCAGTTATATTTTTTTAACAAACAGTTCGCAGTATCAATTTTTTGGTAACATGTTATTATCTGAAGAACAATTAGGAAGCGATCTATGAGTTCTTTATTAAAACCTTTTATTATATCAGCAACAAATACAGGGTTGAGGAAGAAACGCCTTGAGGTATTACCATCGTTCGAAGAGCCAGGTCCTTGTTGTACAACATCCACTCGCTAGCTCATTCGTTCTTTAAATGCCGCCTTAATTTGATTCTTGTTTTCTTGTTTAAAAATCTTGAGTTTTGCTTCGATCGCAGGCCACTTTTTGAAAGGCATCTTATAAGCTACATGGAGTATACACCCATTAATTTTTTTTGAGCGTGTAATGATGAAATGCCCAATTTACAAACCTCATTATCAATTCTATTCATTGAAATTTTGCCCAAATCGTTCATTTCTGCTACTGAAGTAGGATTTGTAACGGACTGAACCGTTTTGCCATCTAGCATCGTGAACACTGAATTGTGTCTTTCACTGAATTGTTTGCCGCATATTACAAAATTCGTTTTCTCAAAACCAGCAGTATCGGACTTCATGTTCTCAACAACCGCTAAAACTTTTTCTTTAGTCTCTTTAGTGAATTTAACGAAAATTGGACGACAGTACCTAATTGATGATGGACTTTTATTACGCAAATATTATTTTTCAGTGTTTTTTTATTTTAAAATTAGGGGTATAATCGATGATAATAGCAGACTCCTGTCGCTTGCATCAGTTGGCAAACACTGATTGTACTCTGCATGGCCAGAAGATCCATCGCAGCCCTACTTCGACGTAAGAGTGTAATTTTAGTTGTGCATATCATTAACTTTTTCGCGCAAAAAACTTTCAAAAAGACGCTTTATGGTGTGATCCATCAAACTTTGAAAGCTTACAGATGCTTAATTTTCTGATAATCGGACTTCATTGGAATAACATTTTTTTCCCCTTTTAGTACCTATAAGGTGGTAGTATATCATATCCCCCTTTTTCCAAAACGTATTTTATTGTCTCCTACTGATGTTTTGTTAACTCTACATCCAACATAAACGCTAGCGCGACTGACGAAGGAATATATGGTTGTGATTAATTTTTTTCTTACTTACCATTAGTAACTGCTTGTTGGGTTGTTGGGATGCTAAATCAGAAGCTTTGTTCTTTTTACAACGTCCTTTGCAATCATCGAATTCCTTAACAGGCCTTCCTCTTTCTTTGAATAACTAGGTGGATCATCAGCAAGTGATACTTCAAATATGTACAGATATCTAAAAAAAATGTTTCGGCATTCAAAGTTTACAATAAGTGATTTTTGTTTCAGAACTTACTTTTTATCCAAGCACAATTCTTCTTAATAATACGAATTTTTTTGTACGATTTCTCCAGCGTTTATAAAAATGACTGAGAAATTGCTTCTCAATTGTTTTTTTTTCACTATTTCGATTTTATTAATCGTAAGCACTGAGTTCTTTCCTTTAATAAAATCAAGTAATACATCAACATTATTACCGCAATTAATAAGTTCCTTACACAATTCGGTATATGATACAGAAACTGAACTTATTTTAATATTTTATTATGTTAGACAATTTTAAAATATTTTTGCTTTTATTATTATTTATTCAAACGGGTTTATTAACCATTAAATGAGCAAGAATGTCGATTTTAACAAATTGTTATTATAATTAATAAGTAAAATATCATTAATAGTTTAAGCCTTAATGTATGCAACACATTTTATTAAAAAACCTGAGCAGCATTATCCTTGACTTTTTTTAGAAAATTTACATGTTTGTTCAACGGTCGGCGAAAGTCGGTGAATTTTTTTTGGCTAAATTTAAAGAATAGACTCTCACCCTTTATTTTTTTGCAGTAAGAGGACGGAGGTAGACGGAGCCAAACTCTTTTTTTTTTTCAAGAAAAACTACAAACACCGAATTTTATAAAGCTATTTTAGTTTGCTTATATTGACTAAACTACATATGTAATTCAAATATATTTTTCTTTTAAATTAAAAAGTAGGATATGTATTTCAATAAAAACCTCAATTAAATGTTAGCAATGAAAATGACTTTCACGCATAAGCTACTGAGTTTCATAAACATTTTTACGTTTTCGTCTTACAATACTAAGGTGACTTCACTATACTTTTTCTAAGACAAAATATAATTTTTTTTTTAATTATTGGTTTTTCTCTATAAAACAGCATCATTAGATTTTAAAAAAGTATATGTCGAAAATTGGCTTTTTTGCCACCAAAATACCACTGTGCGCTGCGACGTAAGTTTTCGCTTTCAAGTTGATCAGACATATTGTTTATCAAATTAATTCGAATTGATGATCGTGACGTAGGCTGCACGCAATTTGATAATCAACTTGATCATCAATTTCATTTCTTAAGATGGCGTCGTTAAGATATAAATGAAAAGTGCTCACTTTGCGCCAAAATATTTGTTAAACGAAACACAAAATTGTTTTATATCGTCATAGAAAATGCAAAACGCCCTATCTAACATATTAAAAATTTTACAGGAGAAGCAAAAAACTGGTTTAAATGAAAAATATTTTTACAATTAACACAAAATTTTGCAGTAAAAGTAAAAAAGGGCCAAGAAATTCATTTTTGCTGAAGAAAGGTAGTTATTTCAAATACTGAAGGAGTTACGTTAGTTAGGCCCGCTTGGTTTGTTATTTTATGAAACAAAAAGCCCTATCTACATTAACGTTCTAAAAAACCGAAAACAGGTTATATTTTACAAGATTTTAATTCATTTCATTTATTTATTATATGTACGTATGTACTTATTGTATTTTAAAAACTAATAGTAAACAGTGTAGATTATGAAAAAAAAGGAATTTAATTTTCGTATGGTATATTATTAAAAAAGTAATGACAATCTGAAGGCAACAATTTTGTCAGATCTTGTAGATCTTGAAATCTTTAATCTCTCAGTATGTAGTTTTGGAGGGCTAACAATTGCAAATAATTTTTTTACATTTGTGTGGAAGATCTTTGGAATCGTCATTTATATCGATTTTAAAATATATTTTTCCTATGGGCTCGTACGCCAACGCACGAATCATATTTACGGTGCTATCTCCAGCTTTTCTCCCTAAAATTATGAAAAAAAGTAGCGAAAATTGTAAATTCTTATTGGGTACAAAAACAGCTTGACTTGAGTGTGACCAGTTATCAAATATTTATGTTCTATGGTAATATCTTTTTCTACACATAGAGACGCTAGAGCGTTTGATAGAGTTACATTTTTGTTCTGATAGAAGCAACCATCAGAATAAATAATGATATGATGAAATGCAGAAAATTTCAAAAGTGCCTTTTTTAAATGATTTATTATTATTGTTGTAAATGTAGACGCAACTAAACTTCCTTCGGTTTTATCCCAAAGGTAGTTGTCGAAATCATGAGTTACAATATTATAAATTGTAAAATTGCGTACTTGTAGCTTAATTTTGTAATAGGATGAAGTAGCGTTTGTCTGTGGCAAGAGCTTAACCGCTTGCATATCTAAACAAAAAAGTAAGCATAAACCAGCTTTAGCATTTTCTACATCATTTTCTTTTTCTATTCTCATTTTGCGTATTTCATTACGATGGTTTTCAAACTGTTGTTGAGAAATGTTTTTTGCTTCATATGACAAACATAGGTCACATTGATCATTACGAGGTTTAAAAAGAGAATAGTTATATGTATTAAAAATATGTTTAAATGTTGGAAACGATACATGCGTTGAGTCGTTTTCTTTATTGTTTTTACATGATGCAGAATATAGATCATAAATTTGCTTATAACTTTTAAAATCAACAGCAAGGTATTCCTTCTTTGAATATTTTCTACGATAGTGGGACTCAACTTTAGGTATATCACCTAACCACTTCTGCAAGTAGCTAACCTTTTTCTGGTACTGTGGATTTGTTCTTGTTTTAATTGCATTTTTTTGAGTGCATGCTGATTTTCTGCCATGTGTCCACGGTCTTATCATTTTTTCAGATAAACCTAGCGTCGAAAGAAACATTTTCCTGCACACTTGCAGTCGTTCTCCATTATGTTTTAAAAAATATTTTTTTGTACAACGCCAAAGTAAAAATTGATTATGCAGCATATCACAAAATTATGCCTATGCAAAGATTAAACATTGGTTGGGAAAAATGTAGAATATTTGATGGTACTCATATAATGCAGTGTTTTAATTGTCAAGGTTTTAATCATAAAGCAAATGAATGCAGGAACGAAGCAGTGTGTTTTAAATGCCATGGAAACCACAAGAGTAAAGATTGTACAAAGGAAATATTGAATAAGTGTATTAACTGCGTCAGAGAAAACAAAAGGCTGAATCTCACCCTAGATGAAAACCATGCGACAACTAACAGGGAATGTCCAGTTTATAGAAATAAACTGAATTTAAAGAAAAGAAGGCTTGGAATTGATATAGAGATATAACAATCAAAACAAATACATGGAATATACACCAACATACAAGGGCTAACAAATAATTTTAGCCAGCTAGAGATAATTGTGGAGTCGGTTAAGCCAGATATTATAATATTATCTGAAACGCATATGACTGAGCAGATAGATGAAACAGAGGTTGAAATAAATGGATATAATCTATATAGTACTATATCTAACTCTAATAAAACTGGAGGTGTAATTTTATATTTTAAAAAACAATGGAGGGTTACAGCTATAAAGGCAGAAGTAAAAGATTCTGAGTACTGGATTAGTGCACATATGGCCAAAAATTGTAATGTTTCGTTTATTGTAATAGCTTTATATAGGTCACCGAGTTATTCAAAATCGGAATTTTGTGATACACTGCAAGATTTTCTGGAAGAAGTGTGTGAAACCAATTGCGACATAGTAATAGCCGGTGACTTCAATATTGACTGGAATAATGACTTTTACAGACAAAAAATTGAAAGTATATTAAACGATAATGGCCTAAAACAAATAATGAATGAAAAAACACGAATTACACAGAACTCAAAGACAATTATAGATTACATTATAACAAATAGTGAAGCCGTGATTGCTAAAACAAATATAAATAACAAAATATCAGACCATGAAGCAATAGATATTATTATTAAATGTGAAAACGAGACTCCAGAAATAGAAATAAAACAAAAAGAAATCTTTAAATATAATAAGAATTATTTCCGAAATGAGCTTAGTGCAATACTAGAATATAATGAAATGTTGAATGTCAATGAACAAACTAAGAACTTTGATAAAAGCATGGAAGTAGCAATAGCTAAATTTGTGATAAAAAAGCAAACAAATGAAAGCAGTAATAATAAGTGGTTTAATAACGATCTAAGAAACTTGAAAGTGCAAAAAGTCAGATTATATCAGAAAGCAGTATTTGACAACACAAGCACAGCATGGACAAACTATAGAACAATAAGAAACAAATACAAAAGTAAAATAGAAAATGAAAAGCGTAGATATATTAGTAATAAAATTGCAATATCAAAAAACCAAAAGGAAATGTGGGCTGTGATAAAAGAACTTGTATTAAGAAAACCTAGAAATGTGATAAAATCTGTGATATTTAATCAAGTAGAGTGTAAGAATAATATGATAATAGCCGGCAAATTTAACCATTATTTTATAGATAGTATTAAGGAAATAAGAAGTTCAATGGAAAGTGTGCAATACAAAAACCTGATACCTGTGATAAACTCAAAGTTTAAGTTTCGTGCAATATCTATATTAGATTTAAAAAAAGTGTTTAAGACTATAAATAACAAACCTGACTATAAAAAAACTACAAAAAACTTAATTTTAGACACATGGGACATAACTGGCAATATCTTATTAAACATTATTAACAAGTCAATGGAATCAGGAACGTTTCCAGAAAATTGGAAAGAATCAATGATTACGCCAGTAGCAAAAGTTAAAGGTACAATTAAATGTGAAGAATTTCGTCCAATAAACAGTTTAAAAATATGTGAAAAGGTATTGGAAAAAGTTGTGAAGAATCAACCAGAAGAATATATAGAAAGTAATTCACTTCTATTTAAATATCAGTCAGGATTTAGAAAAAAACATTCATGCGAAACAACAGTTAATTATCTAATAAATAGGTGGAAATGTGTAAAGAAAAATAATAAAGTTGTGTCTATTTTTCTTGATTTTAAACGCGCGTTCGAGACTATTGATAGAGACATTCTGATACAAAAACTTCACAGGTTCGGAATACAAGACATTGAGCTAAAATGGTTTAAAACCTATCTATCAAATCGTAAGCAAAAAACAAAAGTTAATAACGTAGAGTCGCCGGCGACAGAAAACAATTACGGCGTGCCACAAGGCTCAATATTGGGAGCTCTCTTATTTATTGTTTATATAAACGATATTGAAAAGATATTGAAAAAGTGCGAAATAATATTATACGCAGACGATGCGCTTATATTCACAGAAGCAGAAACAGAAGAAATGTGCTATGAAAATATAACGAGTGATATGTACAATATAAACAAGTGGTTAAAAATGAATAAATTAAAGCTTAATGAAAATAAAACCAAGTTAATGGAAATTAATATGAACACAGACAAAATATTTAAAATAAACAATATACAAATCGAAAAAGTTAACAGTATTAAATACCTAGGTTTCATTATTGACAAGAAGTTAAAATTCAATGAACATATTGAATACATATGTAAAAAAATCGGGTTCTTTAAGCGTTTGAGAAATAAAGTTTCTACATTAACATCTATAAATATATACAACACAATAATTAAACCGCATTTCGAATATGGATCAACTATTTTATACTCCAGCTGCAATGATCAACAAATTTCAAGTTTACAAAAGCTTCAGAACAAAGCCATGCGCGCAATATTGAGAAGTAATCGAATAACATCAATTAGACATATGATAAACACCCTAAGATGGTTAAGTATTCAAGAAAGACTACAACTAAATACAATAAGTTTCATTCAGAAGCTGAAGGTGGGAGATGCACCTGATTATATGTTGGAACTGACAAGATACGTGAGAGATGCTCAGCCATACAACCTCAGAAATGCTAATGACCTCAGACTGCAACAAGCCCATAACGATGCGATGAAGAAAACGTTTTTCTATAAGGGTTTGAGATTATATAATTTGATGCCAAATGAAATTAAGAATGAACAAAATCATAGATTATTCAGAAAAAATGTTGTCAATTTTATTAGAAATAATTTAGTTCAGAACACATAATAATTTTATTTTTTGTTAACATATTTATCGTAATGTAAATTTCAAAGTATTAAAAATACTACTCAATAAACTAAACTAAACTAAACCTAATCGCCTGGAATCTTCATAATTTTATTTTTTGTTAACATATTTATCGTAATGTAAATTTCAAAGTATTAAAAATACTACTCAATAAACTAAACTAAACCTAATCGCCTGGAATCTTCAACTGTAATACGTTTTTTGTTAAAGTTATCAACAAGAGTTGTAACATAAAACTGTTTCTCTTTCCACGATAGTTTCCAAAAAAAATCGAACATTTCTTTCCGAATACTAGTTGTGAAATATGAACAATGTCGTAAAGAACTAATTTTAAAAAATTCGACTCGCAAGAGTCTCCTATTTGTCTAGGCTTTTGAGTAATTTGTTTTCCCTTTGAAAGTCCTTTATATGCATTATCTTCCATTCTGTTCAATCGATTATAACACCGTTTATTTATTTTAAACTGGTTTAAACTGCCGCTTTCGTCACTATCCATTTTTAAAAAAATTTTAAATGAATTCCCTTTCTATATCAAAATGCACCTGGTTTAACGGTAAAAAACAGATTCAAGACAGACGACTTTAACAAAACTAATAGCTTATGCTGTCCAGTTTCGCTTTTGTAAACTATTTTTAATAAAAATACTGAAACAATGCAAAAACAATAACAAAAAAGTGCTAACAAGTTTACCAATATATTTATTGTTTCAAACAAATTGCCGAGCCATCAATGCCCAGCATAGTGTTAGTTAGGGCTTTTTGCATTTACTAAATAAACGCATTTGTAGATAGGGCATTTTTGTTATGTTGATAAAATTATTGTTTATTGTCGGAAAATTTTTAAATTTTGCGACACGATGTATTTTGACCTAATAAACCAGAATTATTAAAAAAGTCAATTTTGAATTTTTTGTCAGATAGGGCGTTTTGCATTTTCTGTGACGATATATTACATTTGTTTTTTTCAGAGTACAAATTTTCTCAAGAGTGAGCGATAAAAAAACACCATTCATGAAAAATCTCGAGAGCGAAAAATCCTAAAAAAAATTTTTTCTTCTCACGTTCATAAAAGAGCGTGAAAAAATTTTTGCCAACCCTCACTCACTTATGAGAAGTTTGTCGTTTTTTTTTTCACGCTCACAAATCACAAATGAAAAATAAAAACCAAATTTTATTTCTCACTCACAAATGAATGAAAAATTTTTTCTTTTCACTTTCGATTCATTCTTTTATGAGTGCGAGTGTTGCTTTAATATTTTTCACGCTTTGTAACAGAGTTGCCGGAAAACAATTTTTTAAGCGTGTGAAATTTTTACTCCCAATAAAAGTAAAAAAATTCTTGCATTTACACATTTTTTTTATTTTGCTGCTTGTATATACTTATATGTTGTTAAATTTAAAAAATACTACACATCTATATTTTGATCAGTCTTTTGAGTATATTTTTAATTAAGTGACTTTTAATGCTATTTGAAAAAAAGAAATATATTTTTAAATAAAATAACAACCACAAATTTATGATAAAAATTACGTTTGTTTCCCAGAGTAAGGCAAAAAAGCTATTTTAAAAGAATTGCGTTACTTCATTTTTATACTGAGAAATCGATAATTAGGTTTATAAACAATAATAAATAAATATTAACATAAAGGATTACTTATAGCAGTATTTATTGTGAAAAAGTCATATTTATAAAAAAATTGTTTTTGTTAAGAAACTTAAATAATACATTATATTTTATGTTGTGATTTTTTAGAAATATTATAGTCTTCACTGACACAAATTTTCATAGCAATCTTTAAAAATATTTTTGAACTGTTTTCCTAAATTTTTAATTGACGTTTTCTAATAAAAAAAAGTATTTCTTGTGTATTGTGTTCAAGGTCGTAACTGCTCTTTTTCTTAATTTACCTTACTTTTGCTAATGGAACTACTTCAAACTCTTAGGTTCTATTTAATTTACCTGAAAGGTAAAGTTTTAAATTGTTGTACATAAAAAGATTTGCGTGTGTATTGTATAATAACCACCACAATTTTTTGTAACAATATACCCAATACCTAAAAGGATGACAGACAGGCAGGTACTAAATACTTTCCAAATTAGTAAAAAATCCCAAACAAAATTAAATGATGAACAATTATCTCTAATGGTGGTAAAGCCGAATGCAATTTTTCCCAATCCTTTTAAAATGTGCATGAGTGTGTGTAACAGCTCTATGTTTATTGCAATATAAACATTAAACGTTTGTAAAAGATCCTTATTTGGATTTTAAATAGCGTGAAGTTAATAACAAACAATGCCTAAAAGACAATTTAATTTTGAAAAATATGTGTTGCACGATGCATCTTCAAAAAAAGTATTTGCGTAATAGAATCGTACAAAAAGGAACTTAGTTAGAAAGTGAAGGGAAATATCAAATACATTACAAGCTACTTCACAAACAAGATATACAAAGTAATGGTGACGATGCTTTTGTTTGTCACTGGAGTAATGCTCCCCTTTTTGTGAAACCTTAACCGCATATTTTTATTACTAAAATCATTCAATCGGATTCATTGAAAAATTTAAATGAAATGAAGTTAAATAAATGCAAATAAACCACAACGTATAACAGTGCCTGGTTTTTTAATTTATTAAAAACATGTTTTTAAAAAAAAAATTATTCCTACTTTTTTTAAGCATTTCAAAAACTATGCAACAAATTTTTACATATGGCAGCACCAGTAACATGACCAAAAAATTTTATGTGTACACATTTATGAATGCTTTGCGAAAAAATTCATTTATGATTTCTCACTTATGAGAAGTACTCGAATTTGATGCTTTTCATTTATGTTCGTGAAAAGAAAAAAATATTTTTTCTTTTCACTTCTCATTTATGACTGGTGAAAAAAAATTTTTTTTTTCTCGCTCGAGAGTGAGAAGGCACAAAATGTTTTTTAAAAACTCATTCATTAATGAAAAATTGCTGCAGTAAACACAGCGCTCACACTCGTTCTCACGAATGAGAAGTGAGTGAGCAATTTTTAACTCTGGTTTTTTTATTACACTTTCCATTTATTTGCGACTGAATTTTGGTACAACGACACACAAACTATTTGCATTATTTTATTTATAATTGTTAATATACGAAACATACACGAAAATTGAGTTAAAATTATTTGCGACAGAATATTTGTGTAAGCAAACATGTGAATAAATGAATATATACGAAAAATAACTATAATCAGCTGTTAACTTGACCATCAAGTTGAAAGCAGAGTTGAATGGAAAAATGGATCATAAAATTGCTTTCAAGTTCGAGAAGTTTGAGTGTGTTAGTAAAAATGTTTGAGTGTATTGCAACTTGAAAGGCAAAAATTGAACTTCTGGCCGCTAAGTTAGGTAATATTTTAAGGCGCATTCATTACAGGTGGGAGCGGTTAATCAGCTGAATAACGGTATTTCGGATGTTTAAGTGTCAAAATTTGTTTTTTTTTTTGTTTCTTTTTTACTAACAACAACTGTAGAATCTAAGAAAGGATCAAAAGAGAAGAAAGAATTTGTGAGTTTTTGTATCGGAGATCTATTAGTTGTTTTACAGAACCGCTTCCACCTGTAATAAATGCGCCTTGGTAATATTTGTAATGTGATATGTATTGCAAGCTTCTCAAAACCAAAACAAATTATAAATTTGTTGATAAAAAATATATAAAAAAAATATTTCTTTTAATTACTTTTGGCAGAGTTAGGCAAAATACATGCTTTGCTGTATTTGAAATACAAAATACTTGTTCCGCTTGTATTTCAAATACGAAATACCAAATATTTTCAAGTCGAGTATTTTAAATACAAAATAAAGTATTTTAGTATCTTTTATTTGAAATACAAAATACATTTATAACCATTAATCATGAACACTAGATTTTTAAAAGTTTAATCAGATAAGCAGCCTCTTGTTGAAGAATATTAAATCCTGCTAAAAAAAAACAATCTTTCTACAGGTCCTGATGAAAACAGACTGGTGTAAAATTTTATGAAAACAGTTCTCTGTAAGGCACATTCAGCAAGGTAAGCCCAAGGTGAATTCAAAAAATTCACCCTCTGTATTTCCTTTTTGTGTTTGAACGATAGAATGTCAAAAAAATTAAAAATTTCATATAAATTGAATTTTTATAACATGAAAATGTCAAATTGATTTTAATCAACTGGGCTCTTTATATTACCTGGTTGAATGTGCCTTGGCTCTCTGTATGTGAAAAACAAACTTAATTAAAAGTAAAGTAAAGTAATATCAAGGCGAATTCAAAAATTCGCCCTCTGGATTTCTTTTGTATACCTTTCACATAGTGATAAGGGTAAACATATATCAGTTTGTCATTTTGTTTGAAATTTCTTAATTTTCTATTTGCGAACCCATAAAGTATTAATATTCTGGATCCTTATAGATAGGGAAGTTGATATAGCCATGTCCGTCTGTCAGTCTGTTGAAATCAAGTTTCCGGAGTCAAATAAAGTGATACGGACCAGTTGTTGGTGTCAAACTTTTGGAAATATCCTGGAGACAATCGCTATTTAAAATTAGCAAAATCGGTTGACTGTTGACCGCGATATAAACGAAAAATCAAAATAACCTATATTTTAGGACAAAATCCGTGCATATATCCCTATATATGTATCTCAGTGAATATAGTCATTCTTGCCACAAAACTTGGCACGGATACTCTGAAAATAGGGACCTAAACAACGAAAAAGTCTTTTTCAGATAGGATCAGGGGAAGTGGTTTTTTCTCTGCAATTGCACAAATTTTGTGAAATATTTCATGCGCTAAATCTTAGAAATTATTACATCTATCGACTTCGAATGTTTCAAAAAAAGTAATTGTACAAAGAGACCTACACTTTGAAGAAAAAAAATTTTTCAGTGGGAGCAGGAGAAGGTGTAGCTCCCATACAAATTAACAATTTTTATGACATTTTCGGAAATTATAACAGCTATCGACTCCTAGTGTTCTACGAAAAGTAATTGTATGATAAGGCCTACACTTTGCAAAAAAACACTTTTTGGGTAGCGGCAGGGGAAGGGTTAGCTCCCATACAAATAAACACTTTTTATGGTATTTTCGAAACGCTATGTCTCGAAAACTATAACAGCTGCCGACATCAAATGTTCTACAAAGACCTACGCTTTAAAGAAAACAAATTTTGGGTGGGGGGAGGAGGTGAAGAAGGGGTAGCTTTCATATAAATGAATAATTTTTATGAAATCTTCGATACGCTATATCTCGGAAACTATAACAGCTATCGACTTCTAGTGTTTTACAAAAAGTAATTCGATGATAAGACCTACATTTTGGAAAAAAGGTTGAAGAGGAGCAAGGAGACTAGAAGATCCCATAAAAATTAACAACTTTTATTAACCTTTTAATATGAATAATGTCAAAAACTTTTATAACTCTCGACCTCAAATATTCTTCATCTATTTCTAATACCCATACGAACGTTAAAATTTTGTAAAGTTTTCTATGGACTTAAAACTGGCACAAGGTATTTTTATTATATTATTTGCAGTACAATATAACTCGGCTGGGTACATTAAAAGAGCAATGTGAAGGGTATATAAGATTTATTCAAAATTTAATTTTTTTGACATTCACATTTCCAAATACATATGTATCTGCTAAGCTCTTGATAATACCTGAATGAGTGAGCCTTGGAAAGGAGCGTGTCTTGCTAAGGCGAAGACGTAAATGAATACGAAGACAAAGTTTTCATTCTTTTTTTTTTTAATTATAACATTTTTTCAATTTTTCTAATGGCAACTTTTTGTATAACAAAAAAATGTATTTTGCAAAAATGTATTTTGCCATCATAAGTATTTGAAATACAAAATACTTCAGTGTTAGGTATTTGAAATACAAAATACATTAGAAGGTGGTATTTCAAATACAAAATACGTATTTGTATTTCAAATACGTATCTCAAATACAAGTATTTGAAATACTGCCCAAACCTGACTTTTGGAATGTTGTAAAAAGGTTTTTGGTTCAGCTGACGTATTTAAATCCAACGTACGTATATTGACCAAGGTAGGAGTAACTGATGTGCTGACTTCTATTTCCGCAATGTTTTCTAGCTTAAAGTACTTTTAGACGATATGTATTTTCCACATGACTTGTCAAATTTTGCAGTGCGAAATTGATATCTGCCGTCTGAACGCGTTTAAACATTGCACGTGTAAAATACATATGTTAAAATCATATGACAAATTTGTAATAAGAGCGTGCTCTATTTTCATCTGACAAAGCATGTGTCATCAGCTGTTTTTAGAATAACAACAAGGAAGAGCAAGTTGTTTATTTTGGTTTGGAGGTTATGACAAATGTAATTACATACGTACGTTTGAAAGCAAAAATTATAAACCGTCTCTAAATTGAAAATTTGACAGACACGCAATTACATGTGGATTGCACAAGTGAGAAGTCATGTGTAAAATACATATCGTGCGAAAGCACCTTTAGCTTGGAAAATTTTTTATGTTATACAATGTTTGTGTATACTGTGTGTATGTGTGATCGCAACATTTTTGACAACCAAGCTGGAATTTACAACCAACAAAATACATGCTAAATTTTAACTGGAGGTTGTTGTGTTAGGGACGAGGTCACCTTCTCATTCCACCATATTTGAGTCAATGCGTGACGAAGTAGTCGGCGGCGGTTAAATGACTTAAAAAGTCGGCGGCGGTTGTGAGCTGACTTTGAGCCGATCGGCTTGTTTCTCTGACATTAAAGGCGGTGGCACAATGAATCCGTCATCCGTCATACGTCGCCTTTTTTAACTGACAGCTAAGTTAAATAACATGGTTTCTTATGAACAATGTCACATTCAGTACGTCTCCTTCAACGCAACGTACTAAAGTTGGGCAACTTTTAACTTTCAACGTACGTCAAGTACTTTGACAAGTTGCATGGTGAAATTATGTGTACCAGGTGGTGTTACGAACACAACTGATCGACTTTTTTCATTCATAAATCGAGGCTGCGTAGTCAAAATTATTTACTTTTACATATCTTTTTATGACAACTGAGCCAACGAAAACTACAACAAAAACAATAATTATATTCACCAAATTTTGCTGTAGAACCACCACCACCTGCTAATTTAACATCCGTTTATAAAGGATTCTATGTGACAACCTCTTGCGTTGTTACGTTAACGTCAGTTAAAAAAGGCGAAGTATGACGTATGACGGATTGTATGTGCCTCCGCCTTAAGTAATTAAGAAATTTCACATGTTAATAATTGAGAGAAAACAAAAACTTTTTAAAATATTAGTTTGACTGTTTTCCTAAACGCAATTTGCTTTGCATCACGAAATTTCAACTTCTTCCCTTTCAGTTTTAACAATTTTTCTGTTTCAAAGGCATGGCTTTTAAATCATTTGGAAACAAATACATACATATATGGAAACTTTCAGCTTTTCTGTCAGGAAAAATTTTAAATTTTGTGTTGCAAAGCAAACTGCGTGTAGTAATATGTACATCCTTTAACATCCAGTTTATAAATGAAATCATTCTGTACATACATTAGCAACGTTATTTCTATCAGGTTTTTATTAACAAATTATTTTTGTGAACAGTACTAAAAAAAATCTTACCATCTTGGTCAAGATGTATTTACACAAGGTGGTACCCAGCGTTGCCAGAAGCCTTGGAAAGAAACCATATTGAGGGAAAAAATCTTCACGTTTTTTTTATTAATTTTTTATACGTACTTTGTGTTCTACAATAGTAGCATGGTGAAATAATCGTACCAGGTGGTGTTACAAGCACAGCTGATCTACTTTTTTCATGCATAAATCGAGGCTGGGTAGTCAAAGTTGTTTACTTTTACATATCTTTTTTTGACAACAGAGCCAACGAAAACTACAACAAAAACGAAAATTATATTCACCAAAGTTTGTTGTTGTAAAATCAACACCACCTGATAAATTATTGCGCCATGAATAGTAGTAAACAAGGTATATTCAACAAGGTAGGAATAACTGATCAGCTGACTTCTATTTCCGCCATATGATTTCTAGCTTAGCTTGGACACTTATTTATGTTATACAACCTCGCTGAAGAAAACAACTTTTTTAAAAACGCGTTTTTGGCAAACTTTTTTTCCGCAGCAAACTTTTTCATAGGAAAATGTAAACAAACCATGAAAATAATTGCGTGTTTTTGCACGACTATAATTATTTCAATTTTAATTAAAACAAACATTAAAAAACGACAAAACATAGCTTGAAGTCCCAAGAATCTAATTTTTCGGTTGTCACTTACGTCATTTTTACCTAATGTAGTTTATGACGAGGTAAATTTGACTGTATAAATTTTCAAGTTTTTCCTTGTAAAAAGTTAACTATTTAGAGTATACTTAATATTTATATACCGATCAACAGAGGAGTTTAATACAAATCTTTTGCAGTATGACGCATTCTCTGACAGACTTAATATCGGGTGTTATAGTGCGAAAGAGTTAGCAAAAGCATACAAAAAAAAGCATTGGTTTAGTTTTTCAATTGTAACTCAAAAACAGTTCCGGGTGCGCATATGGCACCTATACCAATTGATAGGGGACATTAATGCGCATCTTTTGATATATAGCTATAGACCCAAAAGACTTGCGGTTAAAAGTTATCGATTAGCAAACTTTTGAAAATCAGTAAAAATCGCTTGAAAAAGTTGTTTCACTTTTTCACTTATAGCTCAAAAACGGTTCTAGGTGCGCATATGTCACCTATATCAGTTGATAGATGATCTTAGTGCGCATCTTTTGATATATAGCTATAGATCCAAGAGACTTTCGATCAAAAGTTATCGTTTAGCAAACTTTTGAAAATTGGTAAAAATCGCTTGAAAAAATTGTTTCACTTTTTCACTTATAGCTCAAAAACGGTTCTGGGTGCGCATATGTCACCTATATCAGTTGATAGGACACTTTAATGCGCATCTTTTGATATATAGCCATAGACCCAAAAGACTTTCGATCAAAAGTTATCGATTACAAACTTTTGAAAATTGGAAAAAATCGCTTGAAAAAGTTGTCTCACTTTTCCTATTATAACTCAAAAACGGTTCTGGGTGCGCATATGGCATCTATATTAATTGATAGGGAAACTTAGTACGCATCTTTTGATATATAGGTTTAGACCCAAAAGACTTTCAATCAAAAGTTATCGATTAGCAAACTTTTGAAAATCGATACGAATTGATTTATTTTTGTATAATTTTTCAAAAACGGTTTTTGGTGCACATATGATACTTTTTTCCGTCAATAAAAAAGGTTCTGCAATCTTTTTTCAAAAAAGTTTTTTGGCGCGTATATTATAGCTATACCCGTTAATAAAGGAATCTTTTGATAAAGAGATCTAACTTTTAAAAATCAAAAAATGTATCCTAATAAAGTAATATATATCTAAGTAAAATATTTGTTACATGAATGCTCATGGTGAGTTTAATTACCATTTGTTCCAACGCGAGTTATGGCAGCACTCTAAACGTTTCAACTATATGGCAACATAGGATGATTTCACAGCAGCCATGGTGCAATTATCTTGAAATAGATAATTGGTAATATATACGGATACATATTGTTCAACTTTCAAAAGTTTGCTCATCAATAAATTTTGATCGCAAGTCTTTTGGGTCTGTGAGTTTATACCAAAAGATGCGCATTAATGTCCCCTATCAACTGGTATAGGAGCCATATGCGCATTCAGAACCGTTTTTGAGTTATAATAGGAAAAGTGAGACAACTTTTTCAAGCGATTTTTTCCAATTTTCAAAAGTTTGTAATCGATAACTTTTGATCGAAAGTCTTTTGGGTCTATGGCTATATATCAAAAGATGCGCATTAAAGTGTCCTATCAACTGATATAGGTGACATATGCGCACCCAGAACCGTTTTTGAGCTATAAGTGAAAAAGTGAAACAATTTTTTCAAGCGATTTTTACCAATTTTCAAAAGTTTGCTAAACGATAACTTTTGATCGAAAGTCTCTTGGATCTATAGCTATATATCAAAAGATGCGCACTAAGATCATCTATCAACTGATATAGGTGACATATGCGCACCTAGAACCGTTTTTGAGCTATAAGTGAAAAAGTGAAACAACTTTTTCAAGCGATTTTTACTGATTTTCAAAAGTTTGCTAATCGATAACTTTTAACCGCAAGTCTTTTGGGTCTATAGCTATATATCAAAAGATGCGCATTAATGTCCCCTATCAATTGGTATAGGTGCCATATGCGCACCCGGAACTGTTTTTGAGTTACAATTGAAAAACTAAACCAATGCTTTTTTTTGTATGCTTTTGCTAACTCTTTCGCACTATAACACCCGATATTAAGTCTGTCAGGGAATGCGTCATACTGCAAAAGATTCGTATTAAACTCCTCTGTTGATCGGTATATAAATATTAAGTATACTCTAAATAGTTAACTTTTTACAAGGAAAAACTTGAAAATTTATACAGTCAAATTTACCTCGTCATACACTACATTAGGTAAAAATGACGTAAGTGACAACCGAAAAATTAGATACTAGGGGCTTTGAGCTATCGTTTGTTATTTTTTAATATTTTTTTTATTCAAAATTGAAATATTTATAATAATATAAAAACTCGCATTTTTTTTCATGATTTGTTTACATTTTCACAAAAAAAAATGTTGCTAAGAAGAAAACAAAAGGTTGCCAGGGTTTGTTTTCTTCTGGTCGATTGTTATACAATGCTTGTGTATACTGTGTGTATGTGTGTTCGCTACATTTTCGATCGACCAGAAGAAAACAAACCCTGGCAACCTTTTTTTTTCTTCTTAGCAACATTTTTTTTGTGAAAATGTAAACAAATCATGAAAAAAAATGCGAGTTTTTTTATTATTATAAATATTTCAATTTTGAATAAAAAAAATATTAAAAAATAACAAACGATAGCTCAAAGCCCCTAGTATCTAATTTTTTGGTTGTCACTTACGACATTTTTACCTAATGTAGTGTATGACGAGGTAAATTTGAGTGTATAAATTTTCAAGTTTTCCCTTGTAAAAAGTTAACTATTTAGAGTATACTTAATATATATACACCGATCAACAGAGGAGTTTAATACGAACCTTTTGCAGTATCACGCACTCCCTGACAGACTTAATATCGGGTGTTATAGTGCGAAAGAGTTAGCAAAAGCATACAAAAAAAGCATTGGTTTAGTTTTTCAATTGTAACTCAAAAACGGTTCCGGGTGCGCATATGGCACCTATATCAGTTGATAGGGGACATTAATGCGCATCTTTTGATATATAGCTATAGACCCAAAAGACTTGCGATCAAAAGTTATCGATTAGCAAACTTTTGAAAATCGGTAAAAATTGCTTGAAAAAGTTGTTTCACTTTTCCAGTTATAACTCCAAAACGGTTCCGGGTGCGCATGTGTCACCTATATCAGTTGATAGAGGACCTTAATGCGCATCTTTTGATTTATAGCTATAGACGTAAAAGACTTGCGATCAAAAGTTATCGATTAGCAAACTTTTGAATATTGAAAAAAATCGCTTGAAAAAGTTGTTTCACTTTTTCACTTATAGCTCAAAAACGGTTCCGAGTGCGTATATGCCACCTATACCAGTTGATAGGGGACCTTAATGCGCATCTTTTGATATATAGCCCTAGACCCAAAAGACTTGCGATCAAAATTTATCGATTAGCAAACTTTTGAATATTGAAAAAAAACGCTTGAAAAAGTTGTTTCAGTTTTTCACTTCTAGCTCAAAAGCGGTTCCGGGTGCGCATATGTCACCTATATCAGTTGATAGGGAACCTTAATGCGCATCTTTTGATATATAGCTATAGACCCAAAAGACTTGCGATCAAAAGTTATCGATTAGCAAACTTTTGAATATTGAAAAAAATCGCTTGAAAAAGTTGTTTCAGTTTTTCACTTCTAGCTCAAAAACGGTTCCGGGTGCGCATATGTCACCTATATCAGTTGATAGGGGACCTTAATGCGCATCTTTTGATATATAGCTATAGACCCAAAAGACTTGCGATCAAAAGTTATCGATTAGCAAACTTTTGAATATTGAAAAAAATCGCTTGAAAAAGTTGTTTCACTTTTTCACTTATAGCTCAAAAACGGTTCCGAGTGCGTATATGCCACCTATACCAGTTGATAGGGGACCTTAATGCGCATCTTTTGATATATAGCCCTAGACCCAAAAGACTTGCGATCAAAATTTATCGATTAGCAAACTTTTGAATATTGAAAAAAAACGCTTGAAAAAGTTGTTTCAGTTTTTCACTTCTAGCTCAAAAACGGTTCCGGGTGCGCATATGTCACCTATATCAGTTGATAGGGGACCTTAATGCGCATCTTTTGATATATAGCTATAGACCCAAAAGACTTGTGATCAAAAGTTATCGATTAGCAAACTTTTGAATATTGAAAAAAATCGCTTGAAAAAGTTGTTTCAGTTTTTCACTTCTAGCTCAAAAACGGTTCCGGGTGCGCATATGTCACCTATATCAGTTGATAGGGGACCTTAATGCGCGTCTTTTGATATATAGCTATAGACCCAAAAGACTTGCGATCAAAAGTTATCGATTAGCAAACTTTTGAATATTGAAAAAAAACGCTTAAAAAAGTTGATTCACTTTTTCACTTATAGCTCAAAAACGGTTCCGGGTGCTCATATGCCATCTATATCAGTTGATAGGGGACCTTAATGCGCATCTTTTGATATATAGCCCTAGACCCAAAAGACTTGTGATCAAAAGTTATCGATTAGCAAACTTTTGAAAATCGGTAAAAATTGCTTGAAAAAGTTGTTTCAGTTTTTCACTTCTAGCTCAAAAACGGTTCCGGGTGCGCATATGTCACCTATATCAGTTGATAGAGGACTTTAATGCGCATCTTTTGATATATAGCTATAGACCCAAAAGACTTTTGATCAAAAGTTATTGGTTAGCAAACTTTTAAAAATCGATACGAATTGATTTATTTTTGTATAATTTTTCAAAGCGGTTTTTGGTGCACACATGATACCTTTTCCGTTAATAAAAAAGGTTCTGGAATCTTTTTTCAAAAAAGTTTTTTGGCGCGTATATGATAGCTATATCCGTTAATAAAGGAATCTTTAGATAAAGAGATCTAACTTTTAAAAATCGAAAAATGTATCTTAATAAAATCATATATATCTAAGTAAAATATTTGTTACATGCATGCTCATGGTGAGTTTGATTGCCATTTGCTCCAACGCGTGTTATGGCAGCCCTCTAAACGTTTCAACGATATGGCAACATAGGATGATTTCACAGCAGCCATGGTGCAATTACCTTGAAATAGATAATTGCACCATGACCGAGTTGGGTCATATTAGGGACCAAAATCGTAATATGTGCAAAATATGTGACTTTGTAATAAAACGTAAAAATTTATATATTATTATAGAAATATTGTGTGTTTTTTTAATTCTTTTGAGCTAATATAAAAAACATTTATTTTTTTATGAAAATCAGCAATAAAACTAATAATCGTCATTGTTTCGACCTTAATAAAAATTCCAAAATATAAGAGTTTATTTAAACACATTTAAAATCGATACTTCTGGATTTTTATAGGGAATGGAAAACTAATGGTAGCCTGTAATACATTTGAACCCTCTAGGAGCACTCCAAAAGCGGTGGTGAAGATTTTTAGTTTTACACACAAATTTCTTACATTTGTATGGAAACACCCATAAGGAGTAGAGATAGGGGGTAAGTTTATTTGAACAAAACGTAGGGAATAGAAAACTAATGGTAGCCTGTAATACATTTGAACCCTCTAGGAGCACTCCAAAAGCGGTGGTGAAGATTTTTAATTTTACATACAAATTTCTTACTTTTGTATGGAAACACCCATAAGGAGTAGAGATAGGGGGTAGGGACTGGTTAATCGACGTCGATTATAGTCGAAAATCGATTTTGACCCAAAAAAATTGATTTTTTGTAATCGGCTGTTTGTTGACGATTTTAATAGGGGGTAAGTTTATTTGCACAAAACGTAGGGAATAAAAAACTAATGGTAGCCTGTAATACATTTGAACCCTCTAGGAGCACTCCAAAAGCGGTGGTAACGAATTTTAATTTTACATACAAATTTCATACTTTTGTATGGAAACGCCAATAAGGAGTAAAGATAGGGGGTTGGTTTATTTAAACAAAATGTTGGGAATAGAAAAATAATGATATTCGGTTATAAATTTGAATCCTCTAGGAGCACTCTAGAAGCGGTGGTAAACATTTTTAAACTTACATGAAAATTTCTTTTGTGTGGAAACACCCGTAAGGAGTAAAGATAGAGGGTAGGTTTATATATGTATGTACAATGTATAAGTTTATTGTCTGTTTTTTTTTTATCAATTTTTTTTTAAGAATACATAAATAATAAAATTAGATAAAAATGAGCTTGTCTATCAACAACAGGCTGTTATGTTTTCCACCAAAGATTTGACCCCAACCAATTAAACTGAAAAAAAATACAAATTAAATTTATTGAAAAAATTTTATTAAAATGTATATTTTTGGGTACATACCACCAATGTTTTTATGCACGACTATTAAGAGCAATTTTTTCACCCTTTTCCGTACATACAGTTGTTAACACAATTTTTGCGTAGCTATAATACGTCCACCCGTACTCAAAGAACCAATGTTACTTAAAGAATTTCGGCCCTTTGAAGTTTCTCAAGACGTGCCCCCTTTTATCGCCATCTGTAACAAATAGTAGGAAATTTCGGGTAATTGACCAACAGCAGCTAAAACTTGGTCAACCAAACGATCAGTACGACAGAGGGTAGGATCTATTTTAGTTCCAACGCCAATCAGACTAGCAGGCACTGCACAATGTAATTTATTCGTTTCAGCATACTATGCGCGAAAAGATGGGACGGACGACATGTAATGTTTCTCTCACCGTCCTTGGTTACTACATCGGGGAGTACTTCGATTTCCTGTGCAACTTTTAAAAAACACCGCACAAAACCTTAAATAAAAAAACAATTATTTTAATGTAAGTTTTTATTTTCGCTATTAATAAGGAACTTACATCATTATTACATTTTAATTGCGCCGATATGGGAATGATTTGTGCAACTTCAGCCACTGGACCCTGCACGAATTTTGTTGCTTTTGTATTGTTCCTTGGCTCCAATTCCCAATAGCATTCAAAAGTTCAGATGTTTGAGGCTGGAAACAATGCGTTGCCATAAAAAGGACGGTTTAAATTAGTCCTAAAATGGTTGATTTAAAATAATTCCATATTAAAACTTTTAACACGCAACACGCAAGCACTAATAAGTATAAAATAAAATGGCAGCCGGTTATTCATGCTGCCGTACTGCACTATAATTAAAACGTAAGGGGGCTGCCACAGTAACTCTGGAACGCATAATAATGAAACTCACCACGATGATTTATTTTACATAAGCTAATTTGGTATATATACGTATACATATTGTTCAACTTTCAAAAGTTTGCTAATTGATAACTTTTGATCGAAAGTCTTTTGGGTCTATAGCTATATATCAAAAGATGCGCACTAAAGTCACTATCAACTGATATAGGTGCCATATGCGCACCCAGAACCGTTTTTGAGTTATAATAGGAAAAGTGAAACAACTATTTCAAGCGATTTTTTTCAATATTCAAAAGTTTGCTAATCGATAACTTTTGATCGCAAGTCTTTTGGGTCTATGACTATATATCAAAAGATGCGCATTAAGGTCCCCTATCCACTGATAAAGGTGACATATGCGCACCCGGAACCGTTTTTGAGCTAGAAGGGAAAAACTGAAACAACTTTTTCAAGCGATTTTTTTCAATATTCAAAAGTTTGCTAATCGATAACTTTTGATCGCAAGTCTTTTGGGTCTAGGGCTATATACCAAAAGATGCGCATTAAGGTCCCCTATCAACTGGTATAGGTGGCATATACGCACTCGGAACCGTTTTTGAGCTATAAGTGAAAAAGTGAAACAACTTTTTCAAGCGATTTTTTTCAATATTCAAAAGTTTGCTAATCGATAACTTTTGATCGCAAGTCTTTTGGGTCTATAGCTATATATCAAAAGATGCGCATTAAGGTCTCCTATCAACTGATATAGGTGACATATGCGCACCCGGAACCGTTTTTGAGCTAGAAGTGAAAAACTGAAACAACTTTTTCAAGCGTTTTTTTTCAATATTCAAAAGTTTGCTAATCGATAAATTTTGATCGCAAGTCTTTTGGGTCTAGGGCTATATATCAAAAGATGCGCATTAAGGTCCCCTATCAACTGGTATAGGTGGCATATACGCACTCGGAACCGTTTTTGAGCTATAAGTGAAAAAGTGAAACAACTTTTTCAAGCGATTTTTTTCAATATTCAAAAGTTTGCTAATCGATAACTTTTGATCGCAAGTCTTTTACGTCTATAGCTATAAATCAAAAGATGCGCATTAAGGTCCTCTATCAACTGATATAGGTGACACATGCGCACCCGGAACCGTTTTGGAGTTATAACTGGAAAAGTGAAACAACTTTTTCAAGCAATTTTTACCGATTTTCAAAAGTTTGCTAATCGATAACTTTTGATCGCAAGTCTTTTGGGTCTATAGCTATATATCAAAAGATGCGCATTAATGTCCCCTATCAACTGATATAGGTGCCATATGCGCACCCGGAACCGTTTTTGAGTTACAATTGAAAAACTAAACCAATGCTTTTTTTGTATGCTTTTGCTAACTCTTTCGCACTATAACACCCGATATTAAGTCTGTCAGGGAGTGTGTGATACTGCAAAAGATTTGTAATAAGCTCCCCTGTTGATCGGTATATAAATGTTAAATATACTCTAAATAGTTAACTTTTTACAAGGAAAAACTTGAAAATTTATACAGTCAAATTTACCTCGTCATACACTACATTAGGTAAAAATGACGTAAGTGACAACCGAAAAATTAGATTCTTGGGACTTCAGGCTATGTTTTGTCATTTTTTAATGTTTGTTTTAATTAAAATTGAAATAATTATAGTCGTGCAAAAACACGCAATTATTTTCATGGTTTGTTTACATTTTCCTATGAAAAAGTTTGCTGCGGAAAAAAAGTTTGCCAAAAACGCGTTTTTAAAAAAGTTGTTTTCTTCAGCGAGGTACATTTTCGACAACCAAGCTGGAATTAGCAACAACAAAATACATGGTGAAATTTTACAGGAAGTTGTTGTTTTAGGGACGTTCCCACCTTATTCCACAATGGTAGTAAAAATTAAATTTGTATGTGTAAACACCATTTTTTTATTGCAGTGTGAGTAATTTTTGACTCTTGTTTTATTAAACCTGTCCAAGGAGGGAATTTTGTACCTAAAATGATTAAAAGGCAGGTCTTAAGAGCTTTTTAAATGAATTAATTTTTTTATTTGTTGTAACTTCTGAATCTTTTAACAAAAATTTCAAAATAAACTTCTTCCTTTTGTAAAACAATTTTATTAACTAAATCAAGCTCCTTATTAAAATTCATATATATTAACACTTTTTACAAAATTATTTAGGATTTAATCCCATATTTCTTGTTTATTTATAGGGTTTGTTGTTGGTTAAGTTTGTCTATATGCATTTCATTGGTTCTTACACCAAATCATCAGTAGACTTCAACCCAAATTCTTAAAAAACCACATGAATATTTTCTGTCTTTATATAATAACCTCAATAAACAAATTGAGAATTACTATAAGCAAACGAAAACGTTCAAGTTTTCTTAAGAATCCAACAAACCAATGTAGACAAACTTAACCAACAACAAACGCTATAAATTCATATATATTAAAATTTATATTTACTGAACTAATTATTTTGAGAAAAATTTTTGCTTTAATCGTTTTGGCTTAGATTCATGTTATTAATTGCTTTTTACTTAGAAGAAATTAAAATATTTCCTAAACATCATCAATTAAATTTACATGTTATCCAGAAACAAAAATGGATTGTTTTTATTTTGTAAATATATTTAAAAATTGAAATTAAAGCCAAAATAATAAAAAGAATGTGTTTTAAGCATTTAATATACAGGCGTTGCATTTCATAATACATTATAATGATTCTTTATATTTTAAAGTATATTCTTCGAAAATTTTGTTGACGTTGGTTATATATAAAAGCTTATTTAAATACGTCTTTGTTTTTCACAAAACATTATTCAAAACATAGAATAACCAATACCTATTCAGGAATAGATTTGATAATGCTGTTTTTTGATGTGTGCAGGGCACAGGGTATGTAAAATGTATTTAGGCACTAAAGGTGCTTTCGCACGATATGTATTTCCCACATGACTTGTCACTTTTGCAATCCACATGTAATTGCGTATGTCTGTCAAAATTTTCAATTTAGAGGTGGTTTATAATTTTTGCTTTCGAACGTACGTATGTAATTACATCTGACATAACCTCCAAACCAAAATAAACTACTTACTTTTCCTTGTTGTTATTCTAAAAACAGCTGATGACACATGCTTTGGCAGATGAAAATAGAGCACGCTCTAATTACAAATTTGTCGTATGACTTTAACATATTTATTTTACACATGCAATGTTTAAACGCGTTCAGACGGCAGATATCAATTTAGCACTGCAAAATTTGACAAGTCATGTGTAAAATACATATCGTCTAACGCTGATTTTCACAAAGTCCGATTATAATTTAACAGGAACTTTAACCGTAAGTTAGGCAAAATTGCATTTCACAAAGTACGGTTAGCATTTAACCGGCAGAAATTAACCAAAAAGTCTCTGTTAAATTTAACTGAACAAAATCTTCCGGTTAAATGTTTTACTTAAACAAAAATAAAAAAAAGAAAATGGAAAGAAGAAATCAACATTTACATTTTTGTAATGTTTTCAATATTCCAAGCTTGAAAGCCAAAAAGAAAAAAAGTTTTTACACGACGGGAGCATTTCTCTTTACATGTATAAAATGTTTTTTTATTTTCCACAACGAATACATTTATATGCATGCACATTTAACAATTTATACGTACCAAGGAACTGTATAAAAACTATTTTAAGTAAAAAATTTATTTTATATATATATTTCTCTTGCATAAAAAAATTGCTAATAATTTTTGTATAACCATGGTACAATCATCTTAAGGTAATTGCACCATGTGTATAACTTTTTTCGATTCTTTTCTTTCATTGCACGATTATTCGTAAATAATAAAAACCAGTATTACCATACTTTTTCTGTAATCTTAGTGTTAACTAACCGAAAGATGGTGAAACGCAAAACACTAACCGTATGTTAAAAAGTTCCGGTTAACGATATCGGCGGTTTGTTAATGTTCCTGTTAAATTAAATTAATCGGACTTTGTGAAAATCAGCGTAAAAGTACTTTAAACAACAAGATAATAAAAACCTTTACTGCTTTAAAAATTTTGTGCTAATAAAAGCTGTATAAAAATTGTTTATTTATACAAATTTTTTATATTTAAGTATAAAAAAATCATTGTTTTTGAATATAAAAAATCCTCATTTGAGGAAAAAAATCAAATTATAAATTTTAAAAATATGATAAAATCATAATCCTGGCAACGCTGGTGGTGCCCATGGTACAATTACCTTACAAGGTATTGTCAATGGCCCATCACACATTAGAGTAAGATTTAAGCGAACAATTTTTGTTCTCTTCCTAACACACTGGACTAATTGTTCTGGCATAAAATGTATACGTGTATAAAGCTTGTGTGTGTGTATTAGTGTTTTAAGCAAACCTGTTGTTTTTCAAATGTGTATGTATTGGTTTTGTGCTGCTTGTGCGGGGTTGAGGCTGGTTGAAAAATTACGCCAACTAATAACCATACTCTTCACCTCTTTTGCCTTCACTTTGTCATTTTGTTCTGGCGGAATTACTCTAATGTGTGAAGGGCCAATGATACAACTAATCAGGCAATCTCGTCCCAGCAACAACTACAAATTAACAAGATGTCAAACAACAGCTCATAGAAAAAAAACGAAGAGTAATAATTTTTGTTGTTTTATTTTCACAGGGAGAGCATAATTTTGACCTTTTGGCACTAATCAGCCGGGCCGACGAGACTCTTTTTTGGCAAACATTTTCACTCATTTTGAAAGAGAAAAAAAATCTCTGGAAAAAAATTTTGTTGTGTGATAACTTTTATCATTGCAACCAAGTTCTTGCACAAAAGGCTTTGCCGTTTTATAATATACTATGGTATGATTTCTTTTATGGGACACGGCTCATTCAAGTGATTTAGAGAAAACGTAAAAAGATGTTTGAGTACATATTATTTTTAAATATACACGCTTTAATTATTTTCAAATAAAAAGATGGATACAAACATTTTGAAAAAAAATTATATATTTTTTATATTAAAGAACAATATTTATTTTTTCTGGTTTTTTGAATTTTGTAACATTAATAAATAAGTCTATTTTTTAAGCTTTTAGTTTATTATGTTTATTTTTGTACAAATTTTCATTATTTTGCCACTCCGTTTTGTGGCATCATCAGGAGGCTATGTTTCCGTACCCACCTTTAAGAACCTGCAAACCAAAAATGTGGAATCCAACGATGATTTAGTTTCTCAATTACCGCAAAGATTATTGTGGCTTTTTGGTTTTAAAACTAGCGTAGGTTTAAATAAAAACATTAATTTGAAGAAAAGTTTTTATAATTTTTTATATACATCATATGTATATTCAATTCATTTGCAGTAAAATTTTCTATGTATTAAGACTATGAGTTCTGTTTGCATAAATTTACCGGCCAAATTAAAATTAACCTTAGTTTTTGTAAAAAAATAAGAATCCTAAAAACTAAACAAACAAAGGCTACTATGCATATCAATGTGTATTGTAAAAAAGCCATTCTCATATCGCACTTTAAATCAAAAATAGTCTTAACTCAAAATCATTACTTCATAAGTGTTCTTTTAAAAACATGGTTATATAACAATAAAAAAAACCGTATTAAAACAAAGTTTACCAGATGTAAACGAAGTTCTAGAGTTAGTAAAGATTTCAACTTGGCTTTGAGTTAGGAACAATTAAATGCTTAAAGAATTTTGTTTTGTCTGTTTTTGATTTAGGGTGCAGTATGTTTGGTAATAAGAAATAAAATTCGTTTATTTTTAAAATTAAAAAAAAATCGACAAATTCATGCCTCTTTTAGTGGAAAAGGAAGAGGAGAGAATGATCACACCCATATTTCAAACGGCCGATTGTACTTTGTATATGTGTTAATGCTAAATAAATAAATAATTATTGATATTAAAATAATTATTAAAAACATTGTATCGATTCACTTTGGATTACCAAGTGTTAAGAGCGAAGGCAGTTTAGAGGGTAAACCACCTATTAAAGTCAGTAATGCCAACAATTCAGAGGCAAAAAGAGCCAACCGAGTAGTTAAAAAGAGCTAAAAGGACCTAAATTTATAAATTGAAGATTTTTCCGTTTTAAATCTATGAATGTATTTATTAAATAAAATTATTTTACAGCAGCAATTGATACAAATGTTTATCAACATTAACAATATAACCGTAAACATTTACATATAAAAAAGTTAAGTTAAAAAAGAACAATCATTTTCAAAAAGAGTAACATTTTCTTCTTCCGGCCATGGATTTGTTGTTATACAATATTTTGATTTATTATACATATGTATGTTTCAATTGAATTTATTTTTACAACTATGCTTGCTGGTAACTCGTAGTTAAAACACCTTTGTAAATCATATTTTATATGAATTAAACTATTAACCGTATTCAAAACCATGCGGCTTCTTAAGTTTATTCTTAAAAAATTCATAGCACTGAATGGTTTTTCCACTTTAGCATTAGAATATGGATACGATAATATTTTCAAAACAAACAACGATGCAATTCGACCCAAATTGGTCGGTTCTATCTAAATTTTTCCACTGGTACAATTTTAAATTTTTAGGCAATTTTACAGCTCTTTAATTTCTTTAAAATTATCTTTAAATTCGTTTATAACACATAAAGTATTTTTTGAATCCTTCAAAAAAACATTTTTTACGCTAAATGCCGAAATTAATTCCAACATCTTAAAATTTGTTTGAAGCTTTGCCCTTGTTTCATAAATTCCAGTTGTTATGAACTGTATTCAATTACATTTACCTATATGTTTATCTGATTCAGTTATATTAGAATCTTTGCATGCCTTCTCAAAGATATATTCTAGATAAAAGTTGATATTTATTAAAGATTCAAATTCTACAGCTATACAATCGAAGTCATCTATCGGTATAAAGATTTTATTTGTCAGGCTTTGAAATAAATGAAATAAATAAGTGAATAGTTTTGTACGTTCTGTAAATGCCAAAAAAACAAAACAATAAGGTAAAAACGGATAAATTTACTATAAAAAAGTGCCAAACGTGCCGTTTCCACAGTTGAAAAGAGCTGTGTCATCTCCTTTTTTTAAAAAAGAGCTAAAGGGAAAATTTTCGAGTTAGAAGCAATTAAAAAGAGCTAAATATAGCTCCAAAATAGCTACGTTGGCATCGTTGATTAAAATGTCATTTAAAATACCATATTTTGCAAGATCTTGCATACATGCACGTTATATCCATAGATGCCAGATTTGACGATTTATTGTCATTTTGACGTTTTATGAATTTTGACGATTGGACAATTTTTGCCCTAAATTTGACGATTTTTATAAAGGTGTTAAGCCAAAACCTACAAATTTCGTTTGCATAAGTATGCCTTTAAAATATCATATAATCTCAAAACACTGGTACCAAATGAAAGGTGTATAAAGGTCCTTCAGCCTTAATACTCTACGACACAACACACCTAAAATATACTATATGTATTTATGTACACCATATATAGTGTCTTTCTTTTCTGTTCGGCTTAAAAAAACAAAATGAAAAAAAAGTGTCTTCCGCTTTGAAACCCGATTTTTAGCCATTCCATATTAGCTATTGTGTTTATTTAAAAATATTTTTAGTTAGAATATTATATATAACAAGGATTAGAAATTGGATCCTTGAAAAATAATTTCTGTGAAAAAAGTATTTGTTTCAAATAAAATCTGTAAAAAATTTCTTTTTATATTTGCGTTTTTTCATTTTCAGTGCGTTTTGCTTTGAATGATGAAATTTTGCCCTTTCTTTTTTTTGCATATTTTATTATTGAATCTTCGCTTTAGCGAACTAACAATAAGTTTTCAAATCTTAAGACTAAGGAAATATTATTAGTCCAGCCAGTGCCAGACTAAAATTTAAGTTCTCATAATATAAATAGTTATCTTCATCTAAGCGCAATAGTATCCCTCCTTTTCAGACGGGAATGTCCACTATGTTACAAGATACTTCGAGCGAGCGGGTTTGGATGTGTTTCCAGCTTATTTAAATACTTGTCCACATATTTCAGGATTTCGAATTTAACAAGTGGAACTTCTAAATCCTTATGAATGTTGCTGTTTTTGACATACCACGGAGCACCAGTTATCATTCTTAGGATTTTATTTTGACGGCGCTATATTTTTTCTATGTTAGAGGCGGAAGCAGCTATGAAGCGGGGACCTAATGATTTGTAGAAACTGTTGTACTGATCCCTCGTTATGGAAATTCTAGGGGACAGTAAACTGATGAAATAACAAGGTTATGGAAAAATTCATCAATGCAGACGTTCGTAGCTTGGATATAACATTCTGAGATGCCACCCAACGATTGGTTGGCTGCTATAGACTATAACGCTTAGCACACATATTGGGGCTCCCGCCTAATTAGTCCCAGAGGTCATGTCTTGCATGATTCCGTGTCGGAAATGGGACTTTTCGTTATTTCAACTGGACAACCAACCTATTGGCCAACGGACAATAATAAAATTCCAGACGTAATAGATTTTGGCGTGTCAAAAAGTATATCCCCGGACCTTATTGAGGCTGTAGCCTCCTTGGATTTATCTTCTGACCACAATAATTACTATTTGCAGTCCTCACCAAATAGCAACTAGTGATTTTCTTATCTAAAAAAATAAATTGGTTAAAATATAAAAAATATATTAGTGCCCACTGCCCGGGAAACCAACCGCTAAAAATTCCGGGAGACATAGATGATAGTCTGAGCGTTCTAAATGAAAACATTAAAAGCCGTTGAACATGCGTCTTCTACCTATCGCCAGGCCAGGTACAGCAAAATTTTTTCTGACGATGTGGGAAAACTTTTATCTGAAAAAAGGAGAGTCCGAAGAGGCGGAAGCAGTACCCCATAATTGTATACCGTAGCACCAAATTGATTTTAAAATTGAGTTGAATAGTAGAAGTTTACAATCCAGATGAAGCACAGAGTTTCTACCCATTAGCCAGTGGATTTGTGCAGCTTTAAGTTTCATTTGCGCCAGCTTTGCATCTATATGAGGCTTCCATGTGAGGCGGCGATCCAGGTGAATACCAAGATATTTTGTCTCGGATCGTTGAGGCACCAAATGGTTGTTAATAGTGATTGGAGGGCACGTTTCTTTGCGTAAGGTAAAAGTTATGTGAGTACATTTTTGTTCATTTATTTTTATTCCCCATAACCTTGCCCATTTCTCAACTTGGCTTACGTGTTGTTGCAGTTGACTCGAAGCCTCTTTAGGGTCTTTATGAAAACTGAGAAAAGCGGTATCATCAGCAAATGTGGACGTGTGCGTAAAACAGTTGGTTGCATATCAGCATATCTGCTGTGTCAAGCAAGTACAAAATTGGACCTAGTATACTCCCTTGAGGTACACCATTGGTTGGGAACAACATATTTGGTTTCCCTCTTTGATGATAAATTGTCTGCCTGTTAAGTATTTTTCTAGCGGGCTTGAAATATTAGCTGGTAGATAGAGTTTTAGTTTGATTAACAGGCCTTCGTGCCATACTTTATCGAATGCTTGAGAGACATCGATAAAAAGCGCGGAGCAGTACTTCTTTTCCTCAAAGGCTTTTCTTATAACCTGCACCAGTCTGTGAGTTTGTTCGATTGTGCTATGTTGACTTCTAAAACCAAATTGGTGATCTGGGATGCAGTTGTTGTCATTCAGGATCGGACTCAGCTTGTTTTTAAGCAGCTTTTCGAATAGTTTCGCCAAAGTTGGTAACAAACTTATATGCCTATAAGACTCCACCTTCGAAGGATCTTTACCAGGCTTGGGAATCATCTTTACTAAGGCAACTTTCCATACTGGCGGAAAGTGTTCAAGCCAAATTATGGCATTAAAAACAAAAAGAATAATTCTTTTACCTGTAAAGGGTAGCTCTAAAAGCATTTTGTTGCTTATCTTATCAACGCCAGGAGCTTTTTTGTCATTTAGGTTAGCGATTGCCTCTATAACATCTGAAAATCAGAAACGTTTTTCTATAGGACGTCTAGCTACAACAGGCGGTAATTCTCTCACGTCAGTGCATGAATTGGGAGTGAAGACGTTCCTTAAATGGCTTGCGAACAGATCGAATTTTCTTTCGTCATTTCTAGCCCAGGATCCTCTCAGGTTACGCAGTGGTGGTTTTGCGATTACGGGTCTTTTAAGACGTCTGGCTGTTCGCCATAGAGAATAGTTTGTTTGAGGAGTCGCGTCTAGACCTTCCAGGTATTCCTTCATTGATGACATTCTATGTACTTCTAGCAAGTTTTTTAAATCGGTTTGTGCATTCCTTCAGCTAATTTTTAAGTAGGGGCGATCTATACTTTTGCCATTCTCTACGGGCTCTCCTTTTTTCAGATAAGAGCTTTTTAACATCGGTTGAATAAATTTTGTTGTATCTGGCCTGACGGTAGGTAGAAGAAGCATTTTCAACGGCTTTTTTAAATATTTTCATTGAGGCTACTTAGGCACTCATCGATTTTTTCGGAAGTTTTTAAAGATTGGTCTTCCGAACAGTGCGTGCTGATAAATTTTTTGTATTTAACCAGTTTATTCTTTTTGACAGAAAAATATCACTAGTTGCAATTTGCTGAGGACTGCAAATAGTGAAAATTGTTGGTGAGTGATCCGAAGATAAATCCAAGGAGGGTTGAGCCTCAATAAGCTCAGGGGATATACCTTTTGCTACGCCAAAATCTATTACGTCTGGTATTTTATTGTGGTCAGTTGGCCAATATGTTGGTTGCCCAGTTGAAATAACGTGAAGTCTCATTTCCGATACAGAACCATAAAAGACACGACTTTGGGACTTATTAGGCGGGAGACCCAGTATGTGTGTTTAGCGTTATAGTCTACAGCAGCTATAAAGTGAGGACCTAAAGATTTGTAAAAATTGTTGTACTGATCCTTCGTTATGGAGAATCTGGGTGGACAATAAACTGACGAAATAACGAGATTATGGTAAAATTCATCGATGCAGACTTTTGTTGCTTGTATATAACTTTCGGAGAGACCACCCATCCATTGGTGTTTGATTCTTGATTTAATTAATATAGCTGAACCACCACATGACCTATCTCTGGGATCTTTTGAATCATAGAAGTATAGCCACTTATTTTTAAAGTGCTTCTAGATGTCATATGAGTTTCGGAAATCATCATGACATCAATTTTTTGGTGTGTTCAAAAGTATTCGAGCTCATTTTTGTGTTGGCGGATGCCGTTTGCGTTCCAGAAACAAACCCTGAGGCAGTTCATGGCCTTTTAAGCATGGCCTGCAAAAGTACAGACTGCATTTTTTGCATTTCTTACATCATGCCGGCCATTTGCGCCATAAGCTGCGTAACTTGTTTGACCATATTGTCAATTACAGCTTCCAGGCGGCTAAAATTGGCTCCGGTTGGTTCGCTTGTTGACACTTCTTGTTGTGTTGTAGGCTCGGTAGACTTACGTGCATTAGGTTGGTTAGACTTTAATGAAGCGGCGTAAGGAACTTGATTTGTAGTTGGTTGTGCTAACGGAGGCATATTTGTAGTTGGTATATTTAAAGGCTGGGGAGGGGCAGAAACTATTTTCGGCTTAGATGAGCGCTTAACTGATTCAAAAACAGGGCAACCTCTATAGTTGGCCGTGTGGTTTCCGCCGCAATTGCTGCATTTCTTCACCCTGGGGTCATCTTTAGGTTTATTGCACTTCGTCGTGGCATGCAGGTCCCCACACACAACACAAACAGAAGGTAACTTACAGTAGGCTTTGGTATGGCCGTATTCCTGGCAGTTCAAGCACTGTACTGGCCCAGATCGTTTATGTGGGGCTTCAACAACAACTCTGCGGTGAAAAATATATCTTAATTCATAAATTGGATGAGTTTCACCTTTCCTCAATTTTACATCACTAGGCTCAAGCTCTACCCGGAATAATGGGGTTGGACACCTTTTTCTGTTTTTAATGTTTAATACAGTTTTAGCTTTAAATCCTTTGCTGTACAAACTCGTCTTTATCTCTTCCGGGTCGACAATAGCGTCAATACCTTTTATAACAACCTGGAGGCCTTTAGCGTTTTTTAGTTGGTAAGTGTAGAAGTTTTTATTCAGTTTTTCAAATTCTGAAACGACGGTGCGGTAAGCGTTTTCGTGATTTACCTGAATTTTTGTCTCGCAAATGTTACCACGCTTAATATTAAACACATAGAAGTTGTTTTCACCAATTAATCCGACTAAAAACCTAATAAGGTCGTTAGAGTTCCTTTCTCTCAAATAAATTGGAGGAGGTTTAAATGTCTTCTTCTCGGTGACAGGGATATCGTTCTCATCTTCTTGAACTGCAAAACGATTTTGCGATTAGATTGGCTTTTCTTCTTCTCTTGAAATTTTGGCTGGTTTTGTAACCTCTGCGGATTTCGGGCTCCTACCCCTTTTAAGAACTGTTATGTAGCGGTCCATCCCTACCTGGACCTTTGGAACTTCTGATGAAAGTACACTGGGACTGCCTTTAGCAAGGGTAGATTCAGTTTTAGAATATGATAAGGAAGACCGCGGGGAGGATGGTACTTCGGTATTTTTTTTTATAATTTTTAAAAAGAGATTGGGCTATACTTGTCCCTTGTTCAAAGCACTTATTTAAATTTAGAGCACTTGCACTTAAATTGTTTGTATTTATTTTTGGTTTCTCATTTAAATAGTTTTTATTAAATTCAGGGTCTCTGATATTCACATTACTGACGCTTGTTGAGCTTAACACAATGTAAGCATTTCGGCTTTCAGGCCCACTGTCACTACGATTACTGTTACTCATTAACAGTTCGCTTTTTTTATTTTTTATTTAGTTTGTTGTTTTTGTTTTTCTCACTATTATGTGTATATATGTATATTAATAAATTCGTTTTCCACTTATTACTAATACACCGACTCTTAATTGAAAATTTCGACAGACATACGCAATTACATGTGGATTGCAAAAGTGACAAGTCATGTGTATAATACATATCGTGCGAAAGCACCTTAACTAATGTTTGCCTTTATAACTAGAAAGCCTTGATGTTTTATTAAATAAAAGTGTTTTATGTTGTATTTTAAAAAGTTATAAAAAGTAAATAGATATACATATTAAAAAATCAATGCGTTTTTAAATCTGCACCTAAAAAAGTATTTAAATTAAAGATATAAATTTCCTTGAAGAAGCTACCCATTGTGGTGGCTAAATTTTGGAAAAAAGAAATAACAAATAAAAAGATCCTGAGCTTAAAGAAAATGGAACAAAACAATTAAATAAATATACATACATATCGCACACTAAATTATAAACAGTTACAATTTAAATTTTTTAATATGAAAAACCAAAAAAAAAATTTTCCAAGCATTCATTGTCACTTTTTATAATTTTCTTTAAGGTAATATTAAGAGCCCAGCTGATTTAAATCAATTTGATATTTTCACGTTATAAAAATTTAATTTTATATGAAATTTTTAATTTTCTACCTTTTAAACACAAAAAGGAAATGAATTCACCTTGGGTTTACCTTACGGCATTTAGACTATGTTACTTGTAACACGTTACTGTAATATGTTACAAATTTTTGAAGGCGAAGGAAGTAGAGAAGGCAGAGACGTTGAAAAAGTAACTCTATTCCTGTTTTTCATGTTACTTTTTGACGTTTCTCTTTTGACGTTTTCGTTTTTTCGTCTATTTTTCTTTATTCTCTTTCGTATATGCCATGGTACAATTACCTTTAAGGTAATTGTACATAACAATTAAGGTAATTGTACCATGGCTAAAACGTTCAAGAAGAAGAATAAACAACGAAACCAAAACAAAAAATAAAAAAGACAAGTTTGTAGTAATATAATGTAAATGCTTGAAGTTTTTGGAAGTTACTTTAAAACAAAATAAGAAAAGAGTCATGTTACAAGTAACATAGTCTAAATGCCTTACTTATTGAATGCCCTGACCTATAGGTTAAAAAAATAGACTTATTTATTAAAGAACAATATTTAAAATGTTATAGAAATATAAATTTTTATAACGTCAGTATTATTATCAGACAGTAGTTGGTCATTCTGCAAATTAAATTAAGTGTGATATTAATATTTTTTTAAAGAAACTAATTTGCACGTAAAAATGGATATTAATTGATAAATATTTGTTCACTTCTTCATTGGTTGGTTACTTTGCAAAAGAAATTAGGTTTGATATTAGTATTTTTCTAAAAAATTAATTTGTACGTAAAAATATATATTAATTGATAAATATTTGTTTCTTTCTTTATTATAAAAATTATCTTAAACAGATATTAATTTAATTTTGCCAACAATTGCCAATTATTTTAATGTTGTTTTTGTAAGATGTTATGAGTTTTAAGCTTGTAAAATCACCAAAATAAACTTTATTTTAAAAGCAGGGGGCACTCTTACAGGTAGTGTTAAGAACTTAGCTGATTATGAATTCGTCTTGAAATTTTGTGAAAGTTATCGTCAGATTTATAAATTTTGTTTGAAACTGAAAATTTTTTTGATATTCACTTTCTCAAACACAAAAATAAATGCTTAGGGCGAATTTTTTGAATTCGCCTTAATACTCCCCGTATTGGTGTACACTGATTCTTAATGTGTCCTGGCTGGACTCTTGATATTACTGTATTAGTGTACTCTAAAAAATCTAACATCTAGGGGCCGCCATAAGCGAATGTAAAAGTGGGATCTAGAAAATATTTTGTTTAAATGTGAAAGAAAAACAAATTATTTTTAAAAATGTGAACATAACTAAAAAAGGATATATTTTTAGGACTTTTAATAGCAAATAAGCGTTTTTCATAACAATAAAAATGACCAAAACGAAGGCGTAGCAAGTCTACCATAAATAAAGGGGTGATCCGTGAGTGCACTATTCATTTGGCGAAGTGCGTCTACATTATTGGATTTAAAAAACGTGCTTCCCGTGCTATTAAGAATATCCGCAAGTTTGCTGAAAAGGAAATGGGTACAAATGATGTCAGAATCGATACCCGATTAAGTAAGCACATATGGTGCAAGGGTGCTGCTAAGTTAATAGACACACTTTTTCCATACAAAATGTGTATTTTTGATATTGCAGCATCAACAATTTTCATGGGAGAGGATTTTTGCTTTTAACAAACTGTTTTAGATCGTTAACAAACTTTTTGACACATGGTAGAGGAAGGCATTGGCCACATTTCCTCATACTCAGTTTTTCCCAGTCCACTTTTGCTTCGAACAAATTTTTTTGAAAAACTAAGTATGAGAAAAGTCGCTCAATACACCTTGCTGCATATTGGGTAAAAACAAAGACATGTGCCAAAAATTGGAGAATGGGGCATAGTAGAGGAAGGTATTGGCCACATTTCCTCATACTAAGTTTTTTCCAGCCCACTTTTGATTCGAACAACTTTTTCGAAAAATAAGTATGAGAAAAGTCGATTCTTATAATTTCAGTCATATCTGCCTGTGTTTAAAGTGTACACATAAAATTTTTGGTCATGTTACTGGTGCTGCCATATGTAAAAATTTGTTGCATAATTTTTGAAATTCTTAAAAAAAGTAGGAATCATATTTTTTTTTTTTTGAAAACATGTTTTTAATAAATTAAAAAACCAGGCTCTGTTATACGTTGTGGTTCTTAGCTACTTTTTTATTTTTTTTTTCTTTATAATAAAATATTTGCATTTATTTAACTTCATTTCATTGAAATTTTTCAATGAATCCGATTTAATGATTTTAGTAATAAAAATATGCGGTTAAGGGCACCATCACTTTCATCATTACTTTGTATATCTTGTTTGTAATGTCTTTTGATATTTCCCTTAATTTTCCCACTAAGTTCCTTTTTGCACGATTCTATTAAGCAAATACTTTTTTTGAAGATGCATCGTACAACACATATTTTTTAAAATTAAATTGTCTTTTAGGCATTGTTTGTTATTTACTTCACGCTATTTCAAATCCAAATAAGAAGCTTTTACAAACATTTAATGTTTATATTGCAAAAAAAAAAAAATAGAGCTGTTACACACACTCATGCAAATTTTAAAAGGATTGGAAAAAATTGCATTCCGCTTTACCACCATTAGAGATAATTGTTCATCATTTCAATTTGTTGGGGATTTTCCACTAATTTAAAAGGTATTTTAGACCTGCCTGTCGGTCATCCTTTTAGGTATTGGGTATATTGTTACAAAAATTGTGGTGGTTATTATAAAATACACACGCAAATCTTTTAATCTACAACAATTTAAAACTTTATCTTTCAGGTCAATTAAATAGAACCTAAGAGTTTGAAGGAGTTCCATTAGCAAAAGTAAGGTAAATTAAAAAAAGAGCAGTTCCGACCTTAAACACAATACACAAGAAGTAATTCTTTTTTATCAGAAAACGTCAATTAAAAATTTAGGAACACAGTACAAAAATATTTTTAAAGATTGCTATGAAAATATGTGTCAGTGAAGACTATAAAATTTCTCAAAAATCACAACATAAAATATAATGTATTATTTAATTTTCTTAACAAAAACAATTTTTTATAAATATGACTTTTTTACAATAAATACTGCTAAAAGTAATCCTCTATGTTAATATTTATTTATTATTGTTTATAAACCTACATATCGATTCCTCAGTATAAAAATGAAGTAACGCAGTTTTTTTTTAAATTGCGTTTTTGCCTTACTCTGGGAAACAAACGTATTTTTTATTATATATTTGTGGTTTTTATTTTATTTAAAAATATATTTCTTTTTTTCAAATGGCATTAAAAGTCACTTAATTAAAAAGATATTCAAAAGATTGATCAAAATGTAGATATATCGTATTTTTTAAATTTAACAACATATAATATATACAAGCAGCAAAATAAAAAAAATTTATGTAATTGCAAGCATTTTTTTACTCTTATTGGGAGAACAGATTTCACACGCTAAAAGAATGAATCGAAAGTAAAAAGAAGAAATTTGTCATTCATATGTGAGTGAGAAATAAAATTTGGTTTTTAATTTTCATTTGTGATTTTTGAGCATGAAAAAAAACGACAAACCTCTCATAAGTGAGTGAGGGTTAGAAAAAATTTATTCACGCTCTTTTATGAACGTGAGAAGAAAACATTTTTTTTTAGGATTTTTCGCTCTCGAGATTTTTCAAGAATGGTTTTTTTTAATCGCTCACTCTTGAAAAAATTTGTACTCTGATATACATATACCCTTATCACTTATGTGAAGGGAGTAATTACGCTGTATAATATACATAGTTTTATTGTATATTTGTGTTGGCATACGTTGTTTGACCGTAAATTTCGCCAAAAGTGAAATAAGAAACCACACGACGACACATCTTTTTATATAAACATTGTACGTGGCAGTGATGAAAAGCGGAGTTTCCATTTGGGTATCAAAAAAAACTTCTTGAGAGTATTTTTTTCCCCCAACAGTACAAAAATATTTTTTCTTTCAATTTTATTTTGCTCACAAAAAATAAATATAGCAAAAGAATTGTAAAAATATTTATGCTTTTAATAAATTTTTAAAATCTGACCAAGGCACATTCAACAAGGTAAGCCCAAGGCCAATTCAAAAAAATCGTCCTTCGCATTTCCTTTTTGTGTTTGAATGGTAGAATGTCAGAAAAATAAAAAATTCAAAATCCGTGAAGATAACAAACTTTTTGGTTCAGTTAATTTTTCGGAGAGCGCATTAGTTAATCTCTCTCAATTTTAAATTGGTGCTGCCAAGCTTATACACACGGTTTTACCATACAAAATATGCGTTTTAAATATGGCAGCATCAAAAATTTGCATGGGAGAGGATTTTTGCCTCAACAAACTTTTTTAGCATATTAACAAACTTTTTGATGCATATGTAGATTTTATATAATATTTTGAACTTTCATAAGATTTGATAAAAAAAAACTATTTTAAATAAAATAAGATTATAAATTTCATATTGAATTAACTAAATTAGGACAAAATTTGCATACGATTCATACATATAAAAATTTTTTGTTACACCCTATTTCAATGTAATATTTTGCTTCCTGGATCCAAACAGAGACATGTGCCAATAATCTGAATCCGGGATCTTATAGAGGAAGGTACTGGCTATATTCCCTCATACCAGTTTTTCCAGGAATAGTTATGTTTCTAAAAATTTTTTGGAAAAACTATTTCAAAAAAAGTTACTTTAAAGTTTGTTCGCCCTACTGGGTCCAAACAAAAACATGTGCCAAAAATCTGAGATAGGGGTCTTATAGAGGAAAGTATTGGCTATATTCCCTCATACCCATTTTTCTCAGGAATAGTTATGTTTCAAACAACTTTTTCGAGAAACTATTTCCAATAAAGTCACTTTAAAGTTTGTTCGACCTACTGGGTCCAAACAAAAACATACTACAAAAATACTATATTGGAATTGTTTGTAACAATAATTTTATGTATGTATAAAACGTATGTAAATTTTATTCTAATTTAGTTTATTCAATATCAAATTTATATTCTTATTTTATTTAAAATTATTTTTTTTATCAAATCTTAAGTAAAATTCAAAAAATTATATAAATGCATATGTAAATTTGCCACAAAAAGTTTGTTAATGTGCTAAAAAAAGTTTGTTAAAAGCAAAAATTTCCTCCCATTCAAATTTTTGTTGCTGCAATATTAAAAATACACACTTTGTATAGTATATAAGCTTGGCAGCACCAATTTTAACCATTTAACTAATTTTTAGCGCCATTTTTAAATTGAAGAAAATATCTAAAGCGCTCTCCGAAAAATTGAATGAACCAAATAGTTTGCCAAAAAAAAGTTTGTTTTCTTTTCGCACGTAAAAATTCATAAAAAATTAAATTTTTATAACGTAATAATGTCAGATTGATTTTAATCAGCTGGGCTCTTAATATTACCTGGTTGAATGTGCCTTGATCACTATCATTTTATTGTTTGAGTAACATTTTTCTTGTCGTTTAAAAAAAATTTTGGTAAATCTTTTAAAAATATTAGCAAATCTCTTAAAATTTGTCCCTTTGAAAATTTTAGCAATAATGTGGGAGACAAGTTTAGGTTAGGTAGAACGGGCAGCCGTTGAAGGAAAGGATACAGCTCACTTGGGTCCGCTTAATTCGGTCCCTTTGTGTTACCTGGAGGGGCAGATAGATTAGGTTGAGGAGAAAGGAAATAAGAAATTCTGAGAAGGATAAGAAAGAAAGAAAGAACAGAAAAAGTAGCAAACTTACCAGGGTCCCTTCTCTGGTGGGAATCGAACCCACAACCCCCAGACTGGTAGAGTCGTGCACTTACCACTGAGCTACTGAAGCACCCAATGGTGTGGGAGACAAAAGATGATCTTAATATTTTCCAGATATAAATACCAAGAGGAACCTAGCAAATAACACTAGTTATTTTTTACCGATAACAGTTTGTTTTGCTTTAGTTGTCCCAGAACTCACAACCTCTTTTCTAAAAAAATTATTAAATACCTATTTATTTGGTTTCGAAAGAGAAGTAACAAATATTCAATGTAATAGCTTATTTCAATCATTTAAATCTTTCGTAGTACATCGTATACGCCACGTTTCCGACAGTTTTCTTCGCTTCGATAAAAAAAATTATAAAAGTGATTTTTATCAATTTTTAAACCTTCCGCATCAATAATAAGATTATATGTTAATTTACTGTAAATGCTTTTATGAAACCATATATTCTTGATCCTACCCTATACACATACATAAGTCAATTAATTACTGTACGGCTGTCTCTCCCCTGAATGAACTTTTTAAGGCTCAATTACGTCATAGTGGCCAGTTGTTGAAATTCCTGATATCAATGCTATTTTATATACATAAATTTGTTTATACACGACTGAGAAATTAACAAAAAAAAACTGCGATAGTAAAAATCATTTAACAAAAGCTTTGTTTTTACCCAATAGGCGGCCTGGCAAAGAGGTGTCAAAATCATTGGCTGCGCAAATAAGGAGTCATTGAATTTCCTTAACTGTGTAGTCAGTGAGATTGGCAAGGCTTGGCCAGGAGCTCAGTTGGAGATTGTACCAATGTCTGCTATTCCTCTGAGGCCGATGGTTTCAGTATGGATTCCACCTCCCTTAAAGGATACGGATAAAATACTGAAGCTCATTGGAAAGCAGAACGCCGGTCTTCGCACAGACAGCTGGGTGGTAGTATCATCCTCTGTGTGTGCGGAAAACGGCGGACTGAACCTGAGGGTGAGACTGTGCGCCGAATTGGAAAAATTCTTGAGGAACTGTGGGGAACGGGTAAGGTTAGGGTTCGGAACCATTCGGTTCCGCCCTTCCAATCCTGACGAAAGAAGGAACTCAGAAGAAGCTGCGCATAGTGCAAATTAATTTGCACCACTGCAAAGCAGCTTCTGACGAACTCCTACTCTCCCTCACAAAAGCCCGAGTAGACATTGCTCTAGTCCAGGAGCCTTATATCTTTAGAAATAAGGTTGCTAAGCTAAGCAATGTCAACTTCCGTTTATACGCATCTTCTAATGAAGACAAGATGAGAACTTGTGTAATTGGTAGAAAAGATTTAAACTTAATCCACCTCTCTAATTACAGTAGTGGAGATATGACGGCAGTATGCCTAGAAAATGTTGCTGGTCGACCACTAATCCTGGCATCTGTCTGAATGATGAGCCCGATCCTCCAAATATTAATGTCCGGAATCTGGTGAATAACGCCTTGCACGGTAGGGATATTATCCTTGGATGCGATGCCAATGCTCACCACTTGCAATGGGGTAGCAAGGACATTAATAAAAGAGGTGAGTTAACTTTTGATATCATTTTACGCTCAGGTCTTCATATTTGTAATAGGGGTAACACCCCCACCTTTCAAATTAGAGATAGGGCTGAGGTGATAGACATAACGTTAACTAACCTAGACGAATCGCGCATAAGAAATTGGAGAGTGTCCAACGAGTGCACCTTTTCGGATCACAGGAAGATACTCTTTGAGTTATACTTTAGCAAAAACCGGCAAAGGTTTTCAGAACTAGTTACCTCTCGTCTTGAGTCGAATCCGGTCAACGCCTGCACGACAAAAACGGAGGTTGACTAAGCGGTTGATAGACTCTCTGGCTAGCTTACAGAGAGCTTTGAAGAATCCTGTCCCTTGTCATACCCAGGTAGAAGATCACAAGAACTGGGCTTTTTAAGGAAGGATTCGAGGAGATTGTATAATAGGGCCAACAAGACCAAGCAGAGATCGGATTGGGACGACTATAAAGTCAGTTTCAATCGCTATAAGAGCGAAGTCAGAAGGGCGAAACGAGCCTCCTGGCTAAGATTCTGTGAATCGATAGAAGGCGTAAATGAGGCGGCGAGATTCCGCAGGCTGCTCTCTAGGGACCCGAAGACCCTGGATAGCATCCAACGCGAAGACGGCTCATGGACCGAGACGACCTCGGAGACATTGGATTTACTTGCTGCAACACACTTTCCTGGATGCATGGAAATGGATGAGGCACAAACAATGACGGAGGACGCTTTTGTGGTCGATCCGAGCATGGGGGTACCCCTAGTTGACTGTATAGTGGATAATGAGAAGATTGCGTGGGCGCTGGATTCCTTCCAACCCTTCAAATCACCTGGGCCGGATGGTATCATCCCAGCAATGCTGCAAATGGCAGGGCCAATACTGTTACCATCACTGTCAAGAATTTTTAGGGCCTGTCTGCAACTATCGTGCATTCCCTTGGCCTGGCGAGAGGTCAGCGTTGTCTTCATTCCGAAGGCAGGGAAGACGTCTCACTCCAAGCCTAAAGACTTTAGACCTATCAGCCTGTTTTCCTTTCTGCTGAAGACGGTGGAGAGACTGATAGATCTACATATCAGGAGTTCAATGAACATTACGTCACTAAGCGCCTGTCAACATGCTTGCCGTAAGGGCAGGTCGGTGGAGAGTGCGCTTCACGATGTAGTTAGGACTATCGAGCACAATATGGCGAATTCCAACTTCACGATGGCGGCCTTTCTGGATATAGAGGGGGCTTTCAATAATGTGAAGCTGGAATCGATACATGAATCCCTCGTTTCAACTGGCGTTTCCCCTTTTCTGATAAGCTGGATTGATAAAATGCTAAAGGGCCGAATTATCAGTGCGCAAATGGGCGAAGGCTCCATACGGAGAATTGTTACCAGGGGCACACCACAGGGTGGAGTCCTTTACCTCTATTGTGGCTTCTGGTGATAAGTGGAATACTGGAAAAATTCGAAAGGGAAGAAACGAAAGTCGTGGCATACGCAGATGACGTGGTCATACTTATTGGAGGGAAGTTCTTGTCTACATTAACTGATTTGATGCAACGGGCATTGAGATCACTGTCTGACTGGGCCAAGTCCAATGGACTCGGAATAAATCCTACGAAGACCGAAATAGTTCTCTTTACTCGCAAGCGGAAGATCGGGGATTTCTGTGGACCGGTACTGGATGAAGTAGAGCTACAACTGTCTCCGGACGCTAAATACCTTGGCGTTATCCTGGACCAGAAACTCAACTGGAAAAGAAACATCGAGGAAAGAGTTAAGAAGGGGCTTAATACTCTATATGCGTGCAGGAACTCAATAGGAAAGAGCATTTTGATCAAGATGGGTAGGCTTGAGCAGCTAAGAGACCTAGCCGGGAGGACGAATTACATGCCATCTTACCTGGACTTCAACTCTGCCGCTGTGATAACCATTCCTGAAAGGTCAGTATGGGATGGTGGCCACGTTCCGTACAGAGGAGTAGTCGTTTATACGGATGGATCGAAGACTGATTATGGTACTGGAGCTGGTATTTTCAGCGAAGCACTTGACATTGCAGAGTCTTTCAGGCTAGGCGATCACTGCAGTGTCTTCCAAACGGAAATATTTGCGGTACAGGAGGCCGCGAGATTGATTGGACGCACAAATCAAGGCCATAATGAATGTGTCACCATTTACGTGGACAGTCAAGCCGCCCTAAAGGCTTTGGGTTCAAACTCTGTAAGGTCGAAGGCGGTAAGAGATTGCAGGACGGCGCTTCGGGAGCTTGGCAGGGCCGTAAGGCTGTGCTGGGTTTCCGGTCATTCCGAGATACCCGGCAACGAATATGCCGACGAATTGGCACGGAAAGGAACCGAACTACCGGCCACTGGGGCGGTCACATCGACCCTTCCACCCTTGTGCGAACTCTACGGAATAATCGATGGGTACTTTAGAGTCCTGGCGAACCAGAAATGGACGAATACTGCTGGATGTAGGGTCTCAAAATCCCTATGGAAAGCAGCTTTGGAAAACCGGACGGAAACCTTTCTATCTTTGGGTAAGAGGGACCTTAAGCTGATCACCGACCTTCTGACCGGTCACTGCAGTATAAGATCGTTGGAGGCAAACTGGAAGCCAAACTCGGTCGACTTCTGTCGACTATGCGAAGACGAAGAGGAGATCGAGACTATGGAGCACCTGTTGTGTCGATGCCCGGCGATCGCAAGAAGGAGGAACCGGTACTTTGGTTTACCCTACTATGACCACCTCTCTGCGCTCGCCGACTGTGACCCAAGGATCTTACTAGGATTTGCGAGAGGGATGACATGGCGTGCGAGAGGTTGCAACTAACATCCGGGGCAAAACACGTGCCAAATGGACAACCGGCAACGACTCATGACGGACACTGCCACCCTCTCACTTACTTACTGACTACTGCTTTACTACTCTAACCTCTGTCCTTTCTACCTTTATCTTTCATGTTCCTATATCTGGGCATACCTTTTCTATTTTACTCTTTCCTCTGTTCTTTTTCTCTAACAGGACAATCACAATGGACAAATTATCTCTGGGTGATGCGGTGAGCGTTTCTCACTGCATGTCCTTCTAACCTAACCTAACCTACCCAATATGCAGAAAAGTGTATTGATCGACTTTTCTTATACATAGTTTTTCGAAACAAAAGTGGACTGGGAAAAATTGAGTATGAGGAAACGTGGCTAATACCTTCTTCTACCATTCCCTTTTCTCCAATTTTTGGCACATGTCTTTGTTTTTACCCAATATGAGCGACTTTTCTCACACTTAGTTTTTCGAAAAAGATGTTCGAAACAAAAGTAGACTGGGAAAAACTGAGCCTGAGAAAATGTGGCCAATACCTTCCTCTACCATGCCCCATTCTCCAATTTTTGGCACATGTCTTTGTTTTTACCCAATATGCAGAAAAGTGTATTGAGCGACTTTGCTCATACTTAGTTTTTTGAAAAAGTTGTACGAAACAAAAGTGGACTGGGAAAACTGAGTATGAGGAAATGTGGCTAATACCTTTCTCTACCATGCCCCATTCCCCAATTTTTGGCACATGTCACTGTTTTTACCCAATATGAGCGAATTTTCTCATACTTAGTTTTTCGAAAATGTTATTCGGAACAAAAGTGGAATGGGAAAAACTGAGTATGAGGAAATGTGGTCAATACCTTTCTCTACCATGTCCCATTCTCCAATTTTAGGTACATGTCTTTGTTTTTACCCAATATGCAGAAAAGTGTATTGAGTGACTTTTCTCATACTTAGTTTTTCGAAAAAGTTGTTCGAAACAAAAGTGGACTGGGAAAAACTGAGTATGAGGAAATGTGGCCAATACCTTCCAATACCATGTCCCATTTTCCAATTTTTGACACATGTCGTTGTTTTTACCCAATATGCAGAAAAGTGTATAAGTGACTTTCCTCATACTTAGTTTTTCAAAAAGTTGTTCGAAACAAGAGTGGACTGGGAAAAACTGAGTATGAGAAAATGTGACCAATATCTTCCTCTACCATCCCCCATTCAACAATTTTTGGCACATGTCTTTGTTTGGACCCAGTAAGCAATATACTACGTGTGAGAAATCTGTAATAATAATTTTATATAGGTATAAATTGTATGTAAATTTTTTCCAAACTTACTTTATTCATTATCAAATTCATAATCTTGTTTCATCCAAAATTATTTTTTTCGTTGCTTAAGTAAAATCCAGAAACTTATATAAAATCTTCATATGTATCAAAAAATTTGTTAAAGTTCTAAAAAAGTTTGTTAAAAGCAAAAATCCTCTCCCATGAAAATTGTTCATGCTGCCATATCAAAAATACAAATTTTGTATTTAAAAAATGTGTCTATAAGCTTGGCAGCCCCAATTTAAATTTTTAACTCAAATTTAAGCGCAATTTTTTAATTGAGAAAAATTGAGTAACACCAAGAGTTTGATAAAAAAAAAGTTTGTTGTCTTCACAGAAATGTTTTTGTTTTCAAGTTGTTTGTCCAAATTATTCGAATTGATGGCCGTGACGTAAGATGCACGCAACTTGATGATCAAGTTATTTCTTACGATGCCGCCATCAAAGATTAAACTTAAAATGTTTGCTTTGCGGCGGAATATTTGTTCAAGGAAACACTAAAATTGTTTAATATATCTTTATTAAATTTTTTATTTATTTGCGACTGAATTTTGGTACAACGATGCAAAAACTATTTACATTACTTTATTTATAAATGTTAATATACGAAAAAGACATGAAAATTTAGTTAAAATTATTTGCGGTTAAATATTTGCATAAGCAGACATAAAACGTTAATTTATGAAAACTAACTATAATAATCTGTTAACTTACCATCAAGTCAAAAGCTGCTTTAAAATTCGAAAATTTTGAGTGGGTTAGTATAAGGTTGAGTGTATTGCAACTTGAAAGGGAAAAATTGAATGTCTGACCTCTAAGTTAGCTGTCATGTCAGTTTTGCGCCATTTTAGTTTATTATTTTTGCAATTCCGAGGAACAAAATGGTAGAAATAAAGGAAAAATTTCTTAATATAATATAATATAATAATATAAGTTATAATATAAGTTATAAAAAAGCTTAACTTAAAAATTTTACTTCATAAAAAAATACTTGGAAAACATGAAATAGCTTTTTAATATATTCTTCACAAGCATTGTTGCTTGTTCTCAGCAACAAAAATTGCTAGGTGCAGACGCAGCATAGCAATGAGGCCAGAGTTGGGCGAAATACATTCTTTGCGTATTTGAAATACAAAATACTTGTTCCGCTTGTATTTCAAATACAAAATATCAAATACTTTCAAGTCGAGTATTTAAAATACAGTATTTAAATATCTTTTATTTAAAATACAAAATACATTTATAACCATTAATCAGTCGGTCACAAACTGGTGTTAAATTTTATGAAAACAGTTCTCTGTATGTGAAAAAAAATTAAATTAAAAGTAAAGTAGGTTAGGTTAGGTTACGAAGGGTAGTGGCGATTTCGCCACCTCCACTCGGAGGCCCTTAGGCCCATTGTGAATCTCTCAGAAGAGTTGAGAAGAAAAGAAAAATAGTACGTCAAAAGATTCATAGATAAGAGAAAAAGGATAAAGAAGCAAGAATACCGTCCGCACGATGTCTAAGAAAATCAGTAGTCCTAGGCTCTGAGTCACCTAGCTTCCCAGCCACCCAACCTCCCTAATGAAGCCTATGATGCTCCCCAGCCCATTGCCAGGAACCTCACCAAGTCTATCTAAGAAGCGTCCCCCAAGCCACCTCTGTCGGCGAATCTGCAGCCCAGGGCAGTGGCAGAGAAGATGTTCCACCGTCTCTAACTCCTCCTCGTCCCCGCATACCCTGCAGAAATCTGGAGAGTTCCTGTCCCATTTACACGTCCTGTATCTCACATCGCAGTGCCCTGTGAGAGTCCCAATAATGCGCCTCAGAAACCCCCTGCTCTCCTTGAGCAGCAGGTCAGTGCCCATCCTGTCCAGCCTGGGCCATAAAGGCCTGGAGATCCTGCAATCGGCCCTGTCCCTCCAGGTTTGGCCCACCCTGTCCGTTATCCACGTCCCTATCAGTCCATAACAGAAACTCAGTTGTGGCCTCACCGGCTCACAACAAAGTTCAATATTCCGGGCCGCTCCCCTCCTCGCCAACTCATCGGCAATCTCGTTCTCGGAAAAGCCAAAATGACCCGGAACCCAGCAGAGCCTGACCCTGCGTGTACCCATAATCGCTCTAAGAGTACGTCTGCAGTCGCCTACGAGTCTAGACCTGACAAAATGTCCCTCTAGAGCCTTAAACGCGCCCTGACTATCAACGTATATTGTTACGTCACCACTCCCACTCGCGTCCTCCCCTATCAATTCCGCGGCCTTCATCACCGCCAGAATTTCAGCCTGGAAGATGCTGCACTCGTCCGGAAGTCTATAAGACCTTCCTTCCCCAGTGTCCATTATATAGACACCAGCCCCGGTGCCCACCTCCATCTTCGACCCGTCAGTAAAGACTGCACTACCCTCATACAGCGTCTCTGTTCCCTTCCATGCCTCCCTATCCGGAAACACTACCTTCGGCAGGATCCCAAAGTCAAGTTCCGCTACCATGTAGTCCGTACCACATGACTGCCTCAGGAGTCGACCATCCGCGACCCTTCCCAAAATGCCAGCATGTCCCTCCAGACATACCCCACGCATACCTGACTCACTAAGTCTAAGCAAACTCCTGGCCGCCATTCCAGCAACAAAGTCCCCGATGGGAAAAAGATGCAGAATGATATCCAGCGCTGCCTGTAGTGTACTCTTCCTGGCCCCTGTAATGCCCAGTACCGCACATCTCTGGACCTTAGTCAAGAGTTTTCCTATGTCGCCCCTTTCCAGGGCTCTCCACCATACAAGGCAACCGTACATAAGAACTGGTCTTACAACGGATGTGTAAGTCCAATTTACCATGGCCGGCTGTAACCCCCAGTTCCTACCTATGGCGTTCCCACAGGCATAATAGGCATTGAGAGCCTTCCTCACCCTTTCCTCCGCGTTCGCCCTCTAAGACAACTTGCAATCCAGGACGATGCCCAGAAACCTGGCCCTATCCGCTAGTTCCAGCTGAACCCCGTCAAGCCTTGGCAGCTGAAACTCTGCCACCTTGTACTTCCTGGTAAAGAGAACTAGCTCTGTCTTCACTGGGTTTACACCCAGTCCCTTGTCCCTGGCCCACGTAGACAAGTCGGATAATGCACTCTGCATTACCTCGCTCACAGTGGACAGGAATTTCCCCGTCACCAACACCACGATGTCGTCTGCATAAGCCACTACTTTGATTCCCCCTGAGTCAAGCCGTCTCAATACCCCGTTGACTACCAGAATCCACAGCAGTGGCGACAGTACCCCTCCCTGTGGCGTTCCCCTAACCGCAACCCCTTTACAGGCGCTCATTTTCCCATTTAGAGTTGATTATTCGGCTACCAAGCGCAGAATAGATCCACTCAATAAGGATACCCTGAACTCCTACTTCCCTGAGTGCGTTCCCAATTGCCTCCATCGAAACATTGTTAAAGGCTCCCTCAATGTCCAAAAACGCGCCCAGTGCGTACTCCTTCCTGTACAACCCGCGCTCTATGAACCCCACCACATCATGAAGCGCACTCTCAACAGATTTACCCCTAAGGTAAGCATGCTGAGCAATACCAATGACGTGCGTATCAATCGTGTTCCTAAGATAAAGATCGATCAGCCGTTCTAGCGTCTTCAATAGAAAAGACGATAGACTGATCGGTGTAAAATCCCCAGGCTTCGAGTGGCTGGCCTTTCCAGCCTTGGGTATAAAAATCACCCTCACCTCTCTCCACCTCAAGGGTATGTAACCTAGTGTGATGCTAGCAGCAAACACTTCCGTCAGGAGTAGCAGTCCCTGCGTCGAAAGATTCTGTAGCATACACGGGTAGACACCGTCCAGTCCCGGTGATTTATAGGGCTGGAAGGTATCAACCGCCCATTTTACCCTATCGATCGTCACAATGTCCCCTGCCACCCCTGTCACATCCGCTATCTCTCCGTGACGTGCACTCACGCCACCCGATAGCTCCACTGCAGTCTGTACCCTGCACCCTGGGAAGTGTGTACCCATCAATAATTCAAGGGTCTCCGAGCCAGACTCCGTCCACGGTCCATCCGTTTTCTGAATGTACTTAAGTCCGATAGGACCCTTAGATAGTATTCTCCTGAATCTTGACATCTCGCTCACGGAGTCGATAGACTCACAGTACATCGCCCATGAATCCTTTTTCGCCCTCCTGAGATCACTCTTGTACTTATTGAAGGATATCATATACCTCTTCCAATCCGTATGGTCCCTTGTGAGCTTTGCCCTATTGAACAGTCTTCTTACCATGGTCCGTTGCTCTCTGAGCTCCCCTGTCTACCAGCCTGGCTGTTCCCTCCTGCCCGGAAAAACCTCCGGGCATGCCTGTTCAAAGCTCTCCCTCATCGAAACAGTGAACAAGTTCACCACTCTCTCCAACTCCCTGTGCGAAACCTCAGAAAGTCCATTGTCGCCCATCTTCAACGAAAATCCCTCCCTGAAGATTTCCCAGTCGGTCCTTTTCGGATTCCTATAGGGGGCCTTCCTGGGGCCCTCGAAATTCAAACTAAAGGTGATTCTGCTATGGTCCGAGAAGGAATAATCATCCGACACCCTCCATTCCCCTACAAAATCCATACCTACATTGGTGAGCGTGAGATCTATAACTGCCTCCCTGTCCCTAATTCTGAATGTCGGAGTGTCACCCCTATTACATATATAAAGATAGTAACCAGTTATAAAATTATACACTGCCTCACCTCTCTTATTCATGTCACTGCTTCCCCATTGAGTGTGATGTGCATTTGCGTCGCAGTCGAGCACCAGATTCCATTTTCGTCCTCTCGCCTGCCCGACCAGCCCTTGCACCTCCGGACCCGGTGGATCCGCAGCCTCATAAGGCAAGTACACCGAGGCCAGTACCAACGTTGGCTCGCCCTTGGCCTCTCTTAAAACGACGGTTACGTCACCAGAGCTAAAGGGATGAGAAATTTTAAAATTAAGCTCATTCTTTACCAAAATACACGTCCTTACCTTGTCTACCGCAGACGTGACGAACAAGGTGTATCCTCTTGCCCTGAGTCCAAGAACCTTATTGTTTCTACCAATCCATGGTTCTTGGATCAGAGCCACATCGGCCTGGTGTCTGATGAGGTAGGTTGTCAGTTCGGCTGAGGCTGCTTCACTGTGATGCAGGTTTATTTGCACCACTTGCAGCCTCTTTGGTCTTGTCAGGTTTCGGTAGCCGGAACCTTACACTACCAAGACCGAATTTGACAACCCCCCCACTCTCTTCCAGGACTTCAAGGGATTTCGCAGTCTGCTAACCTGAAATCCCTGCCATCATTGCCTTTACAAGCCAGTGAGACTACTTGGCTCCATTGGCTTGTGTCGAGCTCATTATTTTGTTTGGCCAAAACTGACAGTATGGTTTCCACCAATCTTACTGGCGGTGGAATCCACACTGTCACTATTGGCCTAAGCGGCAGCTCAGAGGTTCGTATCACCTCAATTTTCGCCCCTGGACAGAGGTCGCCACAACCGCCGACCGTGGACCTCAGAAAGTCCACAGACTTCCTATTTCCACAGTTGACGATTTGAACGCCCTTTGACCAGTCCGCGCCATTGAAGGATACGCCCTCCGGGTCACCTACGTATGAGGCAATATTGTCAATAAGCCTGCCTTCAACCTGTTGCCATAGAGCCGCATCTTTCCTTTCGTCCGGATCATTACGGTCTATGACAGCCACTTGAAAACTTTCCTGGCTAGTCATGACTTTCGCCTTCTTTGAAGTGGTTGGCTGTTCCTCTTCGGACCTAACTCTTTTGACCACTTCTCCTCTTGCCAACGGTTTCTTTGGTTGGGCAACTCTCTCCGTAGACCTGAGCACCTTCCCCAAAGAACCGCTAACTTTGCTTACTGCAATCTTAGAAACTGTCGGGGTCACCCCTTTGTCTACCTGGGTAGGCAAAGCAGTGGTCCCTACACATTCTACTTGCATTACTGGGAGGGAAATGCCCAGAAGATCACCGGTGGGGCCATAAACTCTTTCGAATTTCCTAACGTCCTGCCGATGTCTTCTGATCATTCGTCTCTCCAAAAGTAAAGTAATATCAAGGCAAATTCAAAGTTCGTCCTCTGAATTTCTTTTGTATACCCTTCACATAGTGATAAGGGTATATATCAGTTTTTCGTTCCGTTTGTAATTTCTTTATTATCCATTTGCGACCCCATAAAGTATATATATATTCTGGAGCCTTATAGATAGGAAAATTGATATAGTCATGTCCGTCTGTCCGTCTGTTGAAATCAAGTTTCCGGAGTCAAATAAAAAATACGTACCAGTTATTGGCGTCAAACTATTAGAAATATCCTGGAGACAATCGCTATTTAAAATTAGCAAAACCGGTTGACTATTGACCGAGATATAAGCGAAAACTCAAAACAACCCATTTTTTTAGGACAAAATCCGTGCATATATCCCTATATATCTCAGTAAATATAGTCACTATTGCCACAAAACTTGACACGGATACGCTGAAAATAGGGACCTAAATAAGTAAATATTTTTTTCCAGATAGGATCAGGCGATGTGGTATTTTCCCTACAATTGCAAAAATTTTGTAAAATATTTTATGCGCTAAATCGTAGAAACTATAACAGCTTGTATGCTGGCTAAGAATATTTGTTTTATAAACTAATTTCAAACTTTACGGATACAGTACAGGGAGAAAATCAGCTGCGAAATGAAAAGATACGTAAATTAACACCATAAGATATTCACCACTAGCCACATGCTTAAGGTTTTGTTTCTGTAAAAAGCATTAACATATTTAATAGTATTAGTAACTTTTTACTATTCCAATTAAGCTATTTGGCCCATACTTCAGTTTTGGTATAAAAAGGCAAATTTTGCTAAAATGCGGTCTTTTTAATAACTTCAATTTTCGAAAAGAATTATAACCGCGAGTAAGTTTTTCAGTAAATTTTACTGTACCAAAAATTTTAATCGAATTGGATTAAAATCCACAAAACTCAGTGGTTTATATTAACTTTGTTTCGGAGTATTACAAACAAGTAATAAATTTTAAACATTAAAATAAGTGTTCCGCCAAGTTTGGTAATATTGAAGTTAAAAACTAATTTGTTCTATAAGGTGCCACTCCTCAAGAGGTAATATTTTAAACTATTACACAGTTTAGGTGCTTATTTAGCTTAACCACAAAAAAAAACAATTTTTCAGATTGGCACCTAATTCCTACTTTTCATATTTTAAAACCTAACCTGAAACGATACTTGTAACCTAGGAGGATAGAGGCTTGAATAACACCTGAATTAAATGCACTCCATTGTATTGACCAGGCAATAGCATTCAAAACGTTTGAAAGGCCGTAACACTATTCTTAACATACCATAAAATTTTTGGATAATTGGCAAGCCACCTATGGAAAGGGATATAAGGTTATTTTAATCTACCACGTATACAAAGTCTCCAAAAACAACATTTTCTTTTGGTCTAAGTATTTTGTTTTTGGTATTTTAAAACATTTTTTCTGGTACATAAATTATATGTATCATGCGATATAATTTATAAGTTTAGGTTAAACCTTATTTCAGTCACACATGGGGTTTCAAATATAATTATATTTTACAAGGAAAATAGAAGATGCACGAAAGGTGCAATAACACGTTGAAAAGTATCACACGATCTTCTCACAGTAAAGCGGTGATATATTTGTCTTCTTCTAGTTAACGAACATTACATTGCTGAATGGCCATTCAACGGTGGATTCATCTTCAAAAGTAAGTCAAAAATATTGCTTAACTTATTAGTGATACTGTCATTAAAATTCGTGCAAATTATTAAAGTTATAACCTTTTGAGAAAAAAAAAATTAATAGCATTATTAAAAAAAAAAATAAATAAAATAAAAGATTGCTAAGAGTTAAAGGTAGATAAAAGAACAATTCGCAAATGTAAGCAAATTGTGTAGGAAAAATAAATGTTAAAAAATGTCAAGTAAAGAAAGATAAAAATTAAAAGAAAAAGTAAGAAGAAGAAATATATAAATAAAAAAATATAAAAGTGAATAAATAAATAATTGCTTAAGTGAGTGAAATTATAGCTTAAATTTAAACAAGTTAAAATAATAACCAGGTATTTTAAACCCCATATATATATTTATTTTAAGATATAATCCACGATAAACATTTTGAAATGATTCTCTTATATACCTTATACTTAATTGATTTAAGGTCATTGACCTAGTTTTCGTTTATATACTTTCGTTTTATTTACTGCATCTAACAGGGTGCCTAAGTGTCTAGTGTTAAATTTTTATATAATTTTTCTATTTTTTTTGTTTGAATTTTAAATCGAAATGTAGTATTTTAATAAGGTGTTGAAATTTTAGGAAGTTGGAAAAAATTTGAATATTATATTTACTTTTTGAATAATATATTGTATTATGAATCTTTTTGTTGTGATTTATTTTAGCTGGTTCGGATAAAGTAAAGACACAAATGATAGTAGGGATTACCAAACGTATAGAAAAAGGAAGCTAAATACAGGTAGTCAATGGTTGAGTTGGGCAAAAGTCGTTTCAAGTCATCGAAGGACGACGCCATACATTCTTCGGTTGTGATATTAACATTTTAGTTTTAGTTTAGCATTAGTGACCAGAATCTTCCTATCTATTTGGTTTATTTTATGATCATTTTACTTAGCAAACCCCTATTACAAGCATGCAATTTAAATAATACTTCTGTGTAGCTTTAGTTTCCATCTCGGTTTAGCTCACTTTATTCCCCCCGCCCGATTGCCGACGAGCCAGAGCCGGGTTTTCATGCATGCTAGAGCAAAACCAAAACCTGCATAAGTATAACTTATAGGTTGTACGCTACATAGATAATTATTTTTAACGCCCAACGTGGGGCCCACGTCTTGTAACACCTCTTGTTTTAAGCAAATAATGTAAGTTAGTTGTTAATAAAATTGCCTACGTGTGCCTCACCATTTTATATCTGCCTTAAATTTCATATTTTACAGAAAATACTTTTAAGTTCTGCGTTCCTTATATTTTTATAGGGGTTATTTTGGAAATAAATTCTAAGTTAATTTACCTAAATAGCAAACATAAAATTTTCATCTTTTGAAGTTTTGTTCACGACTTTTTCTGGAAATTTTAAAACCTGTTGCAATTGCTGACGGGATAACAAACCGATAAGTCATTACTTTATGTTTTACACTTTCTATTTTTTTTCTTACGTAAATAGACTATATTCGGAATTTAAGAACTGAACTAACGGGTCGGTTCTTAAGCACATAGTTGACTTACATTTGCTTCAGATATGGAATCGAAGAATAGCTAATCCTGTGGATGCTCTGTGCCATCTGAAGACATTTTTCTTTACCAGCTCTTAAGAGAAACATGTTTATTTTTTTTTCTTTCACTTCTAAACATCACACCGAGAATATTAAACACAAATTTTATGTCTTTACCCACCCCATATGAAATTTGTCATTTTAAATCACAACTTCAACATATCGAGATATCTTTTTTTATATACATATATAATTTTTTTTTGCTTTATAGCATTTTTTTCCCCCTTTTAATTATCCTGTCGGTATAATAGGAAGGTTACTGGCTTTTAGTTTAACGCATTTATTTTCTAATTCAAATTGTTATTGCTAGAACTAAAATAAAAAAAATATTAGAAAGCGTTTCGTTCCATCTGAGAGATGGATTAATGCTTGTCCGTTAGTCAAGTGTTGCCAAAGAGACTTTTAATGGAAAAAAGCATAGTGTATATGAAAAGTAAACTTCGTCCTAACTTACAAAATAAAAACAGAAGGAAAACACTGATACCGTATACTTTTCTCTGTTAGTAATAGGGAGTAGAGCTTTCGAAGTTAAATAGGTGATGTTTACAACCAAATACACTACTACCGTTCAAAGAGTACTGATGATGAAATTGCGTAGCTGCTTTCGAAAATGCATTCTACTCGGCTAGTAGCGGTAGAAAAATCAGCTTTTTTCAAATTGAAAGTTTCTTTCAACATTAACGGAAAATAATAATTTCTTCTAATAAAAAGAATTTATATGAACTAAAGCCAGACTAAAAATCAAAAATTTGTAATAAAAACAATTATTTCAACAATAATAATACATAATAAACAATAATAACAATAAATAAAAATTAACATAGAACTAAAAAGTTTAGACAAAATGCCTGTAAGGAGCAACGAGAATTTAACAGCACTTCCACCTGCGGCTTCGGCTACTAATCAAGATCCTAAAGGTCTTCCTACTCCACTACCACCGCTAGTTGCAAATGTTTGTGAGATATGTAGGAATTATATTTCAGTCAAGGCTCAAGCATTGAAGGCTAACTGCAACCACTATTTTCATAAGTCATGTTTTAGTAAATATGCCCAAGACAAAACAAACTGTCCTAACTGTAATTCTCAAATTGCATTGGGCAGTACAAATCCAAAAACTTCCTCAAATATGTCCGTAACTACTAGAAATCAAGTTTGTTGCAGCAGACAGATGAAAACAGATTTTTAAGTACTTTACAGCAAATACCTCGTACCCCAAATACAACTTCAAGTACAAACTCGTCGCCTGCAGAGCCAGAGCAACAACATCATTTCATATGTAATTTGGTTACATCAGCTGTTGGAGCCCAACAGGCTGAAATGCTATCGAAACTACGGTTGACACAAATTATTCAGAACAATATCAAATTAGGTTTCCAACGGATGAACGTAAATAGTAATGAAAATATTGCAATTTCTGGCTATTGGCCCGATAATAATCAAAATAACCTTCCTCCGGATAATCATATTTAGGGTGTAGAAAATCGGACTCTTAACCAACTTCGAGGCTTACCTCAACCTAATAGTCAGGAAAATATCATTAACTTTGTTTCAAATCCGTCGGCCAATTCGAAGAAAGTAAACTCTGGCATCTCCGCAGATCTAACTATGCGCCCGGATAAAGTTAGTCAGATTATTAGTAATTGGAGATTGAAGTTTAGCGGAAATACATCCACTCTACCGGTGGAAGCATTTCTTTATAGAGTAGAAGCTCTCACAAATCAGACATTAGGGAGAAATTTTGCTTTGTTGTGCAGAAATGCTAGTGCACTGTTTGAAGGTAAGGCCATTGATTGGTACTGGCGGTATCATAAGACAATTAGAGAAATACAGTGGCAAAACTTATGTACGTCATTACGTAGACAATTTAAAGATACCAGGATCGACATGGACTATAGGGAGCTAATTCGTAATAGAAAACAGAAACAAGGAGAAAGTTTCGACGCATTCTATGATGCTATTTTGATACTTGTTGATCACTTAGAACAACCTATTGCGGACTCCTTGTCAGTAGAAATACTGAAAAGAAATATTTTGCCCGAAACTCAGCACGAAATTTTGAATCTGCAAATTTATTCTGTTGACCACTTGCGTGACATTTGTAGGAAAAGGGAGCTCTTCCTGCTAGATGTACGAGGAAGAAGTAATCCCCATCGACCGATAGTAGGTTCTAGAAAAATCGCTGAGATTTTTGAGCAAACTTAACTTTAACCCGTCAAACTTCTATACCTAAGACTAATAACAATTTACATGGAATCAGACCAATTGTCCCTTTACATGAGAGGATAAAAATATATGAGGAAACTCGTAACAGGATTTTAAATTCAGACTGTGACAGAAAACAATCTCGTGCATCTGATAGAATAAAACATTATTGGGCCAACATTAAGGAAAAATATAAGAACATATTATGCAGTATTTTTGAAAAGGAAAACGATGTACGACCATACGCGGAAGTAATGATATTTGGCGAAAAAGTGTCTGGGCTTCTCGATACAGGTGCATCAATTAGTTGTATTGGGGGAAGTCTCGCAGCAAAATTTTTAAGTTCTAATCAAACATTTAAGAACCTTGAATCGAAAGTACAAACCGCGGATGGTAGGCCACAGAGCATTGTTGGTTTTGTAAAAACTAGTGTTGTTTTCAGAGCACGAGAAAAACCTTTAGTAATGTATATAATACCTAGCTTATCTCAACCACTTTACTTGAGATTTGAATTTTGGAAAGCATACGTCCTTTTGCCATTTTAAACCTTAAAAAACCGTATCCAGTTCGTCAATTTCATCCATTTTAAGTAAGGATAATAAACCTATAGATAGCCAACAAAAGCATAAACTTAATAAAGTAGTAGAACTATTCCCCTCATTTACGAAAGAAGGTCTAGGCAAAACATCTTAAGTAAGGTAAGTCACGTAATTGATGTAGGCGAAGCAAAGCTCATCAAGCAAAGGTACTACCCTGTTTCACCCGCAATGGAGAAGCTTATGTATGATTAGGTAGACCGGATGTTAGCGTTAGGGGTAATTGAGGAGTGTAACAGCGCTTGGAACTCACCGTGTGTTCTAGTGAGAAAACCAGGCAAGAACAGATTGTGTCTAGATTGTAGAAAAGTAAACAAGGTCACTGTTAAGAATGCATATCCTCTTCCATTCATCGACGGTATATTGAGAAGATTACCGAGAGTGAAATTTATTACCAGTTTGGATCTTAAAGATGCCTTTTGGAAAATTCCTTTAGATCCAAAATCAAGAGACAAAACAGCATTCACAGTACCAGGACGGCCATTATACCTGTATAAAGTAATGCCGTTTGGTATGTGTAATGCACCCCAAACTATGTCTCGTCTGATGGATAAGGTAATACCGGCTCATCTGCGGAATGAAGTTTTTATATACCTCGATGATTTACTGGTTATTTCAAATTCTTTTGATAATCATTTGGATGTTTTGGCACAAGTTGCTAAATGGTTTCGTGAGGCTGGTCCTATAATAAATGTGGAGAAAAGTAGTTTTTGTATGTGAGGTACCTTGGACACATAATTCGTAAAGGCGTCATTCGCACTGATCCTGATAAAGTAAAATCTATAGTTGATTACCCGACGCCTGCTTCAGTAAAAGAGATTAGGCGGATCCGTGGAATGACGGGGTGGTACCGTAAGTTTATAAGAAAATATGCATCACTAACGGATTTGTTGAAAGTTAGAAGAAGATTTGTGTGGAACGAAGAGGTGAATGAATCCTTCGAAGCGTTAAAGCGTCATATTAGCTCTGCTCCCGTATTGCACAGTCCGGACTTTAGTGAGCCCTTCTATATTCATTGGGACGCAAGCAAGACAGGTATTGGTAACGTTCTAGTCCAGAAAAATTTTGAGGGTGATGAAGTTCCTTTGGCATTTATGTCAAAGAAATTAAACAAAGCCCAAAGGAATTATTCCGTGACCTTGCAGCTGTGCTAAGCATTAAGAAGTTTCGCCCCTACATTGAAGGTCATGAGTTCACCATAGTGACTGATCACGCATCCCACATGTGGCTCATGACCCAAAAGGACTTGACCTCCTGACTAGCAAGATGGGCACTTAAACTTCAAGGGTTTTACTTCAAGATACAGCATCGTAAAGGCACACAAAATGTCGTTCCAGACGCCCTCTCCCGTATCCCTTCGTCTGATTATGACCTTTGTTCATCCGAGGAACAACGTAATTTAGCAATCGATAGTCTTTCCGATGACAGTGGGATTTTTATCGACTTAAAATCACCTCATTTCCAGTCCGATGAGTATATAGAACTTATCACGAATTTTACTCAAAACTAGAATCAATTTCCTGACATTAAAATCTTGGACGGATACATATACAGGCGAACAGAGCACTCGACTGGGGAACAACTTAATGACGATTTTTGTTGGAAACTTTGGATCCCAACAGGTTTAATACAGGACGTTTTGCGTAAGGCTCACGATGACCCTTTGTCGGCTCACTTCGGAATTAATAAAACCCTTGAGCGTGTACGCAGATATTATTTTTGGCCAAATTTGGTTAATTTTGTTAGAGATTATTTAAACCAATGCGAGATATGCAAATCTACGAAGCATCCAAACTATGTCTTGAGACCACCTTTGGGACGAATCCCTATGCCTGAGCGTTTATTTCAGAGACTCTATATAGATCTTTTAGGGCCCTATCCAAGATCCAGAGGCGGTAACATTGGGATATTTGTCGTGCTTGACCACTTCTCAATATTCTGTTTCTTAAAGTCAGTTAAAAAACTTACTGCCGATGTAGTTGCTAAGTACCTTGAGGAGGAAATTTTTCATACTTTTGGCATTCCTGAAACAATTGTCTCTGATAACGGCGCCCAATTCAAATCAAAAGTTTTAAGGAAACTGTTAGATCAATATGGAATAGCTCATTTCCTTACAGCAGCGTACTCGCCACAGGCAAACACCTCTGAGCGAGTAAATCGTTCAGTCATAGCGGCTATTAGAGCTTATGTTAACCTGGACCTAAAGAATTGGGATGAAGTTTTAAGTAGTATTGCATGCGCGCTGCGTTCTAGTGTTCACTTATCTGTTGGTGTAGCCCCGTATTACCTGGCATTTGGTCAGAACATGGTAACTAACGGCAACACATATACGTTATTAAGGAAACTAGGTGCGTTAGAGGATAGATCCATAAATTTTGAGCGAGAGGACTCGATGGAGGTTATTAGAAAAAGAGCTATGGAATTAATGGAAAATCAATTTAAGAAAAATGAGCGGAAATACAATTTGAAGTCGAGAGTAACAAATTTTATAGAAGGTCAAGAGGTTTTAGAAGGAATTTTAAGCAGTCAAATTTTGAGAAAGGTTATAACGCAAAACTTGATCATGTTTTTGTGAAAGCTCGAATAAGGAAGAAGAAAGGCAAATGTAATTATGAACTGGAGGATTTGATGGGTAATTATTTAGGCAAATATCATACGAAGGACATTAAACTTATGTGAAAATTACCGCCAGCGAGATCGCATTTTGGCCTTGCTTCGCCCGAAAATACGATCTTGTGGGGGGGGGGGGGGGGGGGGGGACTGTTTAATATGCTGGCTAAGAATATTTATTTTATAAACTAATTTCAAACTTAACGGATACAGAACAGGGAGAAAATGAGCTGTGAAATGAAAAGATACGTAAATTAACACCATAAGATATTCACCACTAGCCACATGCTTAAGGTTTTGTTTCTGTAAAAAGCATTAACATATTTAATAGTATTAGTAACTTTTTACTATTCCAATTAAGCAATTTGGCCCATACTTCAGTTTTGGTATAAAAAGGCAAATTTTGCTAAAATGCGGTCTTTTTAATAACTTCAATTTTCGAAAAGAATCATAACCGCGAGTAAGTTTTTCATTATATTTTATTGTACCAAAAATTTTAATCGAATTGGATTAAAATCTACAAAACTCAGTGGTTTAAATTAACTTTTTTTTCGATATATTACAAACAAGTTATAAATTTTAAACTTTAAAATAAGTGTTCCGCCAAGTTTGGTGATATTGAAGTTAAAAACTAATTGGTTCTATATGGTGCCACTCCTAAAGAGGTAATATTTTAAACTATTAAACAAAAAAAACAATTTTTCAGATTGGCACCTAATTCCTACTTTTCATATCTTAAAACCTAACCTGAAACGAAACTTGTAACCTAGGAGGATAGAGGCTTGAATAACACCTGAATTAAATGCACTCCATTGTATTGACCAGGCAATAGCATTCAAAACGTTTTAAAGGCCGTATCACTATTCTTAACATACCATAAAATTTTTGGATAATTGGCAAGCCACCTATGGAAAGGGATATAAGGTTATTTTAATCTACCACGTATACAAAGTCTCAAAAAACCACATTTTCTTTTGGTCTAAGTATTTTGTTTTTGGTATTTTAAAACATTTTTTCTGGTACATAAATTATATGTATCATGCGATATAATTTATAAGTTTAGGTTAAACCTTATTTCAGTCACACATGGGGCTTCAAACATAATTATATTTTACAAGGAAAATAGAAGATGCACGAAAGGTGAAATAACACGTTGAAAAGTATCACACGATCTTCTCACAGTAAAGCGGTGATATATTTGTCTTCCTCTAGCTTACGAACATCACATTGCTGAATGGCCATTCAACGGTGGATTCATCTTCGAAAGTAAGTCAAAAATATTGTTTAACTTATTAGTGATACTGTCATTAAAATTCGTGCAAATTATTAAAGTTATAAGCTTTTGAGGAAAAAAATTAATAGCATTATTAAAAAAAATAAATAAAATAAAAGATTGCTAAGATTTAAAGGTAGATAAAAGAACAATTCGCAAATGTAAGCAAATTGTGTAGGAAAAATAAATGTTAAAAAAAGTCAAGTAAAGAAAGATAAAAATTAAAAGAAAAAGTAAGAAGAAGAAATATATAAATAAAAAAATATAAAAGTGAATAAATAAATAATTGCTTAAGTGAGTGAAATTATAGCTTAAATTAAAACAAGTTAAATTAATAACCAGGTATTTTAAACCCCATATATGTATTTATTTTAAGATATAATCCACGATAAACATTTTGAAATGATTCTCTTATATACTGTATACTTAATTGATTCAAGGTCATTGACCTAGTTTTCGTTTATATACTTTCGTTTTATTTATTGCATCTAACAGGGTGCCTAAGTGTCTAGTGTTAAATTTTTATATAATTTTTCTATTTTTTTTGTTTGAATTTTAAATCGAAATGTAGTATTTTAATAAGGTGTTGAAATTTAGGAAGTTGGAAAAAATTTGAATATTATATTTACTTTTTGAATAATATATTGTATTATGAAGTGCTAAAATCTTTTTGTTGTGATTTATTTTAGCTGGTTCGGATAAAGTAAAGACACAAATGATAGTAGGGATTACCAAACGTATAGAAAAAGGAAGCTAAATACAGGTAGTCAATGGTTGAGTTGGGCAAAGGTCGTTTCAAGTCATCGAAGGACGACGCCATACATTCTTCGGTTGTGATATTAACATTTTAGTTTTAGTTTAGCATAAGTGACCAGAATCTTCCTATCTATTTGGTTTTTTTTATGATCATTTTACTTAGCAAACCCCTATTACAAGCATGCAATGTAAATAATACTTCTGTGTAGCTTTAGTTTCCATCTCGGTTTAGCTCACTTTATTCCCCCCGCCCGATTGCCGACGAGCCAGAGCCGGGTTTTCATGCATGCTAGAGCAAAACAAAAACTTGTATAAGTATAACTTATAGGTTGTACGCTACATAGATAATTATTTTTGGCGCCCAACGTGGGGCCCACGTCTTGTAAAACCTCTTGTTTTAAGCAAATAATGTAAGTTAGTTGTTAATAAAATTGCCTCCGTGTGCCTCACCATTTTATATCTGGCTTAAATTTCATATTTTACAGAAAATACTTTTAAGTTCTGCGTTCCTTATATTTTTATAGGGGTTATTTTGGAAATAAATTCTAAGTTAATTTACCTAAATAGCAAACATAAAATTTTCATCTTTTGAAGCTTTTTTCACGACTTTTTCTGGAAATTTTAAAACCTGTTGCAATTGCTGACGGGATAACAAACCGATAAGTCATTACTTTATGTTTTACACTTCCTATTTTTTTTCTTACGTAAATAGACTATAGTCGGAATTTAAGAACTGAACTAACGGGTCGGTTCTTAAGCACATAATTGACTTACATTTGCTTCAGATATGGAATCGAAGAATAGCTAATCCTGTGGATGCTCTGTGCCATCTGAAGACATTTTTCTTTACCAGCTCTTAAGAGAAACATGTTTATTTTTTTTTCTTTCACTTCTAAACATCACACCGAGAATATTAAACACAAATTTTATGTCTTTACCCACCCCATATGAACTTTGTCATTTTAAATCAAAACTTCAACATATCGAGATATCTTTTTTTATATACATATATAATTTTTTTTTGCTTTATAGCATTTTTTTCCCCCTTTGATTATCCTGTCGGTATAATAGGAAGGTTACTGGCTTTTAGTTTAACGCATTTATTTTCTAATTCAAATTGATATTGCTAGAACTAAAACAAGTAAGAGCGCTATATTCGGCTGTGCCGAATCTTATATACCCTTCACATTGACCTTTCGCAATCCCAATTTTTTTTTATTTTTAACCATTTTTTTACTTATGAAATATTTCTAATTTTTAAATAGGCTCTAAGGCCAACTCTACAGAAGTTGTGGGCATTTTTACATAATTTTTGTAAATTTTGTATGGCAACCCCCTTAGGGCGTGGAGATAGGGGGTAAGTATATTGTAGGAATATGTTTGGGAGGGCAAACTAATAGGGGTCGGTAATACACTTTATTGCTCTAAGGCCAACTCTGAAGAAGTTGTGGGCATTTTATCATTTTTGTAAATTTTGTGTGGCAACCCCATTAGGGCGTGGAGATAGGGGGTAAGTATGTTCAAGGAATATGTTTGGGCGGGCAAACTAATAGGCGCCGGTCGTACACTTTATTGCTCTAAGGCCAACCCTGAAGAAGTTGTGGGCATTTTATCATTTTTGTAAATTTTGTATGGCAACCCCATTAGGGCGTGGAGATAGGGGGTAAGTATGTTCGAGCAATATATTTGGGCGGGCAAACTAATAGGGGTCGGTCGTACACTTTATTGCTCTAAGGCCAACTCTGAAGAAGTTGTAGGCATTTTATAATTTTTGTAAATTTTGTATGGCAACCCCATTAGGGCGTGGAGATAGGGGGTAAGTATGTTCTAGGAATATGTTTGGGAAGAGGAACTAATAGGGGTCGGTCGTACACTTTATTGCTCTAAGGCCAACTCTGAAGAAGTTGTGGGCATTTTTACATAATTTTTGTAAATTTTGTATGGCGACCCCCTTAGGGCGTGGAGATAGGGGGTAAGTATGTTTTAGAAATATGTTTGGGAGGGCAGACTAATAGGGGTCGGTAATACACTTTATTGCTCTAAGGCCAACTCTGAAGAAGTTGTGGGCATTTTATCATTTTTGTAAATTTTGTATGGCAACCCCATTAGGGCGTGGAGATAGGGGGTAAGTATGTTCTAGGAATATGTTTGGGAGGGCAAACTAATAGGGGTCTGTCGTACACTTTATTGCTCTAAGGCCAACTCTAAAGAAGTTGTGGGCATTTTATCATTTTTGTAAATTTTGTATGGCAACCCCATTAGGGCGTGGAGATAGGGGGTAAGTAAAATCTAGGAATATGTTTGGGAGGGCAAATTAATGGGGGTCGGTCGTACACTTTATTGCTCTAAGGCCAACTCTGAAGAAGTTGTGGGCATTTTATCATTTTTGTAAATTTTGTATGGCAACCCCATTAGGGCGTGGAGATAGGGGGTAAGTATGTTCTAGGAATATGTTTGGGAGGGCAAACTAATAGGGGTCGGCCGTACACTTTATTGCTCTAAGGCCAACTCTGAAGAAGTTGTGGGCATTTTATCATGTTTGTAAATTTTGTATGGCAACCCCATTAGGGCGTGGAGATAGGAGGTAACTATGTTCTAGGAATATGTTTGCGGGGCAAACTAATAGGGGTCGGTCGTACACTTTATTGCTCTAAGGCCAACTCTGAAGAAGTTGTGGGCATTTTTTCATTTTTGTAAATTTTGTATGGCAACCCCATTAGGACGTGGAGATAGAGGGTGAGTATATTCTAGGAATATGTTTGGGAGGGCAAACTAATAGGGGTCGGTCGTACACTTTATTGCTCTAAGGCCAACTCTGAAGAAGTTGTGGGCATTTTATCATTTTTGTAAATTTTGTATGGCAACCCCATTAGGACGTGGAGATAGGGGGTAAGTATGTTCTAGGAATATGTTTGGGAGAAGAAACTAGTAGGGGTCGGTCGTACACCTTATTGCTCTAAGGCCAACTCTGAAGAAGTTGTGGGCATTTTATCATTTTTGTAAATATTGTATGGCAACCCCATGAGGACGTGGAGATAGAGGGTGAGTATATTCTAGGAATATGTTTGGGAGGGCAAACTAATAGGGGTCGGTCGTACACTTTATTGCTCTAAGGCCAACTCTGAAGAAGTTGTGGGCATTTTATCATTTTTGTAAATTTTGTATGGCAACCCCATTAGGGCGTGGAGATAGGGGGTAAGTATGTTCTAGTAATATGTTTGGGAGGGCAAACAAATGGGGGTCGGGCGTACACTTTATTGCTCTAAGGCCAACTCTGAAGAAGTTGTGGGCATTTTATCATTTTTGTAAATTTTGTATGGCAACCCCATTAGGGCGTGGAGGTAGGGGGTAAGTGTGTTCTAGGAATATATTTGGGAGGGCAAACTAATAGGGGTCGGTCGTACACTTTATTGCTCTAAGGCCAACTCTGAAGAAGTTGTGGGCATTTTATCATTTTTGTAAATTTTGTATGGCAACCCCATTAGGGCGTGGAGATAGGGGGTAAGTATGTTCTAGGATTATATTTGGGAGGGCAAACTAATAGGGGTCGGTCGTACACTTTATTGCTCTAAGGCCAACTCTGAAGAAGTTGTGGGCATTTTATCATTTTTGTAAATTTTGTATGGCAACCCCATTAGGGCGTGGAGATAGGGGGTAAGTATGTTCTAGGAATATATTTGGGAGGGCAAACTAATAGGGGTCGGTCGTACACTTTATTGCTCTAAGGCCAACTCTGAAGAAGTTGTGGGCATTTTCATATCATTTTTGTAAATTTTGTATGGCAACCCCCTCAGGGCGTGGAGATAGGGGGTAAGTATATTCTAGGAATATGTTTGGGAGTAGAAATTAATGGGGGTATGTGATACATTTTTTTCCTCTACGGGCAAGTCCGGGGAAGTTATAGCGGTTTTTACCTTATTTTTTAAAATTTTGTATGGCAACCTTGTCAGGGGCTAGAGATAGAGGGTAAGTATGTTCCACAAAAATGTTTGGATCGAAAAAATAATTCGGGTCGGTCTTACATTTTACCTTTGTAGGAGAACCCTGGAAGCCGTAGGAGCGATTTTAAAAATGTTTAAATTAAGCTTTGTATGGCAACGCTGTTATATGTATGAACACTCATACTAATAAAATTTTTGTTTTGGGTGTGTTTCAATAATATAGACATGACTGATTCTGTTTTTTTCTTTTTTTGTTGTTTTTTTTTTATTATTACATGTAAAAGTATGTTCTTTGTTGTTGTAGACTTAAAAAACCGAGGTAGTCGTGGTTTTTTGCTTATATCTCGGTCATTTATCGGGCGATTTTGCTGAATTTCAATACCGATTTTCTCGCGACTATCTGTGACAGTTTGAGACCACATTCGGGTCTGACCGATATCGGGGGGCTTCAGAAAGTTGATTTCAACCATAACACGGACAGACGGACAGACGGACATCGCTAAATCGGCTTCCCTATCTATAAGGATCCAGAATATATGTACTTTATGGGGTCCCAAATGGATAATAAAGGAATTACAAACGGAATGACAAACTTATATATACCCTTATCACTTATGTGAAGGGTATAATAAAAAAAATAATAAAAAGCGTTTCGTTCCATCTGAGAGATGGATTAATGCTTGTCCGTTAGTCAAGTGTTGCCAAAGAGACTTTTAATGGAAAAAAGCATAGTGTATATGAAAAGTAAACTTCGTCCTAACTTACAAAATAAAAACAGAAGGAAAACACTGATACCGTATACTTTTCTCTGTTAGTAATAGGGAGTAGAGCTTTCGAAGTTAAATAGGTGATGTTTACAACCAAATACACTACTACCGTTCAAAGAGTACTGATGATGAAATTGCGTAGCTGCTTTCGAAAATGCATTCTACTCGGCTAGTAGCGGTAGAAAAATCAGCTTTTTTCAAATTGAAAGTTTCTTTCAACATTAACGGAAAATAATAATTTCTTCTAATAAAAAGAATTTATATGAACTAAAGCCAGACTAAAAATCAAAAATTTGTAATAAAAACAATTATTTCAACAATAATAATAAATAATAAACAATAATAACAATAAATAAAAATTAACATAGAACTAAAAAGTTTACACAAAATGCCTGTAAGGAGCAACGAGAATTTAACAGCACTTCCACCTGCGGCTTCGGCTACTAATCAAGATCCTAAAGGTCTTCCTACTCCACTGCCACCGCTAGTTGCAAATGTTTGTGAGATATGTAGGAATTATATTTCAGTCAAGGCTCAAGCATTGAAGGCTAACTGCAACCACTATTTTCATAAGTCATGTTTTAGTAAATATGCCCAAGACAAAACAAACTGTCCTAACTGTAATTCTCAAATTGCATTGGGCAGTACAAATCCAAAAACTTCCTCAAATATGTCCGTAACTACTAGAAATCAAGTTTGTTGCAGCAGACAGATGAAAACAGATTTTTAAGTACTTCACAGCAAATACCTCTTACCCCAAATACAACTTCAAGTACAAACTCGTCGCCTGCAGAGCCAGAGCAACAACATAATTTCATATGTAATTTGGTTACATCAGCTGTTGGAGCCCAACAGGCTGAAATGCTATCGAAACTACGATTGACACAAATTATTCAGAACAATATCGAATTAGGTTTCCAACGGATGAACGTATATAGTAATGAAAATATTGCAATTTCTAGCTATTGGCCCGATAATAATCAAAATATCCCAAATAACCTTCCTCCGGATAATCATATTTAGGGTGTAGAAAATCGGACTCTTAACCAACTTCTAGGCTTACCTCAACCTAATAGTCAGGAAAATATCATTAACTTTGTTTCAAATCTGTCGGCCAATTCGAAGAAAGTAAACTCTGGCATCTCCGCAGATCTAACTATGCGCCCGGATAAAGTTAGTCAGATTATTAGTAATTGGAGATTGAAGTTTAGCGGAAATACATCCAGTCTACCGGTGGATGCATTTCTTAATAGAGTAGAAGCTCTCACAAATCAGACATTAGGGAGAAATTTTGCTTTGTTGTGCAGAAATGCTAGTGCACTGTTTGAAGGTAAGGCCATTGATTGGTACTGGCGGTATCATAAGACAGTTAGAGAAATACAGTGGCAAAACTTATGTACGTCATTACGTAGACAATTTAAGTAAGGGTAATAAACCTATAGATAGCCAACAAAAGCATAAGCTTAATGAAGTAGTAGAATTATTCCCAAGAAGGTCTAGGCAAAACATCTTAAGTAAGGTAAGTCACGTAATTGATGTAAGCGAAGCAAAGCCCATCAAGCAAAGGTACTTCCCTGTTTCACCCGCAATAGAGAAGCTTATGTATGATTAGGTAGACCGGATGATAGCGTTAGGGGTAATTAAGGAGTCCAACAGCGCTTGGAACTCACCGTGTGTTCTAGTGAGAAAACCAGGCAAGAACAGATTGTGTCTAGATTGTAGAAAAGTAAACAAGGTCACTGTTAAGAATACATATCCTCTTCCATTCATCGACGGTATATTGAGAAGATTACCGAGAGCGAAATTTATTACCAGTTTGGATCTTAAAGATGCCTTTTGGAAAATTCCTTTAGATCCAAAATCAAGAGAAAAAAAACAGCATTCACAGTACCAGGACGGCCATTATACCTGTATAAAGTAATGCCGTTTGGTATGTGTAATGCCGGCTCATCTGCGGAATGAAGTTTTTATATACCTCGATTATTTACTGGTTATTTGAAATTCTTTTGATAATCATTTGGATGTTTTGGCACAAGTTGCTAAACGGTTTCGTGAGGCGTGTGGAGAAAAGTAGTTTTTGTATGGAGGAAGTGAGGTACCTTGGACACATAATTCGTAAAGGCGTCATTCGCACTGACCCTGATAAAGTAAAAGATATAGTTGATTACCCGACACCTGCTTCAGTAAAAGAGATTAGGCGGTTCCGTGGAATGACGGGTTGGTACCGTAAGTTTATAGGAAACTATGCATCACTAACGACCCCACTAACGGATTTGTTGAAAGGTAGAAGAAGATTTGTGTGGAACGAAGAGGCGAATGAATCCTTCGAAGCGTTAAAGCGTCATATAAGCTCTGCTCCCGTATTGCACAGTCCGGACTTTAGTGAACGCTTCTATATTCATTGTGACGCAAGCAAGACAGGTATTGGTAGCGTTCTAGTCCAGAAAAATTCTGAGGGTGATGAAGTTCCTTTGGCATTTATGTCAAAGAAATTAAACAAAGCCCAAAGGAATTATTCCGTGACCTTGCAGCTGTGCTAAGCATTAAGAAGTTTCCCCCTACATTGAAGGTCATGAGTTCACCATAGTGACTGATCACGCATCCCACATGTGGCTCATGACCCAAAAGGACTTGACTTCCTGACTAGCAAGATGGGCACTTAAACTTCAAGGGTTTTACTTCAAGATACAGCATCGTAAAGGCACACAAAATGTCGTTCCAGACGCACTCTCCCGTATCCCTTCGTCTGATTATGACCTTTGTTCATCCGAGGAACAACGTAATTTAGCAGTCGATAGTCTTTCCGATGACAGTGGGATTTTTATCGATTTGAAATCACCTCATTTCCAGTCCGATGAGTATATAGAACTTATCACAAATTTTACTCAAAACAAGAATAAATTTCCTGACATTAAAATCTTGGACGGATACATATACAGGCGAACAGAGCACTCGACTGGGGAACAACTTAATGACGATTTTTGTTGGAAACTTTGTATCCCAACAGGTTTAATACAGGACGTTTTGCGTAAGGCTCACGATGACCCTTTGTCGGCTCACTTCGGAATTAATAAACCCTTGAGCGTGTACGCAGATATTATTTTTGGCCAAATTTGGTTAATTTTGTTAGAGATTATGTAAACCAATGCGAGATATGCAAATCTACGAAGCATCCAAACTATGTCTTGATACCACCTTTGGGACGAATCCCTATGCCTGAGCGTTTATTTCAGAGACTCTATATAGATTTTTTAGGGCCCTATCCAAGATCCAGAGGCGGTAACATTGGGATATTTGTCGTGCTTGACCACTTCTCAATATTCTGTTTCTTAAAGTCAGTTAAAAAACTTACTGCCGATGTAGTTACTAAGTACCTTGAGGAGGAAATTTTTCATACTTTTGGCATTCCTGAAACAATTGTCTCTGATAACGGCGCCCAATTCAAATCAAAAGTTTTAAGGAAACTGTTAGATCAATATGGAATAGCTCATTTCCTTACAGCAGCGTACTCGCCACAGGCAAATACCTCTGAGCGAGTAAATCGTTCAGTCATAGCGGCTATTAGAGCTTATGTTAACCTGGACCTAAAGAATTGGGATGAAGTTTTAAGTAGTATTGCATGCGCGCTGCGTTCTAGTGTTCACTTATCTGTTGGTGTAGCCCCGTATTACCTGGCATTTGGTCAGAACATGGTAACTAACGGCAACACATATACGTTATTAAGGAAACTAGGTGCGTTAGAGGATAGATCCATAAATTTTGAGCGAGAGGACTCGATGGAGGTTATTAGAAGAAGAGCTATGGAATTAATGGAAAATCAATTTAAGAAAAATGAGCGGAAATACAATTTGAAGTCGAGAGTAACAAATTTTATAGAAGGTCAAGAGGTTTTAGAAGGAATTTTAAGCAGTCAAATTTTGAGAAAGGTTATAACGCAAAACTTGATCATGTTTTTGTGAAAGCTCGAATAAGGAAGAAGAAAGGCGAATGTAATTATGAACTGGAGGATTTGATGGGTAATTATTTTGGGCAAATATCATACGAAGGACATTAAACTTATGTGAAAATTACCGCCAGCGAGATCGCATTTTGGCCTTGCTTCGCCCGAAAATACGATCTTGTGGGGGGGGGGGGGACTGTGTAATATGCTGGCTAAGAATATTTATTTTATAAACTAATTTCAAACTTAACGGATACAGAACAGGGAGAAAATGAGCTGTGAAATGAAAAGATACGTAAATTAACACCATAAGATATTCACCACTAGCCACATGCTTAAGGTTTTGTTTCTGTAAAAAGCATTAACATATTTAATAGTATTAGTAACTTTTTACTATTCCAATTAAGCTATTTGGCCCATACTTCAGTTTTGGTATAAAAAGGCAAATTTTGCTAAAATGCGGTCTTTTTAATAACTTCAATTTTCGAAAAGAATCATAACCGCGAGTAAGTTTTTCATTATATTTTATTGTACCAAAAATTTTAATCGAATTGGATTAAAATCTACAAAACTCAGTGGTTTAAATTAACTTTTTTTTCGAAATATTACAAACAAGTTATAAATTTTAAACTTTAAAATAAGTGTTCCGCCAAGTTTGGTGATATTGAAGTTAAAAACTAATTGGTTCTATATGGTGCCACTCCTAAAGAGGTAATATTTTAAACTATTAAACAAAAAAAACAATTTTTCAGATTGGCACCTAATTCCTACTTTTCATATCTTAAAACCTAACCTGAAACGAAACTTGTAACCTAGGAGGATAGAGGCTTGAATAACACCTGAATTAAATGCACTCCATTGTATTGACCAGGCAATAGCATTCAAAACGTTTTAAAGGCCGTATCACTATTCTTAACATACCATCAAATTTTTGGATAATTGGCAAGCCACCTATGGAAAGGGATATAAGGTTATTAATAACCAGGTATTTTAAACCCCATATATGTATTTATTTTAAGATATAATCCACGATAAACATTTTGAAATGATTCTCTTACATACCTTATACTTAATTGATTTAAGGTCATTGACCTAGTTTTCGTTTATATACTTTCGTTTTATTTACTGCATCTAACAGGGTGCCTAAGTGTCTAGTGTTAAATTTTTATATAATTTTTCTATTTTTTTTTGTTTGAATTTTAAATCGAAATGTAGTATTTTAATAATGTGTTGAAATTTTAGGAAGTTGGAAAAAATTTGAATATTATATTTACTTTTTAAATATTACTTGTTGTGTTTTAAAGTGTGAATGTCAAAAAAATTTAAATTTTATATAAAATCTAATTTTTTTTGACATTCACATTTCCAAATATCCGCTGAGCTCTTGATATTACCTGAATAAGTGAGCCCTGGAAAAGAACGTGCCTTGCTAATGTCCCGACTAGACACGCAATTTGCTATGTCTTAATACGATCTTCTTACAGTAAAGCGATGATATATTTGTCTTCCTCTAGCTTACGAACATCACATTGCTGAATGGCCATTCAACGGTGGATTCATCTTCAAAAGTAAGTCAAAAATATTGTTTAACTTATTAGTGATACTGTCATTAAAATTCGTGCAAATTATTAAAGTTATAAGCTTTTGAGGAAAAAAATTAATAGCATTATTAAAAAAAAAAATAAATAAAATAAAAGATTGCTAAGAGTTAAAGGTAGATAAAAGTACAATTCGTAAATGTAAGCAAATTGTGTAGGAGAAATAAATGTTAAAAAATGTCAAGTAAAGAAAGATAAAAATTAAAAGAAAAAGTAAGAAGAAGAAATATATAAATAAAAAAATATAAAAGTGAATAAATAAATAATTGCTTAAGTGAGTGAAATTATAGCTTAAATTTAAACAAGTTAAAATAATAACCAGGTATTTTAAACCCCATATATATATTTATTTTAAGATATAATCCACGATAAACATTTTGAAATGATTCTCTTATATACCTTATACTTAATTGATTTAAGGTCATTGACCTAGTTTTCGTTTATATACTTTCGTTTTATTTACTGCATCTAACAGGGTGCCTAAGTGTCTAGTGTTAAATTTTTATATAATTTTTCTATTTTTTTTGTTTGAATTTTAAATCGAAATGTAGTATTTTAATAAGGTGTTGAAATTTTAGGAAGTTGGAAAAAATTTGAATATTATATTTACTTTTTAAATATTACTTGTTGTGTTTTAAAGTGTGAATGTTAAAAAAATTTAAATTTTATATAAAATCTAATTTTTTTTGACATTCACATTTCCAAATATCCGCTGAGCTCTTGATATTACCTGAATAAGTGAGCCTTGGAAAAGAACGTGCCTTGCTAACGCCCCGACTAGACACGCAATTCGCTATGTCTTAATACAAGCAATAACGCAGGCAGAATTGCTTATTTTCAGGAGGATGGGAAAACGTTCATGTCTTTTAACAATAAATTAAAAAATTTGCTGAGAAATGTTGCTTTACATTTTCATTTTAATAAACAAATTTCACAAGAAAATATGTTTAAAAATCAGCAAAAATACTAATATTACTTGTATTTTATATATTTCACTTATTTTGTTTGCTAATTTCTTAGAATTTTTTTGTGTTTTTTTTTGTTTTCTTTTTGTACAAACAATATATGAATTTGACAGCTTGTGTTAAAAGATTATTGCTTAGCAATGTATTATGATACTTATTGCTAGATATGTATTTGAATACATATTTATACGGTCCACACGTTAATATCTAGTGTTGGCAATAGAATTTGACAGTTGCCACGGCAATAATTGCCTTGCTGATTGCTCGTGTAGTTGGGTAGTAAGGCGAAAACATGAATGAATACGAAGACAAAGTTTCCATTTTGTTTTTTGCATTTTATAAACTTTGAAGAACAGTACCTACTTATAATATAGGAAAATTACACTAAGTGTGAAGAGTTAAGCTATTTAAAGAAAAATACCAAAACGTCAAAAGCTCCCCAAATGCAATTGATATAAAAACAGAAGCTGTCAAAAAAAATGTAAAAATGTTTAACTTAAACTTGACGTTTTAAGATTAAAACTCAAAACATGTTGTCAATTTGATCAGTTTATAGCTTCCTCTTTCCAATTTTTCACAGTTCTCGTATAGAAAAAAAGAGAACGAAAAAATTTCTGTCGGCTTAATAAAATCCTTAGTGTGAAAGCTTAAGGCAAGTACAAAGAGAATTGAAAAAATGTCCTCTGTCTGCCAACTGTAAAAGCAGACAGGGCTTTTAGCTGTCATTCTTTTCGCCATTTAAGTTTATTATTTTTGCAATTCCTAGAAAGAAAAGGGTAGAACTTTAGAAAAATTTATAAAATTTTAATTTAAGTTAAAAAAAGTTCAACTAAAACATTTTACTTCATAAAAAAATTGTGAAGAAAACTTGAAATTGCTTTTTAGCATGTTCTCCACTCAAAGCAATTAGCGATCGTTGTGTGGTTATTCTGCCGGCATTGTTGAAGTATAAATTACTACGTGGAGACGCAGATTAACTTAGGGTCTACACGTAGAAATATTCTCTACTGCAATTTTCAAATTTGATCAAATTGAAACGAATAGACCCCAATTTGTCATATGTAGCAATCCTTTGAGCAATGATTGCATGGGCAATCGCCTTAGCAATTACTGCCAAGCTTATAAACGATGGTTAAGTTTTAAAAGCCGATGGTAAATGTGAAGCACACCTTAACCTGAAGTTTTTTTTTGAATTTTATTTGACATTTCTAAATTTCAGACTTACTCAATTTGAATCATGGAAAGATACACGATCAATGCGTTAAAGTTATTCAGGCCTATGATGGTGTAAAATATGTATTTTCGCGATGGCAGGTTGCTAAGTGTTTTATAATGCTGCGCTTAGCCGCAGCACGTTTTGATTCTTCTAAGCACTGTTAGGTGCTCAGCTAGAATAGTGAGAATACTCTTTTGTTGGTTTCAAGAAAGATTCTGATTTTATTTAATAATTCTTACCGCTATTTATACTAAAATTTTATTCATAATTTTGCTTACACTATAGTTATTATTTGTTATTATTAAAAATCGCAAAACTTCAAATCAGCAAATTCAATTTTGGGTAATTTGATTCCTTCCAAATTCATGACGATACAATGTGTGTATGTCAGTGCAATTGATTGTCTACGTTCTTGAGTGTGAGAAAAATAAAATGTTAAGTTCGCACTTTTTATTTTGGAGGAATCAATTGTTATTTTTAAATAGTTGGAATAATGGGACCAACTTTTAATGAGTGTGATCAACACACTACACCTCCGTCCTCAAGATTGAATTTATGATTGAAATGAAATGAATTAAATCTAAAAATATAATAAATGAATTAATTCTATTAAAATGCCATATTACATTTAGCAATATTTAAATTTGAGATAGCTAATATAAATCATTTTTAATTGCTGTAATAATTATTATAAATTGTTTTTTATTTGCTTACATTAATTCTTAGGTTTATACAATTTAGGGATATTATTATGGTAAATTTTTTCTAGGTTATCAACCTTTAGTAATGAATTTACTCCTAATCTTTTTATTATTTTATATGGTTCCGTGTATGGGCTCTGGTTCTTTTTTCGAGATTCTAATTTTATCAATACCAAATCTCCTATATTAAAATTACTAATGTTTGTATATTTGTCATAAATTTCTTTTGATTTTTGTTTAGCAATGTCTATTAATTTTTTAGCATTCTCTAATGATGTTTTTAATCTAATTTTTATTTCATTTGCGTAATTTTCCATGTCATAACATTTACTTGTGTTTTTTATTTTGTCCGTTGGTAATGCTGCTAGTTTACCGTAAATTAACTCGTAAGGTGAATAGTTAGTGCCGATATGTGGTGTCGTGTTATATGCAAATGTATAGTATGGTACCCATTTGTCCCATTCATGATCATCAACAAAATTTAATAAATATTCATTTAATACACGATGGTTTCGTTCTAAAGAACCTATTGACTGATGGTGATATGGTGCTGAAAATTGTTGGTTTATATTTAACAAATTACAAACTTCTTTTAATAACTCGTTATTAAACTCAGTACCTCTATCAGATTTTAAATTTTCAAAACATCCGTACCTTAGAATAAATTGCTCAACTAATGTTTTAGCAATATTTTTAGCGTCTTTTGTCTCAATTGGATGTGCTATTACGTATTTTGTTAATTCACATTGCATTGTAAGTATGTATCTGTAACCATTAGATATTCTTAAAGGTTCAACAGTATCTATTTCTATTGTCTCAAAACTAGTGTTAGGACTTTCTGTTATGATCATTTTTTCTTTAATGTGCTTCGTTTGTTTATTTCTTAGACATTTATCGCACTTGTTAGTATAATCTCTAACCATCTTTCTCATATTTTTCCATACGTAACGTTGTTTTAATTTTAGGACAGTTTTTCTTATACCAAAATGCCCTGATATTGGTGAATTGTGGAATTCTTCTATAATTTTCATTTGCGCTCTTTTATTCGTAATGTGTTACAAAGGTTTATATAATATAATATTCAATTTAAAGTTTCTATATTTGTTTGATTTCAATATTTTCTGGTATACCTCATTATAAATTTTGTTCAAATATCTATATGATATGAGCTCAAAAATATTATCTTCGCATGATAAAGCGAGATTTTTTATATTTTGCTTATGCATATAAATCATTAACTTCTCTAGTGACAAAACGTATATTGCTAGATCTTCATTAACGTTCATTACAAAGCTATTATTTTCAGTTTCTATGGTGCCATCCTTGGGTCCATTTTTCATATTTCTTATACCGGTTTTTATAGTATTAAATTTTAATTCACGTATATTCTTTATATCTTGTAGAGATGTACATTCCCACATATGATTATTATGTTGGCCTTGGGATATGTCATTCATATTATAAATTTCCACATTCTCAGTATTTTCCTTTGCTTTCATTCCACGTGTTGTTACTAAAATTTTTGATGGTTTACTTTTGTCTTCTTCTACAGGTATCATACTTTTCAACATCTCAGAATCTAATTTTATCCTTGACAGAGCATCTGCGTTCGTATTTATTTTTCCTCTTTTATAAACAATTTCAAAATCATAGTCCGATAAATCTATTCGTATCCTAGTCAACTTAGATGAAGGATTTTTATGTGAAAAAAGTGAAACAAGTGGTCTGTGATTCGTTACCACAATAAATTTTCTACCATACAAATATGGTCTGAAGAATTGTACACCCCAGTGGATCGCGAGTAGTTCTTTCACAGTGACTGGTTTATTTAAATCATGCTTTCCTAAGGTTTTGCTTGCATAAGAAATCGGCAAATCTTTTCCAATTTTCCCTTGTGATAAAACAGCTCCTAATGCATAATTCGATGCGTCAGTAGTCAATATAAAGGGTTTTTCAAAATCTGGATATCTTAGTATTGGTGCGCTAATTAATTTCGTCTTTAATGGGTCAAAAGCTTGTTGATAATCTTCAGTCCATTCAAATTCTTTTCGTTTTTTAGTCTGGTCGTTTAGACATTTTTTGATTTCAGCAAAATCTTTTATGAAACGTATTTTGAAGGATCTGTTCGTATACTGTTTTTCGTTATTTGGTGTCCTAAATAAATTACTTCGGATTTCAAAAATACACATTCTGATGCATTTAATTTTAAGTTATATTTTGACAAACGTTCGAATACTTTCACCAAGTTTTCATTATGATGTTTTAAACTGCATCCAAATACAATAATATCGTCTACGTATGAAAATGCTTTGGAGTCTAAGCCACTTAATGCTATTGTTAACATCCTTTGAAAACTATTGGAAGAAATCTTCAAACCAAATGGTAATCGTTTAAATTGATAATGACCATCCCTAGTTGAAAATGCCGTTAGATGTCTCGAATTTTCGTCTAAATTTATTTAATAAAATGAGCTAGTCATGTCCAGAGTTGAAAAATATTTTGCTCTTCCTAAACGGTCTAATACATCCTCTAGTCTTGTTAATGGAAATTTATCATTTACTATCTTTTTGTTGAGTTGTCGGAAATCTACGACTAGTCTCCATTTTTTTTCACTCTTGCTCTTTTTCGGCACTACCAATAATGGTGAATTATATGCACTAGTTGATGGTTCAATGATGTCTTCATCCAATAATTGTTGTACTTGATTAATAATTTAATCATATTGTGTATGTGGTAATCTATAATTCTTTATATAAACTGGTGTATTGTCTGAGGTTTTTAAATTTTGTGTATAAAAATTATTAGAAGTTAATGTCTCTCCCTTCAAATGAAAAATGTCTTCATAGTCCTTGAAAATCTGTATCAATTCTGTTCTTGCTTTTTCATTCTTAACGTCAATTTTCAAAGTGTCTATTAATTTGCTAAACCTGTCTTCGCTAAAATTTGTTTCTCTAAGTCTATGTGTATTTTGTACTATTGTGTAGTTTCGTAGAGGTTCTATTTCAAAATCAATGTTTTCTAAAATTATGTCGTTATCTGTTGTATTCAGTATTTTGACATGGTGATTTCCTTTTCTTGGTAATATTGTATTACTTACAAATATACCTGGTTTAATTTCTTTATTAAGAATAATGCTGTCCTCACATATATTCAAATTTATAGGATGAATACTTTCAGATCGTTTTTCTACCTTTATGCAATAATTTTTATTTATCCATGATTTCATAGGTACAGTAATCTCTTCGTTCTCCAAAGTGAGAGTTAGTGTAAAAGTTTCATAGTCAATTTTGCATAAGAATCTTGAAAAGAAATCCCTTCCTAAAATTCCGTCCGTTGGAATTGGAAATTCTTCGTCAAAGATGTGAAATATATATTGTTCGGTGAAATTGTTGATGGTGAAACTTCATTCTGATGTTCCTATAGATTTAATTTTTTTTGTAGTGATACCTGTAAAGCTAATTGATCTTTCTTTGTCGATATGTATGGAATCTTCGTTTAATTTATTGATTTTACACAAAGAGATTTCTGCTCCAGTGTCTATTAAAAATGTAAGTTTTAAATGTTTGCCTAAGTTTAATTCAATGAAATTTGTAATGTTATTCGATATTTGGAAAACATTATCTAATCGTATTATTGGTCCTCCGGATAGTGGGTTTGTACAGTTTCTTGATCCACCTCCGGGTCTTCGTAGTTTTCCTGTACGTTGTGCACATTTCTATTCTGAAAATTTTTATTCCGATTATTTCCGTTATTGTGATTGCGATTATTATTGTTACTATTATTATATCTAACACCATTTCGGTTATTATTATAATTATTACCAGAATGGTTGTTGCTATAGTTTGTTGGTCTATTATTTCTAGTATTAGTATTATTACCAAAATTGTTATTGTTGTTATTATTATTTGACCCATTGTTGTTGGAATTTGTCCTACTATTGCTGTAATTATTTCTGTTGTTGTTAGGACCAAAATTATTTCTTCTATTATTGTTATTAAAAAAATTGTTATTTCTATTGTTCAAATTTCTTTGGTTATTTCCCCGATTTCCATTATTCGAGAAATACAAAACTTGTTCCGTGTTAGTAGCGAATTTTTCCAGCTCTAAGGCTAATTGTAATGCCTCATCTAGATTTTTGGGTCTTGATGCGAATAGTGTAGGTTTAAGTTCTCCTTTTAAACCGTTCTTAAATACGTTCAGGGAGTAATCATTGTTGATTTGTTTTACCGTTGCAGCCTGAATTTCACTGCAATTTTCTATATTTTTAATCTGCAATTCATTCAACTGAATTGATAATAATTTCTCATGATAAGTATTCACAGTCAATGTCTTCTGCGTAAATGTGCTTAACAATGTTAGGATCTGAGAAACAGTCTTTTTGGACCTATATCTACTAGTCAAAGATTCTTTCAGTTCTTGAAACGTTTTCGGTTCAGACACTCCTTTTGCACTGCGTACTAGGTTTGTGAGTTTAACATTATAAACAAAAGATATAAGTATTGCTTTATTTGTATTATCTAAAGTTGTGTCTATTAGTTCTACTATTGTTAGGAACGATTGTAAGTCTTTATAATTTCCTTTGAATTCAGGAATAATTTTTATAGCGGTCTCTAAATTAAAAGTTGCCATATCTAATAAATTTTGTTGTTGACTATTGGGTGTTATTAGGGCTTGTTCGAAAAGAGTTTTCGCTCTATTGTAGTATTTCTCAAATTTTTCTGTTTTTATTTCTGTGTCTTCTGTTTTTAACGTTTTATTTAAAGAGTCATAAAATTCTGTTTTTAACAAATCTATTTCTTCTAACTTACTTATCAATGTTGCCTCCTGATATCCCCTTGATCCTGATTTCTTAAAATTGATTTGGATTTTTTCTAATCTGTTTATTACTGAGTCCATAGAATATTAACTTATACTTGATAAAAAGAAAATTTTGTTTTGGTTATTTATATTTATACTTGTACAACAGCTTTTTTCTCTTAAAATATTTGTTTAATTTGAAAATTAAAAATATTATTACACCTAAACATAATATGCAAAAGGCATCTATCTTTATTGTTGTTCCGAAGTCCATACTTCGTTCTGGGCTATTGTTGTTGATATTGATGACCTCCTCTGTTTTCGATTTTTGGTTTCCCATTTGAGGATTTTAGCTTTCTCTATAAGTTGTTTAAAGTTAATTGATTGCATATATTTTAAGCTTAATTCGATTTTTTCTTAGACTTACACTTTATATGTTTGATATATAATGAGTGTTTGTTAAATAACTGTACAAAATAGAAAACACATTAGTATATTGCTGTGCTAGCTGCCATTAATTTTTTTTCTCGTAAAAATTTTAAAGTTTAAAAATTATCATTTTTTTTTTCTCCTGCTGTATAATGTATTTTTCTGTTTATGCCCCAAACTAGTAATAAGCTGACGATATGCACCCCATATACGTCTCAATTGATTCCTGACGTTAGTTTCTCAGGATTTAGGGGTTTTTTTTTTAAAGTCTACAGATTGGTTGGCAGGTTGCTAAGTGTTTTATAATGCTGCGCTTAGCCGCAGCACGTTTTGATTCTTCTAAGCACTGTTGGGTGCTCAGCTAGAATAGTGAGAATACTCTTTTGTTGGTTTCAAGAAAGATTCTGATTTTATTTAATAATTCCTACCGCTATTTATACTAAAATTTTATTCATAATTTTGCTTACACTATAGTTATTATTTGTTATTATTAAAAACCGCAAAACTTCAAATCAGCAAATTCAATTTTGGGTAATTTGATTCCTTCCAATTTCATGACGATACAATGTGTGTATGTCAGTGCAATTGATTGTCTACGTTCTTGAGTGTGAGAAAAATAAAATGTTAAGTTCGCACTTTTTATTTTGGAGGAATCAATTGTTATTTTTAAATAGTTGGAATAATGTGACCAACTGTTAATGAGTGTGATCAACACACTATAATGGAAACAAGAGTTCAAATCAATTTTCGGTCTGTTTAATCGTCCAAATGTTCGTACAATCGGAAAAATCAGGCAACAATTTTAGCAAACGAGTCTGAAGGAGATGTAAAACCACCAGTGCATGCTAGTTCTGCAGAAAATATTGTTGCTGTTCGCGATAGTGTGACTGAAGAGCAGTTCACCTTCACGCGTTGTAGTGCCCAACAATTGCACCTCGTCGCTGATGAGCGTTATGCGTAAAGACTTGCATTTACACGCTTACAAAGCGCAATTGACTCAAAAATTAAACCCTCTTGACCATTTCAAACGTTGTCAATTGTCAGAATGGCGGCAAGAAATGGAAACCATATTATCTCACGTGGTGGCGATAGAATTGGCCGCCAAGATCATGTGAATTGACACCGTGGGACTTCTTTCTTTGGGACGATTTGAAAGATAAGACGCACGCCGATAAGCCAGCAACAATTTAAAAGCTAATTGATAAGATAATTTCGCCCATTAACGGTATAGAACCTCAATTGTGCCTCAGCGTCATCGAAAATTTTGACCATCGAATGGAGGTTTGCCGCCGAGGTCTTGGAGCCATTTGGCCGATATTTTGTTCCATACATAATTGAACTATACCAATATTATTATAATCAAAAGAAATGACAATAATTTCGTAAATAATATGTGCTTTATTTCAAACCAACGTCGGCCCTTAAAATTGAACCACCCGATACTATTTTTTTTTGCAATTCCTAGGATGAAAATGGTAGTATTATAAAATTTAGGGTGTCTGGTGACAAGTTTATATTTTTTATATGCTTATTTCAGAAACAAACGGTGCGAAAGGAGGATGGCGCCGTTGACATTATCGGTTGTGCGGATTTGTCAGTCACGATGTCGCAGTGGTCGAGTGAGCTTTCCGCTTTCGCTGTGGGGGCATTTTTTAAGAGGAATGCTTTAACCTAATTGTTAGTCGACAATTTTGTTCAAAGTTCAGTATGTACATATGTACCTACATACATCTATATTACAATACATACTTACATCCAAGAATACAAGACACTTTTTGTGTAATTAAATAAAATATGTATTTGACAGCGTTGCCAGCTTTCATTTGTTACATATTTTGTATGGAGTTTGTAATTTTGTTCTAAAAAAAGCTGAGACAATCGCACTGTTTTGCCTATATCTCGGTCGGTACTCAACCGATCTTGCTGATATTAAATAGCAATTGTCTCCAGGATATTTCTAATTGTTTGACGCCAATAACTCGTCCGTATTCGTATTTGACTCCGGAAACAGAGAGCATGGCAATATCGACTTCCTTATCCATAAGAATATATATATTTTATGCGGTCGCAAATGGAAAAAAAAGAAATTACAAACGGAATGGCAAACTGATATATACCCTACCACTATGAGAAGGGTATAATAAGGTGTACATATGGTAAAGCAAAAGCTAAGCTAACTGCAAGTTTTGGATAAGTCACAAGGTTATCGTCGAGCTCCTGTTTGTTTGCCATTTAAGTCCGTAATTTTTTGTTTGACCGCTCTGATTTGTGTTTTGAACCGTGCTCTTGTTTGTTTTTCATTCCGGATTCATCAAGTTTTCGTAATTCAACGCAGAATTTTTTATTAATTCGTGGCTAAAAACTTTTAATTTTTTCAATTAAAGTGAAAAAAATTTAAAAAAAAACTAAAAACATGTCATATCTACCGTTTTCCTTAGTGGTGAGCTATTTCTCTCACCTAATTTTGAGGCTCAAAAAAGATTGTTCCATTCTCAGAACCGCACACTGGCAGCTTGTCATTTGTGCATGGCTTTGGCTCACGGGCTTGGGCGGTGGTTCGTTGCTATTCTGAAATTAGAACTGAACTATAAATTCGTGCCAGCGTTACTCAACCCGGTCTCCCATCATAGGCGTTGGTGTTCGCGCCTAGCATTTCCCTCCCCTAACCGTGGTGTTTAATATGCAATGTTCCTTGAACACCCCTTTCGTACACAACACCAGTCACTTACCTTTACGGATCAATTACTGGTTCTTACAACTACATTAATAAGATCATGTTTTCAAATAATCAAAATACTACTTCTCGCTTATATTTATTATTTTAATGGGTTTTACAAAAACTTACATAGTTACTTCTCCTAACACCCTATGTTCGAACAATTTATAATGATTAATTCTTTTTCTAATTTCGTTAAAGTTATTTCTATGATTTACTTTATGATGGATCCTTATTTTATGTCTTTTTCTTATTTCCTAAATTTCATTCTTTGTTTTATTTCATTTTTTTTTCTTATTTCTTAAATTTATTTCTTTGTTCTATTTCATTTTCTTTTTCTTATTTCTTAAATTTTTTTCTTTGTTTTATTTCATTTTCTTTTCTTATTTCTTTAATTTCTATATTGAATTCCATCTACCTCAACCAAAAGGAAGTAGATTCCGTTGAAGTAGTATCTACCGGAATACCTAATGCCTCTTTCATTAAGGCCATTGACAAAAAAAATTATGATTGATTGTACACGTATTATAACAAAATATTTAGCTCTTATTAACTTTTAATTCCATCACTTATAAATTGTTACGGCAGGTGTAAGAGCGAAAAAAAAGCTTCAAAGAGCAAAATTGTTTTATAACAAAATTTTACGGAAATGTGTTATAATAATTCTATTGCATTTTGTGTGTTAAATTTTTACAATATTTTTTTTTGATGTGCATTATAATCAAAATATATAAAATCAAATAAAAATTTTGAATTTTAAAAGTAACTTGGGGAACGGGTACGAAATTTATACTCTGCAACAATACGAAGCATCACAAAATTGAATTTTTCTTTATTTATTTGAACAAACGAACTACCCAAAACAGTTCCAGCTATAGGGCACTGTTACCCAATGTTCAATGTACCAGTGACGAGTGCCACGTGCCGAATGCACACGATATATTTAAAAATGAAACTACTCTACTAAATAAGTACTTATCTGTTCTGTGGCTGTTGTTGTAGCTGTGGAAACCTTTTTGCTTACTTGACGTCTGTTGTTGGAGACAATTCCTGTGGTGGCTGGTTAAAATTCTTTTGCTGTTGTTATTAGTTAGGCTGTTGTAGGTGGTGTTGCTAATGTTTATTGTAAATGTGGTTGGCTGAAAACTCTCCGGTTGTTGTAGGTTAGTAAAAATCCCTGTAGTTGTTGTAATTTTATCTGTTGTAGCTTGTTAAACTCTGTCGTACCTGGCTGGGCTGTTTATAGGCTGTGTTGTGATTTATTTTAAAATGTAGTTGTTATTTTTTTAATTATAAAACACAAACTGACTTAATGCTATTTTTATCTACTATTTATATTGAACTAAATATGCTGACTTCGTAGAAGTCAGCAATGTTGTGAGAGTGTTGACTCGCATTATCAGGTCAACAACTTTGTGAAAGTGCTGACTCGCATTATCGGGTCAACAACTTTGTGAAAGTGCTGACTTGCATTATCGGGTCAGCACCCTTTATGTTTGTTTAAATTAAACTAAATCTATACGAGGGTGGCTCTCAGTGTGAGGTTGTACGAGGGTGGCTCTCAACATCCCTCTCCCCTTTGTAGAAAAGTGTGGCTCTTTTATCACGGCTTCTGTTAATTGTTGTCGTTGTCATTGCCGTTGATGAAATTGTTGTTAAATTGTATTTTGGACCATGTTTCTCACGTAATATAGTTTAAACAATTTTCCGACGTTTTTCGATTTAAAATAACTAATTGAATCTTGTATGTAAGGGATTCTGTGGAGGAAGATTTGCTCAATTGAGATCTGATTAAGTTAGTAAGGGCTGAAAAGCAACTTCATTTTCATTTTCATCATAGTTGTAATTGCAGCTGTTGTTGTTGCTGTGAAGTTAAAGTTCAAAAATGGTTTTTAATATTACCATTATTCTTTACAGTGAACTTGCTAGCTGTGTTGATGTTTTTGGGCAGTTTTAGCGTTAAATTATGTGTTCTGTTTGTAGCAGCAGTTGTAAAATTAGCACATGACTCCGAAACTGACGTTTGTGGCCCCAGTATGATGTAGGGAAAACAACGGCAGTAGTTTACGGATGTGATTTCTGCAGAATTGATGAGTGTTTGCTTCGTTCTTGACACTAGTCACTGACTTTGAAGGTGTATCATAGGATTTACATAAACCATTGCTGCTTACAGACAACTGTTGCAAATTGGTAGTAACCCATGAGCTTGCGGCAAAAATTTTTAATTTTACTTGTGGCTAGTGATGTTGCCAAATATATAGCTGCGTTTGTTGCTGCTAGTGTTGTTTTATGATTTTTAACAGTGTGACTTGGAAAAGTCACTAAACCAGCTGTGCTTTCTAATTGTATGTAAGACAACTGATTAAAATTAGATTCAATTTGTCCAGCTTGCTGCTGTCGTTGCCTGAATTGGTTGTGTAGGATGTGTTGTATTTGGTATGTGTGGAGAAGTTGCGTTGTACTATTCGATTGCGTTCATATGTCGCGGCTTCTTGGAATCTGCTTTCTGGAGTGGTTACAACCTTTTTGGTTGGACCGGAAAGGGAAGAGATAATGCCGTTAGCGGCTGGGCCATGTTAACCCATCTCTATGTTGGAGAACACCACCCGAAAAACTGTGCAACAGGTTATATAAAAACTAACATGCAAATCGTTTAAAACTATCATTAAGTATATATTGATTTTAATGCATGAAAAATTAACTTTAAGAAACTCTGCAAGTGGTTTAAATATATAAAAAATTAACATACAAGTTGCATAAAATTATCATTAAGTATAAAAGCATATTTGGAAACTAAACATTAAGACACAATGAAAGTATTTAGGCATATTTGTAGATGTTTTCGTTTTTTAGCTTAGTTATATGAAAAATAAACATTAAGAACCCATGCAAGTCGTTTAAATTTTAAAAATATATATAAAAAATTACACATCCAAGTCGCTCAAAAACTATCATTAAGTATATAGGTATGTTGGTGTTTTAATTTTTTTACTTAAATATATGAAAATAAAAATTTAGAATCCATGCAAGTGGTTTGAATTTAAAAATAAAAAATTAACATGATAGTCGCTTAAAATTTACCATTAAGTATCTAGGTATATTTGTAGGTGTTTTAATTAATTTTTTGACTTAAATATATGAAAAGTAAACATTACGAAACCATGCAGTTGGTTTAAATTTTTTTTTTTTTTTTTTAAATACTTATATGTGAAATGAACATGCAAGTCGGTTAGAACCGATCATTAAGTATGTAGGCATGCTTGTAAATGATTTCATTTTTTGACTGAAATTCTTGAAAAAATCAACATTAAGAACCCATGCAATTAGTTTACAAATTAAGTATGTATATATGTATGTATTTAGAAGTTTATTATTTTTTTTTTTAATTTAAAGTACTTTTATGGAAAAACAAAATTGAGAAACCATGCGAGTGGTTCACAAATTATCATTAAGTTTATATGTATGTAAACATTAAAAAAAAATGTTGAATTTCTGTCAACAAATTTTTTGGACGACATAAAATTTTAATCCAGTTTATTAAGCTTATTTTACTAAAATATTGTTTGTCATTGTATATATGTATAAAGAAATACAGTTCCTTAGAAATACATATATACTTATTTATATTTTTTCTTTTCTTTTATAACTATCCAGATAATTATAAAGATTCAATGCGATAATTATGTTATGGTTTCAATGTCAATTGTGCATAGCTAAGCACAATTGGCACATACATTGACATTGGTTTTAAAACAAAACAAAAAAAGATATTCTGCTAAAAAAAAAACAAATTGAAAAATTGTCTGAGTCTGCAGAATTAGAAATTGTATTTTTTTTTAGTTTAGCCAATACTGTCGACAAGTAAAAACAAAAAAATAAAAATGAAAATAAAATTTGTGTGAATTCTGATAACATTTTTTAAGTTAAATTTTCAAATTGACCTTTTTTTTTGTAAACTCAAATAAAACTTTCATTAAAAATTCAATAAAATTATATGAAAAATAAAAAATAAAATGAAAATAAAAACTAAACTCATCCAGAGTTTCGCCAAAGAAACGCAGCTGGGAAACTTTGTCCGATAGCTACATTGCAATAACTTTGGAATTGGACGTCCTTTCTCAAAATCTTAAATTGACGTCTTGAAGATATTAATGGTTGTCAGAAAGTTTACGACAGTATGCATGCTACTAATCTATCAACTAGCACCGGCATATAATCCACTTATATCAAAAATGGATATGAAGCAAAAACTGCAAGTTTACTTCAACAACATCGTGGAGAGTTTCGGGGTCATCAGGTATTAACGATGTTGCAAGGTGTAGTATTATGTAATACAATTCCTCAAAAGTTTGTCCGTCAGTTTGTAAAGGAGTTAAAGGCAGATAATGTTAAAGGTCCTGAAATTCCAATATCATTACGGAAAATATGTATAAAGCTGTTGCACAACAACAAACTCGATTACGCTATGCGTATAGCTAATATGTTACCTTCCCAGTGCTACCGCGCCTAGGTCATCTTTATCCGCTGTACAGTCTTTAGTCATGGTGTCCTCTACTTGCGTTCGTATTGTTTCAGCTAATATCCTCCTATGGAGTTATATTAATTTCGTGTCTGATTTCAGGTCCCTGGATGGCAACCTCTCTTGCGGATGTGTCGTTCTCTAGCTGGCAAATTTCCTTCCTAGATCTTAGTTTCCGCAAACGGTGAGTTGTATATAATTTCTTAAACATCCTAACCCTCAAAGTAGGAAATCGCTCGTCACTACTGGACCAATGTGACTACAGCTAGCGGCTGTTCTGTGCAGAGTGCGTTAGATAGGGTGATCCTCCTTGTCCTTTTTTTTTCATTTTTTTTTATTCATATCATTCCTACTCTTAATTTTTTTATTTTTTATTTTTACCTATTTTTATTATATAACTCTTACGGTTCCCCTTTTCAGTCTATTTTATTATTTTTACTGTTCATTTCCCTATAATCCTTTTTACCATATGACCCTTCTGGTTCTCTTTTCAATTTATATTACTCTCACTGTTCATTTCCCTATAATTTTTTCTACTATATGACCCTTTTGGTCTTCCTTAATCCAAATTATTCTCAGTGTCCATTTCCCTATAATTATTTCTACTATATGACCGTTCTGGTCCTTTACTTCTTTCGTTCATATATTTCCTTTTCACTACCGAGTACCACTCCCATTTTTCCCCTAATCTCGTGCCTTTAGTTTCGAGCCAAAGTGACCAAGATTTTTAAAATGGGACGCCTGATACATTTCGTAACGTTTTCATTGTTAATTTTTTTCCCCCTTTTTTTCTCCTATAAGGCTCCCTGCCCTTTCATTTTACTATCTTCGGTTTCACTTCCCTTGTTTGTCTGAATATCCTCTTTCTCATATTCCACCGTAGACTTTTCCTCTCCACTCCCCCTGTACATTTGGTTTCGAGCCAAAGTGACTAGGGTTTGAAAAAAGAGTACCTGCTACCCAAAAAAAAAAAAATTGAAAACTACCCTACTTGCACTCTGCAATCTTTGACAGGTTTCTAATTCGCTAGCTTTATTAAATTGTTATGATATACTTTTTCCACGTTCCTGTGTTTTAGTCTTACGTTGACCGGTGTTGGTATTCCTGTGATTTCATAGGGGCCCAGCCATATGGGTAAAAATTTGTTTTTCCGTGCCTGGTTTTTCAGCGACCTATCTTAAAATGTCTAGTCCTTGTCCCCTTGTCATAGTATTGTTTTGACTTTTCTTTAGCCCTAATCTGATTTTGCCTCACCACGTCGTAACTTCGCTGAATTTGGTACCTTAACACCTTGCTGTAATCATCTACGTTGTAGAGAGGCGCCGGCTGCTTTTTTAGCCTTACAGGTATTTCAAATCCATACAGGATCCTATTGGGTGTTTGCTTAGTGGACGCATGTCTGGTATTATTGTGCACATGCATAGCATGATGCAACCAATCATCCCAGTTTGTCCCGTCAAGCTTCACAAAGCTCCTTAGGTATTCTGCCAGGGGCCTGTGGGTCCTCTCCAGAGATCCATTGGATTGGGGATGATACGGAGTGGTATATATGTTTCTTACTCCAAGCATCTTGCAAACTTCCTTGAATAATTTCGAAGTGAAGCTACTTCCGTTATCCGTTACCAGCACTTTGGGAATAAAAAATTGGGCAATTATTTCCCTGAAGAATTCCTTTGCCACCGTTGCCACTTCCATGTCTGGAATAGCTGCGTAGGCTAGATATTTAGAGAAATCATTCAAGAAGGTTACAATGTATTTGTTGCCCCAAGATGATTCTGGTAATGGCCCCACGATATCCATAAAAACTCTCTCAAAAGGCATATTAGGGGTTGTCGTTAGAGTCATTGGCATCCTATCTATTCTCGAGCTTTTGTTCTGCTGACAAATTCTGCAGGCGGCCACATACTTCTTAATTTGACCTTGCATCCCGGCCCATTTGTATTGTGCCCTTATTCGGAAATATGTTTTAAGCACACCTTGATGTCCTCCCAATGGCGTGTCATGGAAAGTTCTAATTACCTTTTTAGTGTCATCGGCATCTGTTAAATAAATTGTATTATCCCCCTGCTCGTTGCCTCTACCTGTTGTCATCTCCTCCTGTATGTCCCTCTGCCCGTTTTGGTTTTCTATACTCTTTGCTTTTGCCCTAGTTATTATCCCTATGTTCCCTTCTTCTGTCGGCAGGCGGCTGAGAGCGTCGGCATTTTGGTTGGTCTTGCCAGGCTTATAGCGTATTTCAAAATCATATTCCAGCAGTTTCAATCTTAGTCAGTAAATATAAATATCTTGGTCAGTAAATATTGTAAAAAACCTGCCAAGTAGATAGGGTCTAAATGTTTTTGTTGCCCATACAATGGCTAGCAGCTCCCTTTCTATTGTGGAGTATCTTTTCTCTGTGTCACTTAATACTCTGCTAGCAAAATAAACTGGTAAATCATTTCCTGGTTCTCCTTGAGAGAGAATAGCTCCTAGAGCTCCGTTACTTGCGTCTGTTGTTAAAATAAAAGGCTTACTAAAGTCAGGATATTGAAGAAGAGGGGGGTTTGTTATAGCTTCCTTCAGTTTGTCCATTGCTTCCTGACACTCTTTTGTCCACTCTAATTTAGTGTCCTTTCTCAGCATTCTGTTGAGCGGTAAAGAGATTTGTGCTGAGTTAGGTATGAACTTTCTGTAGTAGTTTACTAGCCCCAAAAATGCTTGAAGCTCCTTCATGTTTCTGGGGGGTGGTATATCCTCCACTGCCCTAACCTTGTTCGGGTCTGGCAAAACCCCTTTTTCAGAGCACTGGTGGCCCAGATAAACTATTTCTCTCTGCAAAAAATGACATTTCTCGGGGTGCAGTTTTAAGTCGTATTTTCTCAACACATCTAGTACTTTCTTCAAACGTGCATTATGGTCCATTAAGTTTCTGCCATAGATAACTATGTCGTCTAAATAAACAAAACAGTCGACTCCTTGTAGCCCGGTTAATATTGAATTCATTATCCTCTGGAAAGTGGCGGGTGCTCCTGTCAACCCGAAAGGCATACGGTTAAATTCATAGTGTCCCAAATTAGTGCTGAAAGCCGTTTTTTGCTTGTCTTTCGGATCCATTAACACCTGATGGTATCCACTTGCTAAATCAAGGGTGGAGAAGTACCTGCTGCATCCTAATTGATCCAGGATCTCATCGATCCTGAGTATCGGAAAAACTTGCTTTACGGTAGCCTCGTTCAGTCTTCTAAAATCTACAACCAATCTCCACTTCTTTTCACCGTCTTTCGCCGCTTTTTTAGGTACAAGCAGTATCAGAGAGTTCCATGGGGAATCGCTGGGCTATATAATATTATCCTTAAGCATTTGATCCACCTGCCTGTATACGTTAGTTCTGTGGATTTCTGGTAGCCTATACTGCTTTGTATTTATTGGTGGCTGGCTCGGGCTCGTTGGTATCTGATGTTTCAATACTTAGTTGAACTGTCTCCAAGAGCAATTTTTCCCTTCTCGACCTTCCTTCGGAACCAATAATGTTTATTGCTGTTGAAGATTGCACGCTGTGATCCCGGTAACGCTCGTAGCTCAGGTTTGTTCTTCCGCTGAGGCTTATGGTCATATCGTTAGTGTTAAAAATAGAAACGAAAACTGCTCCGGCTTTGACTGTTGTGAGTGTCTCACCAACGAAAACCCCCGGAACAATTTCCGATTTGCTTATGACAATGTCCCCACTAACGGAGTTCACCACGACTGGGGCAATCATTTGCGAACGTCCCTTGATGGATACTCGCTCAGCCAGGTACACTTCCGGTGGATTTCTTTCTGGCACAAATGGTATCGTAACCACTTCTTGGTTATCTTTGAAGAATCTTATATTTTTATTTATTGCGTCCGTGATGGACCTGTTCCACATCATGTCCCTTCCCAGCAACCCATCATGCTGGAAGCCGGGTTCCTTCCGGCACGAAATGCAGTTGCAAGGAGAAATTATCCACGTTTTCGTGCCGCGCCACTTTCGTTCCCTCTGACATTATTTTACCCCCGAAAGCTCCTGACAAGTCTTTCCTATTACTTTCATCTATTCTAACCCTTGGTGCCAAAGCCTCCGCCTTTACTAGCGTAGTGTCTGTCCCTGTGTCTACCAGCAAGCGCAGACTCTTATCCTTCGCTTCCTTGAAGGGAAAATTTATATATGCGTCATCTTCATGTTTTATTCGAAGGTTTTGTTCCCTTCCCGATTCCGATTTGTAAGTGCTGCAGGTTGTGGGCGTCTCTGGAATGTATGTGTGGTTATTTTCTCTCCAGTGTACCCTTTTACCACTGCCCTTGATTCGAGTGTTTGAGATCTCATACGGAAGTCTCTCTGATTGTGAACGAAAATTTGCGGCGTCCCAGCCTTTTAGTTTTGGCTGGGCCGCCGGGAGTATCCCGTACTCCTTGATGGGCAGTTGGTCCTTATATGCCCCATTTCATTACAACCGTAGCATCTTACCGGTTCACTTCTTATTCTACCCTGACTGAATTGGTTCCTATTTGCCGTCGTCATCGACTTTTGTCCTCTTTGGGCCGTGTTCTAATGTCGCCTAGGCCTGTTATTTCCTGAGTTGAAGTTATTAGCTGGTTGCCAACTTGCGGCTGCTGGCAAAATTTATTTTCAGTGTGGCCATTCTTTTTACATATTCTGCAGAATAACGTGCGCAATCTTTTGAAACACTCCATCTGGTTGTGACCCCTCCCCTGGCAGAAACCACAATTTTCCGTTTCTCTTTCTGTGCTGTTTTTGCACGCTGGACCCACTTCATGTCCATACAAGCCACATTTAACGCAGTAGGGTGTATTTAATCTCCGTTCGCAATTTGCCCTATTATGGCCCTCCTGGCTACAAAAACTACACGGTGTCGTCCGGTTCACAGTATTTATCCCAACCTGGTTATCTCGCTTCTATACGGCTTCCAAATCGGCTTGCAGTCTCTTCTCCCCCTTGCCTGCACGAAGTAATAAGTTTCCTAATCTGGTCCAATGTTTTTGTTTTCAGATATAGTTTTTTTATGGCATTACACAGAGCATCTACTGTGCCGAAAGACTGAGGTGCTATTTGCACGTAAGCGGATCCCATTAACCTCAACTTTAGGCATTCTATGACCTCTGGAGTTATGGCTCTGCTACCGTCCGTAATCAGCTCTTGTTCTGCTAGCTTACATCCTTGAATAAAACGAAACATTTCTGAAGTTAGATCCGGTCCCTCGGTTCCAAAAAAGATGGGTACTATGTTATTTACTAATTTCGTAATTGTTGCAATCGAAGCCATTTTTCTCGTCTCAATCACCAAATTTCCTGACGTTGGGGTTAATATCAAACTATTTAGAATTTTCCGTGATTTCTCAATACACTCCTCGAAATCTTTTGTAACCTAAGGCGACATAGAATCAATCCTTCTGAACTCCTTTTCGTATGTCCAAGATGTATTGTACCTCCTCTAACTTTGTCCATTTGTAATCTCTAACTACGTCCCTATGAGAGTCAATAAAGTCCTTATCCGAGTTCAATTTACGCAGCTCAGTCCAAGCATGCACCTGCAGGCTTCCCACGTTATAACTGTAGTCCCTTACTTTGTCAATTAGTTAGTCTGTTTTGTTCTGCGTATTGCCCATTTATAAGCAAAATTGTAAAAGCATACTTACCACCCTTACCCTAATCGTTTCATCCTTTCTGCCCTTGATTCGAGTGTTTGAGATCTCATACGGAAGTCTCTCTGATTGTGAACGAAAATTTGTGGCGTCCCAGCCTTTTAGTTTTGGCTGGGCCGCCGGGAGTATCCCGTACTCCTTGATGGGCAGTTGGTCCTTATATGCCCCATTTCATTACAACCGTAGCATCTTACCGGTTCACTTCTTATTCTACCCTGACTGAATTGGTTCCTATTTGCCGTCGTCATCGACTTTTGTCCTCTTTGGGCCGTGTTCTGATGTCGCCTAGGACTGTTATTTCCTGAGTTGAAGTTATTAGCTGGTTGTCAACTTGCGTTTGGTGGGGTATTTTGACTATGATCCTGGCCATCAAAGTATCTCGGTTGCGGCTGCTGGCAAAATTTATTTTCAGTGTGGCCATTCTTTCTACATATTCTGCAGAATAACGTGCGCAATCTTTTGAAACACTCCATCTGGTTGTGACCCCTCCCCTGGCAGAAACCACAATTTTCCGTTTCTCTTTCTGTGCTGTTTTTGCACGCTGGACCCACTTCATGTCCATACAAGCCACATTTAACGCAGTAGGGTGTATTTAATCTCCGTTCGCAATTTGCCCTATTATGGCCCTCCTGGCTGCAAAAACTACACGGTGTCGTCCGGTTCACAGTATTTATCCCAACCTGGTTATCTCTAAAAAGTTGTTCCGCATCTTCTACTATCTGCACCAATTTCTTTATATCCTCATTCGCTTCGCCTACAAGTCTCGTCCGCAATGCCTGACCTCTTAGGCCTTTAATAAAGCTCTTTACTGCCAGTCTTTTAGAAGTCTTTTAATATTATCTTTCTACTGCCCATATCGCTCCACTGGTTAATCGCGATGCCCTCTGCTTCAACCAGTAACGCTTCTATACGGCTTCCAAATCGGCTTGCAGTCTCTTCTCCCCCTTGCCTGCACGAAGTAATAAGTTCCCTAATCTGGTCCAATGTTTTTGTTTTCAGATATAGTTTTTTTATGGCATTACACAGAGCATCTACTGTGCCGAAAGACTGAGGGGCTATTTGCACGTAAGCGGATCCCATTAACCTCAACTTTAGGCATTCTATGACCTCTGGAGTTATGGCTCTGCTACCGTCCGTAATCAGCTCTTGTTCTGCTAGCTTACATCCTTGAATAAAACGAAACATTTCTGAAGTTAGATCCGGTCCCTCGGTTCCAAAAAAGATGGGTACTATGTTATTTACTAATTTCGTAATTGTTGCAATCGAAGCCATTTTTCTCGTCTCAATCACCAAATTTCCTGACGTTGGGGTTAATATCAAACTATTTAGAATTTTCCGTGATTTCTCAATACACTCCTCGAAATCTTTTGTAACCTAAGGCGACATAGAATCAATCCTTCTGAACTCCTTTTCGTATGTCCAAGATGTATTGTACCTCCTCTAACTTTGTCCATTTGTAATCTTTAACTACGTCCCTATGAGAGTCAATAAAGTCCTTATCCGAGTTCAATTTACGCAGCTCAGTCCAAGCATGCACCTGCAGGCTTCCCACGTTATAACTGTAGTCCCTTACTTTGTCAATTAGTTAGTCTGTTTTGTTCTGCGTATTGTCCATTTATAAGCAAAATTGTAAAAGCATACTTACCACTCTTACCCTTAATCGTTTCATCCTTTCTTTTAAATGTAGGAGAAAAAAAAACAAATTTTAATTGGAAAAAAAATATACTATAATATTATCTTATCCGCATTTATCAAAAAATCCTTACTACGGTTAGGCCCGTGACAATTACTTTCAATTTCACCACCTTATATTTCGACAAAGACACTAAAGGCGTACCAGAATGTGGCTGCTTAATACCTTCAGCACTTCGTTTCTTTGCTTAGTGATTTCCTTGCTTTTGACAACAGTTGCCACACCGCAAATGGTTTGAAAAAACGTACACTTATTATTACTGGAGGGTCCCTTGGGATTCGCAGGATTCTTATTAATTTATTACTGGCTGCGCCAATTGTTGTGATTTATTTTAAAATGTAGTTGTTATTTATTTAATTATAAAACACAAACTGACTTAATGCTATTTTTATCTACTATTTATAGTGAACTAAATATGCTGACTTCGTAGAAGTCAGCAATGTTGTGAGAGTGCTGACTCGCATTATCAGGTCAACAACTTTGTGAAAGTGCTGACTCGCATTATCGGGTCAACAACTTTGTGAAAGTGCTGACTTGCATTATCGGGTCAGCACCCTTTATGGTTGTTTAAATTAAACTAAATCTATACGAGGGTGGCTCTCAGTGTGAGGTTGTACGAGGGTGGCTCCCAACAGCTGGTTTTACCGGTGGCTGGTCGTTGGGATGGTTCGTGCCAGCGTTTCGGCTGCGTGCGGTCGCCCGCCGACTATTTCTGGCCGTGGATAATTTGCTGCTATGATTTTTCGCTATTGCTGTCCTACGGATGGGACTAGTGGTCGAGTTCGTGGCAGGCTTAGGCGACCCTGATCTTACCGACCACTAGGCAACGGGGTATCTGTGGGCCAATTTAGGATGACGCCGGTGGCAGTGTCTAGCCCCGTGGTTTCCGCTAGGGTAGTGGTTGTCTGCTAATTTTGCACACGTCAGAAACACCACCGCTTGCGTTCGCTGACCACACCCAAAAAGACCGGAAATTAAACTTCGTCTTTTTAGGTCGTAGGCCCTTTGCCTTTTGACATTTGTCAAACCAATTTCCGCCTTTTCGTGCCCTTATGTAAAATCGCCTTATTGCGAGTGATGACAACTATCTCGACCGTGGCGGTTGTCAAACCGTACACACGTCCTTTCCTGGGTGTGAGAACTTTATCATATTAGCAAATCATTTTTGCTAATATGATAAAAGTTACTTCTCTACGTCCTCTTTTATCTTAGTTTTCCCCTACTATGCCTTTAGGTCCTTGGCATGGAAAACCCCTTGGCTGTGTCCTTTCAAATTTTCCACTTCATACAGGTTTCGTCCAACTGGCTTCACGATGCGACATTTTACGAATTTCTGGCAAAGTTTAGCTGATATCTTCTTCGAGAAATCGGACAGCTGGAAGTTACATCGAGAGACTTCTTGTCCTACTGTAAATCTCGTTTCGCAACACCGGGTGTTGTAGCCTTTGGCGTTTACCTCGTAGCTTTTATGTAGTTGTTTCCGAATTTTTTCACGAACTAGCTCTAGGTGCTCTTCATGGCTCACGATGTAGATGTCTGGTTCGTCGAGTGTATCCAGTTTACTAACTAACCGGTATGTGGAGGCGTGGGTTATCGTGTTCGTACCAAATAGTGCAAAGTACGGTGTTACTCCAGTAGCTCGATGTATGGCTGACCTTAAAGCGCATTCGATTTCACACAGATATTGATCCCAATCCGTCTGGCTTTTCTCTAAATAAGATCGTATCGCTGCCAGCACGGATTGATAAACTCGCTCTGATGCATTTGCTTGAGGTGCGTAGCTGGCCGTTTTGAAATGCTCGATGCCAAAACTAGTCATTACTTCAGCGAAATTCTTGCTGATGAACTGATTCCCATTATCCGAGACCACGGTTTCAGGACATCCAAATTTGTAGAATACTTCCTTGACTAGAAAGTCGATAACATTCTTAGAATTTGCCTTAGGCATCGGTTTGAGAAACACGTATTTTGACAGATGATCCAAAACGATAAATATAAAGCAGTTTCCCCTCTTCGAACGTACATACGGGCCTAAAAATTCAATGTAGATGCATTGAAAGGGCCTGCAGACATCGGTTTCTTTTCCCATAGGAGGTTTTAGTACGATGTTGGCCGGTTTGCTTTCCTTGCATACGTCACAACTATTATGGTGGACGCGGACTTGGATGTTCAAATGAGGCCAATAAAAATGTTTTCTGAGCCGGTTCATAGTTTTGCCTATACCGCCGTGTGCTGCTAACGGTGGTTTATACGCCTGGGTAATCAATTGTTGGGTCATTGTGGCTGGTACCCAAAGCTTCCATGAGTGTTTTTGAGTTAACACATTGCCGTCGTACGGTCGCGTCCTCTTGTAAATATAGCCTTCGACGATTTTGAGATCGGGTAACCTCTCTTTGTTGGTCTCTATTGTTCGAATAAGCTCTTGGTAATCTTCAGCTTAGAATGCGGATTAAGTTAGATCGATCAAGGGACCTGCTTCCAGCCCATTCATTGTGTATCGGGACAGGGTATAGGGAACAATATTTTGGGAACCCTTTCGGTGTTGTATGCTTAATGAAAATGCCTGAAGCTGAAGGCTCCATCTGGCCAATCGTATACTCAAATCGCGTTGACCCATTAACCATTTAAGGCTGGCGTGGTCAGTAATAATAACGAAGTTCATTAGTTCCACGTAGGGCCGGAAACGTTTCACCGCCGATACAACAGCGAGGCATACACGCTCCGTGACCGAATAATTCTTCTGTGCCGAGGACAACTTTCGGGAAAGTACGAGATAGGATGTTTACCGCCTTCATCATTTACTTGAAACAGAACTGCTCCAATCCCGACATTCGACGCATCACATTGAATATAAAAAGTTTTGTTAAAGACCAGATGGGTTAGTACGGGACTGCCTGCTAAACACGCTTTGAGCTTGTCGAACGCTACCTTTGCTTTTTCAGTAAAAACAAATTTCTTGCTCTTCTTTAGTGTCTCGGTGATTGGGGTTATAACAGTAGCATAGTCGTGGATAAACCTTCGGTAACATCCGGTTGTTCCTAAAAAGCTACGGACTTGCTTGATTGTCTTTGGGTAGTCAAAGTTTAAAATAGACTTTATCTTGTCAGGATCGGGTTTTAAACGACCTTCCCCTACGATATAGCCTAGGTAACGCAACTCGCGACAACAAAATTTCGATTTACTTACATTTATGGTGAGGCGTGCACTATCCTAACAAAAAGCAACTTCCCTCAACTATTCGATATGTCCGTCGAATTCTGACGATACCACCAGCAAATCATCCAAATAAACGAAATTTTTTTCCCGAAGGCGTGCTGGAATGACTTCATCCATTACACGGCATAGCCTTTGGGCAGCATTGCGCAACCCAAACAGCATGACCGTAAAATGATATAAAGGCCTCCCAGGCACGGTAAAAGCAGTCTTTTCTCGGCTTTGTTTCGCTAGGGGTATCTGCCAGAAGGCATCCTTGAGGTCAATACTGGATATAAAGTGTGTGTCGCCCAAACGACTCAGGAGACCTTCTATATGGGGAAGTGGGTAGGCGTTTTTCACGGTCAGTTCCTTGAGTCCGCGAGCAATTGTTCTATGGGCTCTCATTCGGCTCAATGACTCCCAGTGAAAGCATCCGATCCAGTTCTCTATACATTAGGCTCTGAACTGCCGGTGACACTGGATAGTGTTTCTCCTTCACGGGCACAGCGTCCCCTGTGTCGATGGAATGCTCTTCTAGGAACGTTTTTCCGAGGCTTTGCCGTGTAAAACATGGGAATTAATCAATAACTTGGTCCAAAGATGTCCGTTGCTAACTATTTAAATCGTGCATCTGAGGAAATGAATCACCGCTATTTTCTGCTCGGCTGCCTTCGTAAACATGTAGGCTGTTTACTCAAATCGAAACAAATTGAAATTTTTCATAAAGTCTGATCCTAAAAAAAGCTTCTGTCTCAGAGTCGGCACTAAATAAAAGTCAATCGGTTTATCGCTACCATTAAAGTGAATGTTAACTCAAACTCGCCCTACAATCTCATTCAAGCGACCATCCGCTGTTCGTATAGCTGATCGAAATGGATGAACTACTAACATTGCCTTCTCAATAAATTTGAGACAGTCCTTACCTATACATGTGATGGTGGCACCACTATCAGGTGGTCCTCGAATTGGATGACCGTTAATTCTTATCGTCGTGTATATTCGGGAATCTGCCCCCTCATTAATGCTACATGCCGATATTCCAAACCGAATTTTCCTACAATTATCGTACCTCTTACGAGTTTCTACAATTTTCCTAGAGGGACCAAAAATTTTCTCTCTGACAATGTTGTACTCTTCCTCCCTGATATGGCACGGTTTAGTGTTAGAGTTTAGTTAAGGCGGGTTATAAGCACTCGTGGCTTGTCGTTTGTTGTTTACTATGATCTTAAAGGTGCCTATGCTGTCAGCGTTTGTGGCCTTACTATTTACATATTGAGTTTTGTGTAGTCTTGATGTCGGTTTGGTCTGAGATGTGGATTCCTCGAACGCGCCTACATCCCCTGCCAAGACACGTTCGTGCTTCGGTTTCCCTGGCAAGTTGGACACTTGGGAGTAACGGTGTTTTCCATTCCGCACTTGAAGCAAAATAAGGCTCTCTTTTCCTTAGGACAGTCTACGAAAACATGTCCGTCCTCCTTGCAGTTCCAACACTGCAGTTTACGCGTGGAGGCTAGAGCATCAACTTCAGGTATTTCCTCGTCCGCTGTGGTTTTATGTTCGATCGCATGGACTGCTCTACCAGAATATCGTCCACTGAACTGTCGCTGGCTTCTTAGTAGGTTTTCAGCTCTCCTACATTCCTTCACAAACTGAGGTAGAGTATTTACCTGAATGGAGAAAAGTAATTGAGCCATCGGTGCCTTCAGATTACCTCTGATAACGGTAACTAAATCCTTTTCACAAAATGGGCTTCGCAGTTGGTTTCTAAGTTTTATTATAGCATTATAAAAATCGTCGAAGATTCTTCCACCCTGATGCCTATCTAGAATTCTTCTTTGAATATAGAAGTCACTGTCATACCTGTGGAATTGTGTATTCAGTGCCGCCTTGAGATCTCTCCTCCGGGAAATATTGTTAAAACGACGATGGTCCCAAAACCATTCCCGGGCCGTTCCGCTTACTAAGTGGTGGAATGATTTCAAAATGTCCTTCCATTCGCATCCAAAATTGGCTTGTAATGTTTCGACGCGGAATACAAAATCTTCTATACTTGTAGTTCTATTTGTGCCGTCAAAAGTAATTCCCCATTTGTCTATACGTAGTTCTGGGTTAATGAAAGAATGTGTATGCTGAGGGGATGGTACTGGTGGTGTTTGTTCGTAAGGTCTAAAGTTGTCGTTGTTCGGATTAAAAAGTCGATTAGGAGGGTTGGTCCATGGGTTTGACCAAGGTTGCACTTGTAACTGCTGTCCAAAACCATAAGTAATAACTGGTGGTGGTTGACTAACATCTGGAAGAGGTACGCTGTTGTTTTGATGCTCCGAGGCACGACTAATTTGTGGTGCGTGCAAATTGAAGCTTTGCTGTATAATACGGGGTACTAACTGTAATAGTCTGTCTTCAAAGTTGCGCAAATCGTCATGAGTCACCGTTTTTGCTCCACTAGCTGCTTTAATGAAGGTGTCGCGGACAGTCGGTGTTCTGACCGGTACATTTCCTTGGCGAAAAGCTTCAACAACGCCTCTTGCGCTAATACTACTGTACGGTGGAGTGACAATGGTGCTATGTCCGGACATGCTTTCCACACTGGCTTCCATCTTATCGTCCAGTTGTGCCTCCGATAGTGTCCTGTTCGGATCTACTCGTTTGTAAACTGCCCCTGTGCTGCCGGCCGCCATGGTTGTCGTAAGGGTGTTTGTCGCCACCGTGTTAGCGGTGGTCGTCCCTAACGCCGCTGAGTTGTCCTTTTCCATTTGGCTTCTCAATCTGGTATTGTACTTTCCCTACAACGTAATTAAACCTGAGTGCTACCTTTATTCTCACAACAAAGTATGCCCTACGATATTAATGCGGATCGTGAACAAAATCCTAAAGCTTACGTCCAAACCGGAATATTATAAATATATGGATTATCAAAATAGTTGTAAAAGCAAATATATATCACCAAAGATAGTGTAATTCAAATGAATATATATCATAATTAAAACTTGTGGTGGAAGTTTGTCGCAACTTTCTTTACTTCGTTTCCCTTCGTTTAATTTTTTTCTTTTTAATTTACGTTTATCTAATTATTATAACGAGAACTTAAAATAAACTTCTGAATTTTCTCTTGCCAAAACGGTTGTCTGTACAATTTAAACAAGAAAGACTATGCATAAAAGTAAAAATTTTAATGAAAATATTTTTCTCTGTGCTTAAAATTTCTTCCTTTTGTTTTAGTTAATGTTTTAATTGTTCAAGATAAATTCATAGTTGGTCCAAAGTTGTGTCTGGTGGTGTTAATTTTTGTGATGAGTGTAAACCGGGTGTACGAGCCTTAAGTAAAAAATGAACAACCTCGGAGAACTTCAGCTAATCTGAGTACCTATCCCGACTGGTGTCTAGTGCCTAGTGGCAACAGGTGTCAACTGGTACGGACTACATGGTCTCACCCGAACAACTACTTAAAACTAGTGTCGCACTTAGGGTACCTCAAGTTAAGTCCCTAAGACTTACATCTATTTTACTCAAGTAGGATGTTCGTCGGTAATGCTCAGTGGCAAACGGATGGACCTGTGGGATTCCCCCCGTGTCTCACTGAACTTAACTTACTGTCCTTCAAGTCACTTTAAAACTAGCCGTACTTTTCTCGCGCATATTCAAGTTTCAATCGTGATGGTGGTACGTGCTAGTTAAGCTTATTTTCAATCCAGATCCGCAGAGCTGAATGTTGTCAAAGAAGCTGAACCAGTTTGTGCCACACGTATCCGTGCCCCACGTTGGGCGCCATTATTTGTCATATCTACCGTTTTCCTTAGTGATGAGCTATTTCTCTCACCTAACTTTGAGCCTTCACTAGGGCTCAAAAGCGATTGTTCCATTCTCAGAACCGCACACTGGCAGCTTGTCATTTCTGCACGGCTATGGCTCGCGGGCTTGGGCGGTGGTTCGTTGCGATTCTGAAATTAGAACTGAACTATAAATTCATGCCAGCGTTGCTCAACCCGGTCTCCCATCATAGGCGTTGGTGTTCGCGCCTAGCATTTCCCTCCCCTAACCGTGGTGTTTAATATGCAATGTTCCTTGAACACCCCTTTCGTACACACCACCAGTCACTTGCCTTTACGGATCAATTACTGGTTCTTACAACCACATTAATAAGATCATGTTTTTAAATAATCAAAATACTACTTCTCGCTTATATTTATTATTTTAATGGGTTTTACAAAAACTTACATAGTTACTTCTCCTTACACCTTATGTTCGAACAATTTATTATGATTAATTCTTTTTCTAATTCTGTTAAAGTTATTTCTTTGCTTTACTTTATGATGGATCCTTATTTTATTTCTTTTTCTTATTTCCTAAATTTCATTCCTTGTTTTATTTCATTTTTTTCTTATTTCTTAAATTTATTTCTTTGTTCTATTTCATTTTCTTTTTCTTATATCTTAAATTTCTTTTTTTGTTTTATTTCATTTTCTTTTCTTATTCCTTAAATTTCTATATTGAATTCTATCTACCTCAACCAAAAGGAAGTAGATTTCGTTGAAGTGGTATCTAGCGGAATACCTCATGCCTCTTTCATTAATGCCATTGACCAAAAAAAACTATGATTGATTGTACACGTATTATAACAAAATATTTAACTCTTATTAACTTTTAATTCCATCACTTATAAATTGTTACGGCAAGTTTAAGAGCGAGAAATAAGCTTCAAAGAGCAAAATTGTTTTATAACAATATATTACGAAAATGTGTTATAATAATTCTGTTGCATTTTGTGTGTTAAATTTTTACAATATTTTTTTTTTGATGTGCATTATAATCAAAATATATAAAATCAAATAAAAATTTTGAATTTTAAAAGTAACTTAGAGAATGGGTACGAAATTTATACTCTGCAACAACACGAAGCATTACAAAACTGAATTTTTTTTTATTTATTTGAACAAACGGACTCATTGTGGTCCAAGCCGAACTACCCTACCACTACCCAAAACAGTTCCAGCTATAGGGCACTGTTACCCAATGTTCAATGTACCAGTGACGAGTGCCACGTGCCGAATGCACACGATATATTTAAAAATGAAACTACTCTACTAAATAAGTACTTATCTGTTCTGTGGCTGTTGTTGTAGCTGTGGAAACCTTTTTGCTTACTTGACGTCTGTTGTTGGAGACAAGTCCTGTGGTGGCTGGTTAAAATTCTTTTGCTGTTGTTATTAGTTAGGCTGTTGTAGGTGGTGTTGCTAATGTTTATTGTAGGTAGATGTGGTTGGCTGAAAACTCTCCGGTTGTTGTAGGTTAGTAAAAATCCCTGTGGTTGTTGTAATTTTATCTGTTGTAGCTTGTTAAACTCTGTCGTATCTGGCTGGGCTGTTTATAGGCTGGTTTTACCGGTGGCTGGTCATTGGGATGGTTCGTGCCAGCGTTTCGGCTGCGTGCGGTCGTAGGATTTTTCGCTATTGCTGTCCCATAGATGGGGCTAGTGGTCGAGTTCGTGGCAGGCTTAGGCGACCCTGATCTTACCGACCACTAGGCAACGGGGTATCTGTGGGTCAATTTAGGATGACGCCTGCGTCAGTGTCTAGCCCCGTGGTTTCCGCTAGGTTAGTGGTTGTCTGCTAATTTTGCACACGTCAGAAACACCACCACTCGCGTTCGCTGACCACACCGAAAAAGACCGGAAATTAAACTTCGTCCTTTTAGGTCGTAGGCCCTTTGCCTTTTGACATCTCTCAAACCAATTTCCGCCTTTTCGTGCCCTAATGTAAAATCGCCTTATTGCGAGTGATGACAACTATCTCGACCGCGGCGGTTGTCAAACCGTACACACATCCTTTCCTGGGTGTGAGTACTTTATCATATTAGCAAATCATTTTCGCTAATATGATAAAAGTTACTTCGCTACGTCCTCTTCTATCTTAGTTTTCCCCTACTATGCCTTTAGGTCCTTGGCATGGAAAACCCCTTGGCTGTGTCCTTTTAAATTTTCCACTTCATACAGGTTTCGTCCAACTGGCTTCACGATGCGACATTTTACGAATTTCTTGCAAATTTTAGCTGATATCTGCTTCGAGAAATCGGACAGCTGAAAGTTACGTCGAGAGACTTCTTGTCCTACTGTAAATCTCGTTTCGCGACACCGGGTGTTGTAGCCTTTGGCGTTTACCTCGTAGCTTTTATGTAGTTGTTTCCGAATTTTTTCACGAACTAGCTCTAGGTGCTCTTCATGGCTCACGATGTAGATGTCTGGTTCGTCGAGTGTATCCAGTTTACTAACTAACCGGTATGTGGAGGCGTGGGTTATCGTGTTCGTACCAAATAGTGCAAAGTACGGTGTTACTCCAGTAGCTCGATGTATGGCTGACCTTAAAGCGCATTCGATTTCACACAGATATTGATCCCAATCCGTCTGGCTTTTCTCTAAATAAGATCGTATCGCTGCCAGCACGGATTGATAAACTCGCTCTGATGCATTTGCTTGAGGTGCGTAGCTGGCCGTTTTGAAATGCTCGATGCCAAAACTAGTCATTACTTCAGCGAAATTCTTGCTGATGAACTGATTCCCATTATCCGAGACCACGGTTTCAGGACATCCAAATTTGTAGAATACTTCCTTGACTAGAAAGTCGATAACATTCTTAGAATTTGCCTTAGGCATCGGTTTGAGAAACACGTATTTTGACAGATGATCCAAAACGATAAATATAAAGCAGTTTCCCCTCTTCGAACGTACATACGGGCCTAAAAATTCAATGTAGATGCATTGAAAGGGCCTGCAGACATCGGTTTCTTTTCCCATAGGAGGTTTTAGTACGATGTTGGCCGGTTTGCTTTCCTTGCATACGTCACAACTATTATGGTGGACGCGGACTTGGATGTTCAAATGAGGCCAATAAAAATGTTTTCTGAGCCGGTTCATAGTTTTGCCTATACCGCCGTGTGCTGCTAATGGTGGTTTATACGCCTGGGTAATCAATTGTTGGGTCATTGTGGCTGGTACCCAAAGCTTCCATGAGTGTTTTTGAGTTAACACATTGCCGTCGTACGGTCGCGTCCTCTTGTAAATATAGCCTTCGACGATTTTGAGATCGGGTAACCTCTCTTTGTTGGTCTCTATTGTTCGAATAAGCTCTTGGTAATCTTCAGCTTAGAATTCGGATGAAGTTAGATCGATCAAGGGACCTGCTTCCAGCCCATTCATTGTGTATCGGGACAGGGTATAGGGAACAATATTTTGGGAACCCTTTCGGTGTTGTATGCGTAATGAAAATGCCTGAAGCTGAAGGCTCCATCTGGCCAATCGTATACTCAAATCGCGATGACCCATTAACCATTTAAGGCTGGCGTGGTCAGTAATAATAACGAAGTTCATTAGTTCCACGTAGGGCCGGAAACGTTTCACCGCCGATACAACAGCGAGGCATACACGCTCCGTGACCGAATAATTCTTCTGTGCCGAGGACAACTTTCGGGAAAAATACGAGATAGGATGTTTACCGCCTTCATCATTTACTTGAAACAGAACTGCTCCAATCCCGACATCCGACGCATCACATTGAATATAAAAAGTTTTGTTAAAGACCAGATGGGTTAGTACAGGACTGCCTGCTAAACACGCTTTGAGCTTGTCGAACGCTACCTTTGCTTTTTCAGTAAAAACAAATTTCTTGCTCTTCTTAAGTGTCTCGCTGATTGGGGTTATAACAGTAGCATAGTCGTGGATAAACCTTCGGTATCATCTGGTTGTTCCTAAAAAGCTACGGACTTGCTTGATTGTCTTTGGGTAGTCAAAGTTTAAAATAGCCTTTATCTTGTCAGGATCGGGTTTTAAACGACCTTTCCCTACGATATAACCTAGGTAACGCAACTCGCGACAACAAAATTTCGATTTACTAACATTTATGGTGAGGCGTGCACTATCCTAACAAAAAGCAACTTCCCTCAACAATTCGATATGTCCGTCGAATTCTGACGATACCACCAGCAAATCATCCAAATAAACGAAAACTTTTTCCCGAAGGCGTGCTGGAATGACTTCATCCATTACACGGCATAGCCTTTAGGCAGCATTGCGCAACCCAAACAGCATGACCGTAAAATGATATAAAGGCCTCCCAGGCACGGTAAAAGCAGTCTTTTCTCGGCTTTGTTTCGCTAGGGGTATCTGCCAGAAAGCATCCTTGAGGTCAATACTGGATATAAAGTGTGCGTCGCCCAAACGACTCAGGAGACCTTCTATATGGGGAAAAGGGTAGGCGTCTTTCACGGTCAGTTCCTTGAGTCGGCGAGCGTCTTAGCAAATTCGAACCTTTTCGCCCTTTAGCGCCAGGGTAACGCAATTGTTCTATGGGCTCTCATTCGGCTCAATGACTCCCAGTGAAAGCATCCGATCCAGTTCTCTATACATTAGGCTCTGAACCGCCGGTGACACTGGATAGTGTTTCTCCTTCACGGGCACAGCGTCCCCTGTGTCGATGGAATGCTCTTCTCGGAACGTTTTTCCGAGGCTTTTCCGTGTAAAACATGGGAATAAATCAATAACTTAGTCCAAAAATGTCCGTTGCTAACTATTTAAATCGTGCATCTGAGGAAATGAATCCCCGCTATCTTCTGCTCGGCTGCCTTCGTAAACATGTAGGCTGTTTTACTCAAATCGAAACAAATTAAAATTTTTCATAAAGTCTGCTCCTAAGAAAAGCTTCTGTCTCAGAGTCGGCACTAAATAAAAGTCAATCGGTTTATCGCTACCATTAAAGTGAATGTTAACTCAAACTCGCCCTACAATCTCATTCAAGCGACCATCCGCTGTTCGTATAGCTGATCGAAATGGATGAACTACTAACATTGCCTTCTCAATAAATTTGAGACAGTCCTTACCTAGACATGTGATGGTGGCACCACGATCAGGTAGTCCTCGAATTGGATGACAGTTAATTCTTATCGTCGTGTATATTCGGGAATCTGCCCCCTCATAAATGCTACATGCCGATATTCCAAACCGAATTTTCCTACAATTATCGTACCTCTTACGAGTTTCTACAATTTTCCTAGAGGGACCAAAAATTTTCTCTCTGACAATGTTGTACTCTTCCTCCCTGATATGGAACGGTTTAGTGTTAGGGTTTAGTTGAGGCGGATTGTAAGCATTCGTGGCTTGTCGTTTGTTCTTTACTATGATCTTAAAGGTGCCTATGCTGTCAGCGTTTGTGGCCTTATTATTTACATATTGAGTTTTGGGTAGTCTTAATGTCGGTTTGGTCTGAGATGTGGATTCCTCGAACGCGCCTACATCCCCTGCCAAGACACGTTCGCGCTTCGGTTTCCCTGGCAAGTTGGACACTTGGGAGTAACGGTGTTTTCCAATCCGCACTTAAAGCAAACTAAAGCTCTCTTTTCCTCAGGACAGTCTACGAAAACATGCCCCTCCTCTTTGCAGTTCCAACACTGCAGTTTACGCGTGGAGGCTAGAGAATCAACTTCAGGTATTTCCTCGTCCGCTGTGGTTTTATGTTCGATCGCATGGACTGCTCTACCAGAATATCGTCCACTAAACTGTCGCCGGCTACTTAGTAGGTTTTCAGCTCTATTACATTCCTAACAAACTGAGGTAGAGTATTTACCTGAATGGAGAAATGTAATTAAGCCATCGGTGTCTTCAGATAACATCTGATAACGATAACTAAATCCTTTTCACCAAATGGGGTTCGCAGTTGGTTTCTAAGTTTTATTATGGCATTATAAAAATCATCGAAAGATTCTTGACCACCCTGATGCCTATCTAGAATTTTTCTTTGAATATAAAAGTCACTGTCATACCTGTGGAATTGTGTATTCAGTGCCGCCTTAAGATCTCTCCACCGAGAAATATTGTAAAAACAACGATGGTCCCAAAACCATTCTCGGACCGTTCCGCTTACTAAGTGGTGGAATGATTTCAAAATGTCCTTCCATTCGCATCCAAAATTGGCTTGTAATGTTTCGACGTGGAATACAAAATCTTCTATACTTGTAGTTCTATTTGTGCCGTAAAAGTAATTCCCCATTTGTCTATACGTAGTTCTGGGTTAATAAAAAAATGTGTATGCTGAGGGGATGGTACTGGTGGTGTTTGTTCGTCAGGTCTAAAGTTGTCGCTGTTCGGATTAAAAAGTCGATTAGGAGGGTTGGTCCATGGGTTTGACCAAGGTTGCACTTGTAACTGCTGTCCAAGACCATTAGTAATAACTGGTGGTGGTTGACTTACACCTGGAAGAGGTACGCTGTTGTTTTGATGCTCCGAGGCACGACTAATTTGTGGTGCGTGCAAATTCAAGCTTTGCTGTATAATACGGGGTACTAACTGTAATAGTCTGTCATCAAAGTGGCGCAAATCGTCATGAGTCAACGTTCTTGCTCCACTAGCTGCTTTAATGAAGGTGTCGCGGACAGTCGGTGTTCTGACCGGTACGTTTCCCTGGCGAAAAGCTTCAACAATGCCTCTTGCGCTAATACTACTGTACGGTGGAGTGACAATGGTGCTATGTCCGGACATGCTTTCCCCACTAGCTTCGGATCTACTCGTTTGTAAACTGCCCCTGTGCTGCCGGCCGCCATGGTTTTCGTAAGGGTATTTGTCGCCGCCGTGTTAGCGGTGGTCGTCCCTAACAGCTTGTTATTTGTGCACGGCTATGGCTCGCGGGCTTGGGCGGTGGTTCGTTGCGATTCTGAAATTAGAACTGAACTATAAATTCATGCCAGCGTTACTCAACCCGGTCTCCCATCATAGGCGTTGGTGTTCGCGCCTAGCATTTCCCTCCCCTAACCGTGGTGTTTAATATGCAATGTTCCTTGAACACCCCTTTCGTACACACCACCAGTCACTTACCTTTACGGATCAATTACTGGTTCTTACAACCACATTAATAAGATCATGTTTTTAAATAATCAAAATACTACTTCTCGCTTATATTTATTATTTTAATGGGTTTTACAAAAACTTACATAGTTACTTCTCCTAACACCCTATGTTCGAACAATTTATTATGATTAATTCTTTTTCTAATTTCGTTAAGGTTATTTCTTTGCTTTACTTTATGATGGATCCTTATTTTATTTCTTTTTCTTATTTCCTAAATTTCATTCCTTGTTATACCCTTCACATAGTGATAGGGTATATATCACTTTGTCATTCCGTTTGTAATTTCTTTATTATTCATTTGCGACCTCATAAAGTATATATATTCTGGATTCTTATAGATAGGGAAGCCGATTTAGCGATGTCCGTCTGTCCATCTGTTGAAATCAAGTTTCCGGAGTCAAATAAAAAGATACAGACCAGGTAATGGTGACAAACTATTGGAAATATCCCGCTAACAATCGCTATTTAAAATCAGCAAAATCGGTTCAATATTAACCGAGATATAAGCGAAAATCCAGAGTAACCCATATATCTCAGTAAGTATACTCACTCTTGCCACAAAACTTGGCACGGATACTCCTAAAGATGGGGCCTAAATAATATAAAAAGTTTTTTCAGATTGGACCAGGGGAAGGGGTATTTTTCCTACAATTGCACAAATTTGGTGAAATATTTTATGCGCTATATCTCGTAAACTATAACAGTTATCGACTTAAAATGTTCTACAAAAAATAATTGTACGCAAAGACCTACACTTTAAAGAAAAAATTTTTTGAGTGGGGGCAAAAAAAGGGGTAGCTCCCATACAAATCGACAATTATTATAAAATATTCGATACGCTTTATCTCGGAAACTATAAAAGATATAGAAATGAAATGTTCCACAAAAAGTAATTGGGCAAGAATGCCTACGCTCTAAAGAAAAATTTTTTTGAGTGGGGGCAAAAAAAGGGGTAGCTCCCATACAAATCGACAATTATTATAAAATATTCGATACGCTATATCTCGGAAACCATAAAAGATATCGAAATAAAATGTTTTACAAAAAGTAATTGGGCAAGAATGCCTACGCTTTAAAGAAAAAATTTTTTGAGTGGGGGCAAAAAAAGGGGTAGCTCCCATACAAATCGACAATTATTATAAAATATTCGATACGCTATATCTCGGAAACTATAAAAGATATCGAAATGAAATGTTCTACAAAAAGTAATTGGGCAAGAATGCCTACGCTTTAAAGAAAAATTTTTTTGAGTGGGGGCAAAAAAAGGGGTAGCTCCCATACAAATCGACAATTATTATAAAATATTCGATACGCTATATCTCGGAAACTATAAAAGATATGGAAATGAAATGTTCTACAAAAAGTAATTGGGCAAGAATGTCTACGCTTTAAAGAAAAAATTTTTTGAGTGGGGGCAAAAAAAGGGGTAGCTCCCATACAAATCGACAATTATTATAAAATATTCGATACGCTATATCTCGGAAACTATAAAAGATATCGAAATGAAATGTTCTACAAAAAGTAATTGGGCAAGAATGCCTACGCTTGAAAGAAAAATTTTTTTGAGTGGGGGCAAAAAAAGGGGTAGCTCCCATACAAATCGACAATTATTATAAAATATTCGATACGCTATATCTCGGAAACTATAAAAGATATCGAAATGAAATGTTCTACAAAGAGTAATTGGGAAAGAATGCCTACGCTTTAAAGAAAAAATTTTTTGAGTGGGGGCAAAAAAAGGGGTAGCTCCCATACAAATCGACAATTATTATAAAATATTCGATACGCTATATCTCGGAAACTATAAAAGATATCGAAATGAAATGTTCTACAAAAAGTAATTGGGCAAGAATGCCTACGCTTGAAAGAAAAAAATTTTTGAGTGGGGGCAAAAAAAAAAAGGTAGCTCCCATACAAATCGACAATTATTATAAAATATTCGATACGCTATATCTCAAAAACTATAACAGATATCGAAATCAAATGTTCTACAAAAAGTAATTGGGCAAGAATGCCTGCGGTTCACAGAAAAAATTTTTTTAATTGGGGGCAAAAAAAGGGGTAGCTCCCATACAAATCGACAATTATTATAAAATATTCGATACGCTATATCTCGGAAACTATGAAAGATATCGAAATGAAATGTTCTACAAAAAGTAATTGGGCAAGAATGCCTACGCTTTAATGAAAAAATTTTTTGAGTGGGGGCAAAAAAAGGGGTAGCTCCCATACAAATTAACAATTTTTATGAAATATTCGATACGCTATATCTCAGAAACTATAACAGATATCGAAATGAAATGTTGTACAAAAAGTAATTGGACAAGAAGGCCTACGCTTTAAAGAAAAATTTTTTTGAGTCGGGGCAAAAAAAGGGGTAGCTCCCATACAAATCAACAATTATTATAAAATATTTGATACGCTATATCTCGGAAACTATAACAGATATCGACATCAAATGTTCTACAAAATGTAATTGGGCAATAAGGCCTACGCTATAAAGAAAAATTTTTTTGAGTGGGGCCAAAAAAAGGGGTAGCTCCCATACAAATTAACAATTTTTATGAAATATTCGATACGCTATATCTCGGAAATTATGAAAGATATCGAAATAGAATGTTCTACAAAAAGTAATAAGGCAAGAAGGCCTACGCTTTAAAGAAAAAATTTTTTGAGTGGGGGCAAAAAAAGGGGTAGCTCCCATACAAATTAAAAATTATTATAAAATACTCGATACGCTATATCTCTGAAACTATAAAAGATATCGAAATGAAATGTTCTAAAAAAGTAATTGGGTAAGAATGCCTACGCTTTGAAGAAAAATTTTATTGAGTGGGGGGCAAAAAAAGGGGTAGCTCCCATACAAATTTACAATTTTTATGAAATATTCGATACGCCATATCTCGGAAACTATGAAAGATATCGAAATAAAATGTTTTACAAAAAGTAATAAGGCAAGAAGGCCTACGCTTTAAAGAAAAAATTTTTTGAGTGGGGGCAAAAAAAGGGGTAGCTCCCATACAAATTAAAAATTATTATAAAATACTCGATACGCTATATCTCGGAAACTATAACAGATATCGACATCAAATATTCTACAAAATGTAATTGGGCAATAAGGCCTACGCTATAAAGAAAAATTTTTTTGAGTGGGGCCAAAAAAAGGGGTAGCTCCCATACAAATCGACAATTATTATAAAATATTCGATACGCTATATCTCGGAAACTATAAAAGATATCGAAATGAAATGTTCTACAAAAAGTAATTGGGCAAGAATGCCTACGCTTGAAAGAAAAAAATTTTTGAGTGGGGGCAAAAAAAAAGGGTAGCTCCCATACAAATTTACAATTTTTATGAAATATTCGATACGCTATATCTCGGAAACTATAACAGATATCCACATCAAATGTTCTACAAAAAGTAATTGGAACACAAGGCCTACGCTTTAAAGAAAAAAATTTTCGTATGCGGGGTGAAGAAGGGGTAGCTCCCATACAAATTAACACTTTTTATAAAATTTTCCATACGCTTCTTCTGGAAAACTATTACAGCTATCGGCTTCGAATATTCTACAAAAGATAATAATCAAATAATTCATACATTTTGGAAAAAAAGTTGGAGAAGAGCAGCGGGACTAAAACATTTAATAAGTTTTATTAACCTTTAAATATAAATAATGTCGAAAACTTTTAAAGCTTTCGACCTCAAATATTCTTCATCTATTTCTATTATTCATACGAACGTTAAAATTTTGTTATTTTTTCTATGGGCTTTAAAACTCGCACAAGGTTTTTTATTATATTATTTGCAGTACAAAATTACTCGGCTGGGTATATTTAGAGACCAATGTGAAGGGTATATAAGATTCGGCACAGCCGAATATAGCGCTCTTACTTGTTTTATTTCATTTTTTTCTTATTTCTTAAATTTATTTCTTTGTTCTATTTCATTTTCTTTTTCTTATATCTTAAATTTCTTTTTTTGTTTTATACCAATTTCTTTTCTTATTTCTTAAATTTCTATACTGAATTCTATCTACCTCAACCAAAAGGAAGTAGATTCCGTTGAAGTGGTATCTACCGGAATACCTCATGCCTCTTTCATTAATGCCATTGACCAAAAAAAACTATGATTGATTATACACGTATTATAACAAAATATTTAACTCTTATTAACTTTAAATTCCATCACTTATAAATTGTTACGGCAAGTTTAAGAGCGAGAAAAAAGCTTCAAAGAGCAAAATTGTTTTATAACAATATATTACAAAAATGTGTTATAATAATTCTGTTGCATTTTGTGTGTTAAATTTTTACAATATTTTTTTTTTTGATGTGCATTATAATCAAAATATATAATATCAAATAAAAATTTTGAATTTTAAAAGTAACTTGGGGAACGGGTACGAAATTTAAACTCTGCAACAACACGAAGCATTACAAAACTGAATTTTTTTTTATTTATTTGAACAAACGGACTCATTGTGGTCCAAGCCGAACTACCCTACCACTACCCAAAACAGTTCCAGCTATAGGGCACTGTTACCCAATGTTCAATGTACCAGTGACGAGTGCCACGTGCCGAATGCACACGATATATTTAAAAATGAAACTACTCTACTAAATAAGTATCTATCTGTTCTGTTGCTGTTGTTGTAGCTGTGGAAACCTTTTTGCTTACTTGACGTCTGTTGTTGGAGACAAGTCCTGTGGTGGCTGGTTAAAATTCTTTTGCTGTTTTTATTAGTTAGGCTGTTGTAGGTGGTGCTGCTAATGTTCATTGTAGATGTGGTTGGCTGAAAACTCTCCGGTTGTTGTAGGTTAGTAAAAATCCCTGTGGTTGTTGTAATTTTATCTGTTGTAGCTTGTTAAACTCTGTCGTACCTGGATGGGCTGTTTATAGGCTGGTTTTACCGGTGGCTGGTCATTGGGATGGTTCGTGCCAGCGTTTTGGCTGCGTGCGGTCGCCCGCCGACTATTTCTGGCCGTGGATAATTTGCTGCTAGGATTTTTCGCTATTGCTGTCCCATGGATGGGGCTAGTGGTCGAGTTCGTGGCAGGTTTAGGCGACCCTGATCTTACCGACCACTAGGCAACGGGGTATCTGTGGGCCAATTTAGGATGACGCCTGCGTCAGTGTCTAGCCCCGTGGTTTCTGCTAGGGTAGTGGTTGTCTGCTAATTTTGCACACGTCAGAAACACCACCTCTCGCGTTCGCTGACCACACCGAAAAAGACCGGAAATTAAACTTCGTCTTTTTAGGTCGTAGGCCCTTTGCCTTTTGACATCTGTCAAACCAATTTCCGCCTTTTCGTGCCCTAATGTAAAATCGCCTTATTGCGAGTGATGACAACTATCTCGACCGCGGCGGTTGTCAAACCGTACACACATCCTTTCCTGGGTGTGAGTACTTTATCATATTAGCAAATCATTTTTGCTAATATAATAAAAGTTACTTCTCTACGTCCTCTTCTATCTTAGTTTTCCCCTACTATGCCTTTAGGTCCTTGACATGGAAAACCCCTTGGCTGTGTCCTTTTAAATTTTCCACTTCATACAGGTTTCGTCCAACTGGCTTCACGATGCGACATTTTACGAACTTCTTGCAAAGTTTAGCTGATATCTGCTTCAAAAAATCGGACAGCTGAAAGTTACGTCGAGAGACTTCTTGTCCTACTGTAAATCTCGTTTCGCGACACCGGGTGTTGTAGCCTTTGGCGTTTACCTCGTAACTTTTATGTAGTTGTTTCCGAATTTTTTCACAAACTAGCTCTAGGTGCTCTTCACGGCTCACGATGTAGCTGTCTGGTTCGTCGAGTGTATCCAGTTTTCTAGCTAACTGGTATGTGGAGGCGTGGGTTATCATGTTCGTACCAAATAGTGCAAAGTACGGTGTTACTCCAGTAGCTCGATGTACGGCTGACCTTAAAGCGCATTCGATTTCACACAGATATTGATCCCAATCCATCTGGGTTTTCTCTAAATAAGATCGTATCGCTCCCAGCACGGATTGGTTAACTCGCTCTGATGCATTTGCTTGAGGTGTGTAGCTGGCCGTTTTGAAATGCTCGATGCCAAAACTAGTCATTACTTCAGCGAAATCCTTGCTGATGAACTGATTCCTATTATCCGAGACCACGGTTTCAGGACATCCAAATTTGTAGAATACTTCCTTGACTAGAAAGTCGATAACATTTTTAGAATTTGCCTTAGGCATCGGTTTGAGAAACACGTATTTTGACAGATGATCCAAACCGATAAATATAAAACAGCTTCCCCTCTTCGAACGTACATACGGGCCTAGAAGATCTATGTAGATGCATTGAAAGGGCCTGCAGACATCGGTTTCTTTTCCCATAGGAGGTTTTAGTACGATGTTGGCCGGTTTGCTTTCCTTGCATACGTCACAACTATTATGGTGGACGCGGACTTGGATGTTCAAATGAGGCCAATAAAAATGTTCTCTGAGCCGGTTCATAGTTTTGCCTATACCACTGTGTGCCGCTAATGGTGGTTTATACGCCTAAATAATCAATTGTTGGGTCATTGTGGCTGGTACCCAAAGCTTCCATGAGTGTTTTTGATTTAACACATTGCCGTCGTACGGTCGCGTCCTCTTGTAAATATAGCCTTCGACGATTTTGAGAACGGGTAACCTCTCTTTGTTGGTCTCTATTGTTCGAATAAGCTCTTGGTAATCTTCAGCTTGGAATTCGGATGAAGTTAGATCGATCAAGGGACCTGCTTCCAGCCCATTTATTGTGTATCGGGACAGGGTATAGGGAACAATATTTTGGGAACCCTTTCGGTGTTGTATGCTTAATGAAAATGCCTGAAGCTGAAGGCTCCATCTGGCCAATCGTCCACTCAAATCGCGTTGACCCATTAACCATTTAAGGTTGGCGTGGTCAGTAATAATAACGAAGTTCATTAGTTCCACGTAGGGCCGGAAACGTTTCACCGCCGATACAACAGCGAGGCATACACGCTCCGTGACCGAATAATTTTTCTGTGCCGAGGACAACTTTCGGGAAAAATACGAGATAGGATGTTTACCGCCTTCATCATTTACTTGAAACAGAACTGCTCCAATCCCGACATCCGACGCATCACATTGAATATAAAAAGTTTTGTTAAAGACCAGATGGGTTAGTACAGGACTGCCTGCTAAACACGCTTTGAGCTTGTCGAACGCTACCTTTGCTTTTTCAGTAAAAACAAATTTCTTGCTCTTCTTAAGTGTCTCGCTGATTGGGGTTATAACAGTAGCATAGTCGTGGATAAACCTTCGGTATCATCTGGTTGTTCCTAAACAGCTACGGACTTGCTTAATTGTCTTTGGGTAGTCAAAGTTTAAAATAGCCTTTATCTTGTCAGGATCGGGTTTTAAACGACCTTCCCCTACGATATAACCTAGGTAACGCAACTCGCGACAACAAAATTTCGATTTACTAACATTTATGGTGAGGCAACTTCCCTCAACAATTCGATATGTCCGTCGAATTCTGACGATACCACCAGCAAATCATCCAAATAAACGAAAACTTTTTCCCAAAGGCGTGCTGGAATGACTTCATCCATTACACGGCATAGCCTTTAGGCAGCATTGCGCAACCCAAACAGCATGACCGTAAAATTATATAAAGGCCTCCCAGGCACGGTAAAAGCAGTCTTTTTTCGGCTTTGTTTCGCTAGGGGTATCTGCCAGAAAGCATCTTTGAGGTCAATACTGGATATAAAGTGTGTGTCGCCCAAACGACTCAGGAGACCTTCTATATGGGGAAGTGGGTAGGCGTCTTTTACGGTCAGTTCCTTGAGTCGGCGAGCGTCTTAACAAATTCGAACCTTTTCGCCATTTAGCGCCATGGTAACGCAATTGTTCTATGGGCTCTCATTCGGCTCAATGACTCCCAGTGAAAGCATCCGATCCAGTTCTCTATACATTAGGCTCTGAACCGCCGGTGACACTGGATAGTGTTTCTCCTTCACGGGCACAGCGTCCCCTGTGTCGATGGAATGCTCTTCTAGGAACGTTTTTCCGAGGCTTTTCCGTGTAAAACATGGGAATAAATCAATAACTTGGTCCAAAGATGTCCGTTGCTAACTATTTAAATCGTGCATCTGAGGAAATGAATCCCCGCTATCTTCTGCTCGGCTGCCTTCGTAAACATGTAGGCTGTTTTACTCAAATCGAAACAAATTAAAATTTTTCATAAAGTCTGCTCCTAAAAAAAGCTTCTGTCTCAGAGTCGGCACTAAATAAAAGTCAATCGGTTTATCGCTACCATTAAAGTGAATGTTAACTCAAACTCGCCCTACAATCTCATTCAAGCGACCATCCGCTGTTCGTATAGCTGATCGAAATGGATGAACTACTAACATTGCCTTCTCTATAAATTTGAGACAGTCCTTACCTAGACATGTGATGGTGGCACCACTATCAGGTAGTCCTCGAATTGGATGACCGTTAATTCTTATCGTCGTGTATATTCGGGAATCTGCCCCCTCATAAATGCTACATGCCGATATTCCAAACCGAATTTTCCTACAATTATCGTACCTCTTACGAGTTTCTACAATTTTCCTAGAGGGACCAAAAATTTTCTCTCTGACAATGTTGTACTCTTCCTCCCTGATATGGAACGGTTTAGTGTTAGGGTTTAGTTGAGGCGGATTGTAAGCATTCGTGGCTTGTCGTTTGTTGTTTACTAAGATCTTAAAGGTGCCTATGCTGTCAGCGTTTGTGGCCTTATTATTTACATATTGAGTTTTGGGTAGTCTTAATGTCGGTTTGGTCTGAGATGTGGATTCCTCGAACGCGCCTACATCCCCTGCCAAGACACGTTCGCGCTTCGGTTTCCCTGGCAAGTTGGACACTTGGGAGTAACGGTGTTTTCCAATCCGCACTTAAAGCAAAATAAAGCTCTCTTTTCCTCAGGACAGTCTACGAAAACATGCCCCTCCTCTTTGCAGTTCCAACACTGCAGTTTACGCGTGGAAGCTAGAGAATCAACTTCAGGTATTTCCTCGTCCGCTGTGGTTTTATGTTCGATCGCATGGACTGCTCTACCAGAATATCGTCCACTAAACTGTCGCCGGCTACTTAGTAGGTTTTCAGCTCTATTACATTCCTTCACAAACTGAGGTAGAGTATTTACCTGAATGGAGAAATGTAATTAAGCCATCGGTGTCTTCAGACAACATCTGATAACGGTAACTAAATCCTTTTCACCAAATGGGGTTCGCAGTTGGTTTCTAAGTTTTATTATGGCATTATAAAAATCATCGAAAGATTCTTGACCACCCTGATGCCTATCTAGAATTTTTCTTTGAATATAAAAGTCACTGTCATACCTGTGGAATTGTGTGTTCAGTGCCGCCTTAAGATCTCTCCACCGAGAAATATTGTAAAAACAACGATGGTCCCAAAACCATTCTCGGACCGTTCCGCTTACTAAGTGGTGGAATGATTTCAAAATGTCCTCCCATTCACATCCAAAATTGGCTTGTAATGTTTCGACGTGGAATACAAAATCTTCTATACTTTATGAGGGCGATAAGGTTTGAATATAAAAATTTTTTTTAGGAAAAGTAGCAACATTAATAATAGGGGGAAAAAAAAATGAGAAGGCGTAGGTTTGAGTTTTCAGAAAAATTTGAAAAATAAATTGATGAGTTTTGAAAAAATAAGGGAAAAGAAGGAAGGAACAGCTTTAAATAGAGTTGTTCAGGGAAATTTTGAAAAAAGAAACATTTATATAAGATCTAACTTTAAATATGTAAAAACCCATAAAATATTACCTATCAAGATTTTTGGTAAATAATTAACATTATAAATCTGGTGGAGACGCATATTTCCTGAAAGGAGAACGGTTTTTTTTTTCATCCATTGGAAAATACAGTTGGTCCTGCCCACATAATGATAAATGCAGAAATTATTCGGCCAATAACTTAATTAGAAAGTGAGAGAGAGCGGGGGAAGAAGAGAGTTCCAGAGGTAAAAGTCGCGTTAGAAAGGGGAAAAACGGAACGGACGAGAAAAATCAACACTTAAATCAGTTTTAAATCTAAAATTGTGGTGCTTAAATTCTGGCATCCATACTTAAAGGGAAGTTCAACGGTTGTAAAAAAAGTAACGTACATATATTCTTTTTTATTGGTCAAACGAAATCTTCAAATTTTATTATTATTTTCTTTATGTTTTCTTTTGTTGTTGTGATTTTTGGTTTTGTCATTTTTATGTATTATCTGGTTTGTTGAGTGCATAATATTAATTTAATGTTAATTAGTAACCTTGTTTTCTATTAATGTTTAATTCAGATTGTATTGTTGTTAGAAAACTATTCAGCAAAATTTTATCTCACGTAACATCAGCAAATCCTGTCTTCGAGCGCTTGACGACGGTCGCTGCAATTCATGTGAGTAGAATAATTTTTCTTTTACTTCAACATTAATTTACCATAAGTGTAATTTAAACCACAAAACACAGTTGTGAGATTAACTTATCTACTGTCTAGAACATATTATAAAATTTCTTTGATGTTAACCGTTAATTTTTTGATGTAAGAAAAAGGAATAAAAAAAAATACAATATTTTAATACCTAATTGTATATCTTAAACTATTTGCATTGGAAAATAATATATAAAAAACAAATAAACAAAAAAATGAAATTTTAAAGATTGATAATTTATTACATGAAAGGAAAGGAAGAATGGTAGACCAGGTTATAAAAGTAATAAGGGCCTATACATAAAAACTTTGTTTACCTGTCATCCATGCCAACGGGTAAAAGCAGAGGAAGGCTTGTTTTTTTTTATCGCCACCATCTTTACTTTGTGATCCCAAGCCCCATATTTTATTTTGTTTCTTTATGATTGTAGTTTGTGTTTGAGCAAGCTATCCTTATTTTACTTTACTTTTATGTAATGAACCTTTATCCATTTCTCTGGGAAAAAGAAATAACCCGACCCCGGACTGAGCACGGCTGGCAATTTGGATAGCTACACTTTTCTTAGAGAACAGGGCCAACAGGTGGAATTCGTTACATAAAATAAATGGCGCCCAACGTGGGGCCTCAGCAGAAACCACTGTGTACTGGTTGCACATTTAAAATCTTAATGTCTTGAATCATATAGTATTGCGGAGGTCTCTTCTTTGTTTTTTTTTTTGTTTTTATTATCATATAATTTTTTTTTTTTTTGTTTTTGTTTAATGGTATTAAATATAATCTTATTTGATTTGTGGTAAAATGGTATATTTGTTTTCCATACAATAGATTATATTTGATATACTTAAAGGAAGAAGTCATTGGGATTTTTGGTAAATGGATGATTTCGTAACCCTACCTAGAGATTTATCTTCCTTTATATATTTGCAGGGTTGATTTTTTTGTACATAGTCTTTCTGAGATTGTTGTTTTTTGCGAAAACGGAGATCAAACTTAAAAGACGTCACAAATTATTTAACTTTGTATATTATATATGTATATACAAATGTATATATATATATATATATATTTTATTTATTTTTTTTTTGTTTTACGTGGGATCAGAAAGTATTTCAGGCAGTGCTGGGAATTTTGAGTAAGACTTTGTTTCATGGAGTTAATTCTGAGAAACTACACTCAAACATTGCCAGTGGACTGGAAAATTTGGTGATTTAAACTGTGTATAACTGGTCTACCTATGACTCTTTTCTGAGTAGTGAAATTTGTATAGCTCTATATTAAATATTTTCTTAAAATAAAGAAAAGAAAAAGAATAGTAATAATAAATAATAATAAATAATTAAATAAACGAAATTTGACCTTAAGGGACATATTGTTAACAACTAAGTTATTGTCGCACTCCTTAAATTTAATTTAAGATTTCGCGCAAATTTTTTTTTTTCCCCCCCTGTTTTTTTTAGCCTTATAACTGTTTAAATATTGTAATTTTTTTTTGTGTGTTTTGTTTTGTTAAACCATAACTTCTGGATTTACCATGCCTCTTACGCGAAGTACAGAGGATCTTTTTAACGTCGGGCAGGGTCATCCTTCTAATGCATTTTTTGTTGATGTAGAAGATAGTTCGAATCCTTCAAATACCGGACCAATTACAAGATCAAGAACTAAATCATTCGTTGACTTAAATACCGGTACTAGACCAAATATTACATCTCAGGAAGATGCTACTCTTGCTTCAGAAAACAAAACTCCTACAACTTCAATTAGCGAAAATCAAATTCATCAAATTATTTCAGAGTCTTTAACCAAATTTCGTAGTGATTTATCTACCGAACTAGGGTTATTGTTTGAAAATATGGATTTTTCTTCTCATATAAGAACGGAACATCTTCCGTCTAGATCCAATAGGTTTGAAGAAAGGGGTCAGGGGCCAGAAGCGAGTCAGCACCATTATAGACTTCGAGATGCGCCAAATGTTAATGAGAATTCAGAAAAAGTTTTAAACATTATACGTAATTAAATAAGAGGTCATCTTACATTCTTCGTAAACACAAATATTTTCTCTTATCGACAAATTTCTTTATGTTATTCAGAATTCAATAAGCGTCTTTCGATTAAATTAAACGGTTTTTAGTTTTAGTTGTTTTCATTAAATAAGAGGTCATCTTACATTCTTCGTAAACACAAATATTTTCTCTTATCGACAAATTTCTTTATGTTATTCAGAATTCAATAAGCGTCTTTCGATTAAATTAAACGGTTTTTAGTTTTAGTTGTTTTCATTAAATAAGAGGTCATCTTACATTCTTCGTAAACACAAATATTTTCTCTTAATCTCGTAGTGTACGGACGTGTCTACGCGAGTGTATATTTGTAATAGGTGATATTTGTAATAAGTTACAAAAAAAAAAATATTTGTTAATATACATACCTACAAGACATAAGTGAGAATCGAAAATAAAAACAAACTAAACAAAACAAAAAAACCAAACGGTTAATGAGTAACAGTAATCGTTGTGACAGTGGGCCTAATAGCCGAAATGCTTACATTGTGTTAAGCTCAGCAAGCGTTAGCAATGAAAACATTAGAGACCCTGAATATAATAGAAACTATTTAAGTGCAAAACCGAAAACAAATACAAATAATTTAAGTGCAAGTGTGCCTAATTTGAATAAATGTACTGAACAAGGGACAAATTTAGCCCAATCTCTGTTTAAAAATTATAAAAAAAATACCGAGGTGCCATCTTCATCGCGGTCTTCTTTATCAAGTTCTGGTGTCGCACCAACAGCTGCTAAAGGCGCTACGGGCCCAATTTCTGCGTGTGCTCCTAAGATCCAGGTAGGGATGGACAGGTACGTAACAGTTCTTAAAAGGGGAAGGAGCCCTAAATCGGCAGAAGCATCTCAACCTGCAAAAATTTTAAAAGACGATGAAAGGCCAACCTCATCGCAAAATCGTTTTGCGATTTTGCAAGAGGATAATGAGGCCCATGTTAGTGAAAAAAAGTCCTTTAAGCCACCTCCCATTTATTTGAGGGAAAAAAACTCAAATGATCTCGTCAAGTTTTTAGTCGGTTTGATTGGGGAAAATAACTTTTATGTTTCAAACGTTAAACGCGGTAACATATTTGAGACAAAAATTCAAGTGAACCATGAAAACGCCTACCGCGCCACGGTTTCGGAGCTCGAAAAACTCAGAAAAAACTTCTATACCTACCAACTCAAGACCGCAAAAGGCCTTCAGGTAGTTATTAAGGGCATTGATTCTAACGTTGACCCAGAAGAGATCAAGACCAGTTTGTTAAACAAAGGGTTTATGGTTGGGACGGTATCGAATATGAGAAATAGGGAAAAACACCCCCAACCATTATTCCGAGTGGAGCTTGAGCCTGGTGATATCAAATTGAAAAAAAGTGAAACTCACCCCATCTACGATTTAAAATATATTATGCACCGACGAGTCACTGTGGAAGTGCCACATAAGCGATCTGGGCCCATACAGTGCTTAAACTGCCAGGAATATGGCCACACTAAAACTTATTGTAAGTTGCCTTCTGTTTGTGTTGTGTGTGGGGATCTGCACGATACGACCAAGTGCGACAAGCCAAAAGATGATCCTAGGATAAAGAAATGCAGCAACTGCGGGGGAAACCACACTGCCAACTATAGAGGTTGTCCTGTTTTTAATTTAGTTAAGCGATCAACTAAGCCGAACATAGTTCCTGCCCCTCCCCAGCCTTTAAATATACCAACTACAAATATGCCTCCATTGGCACAACCAGCTACAAATCAAGTTTCTTACGCCGCCGCATTAAAGTCTAACCAGCCTAATTCACGTAAGTCTACCCAGCCTACAACACAACAAGAAGTGCCAACTAGCGAACCAACCGGGCCTATTTTTAGCCGCCTGGAAGCCGTAATTGACAATATGGTCACACAATTTACGCAGATTATGGCGCAAATGGCCAACATGATGCAAGAAATGCAAAAAATGCAGTCTGCTTTTCTGCAGGCTATGCTTAAAAGACCATGAACTGCCTCAGGGTTTGTTTCTGGAACGCAAACGGCATCCGCCAACACAAAAACGAGCTCGAATATTTCTTGATGAACCAAAAAATCGATGTTATGTGTATTTCTGAGACTCATATGACATCTAGAAGCACTTTTAAAATTAGTGGTTATTCTTTTTACGATTCAAAGGATCCTAGGGATAGATCATGTGGTGGCTCGGCTATTCTAATCAAATCAAGAATTAAACACCAATGGTTGGGTGGCCTCTCGGAAAGTTATATCCAAGCTACGAACGTCTGCATTGATGAATTTTTCCATAACCTTGTTATTTCATCAGTTTACTGTCCACCCAGATTCTCCATAACGAAGGATCAGTACAACAGTTTCTACAAATCATTAGGTCCCCGCTTCATAGCTGCTGGAGACTATAACGCTAAGCACACATACTGGGGCTCCCGCCTAATTAGTCCCAGAGGTCGTGTCTTGTATGACTCAGTGTCGGAAATAGGACTTTTCGTTATTTCAACTGGACAACCAACCTATTGGCCAACGGACAATAATAAAATTCCAGACGTAATAGATTTTGGCGTGGCAAAAGGTATATCACCGGACCTTATTGAGGCTGAAGCCTCCTTCGATTTATCTTCTGACCACTCACCCACAATTATCACTATTTGCAGTCCTCACCAAATAGCAACTAGTGATTTTTTCTTATCAAAAAGAGTAAATTGGTTAAAATATAAAAAATATATCAGCTCTCACTGCTCGGAACACATACCACTAAAAACTCCCCAAGAAATCGATGATTGCCTAAATATCCTAAATGAAAACATTAAAAAAGCCGTTGAACATGCTTCTTCAACATACCGTCAGGTCAAATACAACAAAATTTTTTCTGTCGATGTTGAGGAGCTTTTATCTGAAAAAAGGAGAGCGCGAAGAGAATGGCAACAGCATAGATCGCCCCAACTTAAAACGAAGCTAAAAGAGTGTACAAATCGCTTAAAAAACTTGCTGGAGGTACACAGAATTGCATCAATTAAGAAGTATTTGGAAGGTCTAGACGCAACCCCTCAAACAAATTATTCTCTATGGCGATCAGCCAGTCGTCTCAAAAGACCCGTAATCGCAAAACCACCACTGCGCAATCTAAGAGGATCCTGGGCTAGAAATGATGAAGAAAAATGCGATCTGCTCGCAAGCCATTTAAGAAACGTGTTCACTCCTAATACATGCACTGACGTGAGGGAATTACCGCCTGTTGTTTCTAGACGTCCCATAGAAATACGTTTCCGATATTCAGATGTGGTAGAAGCTATAGCTAACCTTAATGATAAAAAAGCTCCTGGCGTTGATACAATAAGCAACAAAATGCTTATTGAGCTGCCTTTAACAGCAAAAAGAATAATTCTTTTTATTTTTAATGCCATAATACGGCTTGAACATTTTCCACCAATATGGAAAGTTGCCTTAGTTAAGATGATTCCTAAGCCTGGTAAAGATCCTTCTAAGGTGGAGTCTTATAGGCCTATAAGTTTGTTACCAACTTTGTCAAAACTGTTTGAAAAGCTGCTTAAAAACAAGCTTACTCCGATCCTGAATGAAAACAACTGCATTCCAGATCACCAATTTGGCTTTAGAAGTCAACATAGCACAATAGAACAAACTCACAGACTGGTGCAGGTTATAAGAAAAACTTTCGAGGAAAAAAAGTACTGCTCCGCGCTTTTTATAGATGTCTCTCAAGCTTTCGATAAAGTATGGCACGAAGGCCTGTTAAACAAACTAAAGCTAAACCTTCCAGCTAATATTTTCAATCTACTAGAAAGTACATAACCGGTCGACAGTTTAAAATCAAAGAGGGAAACCAAATAAGTTCTTCTCAAACAATAGGGGCTGGTGTACCTCAAGGGAGTATACTAGGTCCAGTTCTGTACTTGCTTTACACAGCAGATATGCCAACCAATAGTTTTACACACACGTCGACATTTGCTGATGATACTGCTTTTCTTAGTATTCATAAAGACCCTAAAGAGGCTTCAAACTAATTGCAGCAACACGTAACCCAAGTTGAAAAATGGGCAAAGTTATGGGGAATAAAAATAAATGAACAAAAATGTACCCACGTAACTTTTACTTTACGCAAAGAAACGTGCTCTCCAATTCTTATTAACAACCATATGGTGCCTCAACGAACCGAGACAAAATATCTTGGTATTCACCTAGACCGCCGCCTCACATGGAAGCCTCATATAGATGCGAAGTTGACGCAAATGAAACTTAAAGCTACACAAATTCATTGGCTAATCGGCAGAAACTCTGTGCTTCGTCTTGATTGTAAACTTCTACTCTACAAATCGATTTTGAAACCAATTTGGTGCTACGGTATACAATTATGGGGCACTGCTTCCGCATCCAACATAGAAAAAATTCAACGCAGGCAAAACAAAATCCTAAGAATGATAACTGGTGCTCCTTGGTATGTTAAAAACAGCAACATCCACAAGGATCTACTAGTTCCACTAGTTAAATGCGAAATCCTGAACTATGTGGACAAGTATTTAAATAAGCTGGAAGCTCACCCAAATCCGCTCGCCCGAAACATCCTGCAACATAGTGGGCACACCCGCCTGAAAAGGAGGGATACTATTGCGCTTATATGAAGCTTGATAATTAATATGAGAACTTAAATTTTAGTCTGGCACTGGCTAGACTTATATTAACTACCTAGTTTTAAGATTTGAACACTTATTGTTAGTTCGCCACAGGCGAAGATTCAATAATAAATATATGAAACAAAAAAAAAAAAATTATACGTAATTGGCGTATAAAATTTAATGGATGTTTAGATGATTTAGATGTGGACGAATTTATCTACAGAATCAATATTTTAACGACTACAACCCTGAATGGGAATTTTGAGTTACTGTGTAATCATGCGTATAGTATTTTCGAAGGAAAGGCATTACACTGGTTTTGGAAATACCACCAACGAAATGATAATGTAGAATGGACTTCATTAACAGATGCTCTTAAAAGACAATATAAATCTGTTTACTCTGATTTTGATATAAAAGAAGATATAAGACGTCGTAAACAGGAACGAAATGAGACCTTCGATGCATATTTTGATTCAGTTATGATTATAGCAGACAAACTAAGAACGCCCATGTCCGAAATAGAACTGTGTGAAATAGTTTTCAGAAATCTTAAACCGGAAGTAAGGCATGAATTACTGCACGTTGACATTACCCAACTTTCGCAGCTACGATACGAAGTGCATAAGCATGAAAAATTTATGAATGAATTAAGATTGACCAATTCATACAGAAATGCTAATATCAGGCGTCATATCGCTGAAATGGATTATGAATCACAAGAAACTGAGAGCGTGATAGATGAGAATATTGACATTTGTACCATTACAAAAAATCTTGTCTGCTGGAATTGTGAAGAGTCTGGTCATTCATATAAAAACTGTATTAAGGAAAGGAAAATCTTTTGTTATGGTTGTGGGCTAAGAGATACGTATAAACCGAATTGTGTAAAGTGTAGGCAGCAGGGAAACTTAAAAGGGGATGTCCTTCAACTAAAGAAAGGGCATCCGTATGTTCATCGGAAGAATTAATTTTACATGCCAATAACCCGTTTAGTAAGTTTTTAGAAGGTGACGGAACTAATGATAACCGCCCGACAAAAACCGGTACAAATTCACGAAGTGTTACTAGGATTCAAAATTATTGGCGTAGATTAAAATTGTTTAGAAAGTATAGAGTTGCAGCATTAATAAATAAGGAGGTTGATTCAAGGCCGTTTATTAATCTTACAATTAGTGATAAATTATATTTTGCTTTACTGGATAGTGGAGCAAACAAAAGTGTTTTTGGGGGAGAACTGGCTAAGAGAGTACAGTCTCATGATTTGTTTAAAAGGTGTTATGGTAATGTGAAAACAGCTGACGGCCAAAACCAGAAAATAGTTGGCACCATAGCTTTAGACATTGATTTTCAAAATCGTAGTGAAAAATTTGAATTTTTGGTGATACCTTCCATTTCTCGGGACATTATCTGTGGAGTAGATTTTTGGGAGAAATTCGGTATAAATATTTCATTTGATACGCTAATAAAGGAAATAAGTGAAATAGACACAAATCAAATACCTCTCACGGAAGTTCAGAAAACTAAGTTAAAGATGATTATTGATTCGTTTCCAAATTCAGATCGTGATGGGCTGGGTTGTACAGCTTTTACCGAACATCATATTGATACAGGTGATGCTACTCCAATTAAACAGCGATATTACCCGATATCTCCGGCTCGTGAAAAAATCTTGTGTTTAGAAATTGATAGAATGAAAGACTTAGGAGTTATTGAGGAATGTCCCAACTCCCCGTGGTCTTCACCAGGCGTTTTAATTGTTAAACCTGATAAGGTACGTTTTTGTGTAGACAGTCGAAAATTGAATTCCGTGACTATTAAGGACGCTTACCCAATACCTAATATTGACGGAATTATATCAAGGCTTCCTCCAGTTTACTTTATTTCCAAAGTGGATTTAAAAGATGCATTTTGGCAGATTAAGCTGGACGAATCTTCACGACCAAAGACAGCTTTTACAATCCCAAATCGGCCATTGTATCAGTTCACAAGAATGCCGTTTGGATTGTGCAACGCACCGCAAACTATGTGCAGACTAATGGACAAGGTCATTCCGTATGATTTAAAAGCTAATGTTTATGTTTATTTGGACGATTTGCTTATAGTTTCAAAGGACTTTGACGAACATATAGAGCACTTAAACAAAGTAGCTATACAATTGAGGAAAGCAGGTTTAACAATCAATGTAAAGAAGAGTTGTTTTGCGATAAAAGAAGTTCAGTATCTGGGTTATGTTATTGGAGGCGGAGCGATGAAAGTTGATGGTAATAAGGTTAAAGCCATAACTAAATTTCCAGTACCAAAGTCAATTTGCCAATTAAGACAATTTTTAGGAATGTGTGGGTGGTACAGAAGATTTATTGATGACTATGCCACGGTAACATTTCATTTAACGGAACTGCTTACAAATAAGAAAACTTTCAAATGGACGGAAGGTGCACAGGAGGCATTTGAAACTCTTAAGGAGAAACTTACATCTGCACCAGTGTTGGTTCATGCCGAGTTTGATAAATCTTTTATTTTACAATGTGACGCTAGTACAGTTGGGGTGGGAGCAGTTTTGGCCCAACTGGATAAGGAGGGTAACGAAAAACCTATAGCATTTATGTCCCAAAAACTCAATAAGGCGCAGAGAAACTATTCGATAACAGAACTCGAGTTTTTTGCAGTAGTGCTGGCTATAAAAAAATTTAGACCTTACATTGAAGGGCATGAGTTTAAGGTGATTACAGATCATGCTAGCCTTAAATGGCTAATGCGTCAGAAAGATTTAACTGGGCGATTGGCAAGATGGGCACTAAAGCTACAAGGTTTTAATTTCACCATTGAACACAGGAAAGGAAGCGATAATATTGTGCCGGATGCGTTGTCAAGAGCTTTTGAGAGTGTCGCAGAAAATGTTGTTGACGGAATAGAGTTGGAAGTCTTACCGTCGGTGAATCTTGATTCGGAAGCTTTTGAAGGTGAAGAGTATAAGAAATGGAGAGATGAATATGAAAAGGCAGAGTTTCCAGATTTTAGAGTAGAAGGAAAATATATTTACAAAAGAACTTCATTTGAGACAGAAAATGGTGAAGGAGGAGAGCCATGGAAGCTAGTAGTTCCAAACGAATTAAGGAAAGACATTTTGTACGCTGCACATAATGTTCCTACTTCTGCACATTTTGGGATAGCTAAAACATTAGAACGTATACGGAGATATTTCTTTTGGCCAGGTCTGGTAACAGATGTGAAAAACTATATAGGAAATTGTGATAACTGCAAAACTTCAAAAACTCCGACCATGATACTTAAACCTCCGATGGGAAAAATAGAAGAAACGCAAAGGCCTTTTCAGAAGTTATATGTAGATTTTATAGGTCCATTGCCACGCACGCGAAAAGGAAATATGGGGATTTTTATAATTTTAGATCATTATTCAAAATTTACGTTTTTAAAACCATTAAGGAAATTTTCAACGAAAAATATTTTGGAGTACCTTAAAACTGACATTTTTGATTGCTTTGGTGTACCGGAAACTATCGTTTCAGATAATGGTTCACAGTTTCGAAGTAAGGATTTTGGAAAAATTCTGGAAAAGCATGCTGTTAATCATATTAAAACTGCCTTGTATAGTCCTCAATCCAATGCCAGTGAACGTGTTAACAGGTCAATTAATGAAGCATTGCGTTCGTATGTTCAAGATAGTCATGATAGTTGGGATGTTTTTATAAGCAGTGTTAACTGTGCTCTAAGAAATTCTGTTCATCAGACTATCGAAAGGACGCCTTACCAAATTGTTTTTGGTCAAACCATGATAACGCATGGTACGGATTATTGCTTGTTAAAAAACCTAAATTTACTTAAGGAATCTGAAAATATTTTACAACGACAGGACCAGCTTCTTATCTTGAAAGATTCTATTCAAAATAGAATTAAAAAAGCATGGGAGAAAAATCAAAGAACTTACAACTTAAGAACAAGGAAAAGAGAATTTGAAATAGGCGCAGAAGTAATAAGGAGAAATTTTATACAAAGTTCACTACCAAAAAAGGTAAGCGCTAAGCTGGCTGCAAAGGGCGTGAGAGCAAAGGTAATTAGAAAAATAGGTCAAGTTTATTATGAGTTAGAGGATTGTAATAGCAAAAACGTAGCAGTGTACCACCTGAAAGATATTTGGAAATAAAAGATTGAACACGTATGAATCGCCTTTTTTCAGATTTAGTTATGTCGGAGCACCTGTAACTAATTCTGCTTTATGAGGGCGATAAGGTTTGAATATAAAAATTTTTTTTAGGAAAAGTAGCAACATTAATAATAGGGGGAAAAAAATGAGAAGGCGTAGGTTTGAGTTTTCAGAAAAATTTGAAAAATAAATTGATGAGTTTTGAAAAAATAAGGGAAAAGAAGGAAGGAACAGCTTTAAATAGAGTTGTTCAGGGAAATTTGGAAAAAAGAAACATTTATATAAGATCTAACTTTAAATATATAAAAACCCATAAAATATTACCTATCAAGATTTTTGGTAAATAATTAACATTATAAATCTGGTGGAGACGCATATTTCCTGAAAGGAGAACGGTTTTTTTTTCATCCATTGGAAAATACAGTTGGTCCTGCCCACATAATGATAAATGCAGAAATTATTCGGCCAATAACTTAATTAGAAAGTGAGAGAGAGCGGGGGAAGAAGAGAGTTCCAGAGGTAAAAGTCGCGTTAGAAAGGGGAAAAACGGAACGGACGAGAAAAATCAACACTTAAATCAGTTTTAAATCTAAAATTGTGGTGCTTAAATTCTGGCATCCATACTTAAAGGGAAGTTCAACGGTTGTAAAAAAAGTAACGTACATATATTCTTTTTTATTGGTCAAACGAAATCTTCAAATTTTATTATTATTTTCTTTATGTTTTCTTTTGTTGTTGTGATTTTTGGTTTTGTCATTTTTATGTATTATCTGGTTTGTTGAGTGCATAATATTAATTTAATGTTAATTAGTAACCTTGTTTTCTATTAATGTTTAATTCAGATTGTATTGTTGTTAGAAAACTATTCAGCAAAATTTTATCTCACGTAACATCAGCAAATCCTGTCTTCGAGCGCTTGACGACGGTCGCTGCAATTCATGTGAGTAGAATAATTTTTCTTTTACTTCAACATTAATTTACCATAAGTGTAATTTAAACCACAAAACACAGTTGTGAGATTAACTTATCTACTGTCTAGAACATATTATAAAATTTCTTTGATGTTAACCGTTAATTTTTTGATGTAAGAAAAAGGAATAAAAAAAAATACAATATTTTAATACCTAATTGTATATCTTAAACTATTTGCATTGGAAAATAATATATAAAAAACAAATAAACAAAAAAATGAAATTTTAAAGATTGATAATTTATTACATGAAAGGAAAGGAAGAATGGTAGACCAGGTTATAAAAGTAATAAGGGCCTATAAATAAAAACTTTGTTTACCTGTCATCCATGCCAGCGAGTAAAAGCAGAGGAAGGCTTGTTTTTTTTATCGCCACCATCCTTACTTTGTGATCCCAAGCCCCATATTTTATTTTGTTTCTTTATGATTGTAGTTTGTGTTTGAGCAAGCTATCCTTATTTTACTTTACTTTTATGTAATGAACCTTTATCCATTTCTCTGGGAAAAAGAAAGAACCCGACCCCGGACTGAGCACGGCTGGCAATTTGGATAGCTACACTTTTCTTAGAGAACAGGGCCAATAGGTGGAATTCGTTACAACTTGTAGTTCTATTTGTGCCGTAAAAGTAATTCCCCATTTGTCTATACGTAGTTCTGGGTTAATAAAAGAATGTGTATGCTGAGGGGATGGTACTGGTGGTGTTTGTTCGTCAGGTCTAAAGTTGTCGCTGTTCGGATTAAAAAGTCGATTAGGAGGGTTGGTCCATGGGTTTGACCAAGGTTGCACTTGTAACTGCTGTCCAAGACCATTAGTAATAACTGGTGGTGGTTGACTTACACCTGGAAGAGGTACGCTGTTGTTTTGATGCTCCGAGGCACGACTAATTTGTGGTGCGTGCAAATTCAAGCTTTGCTGTATAATACGGGGTACTAACTGTAATAGTCTGTCATCAAAGTGGCGCAAATCGTCATGAGTCACCGTTCTTGCTCCAGTAGCTGCTTTAATGAAGGTGTCGCGGACAGTCGGTACGTTCCCTTGGCGAAAAGCTTCAACAATGCCTCTTGCGCTAATACTACTGTACGGTGGAGTGACAATGGTGCTATGTCCGGACATGCTTTCCCCACTAGCTTCGGATCTACTCGTTTGTAAACTGCCCCTGTGCTGCCGGCCGCCATGGTTTTCGTAAGGGTATTTGTCGCCGCCGTGTTAGCGGTGGTCGTCCCTAACAGCTTGTAATTTGTGCACGGCTATGGCTCGCGGGCTTGGGCGGTGGTTCGTTGCGATTCTGAAATTAGAACTGAACTATAAATTCATGCCAGCGATACTCAACCCGGTCTCCCATCATAGGCGTTGGTGTTCGCGCCTAGCATTTCCCTCCCCTAACCGTGGTGTTTAATATGCAATGTTCCTTGAACACCCCTTTCGTACACACCACCAGTCACTTACCTTTACGGATCAATTACTGGTTCTTACAACCACATTAATAAGATCATGTTTTCAACTAATCAAAATACTACTTCTCGCTTATATTTATTATTTTAATCGGTTTTACAAAATCTTACATAGTTACTTCTCCTAACACCCTATGTTCGAACAATTTATTATGATTAATTCTTTTTCTAATTTCGTTAAAGTTATTTCTATGCTTTACTTTATGATGGATCCTTATTTTATTTCTTTTTCTTATTTCCTAAATTTCATTCTTTCTTTTATTTAATTTTTTTTTCTTATTTCTTAAATTTATTTCTTTGTTCTATTTCATTTTCTTTTTCTTATTTCTTAAATTTTTTTCTTTGTTTTATTTCATTTTCTTTTCTTATTTCTTAAATTTCTATATTGAATTCCATCTACCTCAACCAAAAGGAAGTAGATTCCGTTGAAGTAGTATCTACCGGAATACCTAATGCCTCTTTCACTAAGGCCATTGACAAAAAAAATTATGATTGATTGTACACGTATTATAACAAAATATTTAGCTCTTATTAACTTTTAATTCCATCACTTATAAATTGTTACGGCAAGTTTAAGAGCGAGAAAAAAGCTTCAAAGAGCAAAATTGTTTTATAACAAAATATTACGAAAATGTGTTATAATAATTCTATTGCATTTTGTGTGTTAAATTTTTACAATATTTTTTTTTGATGTGCATTATAATCAAAATATATAAAATCAAATAAAAATTTTGAATTTTAAAAGTAACTTGGGGAACGGGTACGAAATTTATACTCTGCAACAATACGAAGCATCACAAAACTGAATTTTTCTTTATTTATTTGAACAAACGGACTCATTATGGTCCAAGCCGAACTACCCTACCACTACTCAAAACAGTTCCAGCTATAGGGCACTGTTACCCAATGTTCAATTTACCAGTGACGAGCACCACGTGCCGAATGCTCACGAAATATTTAAAAATGAAACTACTCTACTAAATGAATACTTATCTGTTCTTTGGCTGTTGTTGTAGCTGTGGAAACCTTTTTGCTTACTTGACGTCTGTTGTTGGAGACAAGTCCTGTGGTGGCTGGTTAAAATTCTTTTGCTGTTGTTATTAGTTAGGCTGTTGTAGGTGGGGTTGGTAATGTTTATTGTAGGTAGATGTGGTTGGCTGAAAACTCTCCGGTTGTTGTAGGTTAGTAAAAATCCCTGTGGCTGTTGTAATTTTATCTGTTGTAGCTTGTTAAACTCTGTCGTACCTGGCTGGGCTGTTTATAGGCTGGTTTTACCGGTGGCTGGTCATTGGGATGGTTCGTGCCAGAGTTTCGGCTGCGTGCGGTCGCCCGCCGACTATTTCTGGCCGTGAATAATTTGCTGCTAGGATTTTTCGCTATTGCTGTCCCATGGAAGGGGCTAGTGGTCGAGTTCGTGGCAGGTTTAGGCGACCCTGATCTTACCGACCACTAGGCAACGGGGTATCTGTGGGGCAATTTATGATGACGCCTGTGTCAGTGTCTAGCCCCGTGGTTTCCGCTAGGGTAGTGGTTGTCTGCTAGTTTTGCACACGTCAGAAACACCACCGCTCCCGTTCGCTGACCACACCGAAAAAGACCGGAAATTAAACTTCGTCTTCTTAGGTCGTTGGCCCTTTGCCTTTTGACATCTGTCAAACCAATTTCCGCCTCTTCGTGCCCTAATGTAAAATCGCCTTATTGCGAGTGATGACAACTATCTCGACCGCGGCGGTTGTCAAACGGTACACACATCCTTTCCTGGGTGTGAGTACTTTATCATATTAGCAAATCATTTTTGCTAATATAATAAAAGTTACTTCTCTACGTCCTCTTCTATCTTAGTTTTCCCCTACTATGCCTTTAGGTCCTTGGCATGGAAAACCCCTTGGCTGTGTCCTTTTAAATTTTCCACTTCATACAGGTTTCGTCCAACTGGCTTCACGATGCGACATTTTACGAATTTCTTGCAAAGTTTAGCTGATATCTGCTTCGAGAAATCAGACAGCTGAAAGTTACGTCGAGAGACTTCTTGTCCTACTGTAAATCTCGTTTCGCGACACCGGGTGTTGTAGCCTTTGGCGTTTACCTCGTAGCTTTTATGAAGTTGTTTCCGAATTTTTTCACGAACTAGCACTAGGTGCTCTTCACGGCTCATGATGTAGCTGTCTGGTTCGTCGAGTGTATCCAGTTTTCTAGCTAACTGGTATGTGGAGGCGTGGGTTATCATGTTCGTACCAAATAGTGCAAAGTACGGTGTTACTCCAGTAGCTCGATTTATGGCTGACCTTAAAGCGCATTCGATTTCACACAGATATTGATCCCAATCCGTCTGGTTTTTCTCTAAATAAGATCGTATCGCTGCCAGCACTCGCTCTGATGCATTTGCTTGAGGTGCGTTGCTGACCGTTTTGAAATGCTCGATGCCAAGACTAGTCATTACTTCAGCGAAATCCTTGCTGATGAACTGATTCCCATTATCCGAGACCACGGTTTCAGGACATCCAAATTTGTAGAATACTTCCTTGACTAGAAAGTCGATAACATTCTTAGAATTTGCCTTAGGCATCGGTTTGAGAAACACGTATTTTGACAGATGATCCAAAACGATAAATATAAAACAGTTTCCCCTCTTCGAACGTACATACGGGCCTAAAAAATCTATGTAGATGCATTGAAAGGGCCTGCAGACATCGGTTTCTTTTCCCATAGGAGGTTTTAGTATGATGTTGGCCGGTTTGCTTTCCTTGCATACGTCACAACTATTATGGTGGATGTGGACTTGGATGTTCAAATGAGGCCAATAGAAATGTTCTCTGAGCCAGTTCACAGTTTTTCCTATACCGCCGTGTGCCGCTAATGGTGGTTTATACGCCTAAATAATCAATTGTTGGGTCATTGTGGCTGGTACCCAAAGCTTCCATGAGTGTTTTTGACTTAACACATTGCCGTCGTACGGTCGCGTTCTCTTATAAATATAGCCTTCGACGATTTTGAGATCGGGTAACCTCTCTTTGTTGGTCTCTTTTGTTCGAATAAGCTCTTGGTAATCTTAAGCTTGGAATTCGAATGAAGTTAGATCGATCAAGGGACCTGCTTCCAGCCCATTCATTGTGTATCGGGACAGGGTATCAGGAACAATATTTTGGGAACCCTTTCGGTGTTGTATGCTTAATGAAAATGCCTGAAGCTGAAGGCTCCATCTGGCCAATCGTATACTCAAATCGCGTTGACCCATTAACCATTTAAGGCTGGCGTGGTCAGTAATAATAACGAAGTTCATTAGTTCCACGTAGGGCCGGAAACGTTTCACCGCCGATACAACAGCGAGGCATACACGCTCCGTGACCGAATAATTCTTCTGTGCCGAGGACAACTTTCGGGAAAAATACGAGATAGGATGTTTACCGCCTTCATCATTTACTTGAAACAGAACTGCTACAATCCCGACATCCGACGCATCACATTGAATATAAAAAGTTTTGTTAAAGACCAGATGGGTTAGTACAGGACTGCCTGCTAAACACGCTTTGAGCTTGTCGAACGCTACCTTTGCTTTTTCAGTAAAAACAAATTTCTTGCTCTTCTTAAGTGTCTCGCTGATTGGGGTTATAACAGTAGCATAGTCGTGGATAAACCTTCGGTATCATCCGGTTGTTCCTAAAAAGCTACGGACTTGCTTGATTGTCTTTGGGTAGTCAAAGTTTAAAATAGCCTTTATCTTGTCAGGATCGGGTTTTAAACGACCTTCCCCTACGATATAACCTAGGTAACGCAACTCGCGACAACAAAATTTCGATTTACTAACATTTATGGTGAGGCGTGCACTATCCTAACAAAAAGCAACTTCCCTCAACAATTCGATATGTCCGTCGAATTCTGACGATACCACCAGCAAATCATCCAAAAAACCGAAAACTTTTTCCCGAAGGCGTGCTGGAATGACTTCATCCATTACACGGCATAGCCTTTAGGCAGCATTGCGCAACCCAAACAGCATGACCGTAAAATGATATAAAGGCCTCCCAGGCACGGTAAAAGCAGTCTTTTCTCGGCTTTGTTTCGCTAGGGGTATCTGCCAGAAAGCATCCTTGAGGTCAATACTGGATATAAAGCGTGCGTCGCCCAAACGACTCAGGAGACCTTCTATATGGGGAAGTGGGTAGGCGTCTTTTACGGTCAGTTCCTTGAGTCGGCGAGCGTCTTAACAAATTCGAACCTTTTTGCCCTTTAGCGCCAGGGTAACGCAATTGTTCTATGGGCTCTCATTCGGCTCAATGACTCCCAGTGAAAGCATCCGATCCAGTTCTCTATACATTAGGCTCTGAACCGCCGGTGACACTGGATAGTGTTTCTCCTTCACGGGCACAGCGTCCCCTGTGTCGATGGAATGCTCTTCTCGGAACGTTTTTCCGAGGCTTTTCCGTGTAAAACATGGGAATAAATCAATAACTTGGTCCAAAGATGTCCGTTGCTAACTATTTAAATCGTGCATCTGAGGAAATGAATCCCCGCTATCTTCTGCTCGGCTGCCTTCGTAAACATGTAGGCTGTTTTACTCAAATCGAAACAAATTAAAATTTTTCATAAAGTCTGCTCCTAAGAAAAGCTTCTGTCTCAGAGTCGGCACTAAATAAAAGTCAATCGGTTTATCGCTACCATTAAAGTGAATGTTAACTCAAACTCGCCCTACAATCTCATTCAAGCGACCATCCGCTGTTCGTATAGCTGATCGAAATGGATGAACTACTAACATTGCCTTCTCTATAAATTTGAGACAGTCCTTACCTAGACATGTGATGGTGGCACCACTATCAGATAGTCCTCGAATTGGATGACCGTTAATTCTTATCGTCGTGTATATTCGGGAATCTGCCCCCTCATAAATGCTACATGCCGATATTCCAAACCGAATTTTCCTACAATTATCGTACCTCTTACGAGTTTCTACAATTTTCCTAGAGGGACCAAAAATTTTCTCTCTGACAATGTTGCACTCTTCCTCCCTGATATGGAACGGTTTAGTGTTAGGGTTTAGTTGAGGCGGATTGTAAGCATTCGTGGCTTGTCGTTTGTTGTTTACTATGATCTTAAAGGTGCCTATGCTGTCAGCGTTTGTGGCCTTATTATTTACATATTGAGTTTTGGGTAGTCTTAATGTCGGTTTGGTCTGAGATGTGGATTCCTCGAACGCGCCTACATCCCCTGCCAAGACACGTTCGCGCTTCGGTTTCCCTGGCAAGTAACGGTGTTTTCCAATCCGCACTTAAAGCAAACTAAAGCTCTCTTTTCCTCAGGACAGTCTACGAAAACATGCCCCTCCTCTTTGCAGTTCCAACACTGCAGTTTACGCGTGTAGGCTAGAGAATCAACTTCAGGTATTTCCTCGTCCGCTGTGGTTTTATGTTCGATCGCATGGACTGCTCTACCAGAATATCGTCCACTAAACTGTCGCCGGCTACTTAGTAGGTTTTCAGCTCTATTACATTCCTTCACAAACTGAGGTAGAGTATTTACCTGAATGGAGAAATGTAATTAAGCCATCGGTGTCTTCAGATAACATCTGATAACGGTAACTAAATCCTTTTCACCAAATGGGGTTCGCAGTTGGTTTCTAAGTTTTATTATGGCATTATAAAAATCATCGAAAGATTCTTGACCACCCTGATGCCTATCTAGAATTTTTCTTTGAATATAAAAGTCACTGTCATACCTGTGGAATTGTGTATTCAGTGCCGCCTTAAGATCTCTCCACCGAGAAATATTGTAAAAACAACGATGGTCCCAAAACCATTCTCGGACCGTTCCGCTTACTAAGTGGTGGAATGATTTCAAAATGTCCTTCCATTCGCATCCAAAATTGGCTTGTAATGTTTCGACGTGGAATACAAAATCTTCTATACTTGTAGTTCTATTTGTGCCGTAAAAGTTATTCCCCATTTGTCTATACGTAGTTCTGGGTTAATAAAAAAATGTGTATGCTGAGGGGATGGTACTGGTGGTGTTTGTTCGTCAGGTCTAAAGTTGTCGCTGTTCGGATTAAAAAGTCGATTAGGAGGGTTGGTCCATGGGTTTGACCAAGGTTGCACTTGTAACTGCTGTCCAAGACCATTAGTAATAACTGGTGGTGGTTGACTAACACCTGGAAGAGGTACGCTGTTGTTTTGATGCTCCGAGGCACGACTAATTTGTGGTGCGTGCAAATTCAAGCTTTGCTGTATAATACGGGGTACTAACTGTAATAGTCTGTCATCAAAGTGGCGCAAATCGTCATGAGTCAACGTTCTTGCTCCACTAGCTGCTTTAATGAAGGTGTCGCGGACAGTCGGTGTTCTGACCGGTACGTTTCCCTGGCGAAAAGCTTCAACAATGCCTCTTGCGCTAATACTACTGTACGGTGGAGTGACAATGGTGCTATATCCGGACATGCTTTCCCCACTAGCTTCGGATCTACTCGTTTGTAAACTGCCCCTGTGCTGCCGGCCGCCATGGTTTTCGTAAGGGTATTTGTCGCCGCCGTGTTAGCGGTGGTCGTCCCTAACAGCTTGTTATTTGTGCACGGCTATGGCTCGCGGGCTTGGGCGGTGGTTCGTTGCGATTCTGAAATTAGAACTGAACTATAAATTCATGCCAGCGTTACTCAACCCGTTCTCCCATCATAGGCGTTGGTCTTCGCGCCTAGCATTTCCCTCCCCTAACCGTGGTGTTTAATATGCAATGTTCCTTGAACACCCCTTTCGTACACACCACCAGTCACTTACCTTTACGGATCAATTACTGGTTCTTACAACCACATTAATAAGATCATGTTTTCAAATAATCAAAATACTACTTCTCGCTTATATTTATTATTTTAATGGGTTAATGGGTTTTACAAAATCTTACATAGTTACTTCTCCTAACACCCTATGTTCGAACAATTTATTATGATTAATTCTTTTTCTAATTTCGTTAAAGTTATTTCTATGCTTTACTTTATGATGGATCCTTATTTTATTTCTTTTTCTTATTTCCTAAATTTCATTCTTTCTTTTATTTAATTTTTTTTTCTTATTTCTTAAATTTATTTCTTTGTTCTATTTGATTTTCTTTTTCTTATTTCTTAAATTGTTTTCTTTGTTTTATTTCATTTTCTTTTCTTATTTCTTAAATTTCTATATTGAATTCCATCTACCTCAACCAAAAGGAAGTAGATTCCGTTGAAGTAGTATCTACCGGAATACCTAATGCCTCTTTCACTAAGGCCATTGACAAAAAAAATTATGATTGATTGTACACGTATTATAACAAAATATTTAGCTCTTATTAACTTTTAATTCCATCACTTATAAATTGTTACGGCAAGTTTAAAAGCGAGAAAAAAGCTTCAAAGAGCAACATTGTTTTATAACAAAATATTACGAAAATGTGTTATAATAATTCTATTGCATTTTGTGTGTTAAATTTTTACAATATTTTTTTTGATGTGCATTATAATCAAAATATATAAAATCAAATAAAAATTTTGAATTTTAAAAGTAACTTGGGGAACGGGTACGAAATTTATACTCTGCAACAATACGAAGCATCACAAAACTGAATTTTTCTTTATTTATTTGAACAAACAGACTCATTGTGGTCCAAGCCGAACTACCCTACCACTACTCAAAACAGTTCCAGCTATAGGGCACTGTTACCCAATGTTCAATTTACCAGTGACGAGTGCCACGTGCCGAATGCTCACGAAATATTTAAAAATGAAACTACTCTACTAAATGAATACTTATCTGTTCTGTGGCTGTTGTTGTAGCTGTGGAAACCTTTTTGCTTACTTGACGTCTGTTGTTGGAGACAAGTCCTGTGGTGGCTGGTTAAAATTCTTTTGCTGTTGTTATTAGTTAGGCTGTTGTAGGTGGGGTTGGTAATGTTTATTGTAGGTAGATGTGGTTGGCTGAAAACTCTCCGGTTGTTGTAGGTTAGTAAAAATCCCTGTGGCTGTTGTAATTTTATCTGTTGTAGCTTGTTAAACTCTGTCGTACCTGGCTGGGCTGTTTATAGGCTGGTTTTACCGGTGGCTGGTCATTGGGATGGTTCGTGCCAGCGTTTAGGCTGCGTGCGGTCGCCCGCCGACTATTTCTGGCCGTGAATAATTTGCTGCTAGGATTTTTCGCTATTGCTGTCCCATGGAAGAGGCTAGTGGTCGAGTTCGTGGCAGGTTTAGGCGACCCTGATCTTACCGACCACTAGGCAACGGGGTATCTGTGGGCCAATTTATGATGACGCCTGTGTCAGTGTCTAGCCCCGTGGTTTCCGCTAGGGTAGTGGTTGTCTGCTAGTTTTGCACACGTCAGAAACACCACCGCTCCCGTTCGCTGACCACACCGAAAAAGACCGGAAATTAAACTTCGTCTTCTTAGGTCGTAGGCCCTTTGCCTTTTGACATCTGTCAAACCAATTTCCGCCTCTTCGTGCCCTAATGTAAAATCGCCTTATTGCGAGTGATGACAACTATCTCGACCGCGGCGGTTGTCAAACGGTACACACATCCTTTCCTGGGTGTGAGTACTTTATCATATTAGCAAATCATTTTTGCTAATATAATAAAAGTTACTTCTCTACGTCCTCTTCTATCTTAGTTTTCCCCTACTATGCCTTTAGGTCCTTGGCATGGAAAACCCCTTGGCTGTGTCCTTTTAAATTTTCCACTTCATACAGGTTTCGTCCAACTGGCTTTACGATGCGACATTTTACGAATTTCTTGCAAAGTTTAGCTGATATCTGCTTCGAGAAATCAGACAGCTGAAAGTTACGTCGAGAGACTTCTTGTCCTACTGTAAATCTCGTTTCGCGACACCGGGTGTTGTAGCCTTTGGCGTTTACCTCGTAGCTTTTATGAAGTTGTTTCCGAATTTTTTCACGAACTAGCACTAGGTGCTCTTCACGGCTCATGATGTAGCTGTCTGGTTCGTCGAGTGTATCCAGTTTTCTAGCTAACTGGTATGTGGAGGCGTGGGTTATCATGTTCGTACCAAATAGTGCAAAGTACGGTGTTACTCCAGTAGCCCGATTTATGGCTGACCTTAAAGCGCATTCGATTTCACACAGATATTGATCCCAATCCGTCTGGTTTTTCTCTAAATAAGATCGTATCGCTGCCAGCACTCGCTCTGATGCATTTGCTTGAGGTGCGTAGCTGACCGTTTTAAAATGCTCGATGCCAAAACTAGTCATTACTTCAGCGAAATCCTTGCTGATGAACTGATTCCCATTATCCGAGACCACGGTTTCAGGACATCCAAATTTGTAGAATACTTCCTTGACTAGAAAGTCGATAACATTCTTAGAATTTGCCTTAGGCATCGGTTTGAGAAACACGTATTTTGACAGATGATCCAAAACGATAAATATAAAACAGTTTCCCCTCTTCGAACGTACATACGGGCCTAAAAAATCTATGTAGATGCATTGAAAGGGCCTGCAGACATCGGTTTCTTTTCCCATACGAGGTTTTAGTATGATGTTAGCCGGTATGCTTTCCTTGCATACGTCACAACTATTATGGTGGATGTGGACTTGGATGTTCAAATGAGGACAATAGAAATGTTCTCTGAGCCAGTTCACAGTTTTTCCTATACCGCCGTGTGCCGCTAATGGTGGCTTATACGCCTAAATAATCAATTGTTGGGTCATTGTGGCTGGTACCCAAAGCTTCCATGAGTGTTTTTGACTTAACACATTGCCGTCGTTATTATAAGTATTGATTTTTATTGACTAAAAAAAATGTTTTGACAGGAAAAATATTTTCTACATAGAAACCAAATTCATATTTCAAAACTACAATGATAGGAATAATAAATTTAAATTCAAAGTTAAGCTAAATATTTAAATACATTAATTCTTTAAAATAACATATTTAACACTTCCCCTTGTTTTAATTAATTAATATTTAAACAATTTCGTAAGAAATTTAATCGCGATTTAGCTAAAGGTTTCGTCATCATATCAGCCAATTGATCTTCAGTTGAAACTTGCGAAACTCTTAAAAAACCATTGGTAACCTGCTCTCGGACAAAGAAATGTTTTAACGCAATATGCTTAGTTCGTCTATGAAACTCAGGATTTTGTGCTAATCGTATTGCTGCTGTATTGTCAATATAAATTACAGGAACTTCATCTAATTGAATTACTTCTCTAAAAAATCTTTGTAGCCAAATTATTTCTTTAGTGGCTTCGCTTGCAGCTATAATTTCTGCTTCTGTTGTTGAAGTTGACACAACTGGTTGTCTCTGACTTAGCCACGAGATTGCTCCTCCTGCATAGGAAACAACAACTCCAGACGTTGAACGACCTGTACTTGTACAACCACCAAAATCCGCATCGCTGTAACAACCAAGCAATTTCGGTCCTTTTCTCTTGTAAACTACACCAACAGATTTAGTCCCGGCAACATATCTAAAAACTCTTTTTACTTTTTGAATATCCTCTATTGTAGGGTTTTCTAGTGATCTTGATAAAACACCAACACTATAAGCTAAATCAGGCCTTGTTCCCAGCATAAGATACATTAGAGCACCTACTGCTTGACGATATGGAAATTCATGAGCCACTTCTCCCGATTTTACTACATTATCACCTTTTTCCATCGGAGTGGAAACAGAACGACATTGAGAAAATTTAAACCTTTCAAGAATTCTTAAGGCATATGCTGATTGGTGGACCTTTATGTGCTCATTATTTTGCTCAATTTCTAGACCAAGAAAATATTCCGCATCTTTAACTGTAGTCTTAAATTCAAGTTGTAGCTCTTTTAAAAATTTTTCTAAGTCTTTCACATCAGAAGCTGCAACTAAACCATCATCTACATATAAAGCAATTATCAACTTTTTCCCATTTTTATTTCTAATGTATAGACAAGTATCTGCAAAGCTAGGTTTAAAACCAAGTTTTTCTAAAAATGAATTCATACGTGTATGCCAGCATCTGGGCGCTTGCTTTAAACCATACAAACTTTTGTTTAGACGGCAAACTCTATTCGTGCCATCACCAAATCCTTCCGGTTGATTCATAAATATAACCTCTTGCAGCTTACCATATAAAAACGCAGTTGATACATCAAATTGTTTAATATGTAGACCTTCAGTAGCAGCAATACTTAGAAGTGACCTAATTGTTGACATCCTTGCTACTGGACTAAACGTTTGTTCGTAGTCAACTCCATACTTTTGCTTAAAGCCTTTTACAACAAGCCTTGCTTTATATTTTTCAATACTACCATCAGCAGTTGTTTTTATTTTAAATACCCACTTGCCTGGAATTGCCTTAGCACCTTGTGGTAAATCTTCAAGTACCCAAGTATTATTTTCTTTTAAAGAATTTATTTCAGACTGCATTGCTTTCATCCATTCATTTTTTTCATTACTGTTAATTGCATCTTGAAAAGTCATAGGCGTTGAAACATTGTTTACAAATTCTTGTGACATCATTACAAAATCGCAATGAGTTGCCTCAGAAACTACAACTGTTCGATTTCGCAAACATCTTACATTTGGCTCATCTTTATTGTTTATTTCTATCTCGCTATCCTTAAAGGTATTTTTTCCATCATTACTTTGAATATTGACATCTTGCCCTTGCGCTTCAGCATCTTGAAAACATTCAGCATCTTCAAAGTCTTCTGTAACACTGTCATTTAATTCATTCATGTTAGATTTATTAGCTTCTTCAGAACCATAAAGTCTAGTTTTTATCTTTATTTCTCTTTCTTTATTTGTCAGACTAGCATTGTTCAATTTAATTGGATCATCTTTACATACATCTTGGTTAGAATGGCAGTCTACGACTTTTTCATTAAACTTTACATCTCTTGATACTTCAACCTTATTTTCCTCTTGAATATAGATTCTGTACCTCTCGTCATTATCGTAACCAACAAGATAACCTTTAACTGCTTTTCTATCCATCTTCTTACGTCTCTGACTTGGAACATGAACGTAGCACGTTGAACCAACTATACGTAAATGGCGAATTCTCGGTTTCTTGCCACACCATAGCTCAAAAGGACTGACATCTGCAACTGAAGACTTACCAGTCCTATTCAAAATATAAATTGCAGATTTGACAAACTCAGCCCATAAAGATTCAGGAAATATAATTTCAGGATTAGAATATTTAAAACTCCTCGCCATTTCGACAATCGTTCTATTTTCTCTTTCGGCACCTCCATTTTGCTCAGGAGTGTATGGAGCTGTCAATTTATGCGTAATACCGTGTTTTAGTAATACCTTTTTCACACCATCATTAATGAATTCTCCACCATTATCACTAAGCAATGTTTTAATTATATGACCTTGATTTTTGGCCTTTGCTATCATCTGCTCTAAGGTATCCTTAACATCAGCTTTGTTTTTTATTATAAAACCATATCTGTATTTTGTATAACTATCTTTATAAACAACTAAATACTTTAAACCCCTGAAAGAAGGAGGAAATGGGCCACAGATATCAGTAGATATGACTTCACCTGGACTAGTTGCTGCTTCTCTTTTTCCAAAAGGAAGCCTACATGCTTTACCATATACACATGGCTCACACACATCATTGCTATATTTTACCTTTACGCCCAACTCTTTTTCTAGTTTGTCCTTTATATGGTGCTTGTCTTGATGTCCCCATCTTTCATGATATAACTGTAAAGTTGAGCTGCTCTCAACTGCTGAATTTATTTTTATGCATGGATTATACAAAGTTCCATTAACTTCACGACTACCAGACAACACTACACCACCGTTGACTCTCATTACACACTCCGTTGCTGTGGACTTGAACTCGCTAGATATGTTTCTATCATGAGCAGCCAAAACAAAAAAAAGATTTCTTGTTATACCAGGAACATACCATACGTCTTTGAGTTCCATTATAGTCTCTTTGTTGTTCAATTTCGATACCACTTCTATATCCCCCTTACCTAAAGCCTTTAAAACTTCCTTACCAGCAGCTTGAATTGTATGAGGTTCTTCAAATTTCTGGTATTTTACAAAAAACTCATGTGAATTTGTAACGTGACTGGTGGCTCCATCATCGACCCACCAGTCGCCACTTGATAATGCAGCATTCACCTCACTTGGTACTAAATGCAATGCTACATTGGAATGGTTAGTAGTTTTAAGTTTTGACTTACTTGGGCGGCCATCCGCTATCCACTTTCGACATTCTTTTAACCAATGCCCCTTTTTATTGCAGTAATGGCAAATATCATCTCTTTTATTTTTTAATTTGTATTTTTGATTACCTTTTTCTCCTTTTTTTTGATTGAAGACTAAAGCTTCTTGAATAGTCTCACTACTTTCATCAGCATTTGATTTTTTAAAGTTACGTTCATACAAGCACAATTGCATAATTAATTCATCTAAGGATTTGTCATTCTCTCTTGTCATCATCATCCAACTGGATTTGAACACTTCGTATGGACTTGGTAATATATTAAGTATTTTGCAAATTAATAATAAATCCGGCAAAGTATTTTCTTCTTTTATACGCAGTCCATTATTAATTTCCATCCACAAGCTTCTAAGCTTTGATACATGGGTTGAAACATCACATTTTTCATTCCATACAAATGAAAAGAAATCATTACACATCTTGTACAATTGGTCTTTTGATGTAGCTTCAAACTGTTGATGTAGTGCATCCCACATCTCACTGGCAGAATCTTTATCCATCACCTTAAGATAGATTTCATCTGTTATTGTACTGGTAATTAGACTTTTTGCATAGCTATTTGCTTTTCGATACAAATCTTCTTGTTTCTTGTGATCTCTTATTTGCATCTCTGATGAATTTATTTGTATGGGCTCTGGTTTATTTAGTTTCTTTTCAACCACCTCTAAAGAGCCCTCATAAAACTCAAGAAGATCCTTAATTTTTCTCTTCCATATTGGCCAGTCTGTCTCACCTGATAAGGGTTTGATCGTTTTTGAAAACTCCATTTTTCCCTTGAAAAATTATCTTTTATTTATATATTTATTAAAATATATACAAACTGGGCACATAACCTATTATAAGTATTGATTTTTATTGACTAAAAAAAATGTTTTGACAGGAAAAATATTTTCTACATAGAAACCAAATTCATATTTCAAAACTACAATGATAGGAATAATAAATTTAAATTCAAAGTTAAGCTAAATATTTAAATACATTAATTCTTTAAAATAACATATTTAACAGTCGTACGGTCGCGTTCTCTTATAAATATAGCCTTCGACGATTTTGAGATCGGGTAACCTCTCTTTGTTGGTCTCTATTGTTCGAATAAGCTCTTGGTAATCTTAAGCTTGGAATTCGGATGAAGTTAGATCGATCAAGGGACCTGCTTCCAGCCCATTCATTGTGTATCGGGACAGGGTATCAGGAACAATATTTTGGGAACCCTTTCGGTGTTGTATGCTTAATGAAAATGCCTGAAGCTGAAGGCTCCATCTGGCCAATCGTATACTCAAATCGCGTTGACCCATTAACCATTTAAGGCTGGCGTGGTCAGTAATAATAACGAAGTTCATTAGTTCCACGTAGGGCCGGAAACGTTTCACCGCCGATACAACAGCGAGGCATACACGCTCCGTGACCGAATAATTCTTCTGTGCCGAGGACAACTTTCGGGAAAAATACGAGATAGGATGTTTACCGCCTTCATCATTTACTTGAAACAGAACTGCTCCAATCCCGACATCCGACGCATCACATTGAATATAAAAAGTTTTGTTAAAGACCAGATGGGTTAGTACGGGACTGCCTGCTAAACACGCTTTGAGCTTGTCGAACGCTACCTTTGCTTTTTCAGTAAAAACAAATTTCTTGCTCTTCTTAAGTGTCTCGCTGATTGGGGTTATAACAGTAGCATAGTCGTGGATAAACCTTCGGTATCATCCGGTTGTTCCTAAAAAGCTACGGACTTGCTTGATTGTCTTTGGATAGTCAAAGTTTAAAATAGCCTTTATCTTGTCCGGATCGGGTTTTAAACGACCTTCCCCTATGATATAACCTAGGTAACGCAACTCGCGACAACAAAATTTCGATTTACTAACATTTATGGTAAGGCGTGCACTATCCAAACAAAAACAACTTCCCTCAACAATTCCATATGTCTGTCGAATTCTGACGATACCACCAGCAAACCATCCAAATAAACGAAAACTTTTTCCCGAAGGCGTGTTGGAATGACTTCATCTATTACATGGCATAGCCTTTGGGCAGCATTGCGCAACCCAAACAGCATGACCGTAAAATGATATAAAGGCCTCCCAGGCACGGTAAAAGCAGTCTTTTCTCGGCTTTGTTTCGCTAGGGGTATCTGCCAGAAAGTATCCTTGAGGTCAATACTGGATATAAAGTGTGTGTCGCCCAAACGACTCAGGAGACCTTCTATATGGGGAAGTGGGTAGGCGTCTTTCACGGTCAGTTCCTTAAGCCGGCGAGCGTCTTAACAAATTCGAACCTTTTCACCCTTTAGCACCATGGTAACGCAATTGTTCTATGGGCTCTCATTCGGCTCAATGACTCCCAGTGAAAGCATCCGATCCAGTTCCCTATAAATTAGGCTCTGAACCGCCGGTGACACTGGATAGTGTTTCTCCTTCACGGGCACAGCGTCCCCTGTGTCGATGGAATGCTCTTCTAGGAACGTTTTTCCGAGGCTTTTCCGTGTAAAACATGGGAATAAATCAATAACTTGGTCCAAAGATGTCCGTTGCTAACTATTTAAATCGTGCATCTGAGGAAATGAATCACCGCTATCTTCGGCTCGGCTGCCTTCGTAAACATGTAGGCTGTTTTACTCAAATCGAAACAAATTAAAATTTTTCATAAAGTCTGCTCCTAAGAAAAGCTTCTGTCTCAGAGTCGGCACTAAATAAAAGTCAATCGGTTTATCGCTACAATTAAAGTGAATGTTAACTCAAACTCGCCCTACAATCTCATTCAAGCGACCATCCGCTGTTCGTATAGCTGATCGAAATGGATGAACTACTAACATTGCCTTCTCAATAAATTTGAGACAGTCCTTACCTAGACATGTGATGGTGGCACCACTATCAGGTAGTCCTCGAATTGGATGACCGTTAATTCTAATCGTCGTGTATATTCGGGAATCTGCCCCCTCATAAATGCTACATGCCGATATTCCAAACCAAATTTTCCTACAATTATCGTACCTCTTACGAGTTTCTACAATTTTCCTAGAGGGACCAAAAATTTTCTCTCTGACAATGTTGTACTCTTCCTCCCTGATATGGAACGGTTTAGTGTTAGGGTTTAGTTGAGGCGGATTGTAAGCATTCGTGGCTTGTCGTTTGTTGTTTACTATGATCTTAAAGGTGCCTATGCTGTCAGCGTTTGTGGCCTTATTATCTACATATTGAGTTTTGGGTAGTCTTAATGTCGGTTTGGTCTGAGATGTGGATTCCTCGAACGTGCCTACATCCCCTACCAAGACACGTTCGCGCTTCGGTTTCCCTGGCAAGTTGGACACTTGAGAGTAACGGTGTTTTCCAATCCGCACTTAAAGCAAAATAAAGCTCTCTTTTCCTCAGGACAGTCTACGAAAACATGCCCCTCCTCTTTGCAGTTCCAACACTGCAGTTTACGCGTGGAGACTAGAGCATCAACTTCAGGTATTTCCTCGTCCGCTGTGGTTTTATGTTCGATCGCATGGACTGCTCTACCAGAATATCGTCTACTGAACTGTCGCTGGCTACTTAGTAGGTTTTCGGCTCTCCTACATTCCTTCAAAAACTGAGGTAGAGTATTTACCTGAATGGAGAAAAGTAATTGAGCCATCGGAGTCTTCAGATTACCTTTGATAACGGTAACTAAATCCTTTTCACCAAATGGGCTTCGCAGTTTGTTTCTAAGTTTTATTATGGCATTATTAAAATCGTCCAAAGATTCTTGACCACCCTGATGCCTATCTAGAATTCTTCTTTGAATATAGAAGTCACTGTCATACCTGTGGAATTGTGTATTCAGTGCCGCCTTGAGATCTCTCCACCGGGAAATATTGTTAAAACGACGATGGTCCCAAAACCATTCTCGGGCCGTTCCGCTTACTAAGTGGTGGAATGATTTCAAAATGTCCTTCCATTCGCATCCAAAATTGGCTTGTAAAGTTTCGAAGCGGAATACAAAATCTTCTATACTTGTAGTTCTATTTGTGCCGTCAAAAGTAATTCCCTATTTGTCTATACGTAGTTCTGGGTTAATGAAAGAATGTGTATGCTGAGGGGATGGTACTGGTGGTGTTTGTTCGTAAGGTCTAAAGTTGTCGTTGTTCGGATTAAAAAGTCGATTAGGAGGGTTGGTCCATGGGTTTGACCAAGGTTGCACTTGTAACTGCTGTCCAAGACCATAAGTAATAACTGGTGGTGGTTGACTAACATCTGGAAGAGGTACGCTGTTGTTTTGATGCTCCGAGGCACGACTAATTTGTGGTGCGTGCAAATTGAAGCTTTGCTGTATAATACGGGGTACTAACTGTAATAGTCTGTCTTCAAAGTTGCGCAAATCGTCATGAGTCACCGTTTTTGCTCCACTAGCTGCTTTAATGAAGGTGTCGCGGACAGTCGGTGTTCTGACCGGTACATTTCCTTGGCGAAAAGCTTCAACAACGCCTCTTGCGCTAATACTACTGTACGGTGGAGTGACAATGGTGCTATGTCCGGACATGCTTTCCACACTGGCTTCCATCTTATCGTCCAGTTGTGCCTCCGATAGTGTCCTGTTCGGATCTACTCGTTTGTAAACTGCCCCTGTGCTGCCGGCCGCCATGGTTGTCGTAAGGGTGTTTGTCGCCACCGTGTTAGCGGTGGTCGTCCCTAACGCCGCTGAGTTGTCCTTTTCCATTTGGCTTCTCAATCTGGTATTGTACTTTCCCTACAACGTAATTAAACCTGAGTGCTACCTTTATTCTCACAACAAAGTATGCCCTACGATATTAATGCGGATCGTGAACAAAATCCTAAAGCTTACGTCCAAACCGGAATATTATAAATATATGGATTATCAAAATAGTTGTAAAAGCAAATATATATCACCAAAGATAGTGTAATTCAAATGAATATATATCATAATTAAAACTTGTGGTGGAAGTTTGTCGCAACTTTCTTTACTTCGTTTCCCTTCGTTTAATTTTTTTCTTTTTAATTTACGTTTATCTAATTATTATAACGAGAACTTAAAATAAACTTCTGAATTTTCTCTTGCCAAAACGGTTGTCTGTACAATTTAAACAAGAAAGACTATGCATAAAAGTAAAAATTTTAATGAAAATATTTTTCTCTGTGCTTAAAATTTCTTCCTTTTGTTTTAGTTAATGTTTTAATTGTTCAAGATAAATTCATAGTTGGTCCAAAGTTGTGTCTGGTGGTGTTAATTTTTGTGATGAGTGTAAACCGGCTGTACGAGCCTTAAGTAAAAAATGAACAACCTCGGAGAACTTCAGCTAATCTGAGTACCTATCCCGACTGGTGTCTAGTGCCTAGTGGCAACAGGTGTTAACTGGTACGGACTACATGGTCTCACCCGAACAACTACTTAAAACTAGTGTCGCACTTAGGGTACCTCAAGTTAAGTCCCTAAGACTTACATCTATTTTACTCAAGTAGGATGTTCGTCGGTAATGCTCAGTGGCAAACGGATGGACCTGTGGGATCCCCCCCGTGTCTCACTGAACTTAACTTACTGTCCTTCAAGTCACTTTAAAACTAGCCGTACTTTTCTCGCGCATATTCAAGTTTCAATCGTGATGGTGGTACGTGCTAGTTAAGCTTATTTTCAATCCAGATCCGCAGAGCTGAATGTTGTCAAAGAAGCTGAACCAGTTTGTGCCACACGTATCCGTGCCCCACGTTGGGCGCCATTATTTGTCATATCTACCGTTTTCCTTAGTGATGAGCTATTTCTCTCACCTAACTTTGAGCCTTCACTAGGGCTCAAAAGCGATTGTTCCATTCTCAGAACCGCACACTGGCAGCTTGCCATTTCTGCACGGCTATGGCTCGCGGGCTTGGGCGGTGGTTCGTTGCGATTCTAAAATTAGAACTGAACTATAAATTCATGCCAGCGTTGCTCAACCCGGTCTCCCATAATAGGCGTTGGTGTTCGCGCCTAGCATTTCCCTCCCCTAACCGTGGTGTTTAATATGCAATGTTCCTTGAACACCCCTTTCGTACACACCACCAGTCACTTACCTTTACGGATCAATTACTGGTTCTTACAACCACATTAATAAGATCATGTTTTTAAATAATCAAAATACTACTTCTCGCTTATATTTATTATTTTAATGGGTTTTACAAAAACTTACATAGTTACTTCTCCTAACACCTTATGTTCGAACAATTTATTATGATTAATTCTTTTTCTAATCCCGTTAAAGTTATTTCTTTGCTTTACTTTATGATGGATCCTTATTTTATTTCTTTTTCTTATTTCCTAAATTTCATTCCTTGTTTTATTTCATTTTTTTCTTATTTCTTAAATTTATTTCTTTGTTCTATTTCATTTTCTTTTTCTTATATCTTAAATTTCTTTTTTTGTTTTATACCAATTTCTTTTCTTATTTCTTAAATTTCTATATTGAATTCTATCTACCTCAACCAAAAGGAAGTAGATTCCGTTGAAGTGGTATCTACCGGAATACCTCATGCCTCTTTCATTAATGCCATTGACCAAAAAAAACTATGATTGATTGTACACGTATTATAACAAAATATTTAACTCTTATTAACTTTAAATTCCATCACTTATAAATTGTTACGGCAAGTTTAAGAGCGAGAAAAAAGCTTCAAAGAGCAAAATTGTTTTATAACAATATATTACGAAAATGTGTTATAATAATTCTGTTGCATTTTGTGTGTTAAATTTTTACAATATTTTTTTTTTTTGATGTGCATTATAATCAAAATATATAATATCAAATAAAAATTTTGAATTTTAAAAGTAACTTGGGGAACGGGTACGAAATTTAAACTCTGCAACAACACGAAGCATTACAAAACTGAATTTTTTTTTATTTATTTGAACAAACGGACTCATTGTGGTCCAAGCCGAACTACCCTACCACTACCCAAAACAGTTCCAGCTATAGGGCACTGTTACCCAATGTTCAATGTACCAGTGACGAATGCCACGTGCCGAATGCACACGATATATTTAAAAATGAAACTACTCTACTAAATAAGTATCTATCTGTTCTGTGGCTGTTGTTGTAGCTGTGGAAACCTTTTTGCTTACTTGACGTCTGTTGTTGGAGACAAGTCCTGTGGTGGCTGGTTAAAATTCTTTTGCTGTTTTTATTAGTTAGGCTGTTGTAGGTGGTGCTGCTAATGTTTATTGTAGATGTGGTTGGCTGAAAACTCTCCGGTTGTTGTAGGTTAGTAAAAATCCCTGTGGTTGTTGTAATTTTATCTGTTGTAGCTTGTTAAACTCTGTCGTACCTGGATGGGCTGTTTATAGGCTGGTTTTACCGGTGGCTGGTCATTGGGATGGTTCGTGCCAGCGTTTTGGCTGCGTGCGGTCGCCCGCCGACTATTTCTGGCCGTGGATAATTTGCTGCTAGGATTTTTCGTTATTGCTGTCCCATGGATGGGGCTAGTGGTCGAGTTCGTGGCAGGTTTAGGCGACCCTGATCTTACCGACCACTAGGCAACGGGGTATCTGTGGGCCAATTTAGGATGACGCCTGCGTCAGTGTCTAGCCCCGTGGTTTCCGCTAGGGTAGTGGTTGTCTGCTAATTTTGCACACGTCAGAAACACCACCTCTCGCGTTCGCTGACCACACCGAAAAAGACCGGAAATTAAACTTCGTCTTTTTAGGTCGTAGGCCCTTTGCCTTTTGACATCTGTCAAACCAATTTCCGCCTTTTCGTGCCCTAATGTAAAATCGCCTTATTGCGAGTGATGACAACTATCTCGACCGCGGCGGTTGTCAAACCGTACACACATCCTTTCCTGGGTGTGAGTACTTTATCATATTAGCAAATCATTTTTGCTAATATAATAAAAGTTACTTCTCTACGTCCTCTTCTATCTTAGTTTTCCCCTACTATGCCTTTAGGTCCTTGACATGGAAAACCCCTTGGCTGTGTCCTTTTAAATTTTCCACTTCATACAGGTTTCGTCCAACTGGCTTCACGATGCGACATTTTACGAACTTCTTGCAAAGTTTAGCTGATATCTGCTTCAAAAAATCGGACAGCTGAAAGTTACGTCGAGAGACTTCTTGTCCTACTGTAAATCTCGTTTCGCGACACCGGGTGTTGTAGCCTTTGGCGTTTACCTCGTAGCTTTTATGTAGTTGTTTCCGAATTTTTTCACGAACTAGCTCTAGGTGCTCTTCACGGCTCACGATGTAGCTGTCTGGTTCGTCGAGTGTATCCAGTTTTCTAGCTAACTGGTATGTGGAGGCGTGGGTTATCATGTTCGTACCAAATAGTGCAAAGTACGGTGTTTCTCCAGTAGCTCGATGTACGGCTGACCTTAAAGCGCATTCGATTTCACACAGATATTGATCCCAATCCATCTGGGTTTTCTCTAAATAAGATCGTATCGCTCCCAGCACGGATTGGTTAACTCGCTCTGATGCATTTGCTTGAGGTGTGTAGCTGGCCGTTTTGAAATGCTCGATGCCAAAACTAGTCATTACTTCAGCGAAATCCTTGCTGATGAACTGATTCCTATTATCCGAGACCACGGTTTCAGGACATCCAAATTTGTAGAATACTTCCTTGACTAGAAAGTTGATAACATTTTTAGAATTTGCCTTAGGCATCGGTTTGAGAAACACGTATTTTGACAGATGATCCAAACCGATAAATATAAAACAGCTTCCCCTCTTCGAACGTACATACGGGCCTAGAAGATCTATGTAGATGCATTGAAAGGGCCTGCAGACATCGGTTTCTTTTCCCATAGGAGGTTTTAGTACGATGTTGGCCGGCTTGCTTTCCTTGCATACGTCACAACTATTATGGTGGACGCGGACTTGGATGTTCAAATGAGGCCAATAAAAATGTTCTCTGAGCCGGTTCATAGTTTTGCCTATACCACTGTGTGCCGCTAATGGTGGTTTATACGCCTAAATAATCAATTGTTGGGTCATTGTGGCTGGTACCCAAAGCTTCCATGAGTGTTTTTGATTTAACACATTGCCGTCGTACGGTCGCGTCCTCTTGTAAATATAGCCTTCGACGATTGTTGCTGGTCAGTAATAATAACGAAGTTCATTAGTTCCACGTAGGGCCGGAAACGTTTCACCGCCGATACAACAGCGAGACATACACGCTCCGTGACCGAATAATTTTTCTGTGCCGAGGACAACTTTCGGGAAAAATACGAGATAGGATGTTTACCGCCTTCATCATTTACTTGAAACAGAACTGCTCCAATCCCGACATCCGACGCATCACATTGAATATAAAAAGTTTTGTTAAAGACCAGATGGGTTAGTACAGGACTGCCTGCTAAACACGCTTTGAGCTTGTCGAACGCTACCTTTGCTTTTTCAGTAAAAACAAATTTCTTGCTCTTCTTAAGTGTCTCGCTGATTGGGGTTATAACAGTAGCATAGTCGTGGATAAACCTTCGGTATCATCTGGTTGTTCCTAAACAGCTACGGACTTGCTTAATTGTCTTTGGGTAGTCAAAGTTTAAAATAGCCTTTATCTTGTCAGGATCGGGTTTTAAACGACCTTCCCCTACGATATAACCTAGGTAACGCAACTCGCGACAACAAAATTTCGATTTACTAACATTTATGGTGAGGCAACTTCCCTCAACAATTCGATATGTCCGTCGAATTCTGACGATACCACCAGCAAATCATCCAAATAAACGAAAACTTTTTCCCAAAGGCGTGCTGGAATGACTTCATCCATTACACGGCATAGCCTTTAGGCAGCATTGCGCAACCCAAACAGCATGACCGTAAAATGATATAAAGGCCTCCCAGGCACGGTAAAAGCAGTCTTTTCTCGGCTTTGTTTCGCTAGGGGTATCTGCCAGAAAGCATCCTTGAGGTCAATACTGGATATAAAGTGTGTGTCGCCCAAACGACTCAGGAGACCTTCTATATGGGGAAGTGGGTAGGCGTCTTTTACGGTCAGTTCCTTGAGTCGGCGAGCGTCTTAACAAATTCGAACCTTTTCGCCATTTAGCGCCATGGTAACGCAATTGTTCTATGGGCTCTCATTCGGCTCAATGACTCCCAGTGAAAGCATCCGATCCAGTTCTCTATACATTAGGCTCTGAACCGCCGGTGACACTGGATAGTGTTTCTCCTTCACAGGCACAGCGTCCCCTGTGTCGATGGAATGCTCTTCTAGGAACGTTTTTCCGAGGCTTTTCCGTGTAAAACATGGGAATAAATCAATAACTTGGTCCAAAGATGTCCGTTGCTAACTATTTAAATCGTGCATCTGAGGAAATGAATCCCCGCTATCTTCTGCTCGGCTGCCTTCGTAAACATGTAGGCTGTTTTACTCAAATCGAAAAAAATTAAAATTTTTCATAAAGTCTGCTCCTAAGAAAAGCTTCTGTCTCAGAGTCGGCACTAAATAAAAGTCAATCGGTTTATCGCTACCATTAAAGTGAATGTTAACTCAAACTCGCCCTACAATCTCATTCAAGCGACCATCCGCTGTTCGTATAGCTGATCGAAATGGATGAACTACTAACATTGCCTTCTCTATAAATTTGAGACAGTCCTTACCTAGACATGTGATGGTGGCACCACTATCAGGTAGTCCTCGAATTGGATGACCGTTAATTCTTATCGTCGTGTATATTCGGGAATCTGCCCCCTCATAAATGCTACATGCCGATATTCCAAACCGAATTTTCCTACAATTATCGTACCTCTTACGAGTTTCTACAATTTTCCTAGAGGGACCAAAAATTTTCTCTCTGACAATGTTGTACTCTTCCTCCCTGATATGGAACGGTTAAGTGTTAGGGTTTAGTTGAGGCGGATTGTAAGCATTCGTGGCTTGTCGTTTGTTGTTTACTATGATCTTAAAGGTGCCTATGCTGTCAGCGTTTGTGGCCTTATTATTTACATATTGAGTTTTGGGTAGTCTTAATGTCGGTTTGGTCTGAGATGTGGATTCCTCGAACGCGCCTACATCCCCTGCCAAGAAACGTTCGCGCTTCGGTTTCCCTGGCAAGTTGGACACTTGGGAGTAACGGTGTTTTCCAATCCGCACTTAAAGCAAAATAAAGCTCTCTTTTCCTCAGGACAGTCTACGAAAACATGCCCCTCCTCTTTGCAGTTCCAACACTGCAGTTTACGCGTGGAGGCTAGAGAATCAACTTCAGGTATTTCCTCGTCCGCTGTGGTTTTATGTTCGATCGCATGGACTGCTCTACCAGAATATCGTCCACTAAACTGTCGCCGGCTACTTAGTAGGTTTTCAGCTCTATTACATTCCTTCACAAACTGAGGTAGAGTATTTACCTGAATGGAGAAATGTAATTAAGCCATCGGTGTCTTCAGATAACATCTGATAACGGTAACTAAATCCTTTTCACCAAATGGGGTTCGCAGTTGGTTTCTAAGTTTTATTATGGCATTATAAAAATCATCGAAAGATTCTTGACCACCCTGATGCCTATCTAGAATTTTTCTTTGAATATAAAAGTCACTGTCATACCTGTGGAATTGTGTGTTCAGTGCCGCCTTAAGATCTCTCCACCGAGAAATATTGTAAAAACAACGATGGTCCCAAAACCATTCTCGGACCGTTCCGCTTACTAAGTGGTGGAATGATTTCAAAATGTCCTTCCATTCACATCCAAAATTGGCTTGTAATGTTTCGACGTGGAATACAAAATCTTCTATACTTTATGAGGGCGATAAGGTTTGAATATAAAAATTTTTTTTAGGAAAAGTAGCAACATTAATAATAGGGGGAAAAAAAATGAGAAGGCGTAGGTTTGAGTTTTCAGAAAAATTTGAAAAATAAATTGATGAGTTTTGAAAAAATAAGGGAAAAGAAGGAAGGAACAGCTTTAAATAGAGTTGTTCAGGGAAATTTGGAAAAAAGAAACATTTATATAAGATCTAACTTTAAATATATAAAAACCCATAAAATATTACCTATCAAGATTTTTGGTAAATAATTAACATTATAAATCTGGTGGAGACGCATATTTCCTGAAAGGAGAACGGTTTTTTTTTTCATCCATTGGAAAATACAGTTGGTCCTGCCCACATAATGATAAATGCAGAAATTATTCGGCCAATAACTTAATTAGAAAGTGAGAGAGAGCGGGGGAAGAAGAGAGTTCCAGAGGTAAAAGTCGCGTTAGAAAGGGGAAAAACGGAACGGACGAGAAAAATCAACACTTAAATCAGTTTTAAATCTAAAATTGTGGTGCTTAAACTCTGGCATCCATACTTAAAGGGAAGTTCAACGGTTGTAAAAAAAGTAACGTACATATATTCTTTTTTATTGGTCAAACGAAATCTTCAAATTTTATTATTATTTTCTTTATGTTTTCTTTTGTTGTTGTGATTTTTGGTTTTGTCATTTTTATGTATTATCTGGTTTGTTGAGTGCATAATATTAATTTAATGTTAATTAGTAACCTTGTTTTCTATTAATGTTTAATTCAGATTGTATTGTTGTTAGAAAACTATTCAGCAAAATTTTATCTCACGTAACATCAGCAAATCCTGTCTTCGAGCGCTTGACGACGGTCGCTGCAATTGATGTGAGTAGAATAATTTTTCTTTTACTTCAACATTAATTTACCATAAGTGTAATTTAAACCACAAAACACAGTTGTGAGATTAACTTATCTACTGTCTAGAACATATTATAAAATTTCTTTGATGTTAACCGTTAATTTTTTGATGTAAGAAAAAGGAATAAAAAAAAATACAATATTTTAATACCTAATTGTATATCTTAAACTATTTGCATTGGAAAATAATATATAAAAAACAAATAAACAAAAAAATGAAATTTTAAAGATTGATAATTTATTACATGTGTAATGCAAATGCACCATATATTACCTGGTGTTACATCACCATATTACTAAGGTAGGTGTAATGCAAATGCACCATATATTACCTGGTGTTACATCACCATATTACTAACTTCTTAGACATAAGTAAAGAACAAATAAAGCTGCGGGCAATCTGCATAATACGAGCATACCAACCAGTTGTGTTTAAGTTTACGCTACATGGCGACCGTGACATTTCTCGTTACACGTGTTAAAAAAAAAACTTAATTATTTTAAAAATGTTGGTGCGTAAAAGTGTAGTTTTTTAAAAAAAAAGAAATAATAAATACAACATAATTTCAACATAAAAATTAAAAAATGTCAAAAAAAAAAGAAAACTAAGAACCAACAAAATGACTAAAGTAATTAATAACCTACAACTTTTAATTTAAAACTAAGGTTTAAACTAATAAACTAAACGTATGCAGATATAACAACTAATGTTAAACTAAATTTAAACCAAATTAATTAAAATTCATGCAGATATACATAAATAAGAACTTAAAAGTATTAAACAAAAAACTGAAAAGTAAAATTTACGGGAAAAAACCTAAAGGAAAAACAAGAGCTAAAAAATTTTTAAGCAAAAACCCAAAAAGTGAAATTTTTGTATAACTACAATTAAAATTTTAAAAGTGGCGTGATTTCGAAATTAAAATGGTGTCGGTTGTTTAAATAAAGAATAGCGGTATTTAGTTGGCGTGATTTAAAAATCATGGCACTTGTTGACAACGAGAGAAAACGGTTTTAACGGAGGTTTGCTCTCAGTAAGGAAAAGTAAAGTGGCGTGACTTTAAAAAATGCCGTAAGCCAAAAGCTAAAAATACCAAATCGTAACGACAAAACTACAAAAGGTAGAAAAGAACAACTCAAAAAAAAAAAATTTTTACAAAACTACACCAAAGACAAAATTGCAACAAAATTACAAGTATGTATGTATAAAAGAACAAAATTAACAAACAAAAAATAAAACATACAATATTACAAAATTAAAACAAAGTTAAAAAAAAATACATACAAAGCTACAAATTTGAAAACACTAAGTTCAAACAAAACTAATAAGAATATAAGAAACAGTGAAAAGTAACAAAAAAGTAATTTCAACAACCAAAAGAAGAAGTAAATAAGAACCAAGTAAGCTGTTTTGGTGCAACAGAGTTCAAACAAAAGCGAAGTAGAGGGCAAATACATCAGGTCAACAGTAACAGTGGTGGCAATAAGTATAGACCAACATGCTATGTAAAATATAAAATAAATTTTAATTATATTATATAAAAATTGTTTTATAATAACTATTTTTGTTATAAATAAAAATGTTATACCACAAATAATATTATTAATTATTATATTTATTAATTAATTGTCGTACATACCTATGCCAAGTATTCCAGTTGTAAAGTTAAACAATGGAAAATTGTCAAATAAAAACAAAAAAAAAAAAATAACAAAAACAAACACGAGTACATACAAAACAAAGAATCTTGTTGTTATTTTGTAAATAAACACTGATTTAAATATGAATTTATTTCATATGAAGTAAAATACCTTACAAAGCAAATTTATGTTGTCGTTAACTCAAACGTGTCATTCAATAAATGATTCATTTAATACTTTTTTTTTTGAACCACAATTAATTTCGAAATGAAATTTGCGAATGTCTAACATATCGGATTTTAAAATTGAAACATTTAATGAGTTGCTATCAAACTTTAATAAAATTAAGAAAAGGATATTACAAAACCGTCCTGTTTCTACAAACCAAAATAAGATCAATGAATACGTAAATTTGCTTATCGAAACTTATAATAAAATTTTGTTATACACTGTACAATACAACGAAAAATTACCTGATAATTTAAGATTAATCATTCATGATAGAATATCACATTGCAGGGAAATATTGGTAAAATGTTTTTGCAAACTAGATTGCAAAATAAAAGTTTCACTTGGTGTCAATTTATTTGAAACCGTAAAGCCGAACGTTTTATCTAATTTAGATTCAGAGACAGAAACACAAGACAGTGACGAACAGGAAACATCTACTAACGACATAAAACTAGGCAGAGAAAATATTAGCAGCACTAATAGGCTTGAAATGGCGTCCGTAGAAGAAAAAACCAAATTCATCTCGATGTGTTCTAACATCATTAGGGATAATTACGATGGAAATCCCCTTAATCTCAATTCATTTCTCGACAAAATCAATTTGATTGAGGAACTTATTTCCCCTAATTTGAATAGTTGCTTTATTTCTTTTATTAAATCAAAACTAGACGGAAAAGCTAGGGAAGTTTTACCTGAACAGATAACTTCTGTGGAACAAATAAAGAATGCCCTTAAAAGTAGAATTAAGCCCGACAATTCTAAAGTTATAGCTGGTAGAATTTCAGCTTTACATGTCAAGAATAATAACTATACCGAGTTTTCAAAGGCAGTGGAGGAATTAGCAGATGCTTTACAGCGTTCGCTTGTAATAGAGGGAATAACTAAAGAAAAGGCACAGGAAATGTCGATCGAACAGACAGTAGACATATGCAGGAACAACGCAAAAACCGATATTGTAAAGGCAATCCTGGCATCTACGGTTTTTAAAGAACCAAAGGATGTGGTTGCGAAACTTATTGTAGAAGAAGCTAAAGCAGGAAAGGAGCAGCAAGTGTTGACAACGCGAGTATCAAGGCAATTTTCTGATAACAACCAAAATTATTCAAATTATAAAGATTTTTATAGAAACAATTCACAAAGCTATCGTAGTCAAAATAATCATAACAATTATCGTGGTAACAATAGTTATAACAACTCTCGTGGTTCCAATAACTATCGCGGTCACAATAATCGGGGGCGCAATTATAATAATCGGGGTGGATACCACAACAACTCAAATCGTGGTCACAGACCATCAAACAATTTTCGTTCACAGGGAGCTACCGTTCGCACTTTAAACGCGGAAGTCCCTCAGCAGGAGATGTTGGGGGAAGAGCAAAACTAAGTTCAGCCGAAGAAAAAGGCGCAAAATCAGTATATAGTTTTAATTTAAATTTTTCAGATTTCATTAACCTTCAATGTATAGCATCATTTAAAAACAATTCCTTTTTAGTAGATTCTCAAGCTGATATATCAATTTTGAAAGTTTCTTGTCTAAAGGATAATACGATAGTAAATAAACACAATACAGTAAACATAGTTGGTATAACACCAAATACTACAAGGTCGTTAGGTACAATTTATACAGAAATACTAGTTTCAAACTGCTCGATACCACAAGTCTTTCATATTGTTTCAGATAATTTTAACATTCCATCTGATGGAATATTAGGAAAAGATTTTTTGAAGGCTAATAAGTGCCAGATTGATTACAATACAATGACTGTTTCTTTTTTCGCTCCTCATATAAACAAACGAATAATCATTCCAATTTTCCATGGCTTAAGTGCAAACTCTTTTTTTGTCCCACCAAGGTGTGAAGTTTTTAGGAAATTCCATTTAACGGATGTTAGTGAACCAGTTTTTGTAGATTGTCAAGAGGTATGTAAGGGTGTACTTGTAAGTAAATGTATAGTTTATTCCAAAACTCCTGTTCTGCGTATCTTAAATACAACTGATGAGATGAAATTCATTCACAACTATGACGTTAAAACTGAAAAACTTTCTGAATTTTTTATTTACTCAATAAACGAAACTTCTGCTTGTTACGAACGTGTGCAAAATTTAAAAACTATTCTTACCGACAAAATGCCAGATTATGTCAAGGATGAGTTAATGCCCATATGTGCTGAGTACGCTGATATTTTTACATTGAAGGACGATAAAATGACTACAAACAATTTTTATGAACAAAAATTAAGACTTCGAAACAATGATCCTGTTTATATTAAAAACTATCGTCTTCCATATTCACAAAGGACGGAAATCAAACGGCAAGTACAAAATTTACTCGACAACGACTTAATAGAGCCAAGTACGTCAGAATACAACAGCCCATTGATTTTAGTACCGAAGAAGAGTGTAGACAACATTAAATCATATCGGATGTGTGTAGACTTTAGAGCCATCAACAAAAATCTGATAGCAGATAAGTTCCCTTTGCCAAGGATTGATGACATACTTGACAATTTGGGAAGAGCGAAACATTTTTCGGTTATTGACTTGTTTTCAGGTTTTCATCAAATTCCACTACACGAAAGTTCAAGAGACTTAACATCATTCAGTACTGACCAAGGCACATACCGCTGGAAAGTTTTACCCTTTGGATTAAACGTGGCCCCAAATTCATTTTCACGGATGATGTCAATAGCTTTTTCGGGTCTTGAGGCAAACAGAGCTTTTTTGTATATAGATGATATCATTGTAATCGGTTGTAGCAAACAACATCATCTGAACAATTTAATTAAAGTTTTCGATACATTAAGGAAATTCAATTTAAAGATTAATCCTTACAAATGTAATTTTTTTAGACCAGAAGTGACATTCCTTGGGCATAGATGCACTGCCAACGGACTCTTACCAGATAACACAAAGGTTTTAGCTATAGAAAGATACACAGTTCCTAAGGATAAAGAGGCTGTTAAACGTTTTGTAGCATTCGCAAACTATTATCGGAGGTTTATCCCTAATTTTGCTTCTCTAGCAGCCCCATTAAATAATATTACACGAAAGAAAGTTAACTTTATATGGGATGAACAATGTCAAAGATCTTTTGAGAATATAAAAGCGGAACTAATGTCTCCACGAATACTTCAGTTTCCAGATTTCACCAGACAGTTTTTAATTACAGTGGATGCTTCAAAGGTTGGTTGCGGGGCAATTTTAAGTCAAAATTTTGATGGTAACGATTTACCTATATACTATGCATCTAAATCTTTCAGTCGTGCAGAGCAAAAGAAACCAATCATAGAGCAAGAACTCTTCGCAATATATTTTGCAATAAATCATTTTCGACCATATGTTTATGGAACACAATTTGTCGTCAGGACAGACCATAGACCACTGGTATACCTATTCAATATAAAGGACCCATCTTCGAAATTGACAAATATCAGACTTAAACTTTCAGAATACAACTTTTCAATAGAGCACATAAAGGGAAAGAATAACGTAGGAGCAGATGCTTTGTCTCGTATTTCAATTGAGGAATTTAAGAATAAAGTAGAACCAAAAGTGTTAGCAATGACAACTCGCGCGATGTCAAGGCCAAACAAGGTTTACAATGGGAATACTGGACATAATGCTGATAGAGATATAGATCTAAAAGTTTATGAAAGAACTTCCAACGAATTTAACAAGAAGATTTCAAAAATAAAATCAGAACTATTTTACACCAACGGAAAACTAACGAACATTAATTTCAAAATGTACAACAAATTTAAACTTGTAGCAGGTGTTACTATTGTTAACGAAACATCGAATTTCGATAAGATGCTTTTGAGGCTCCAAAAAGAAGCCAACAATAATAACATTTTTACAACAGAATTGGCGAAAGATGACCCAATTTTTTCTTTATATTCCATTCAAGATTTTAAAAACCATGGTAACAAGATTTTAACAACATTAGATATTATATTAGTTGATCCTATTGAAACTGTAAAAGATGAGGACAGAAGGAAAGAACTTTTAGAAACGTATCACAATGATCGTATTGTTGGAGGACATTGTGGACGTAAAAGACTATACGCAAAACTAAGAACAAGGTTCTATTGGAAAAATATGACAAAGGACATAGCTTTATTTATCAAACAATGTAGGGAGTGTAGCTTGAATAAAGTGAAAACCGGAACGAAAGAGAAACTTATCCTGACACCAACCCCTATAAAACCTTTCGATATCGTAGTATTAGATACAATTGGTCCATTACCGGACTCAAAATATGGAAATAAGTATGCCTTAACTTTACTGTGTGACTTTACGAAATATCTTATCACTATTCCTATACCTGATAAAAATGCAACAACGGTAGCTCAGGCAATTTTTGAAAACGTTATATTAATTTATGGAAGGATGAATACAATTAAATCAGACCTTGGTACCGAATTTAAGAATAGTATTTTTTGTGAATTGTGTAAACTTTTGAACATTCAAGTAAACTTTTCAACACCATATCATCACCAGACTGTAGGAGCAGTAGAGCGTAATCATAGGGTGTTTAATGAATATTTAAGAGCATACATCAAGGAGAACCTTACGGACTGGGATACATACCTAAAATACTTTACGTTTTTTCACAACACGACCTCAAGCTCGGTTTTCGATAACAGATTTACACCATTTGAACTAGTATTTGGAAGAACTGCAACTTTACCAAATGATTTAAAGATTGAAAATATTGATCCTTTATATAACGTAGAAAACTACAGTAAAGAAGTTAAATATCGTCTACAAAAAGCTCACAATATGATACAGAAACTTATAATAAAACACAAGCAAAGAAACAAAGAATTCTATGATAGAAAAGCGAAAACGTTTAATGTTAAAATAAATGATAAAGTATATATAAAAAAGGAACCATACAATAAATTTGACAATATCTATGATGGTCCTTATATAGTAACAGGAATAAATGGCGTTAATGTAACCATTTATGACGAAGATTCAAAAAAAGAAAAAATCTTGCATAAAGATAGGCTAAGAATAGCTAACAATGTATAAACACTTTGGCCACAAACAGTGCTAAAATGTTGATAAAGTATGTATATATAAAATACTTATATGCAACAAAAAAAAAAATTAAACAAAAGACACAATAAAAATTGTTTTAAATACAAATATATCTGTATACATTTGTACTCATAACATTTTTTTTTGCCCATTTATTAAATCAAATTATATATATATAAAAAAAAAAAAAAAAAAAAAAAAAAAAAAAAAAAAAAAAAAAAAAAAAAAAAAAAAAAAACAAAAAAAAAAAGAAAAATTAAATAAAATGAAAAAAATAAAATGAAACAAAATAAAATGTTAACAGATACATGAATACATAATTTAATAATAACAAATATTTAAAAAAAGCGTGTTTTGGAAATATGGTAACACTACTAACCTAGTTTTAAATATTAATACAAAAAAGAAAAAAAAATTGAATCAAACAGACTGATCACCTGCGTTGATTCAACTTTTTTTTTTCTTTAGAAGGGAGGTGTAATGCAAATGCACCATATATTACCTGGTGTTACATCACCATATTACTAAGGTAGGTGTAATGCAAATGCACCATATATTACCTGGTGTTACATCACCATATTACTAACTTCTTAGACATAAGTAAAGAACAAATAAAGCTGCGGGCAATCTGCATAATACGAGCATACCAACCAGTTGTGTTTAAGTTTACGCTACACATGAAAGGAAAGGAAGAATGGTAGACCAGGTTATAAAAGTAATAAAAAAATAATAAAAATAATAAATAAAAACTTTGTTTACCTGTCATCCATGCCAACGGGTAAAAGCAGAGGAAGGCTTGTTTTTTTTTATCGCCACCATCTTTACTTTGTGATCCCAAGCCCCATATTTTATTTTGTTTCTTTATGATTGTAGTTTGTGTTTGAGCAAGCTATCCTTATTTTACTTTACTTTTATGTAATGAACCTTTATCCATTTCTCTGGGAAAAAGAAAGAACCCGACCCCGGACTGAGCACGGCTGGCAATTTGGATAGCTACACTTTTCTTAGAGAACAGGGCCAACAGGTGGAATTCGTTACATAAAATAAATGGCGCCCAACGTGGGGCCTCAGCAGAAACCACTGTGTACTGGTTGCACATTTAAAATCTTAATGTCTTGAATCATATAGTATTGCGGAGGTCTCTTCTTTGTTTTTTTTTTGTTTTTATTATCATATAATTTTTTTTTTTTTTTGTTTTTGTGTAATGGTATTAAATATAATCTTATTTGATTTGTGGTAAAATGGTATATTTGTTTTCCATACAATAGATTATATTTGATATACTTAAAGGAAGAAGTCATTGGGATTTTTGGTAATCGTAACCCTACCTAGAGATTTATCTTCCTTTATATATTTGCAGGGTTGATTTTTTTGTACATAGTCTTTCTGAGATTGTTGTTTTTTGCGAAAACGGAGATCAAACTTAAAAGACGTCACAAATTATTTAACTTTGTATATTATATATGTATATACAAATGTATATATATATATATATATATATATATATATTTTATTTATTTTTTTTTTGTTTTACGTGGGATCAGAAAGTATTTCAGGCAGTGCTGGGAATTTTGAGTAAGACTTTGTTTCATGGAGTTAATTCTGAGAAACTACACTCAAACATTGCCAGTGGACTGGAAAATTTGGTGATTTAAACTGTGTATAACTGGTCTACCTATGACTCTTTTCTGAGTAGTGAAATTTGTATAGCTCTATATTAAATATTTTCTTAAAATAAAGAAAAGAAAAAGAATAGTAATAATAAATAATAATAAATAATTAAATAAACGAAATTTGACCTTAAGGGACATATTGTTAACAACTAAGTTATTGTCGCACTCCTTAAATTTAATTTAAGATTTCGCGCAAATTTTTTTTTTCCCCCCTGTTTTTTTAGCCTTATAACTGTTTAAATATTGTAATTTTTTTTTGTGTGTTTTGTTTTGTTAAACCATAACTTCTGGATTTACCATGCCTCTTACGCGAAGTACAGAGGATCTTTTTAACGTCGGGCAGGGTCATCCTTCTAATGCATTTTTTGTTGATGTAGAAGATAGTTCGAATCCTTCAAATACCGGACCAATTACAAGATCAAGAACTAAATCATTCGTTGACTTAAATACCGGTACTAGACCAAATATTACATCTCAGGAAGATGCTACTCTTGCTTCAGAAAACAAAACTCCTACAACTTCAATTAGCGAAAATCAAATTCATCAAATTATTTCAGAGTCTTTAACCAAATTTCGTAGTGATTTATCTACCGAACTAGGGTTATTGTTTGAAAATATGGATTTTTCTTCTCATATAAGAACGGAACATCTTCCGTCTAGATCCAATAGGTTTGAAGAAAGGGGTCAGGGGCCAGAAGCGAGTCAGCACCATTATAGACTTCGAGATGCGCCAAATGTTAATGAGAATTCAGAAAAAGTTTTAAACATTATACGTAATTGGCGTATAAAATTTAATGGATGTTTAGATGATTTAGATGTGGACGAATTTATCTACAGAATCAATATTTTAACGACTACAACCCTGAATGGGAATTTTGAGTTACTGTGTAATCATGCGTATAGTATTTTCGAAGGAAAGGCATTACACTGGTTTTGGAAATACCACCAACGAAATGATAATGTAGAATGGACTTCATTAACAGATGCTCTTAAAAGACAATATAAATCTGTTTACTCTGATTTTGATATAAAAGAAGATATAAGACGTCGTAAACAGGAACGAAATGAGACCTTCGATGCATATTTTGATTCAGTTATGATTATAGCAGACAAACTAAGAACGCCCACGTCCGAAATAGAACTGTGTGAAATAGTTTTCAGAAATCTTAAACCGGAAGTAAGGCATGAATTACTGCACGTTGACATTACCCAACTTTCGCAGCTACGATACGAAGTGCATAAGCATGAAAAATTTATGAATGAATTAAGATTGACCAATTCATACAGAAATGCTAATATCAGGCGTCATATCGCTGAAATAGATTATGAATCACAAGAAACTGAGAGCGTGATAGATGAGAATATTGACATTTGTACCATTACAAAAAATCTTGTCTGCTGGAATTGTGAAGAGTCTGGTCATTCATATAAAAACTGTATTAAGGAAAGGAAAATCTTTTGTTATGGTTGTGGGCTAAGAGATACGTATAAACCGAATTGTGTAAAGTGTAGGCAGCAGGGAAACTTAAAAGGGGATGTCCTTCAACTAAAGAAAGGGCATCCGTATGTTCATCGGAAGAATTAATTTTACATGCCAATAACCCGTTTAGTAAGTTTTTAGAAGGTGACGGAACTAATGATAACCGCCCGACAAAAACCGGTACAAATTCACGAAGTGTTACTAGGATTCAAAATTATTGGCGTAGATTAAAATTGTTTAGAAAGTATAGAGTTGCAGCATTAATAAATAAGGAGGTTGATTCAAGGCCGTTTATTAATCTTACAATTAGTGATAAATTATATTTTGCTTTACTGGATAGTGGAGCAAACAAAAGTGTTTTTGGGGGAGAACTGGCTAAGAGAGTACAGTCTCATGATTTGTTTAAAAGGTGTTATGGTAATGTGAAAACAGCTGACGGCCAAAACCAGAAAATAGTTGGCACCATAGCTTTAGACATTGATTTTCAAAATCGTAGTGAAAAATTTGAATTTTTGGTGATACCTTCCATTTCTCGGGACATTATCTGTGGAGTAGATTTTTGGGAGAAATTCGGTATAAATATTTCATTTGATACGCTAATAAAGGAAATAAGTGAAATAGACACAAATCAAATACCTCTCACGGAAGTTCAGAAAACTAAGTTAAAGATGATTATTGATTCGTTTCCAAATTCAGATCGTGATGGGCTGGGTTGTACAGCTTTTACCGAACATCATATTGATACAGGTGATGCTACTCCAATTAAACAGCGATATTACCCGATATCTCCGGCTCGTGAAAAAATCTTGTGTTTAGAAATTGATAGAATGAAAGACTTAGGAGTTATTGAGGAATGTCCCAACTCCCCGTGGTCTTCACCAGGCGTTTTAATTGTTAAACCTGATAAGGTACGTTTTTGTGTAGACAGTCGAAAATTGAATTCCGTGACTATTAAGGACGCTTACCCAATACCTAATATTGACGGAATTATATCAAGGCTTCCTCCAGTTTACTTTATTTCCAAAGTGGATTTAAAAGATGCATTTTGGCAGATTAAGCTGGACGAATCTTCACGACCAAAGACAGCTTTTACAATCCCAAATCGGCCATTGTATCAGTTCACAAGAATGCCGTTTGGATTGTGCAACGCACCGCAAACTATGTGCAGACTAATGGACAAGGTCATTCCGTATGATTTAAAAGCTAATGTTTATGTTTATTTGGACGATTTGCTTATAGTTTCAAAGGACTTTGACGAACATATAGAGCACTTAAACAAAGTAGCTATACAATTGAGGAAAGCAGGTTTAACAATCAATGTAAAGAAGAGTTGTTTTGCGATAAAAGAAGTTCAGTATCTGGGTTATGTTATTGGAGGCGGAGCGATGAAAGTTGATGGTAATAAGGTTAAAGCCATAACTAAATTTCCAGTACCAAAGTCAATTCGCCAATTAAGACAATTTTTAGGAATGTGTGGGTGGTACAGAAGATTTATTGATGACTATGCCACGGTAACATTTCATTTAACGGAACTGCTTACAAATAAGAAAACTTTCAAATGGACGGAAGGTGCACAGGAGGCATTTGAAACTCTTAAGGAGAAACTTACATCTGCACCAGTGTTGGTTCATGCCGAGTTTGATAAATCTTTTATTTTACAATGTGACGCTAGTACAGTTGGGGTGGGAGCAGTTTTGGCCCAACTGGATAAGGAGGGTAACGAAAAACCTATAGCATTTATGTCCCAAAAACTCAATAAGGCGCAGAGAAACTATTCGATAACAGAACTCGAGTGTTTTGCAGTAGTGCTGGCTATAAAAAAATTTAGACCTTACATTGAAGGGCATGAGTTTAAGGTGATTACAGATCATGCTAGCCTTAAATGGCTAATGCGTCAGAAAGATTTAACTGGGCGATTGGCAAGATGGGCACTAAAGCTACAAGGTTTTAATTTCACCATTGAACACAGGAAAGGAAGCGATAATATTGTGCCGGATGCGTTGTCAAGAGCTTTTGAGAGTGTCGCAGAAAATGTTGTTGACGGAATAGAGTTGGAAGTTTTACCGTCGGTGAATCTTGATTCGGAAGCTTTTGAAGGTGAAGAGTATAATAAATGGAGAGATGAATATGAAAAGGCAGAGTTTCCAGATTTTAGAGTAGAAGGAAAATATATTTACAAAAGAACTTCATTTGAGACAGAAAATGGTGAAGGAGGAGAGCCATGGAAGCTAGTAGTTCCAAACGAATTAAGGAAAGACATTTTGTACGCTGCACATAATGTTCCTACTTCTGCACATTTTGGGATAGCTAAAACATTAGAACGTATACGGAGATATTTCTTTTGGCCAGGTCTGGTAACAGATGTGAAAAACTATATAGGAAATTGTGATAACTGCAAAACTTCAAAAACTCCGACCATGATACTTAAACCTCCGATGGGAAAAATAGAAGAAACGCAAAGGCCTTTTCAGAAGTTATATGTAGATTTTATAGGTCCATTGCCACGCACGCGAAAAGGAAATATGGGGATTTTTATAATTTTAGATCATTATTCAAAATTTACGTTTTTAAAACCATTAAGGAAATTTTCAACGAAAAATATTTTGGAGTACCTTAAAACTGACATTTTTGATTGCTTTGGTGTACCGGAAACTATCGTTTCAGATAATGGTTCACAGTTTCGAAGTAAGGATTTTGGAAAGTTTCTGGAAAAGCATGCTGTTAATCATATTAAAACTGCCTTGTATAGTCCTCAATCCAATGCCAGTGAACGTGTTAACAGGTCAATTAATGAAGCATTGCGTTCGTATGTTCAAGATAGTCATGATAGTTGGGATGTTTTTATAAGCAGTGTTAACTGTGCTCTAAGAAATTCTGTTCATCAGACTATCGAAAGGACGCCTTACCAAATTGTTTTTGGTCAAACCATGATAACGCATGGTACGGATTATTGCTTGTTAAAAAACCTAAATTTACTTAAGGAATCTGAAAATATTTTACAACGACAGGACCAGCTTCTTATCTTGAGAGATTCTATTCAAAATAGAATTAAAAAAGCATGGGAGAAAAATCAAAGAACTTACAACTTAAGAACAAGGAAAAGAGAATTTGAAATAGGCGCAGAAGTAATAAGGAGAAATTTTATACAAAGTTCACTACCAAAAAAGGTAAGCGCTAAGCTGGCTGCAAAGGGCGTGAGAGCAAAGGTAATTAGAAAAATAGGTCAAGTTTATTATGAGTTAGAGGATTGTAATAGCAAAAACGTAGCAGTGTACCACCTGAAAGATATTTGGAAATAAAAGATTGAACACGTATGAATCGCCTTTTTTCAGATTTAGTTATGTCGGAGCACCTGTAACTAAATCTGCTTTATGAGGGCGATAAGGTTTGAATATAAAAATTTTTTTTAGGAAAAGTAGCAACATTAATAATAGGGGGAAAAAAATGAGAAGGCGTAGGTTTGAGTTTTCAGAAAAATTTGAAAAATAAATTGATGAGTTTTGAAAAAATAAGGGAAAAGAAGGAGGGAACAGCTTTAAATAGAGTTGTTCAGGGAAATTTGGAAAAAAGAAACATTTATATAAGATCTAACTTTAAATATATAAAAACCCATAAAATATTACCTATCAAGATTTTTGGTAAATAATTAACATTATAAATCTGGTGGAGACGCATATTTCCTGAAAGGAGAACGGTTTTTTTTTCATCCATTGGAAAATACAGTTGGTCCTGCCCACATAATGATAAATGCAGAAATTATTCGGCCAATAACTTAATTAGAAAGTGAGAGAGAGCGGGGGAAGAAGAGAGTTCCAGAGGTAAAAGTCGCGTTAGAAAGGGGAAAAACGGAACGGACGAGAAAAATCAACACTTAAATCAGTTTTAAATCTAAAATTGTGGTGCTTAAATTCTGGCATCCATACTTAAAGGGAAGTTCAACGGTTGTAAAAAAAGTAACGTACATATATTCTTTTTTATTGGTCAAACGAAATCTTCAAATTTTATTATTATTTTCTTTATGTTTTCTTTTGTTGTTGTGATTTTTGGTTTTGTCATTTTTATGTATTATCTAGTTTGTTGAGTGCATAATATTAATTTAATGTTAATTAGTAACCTTGTTTTCTATTAATGTTTAATTCAGATTGTATTGTTGTTAGAAAACTATTCAGCAAAATTTTATCTCACGTAACATCAGCAAATCCTGTCTTCGAGCGCTTGACGACGGTCGCTGCAATTGATGTGAGTAGAATAATTTTTCTTTTACTTCAACATTAATTTACCATAAGTGTAATTTAAACCACAAAACACAGTTGTGAGATTAACTTATCTACTGTCTAGAACATATTATAAAATTTCTTTGATGTTAACCGTTAATTTTTTGATGTAAGAAAAGGGAATAAAAAAAAATACAAAATTTTAATACCTAATTGTATATCTTAAACTATTTGCATTGGAAAATAATATATAAAAAACAAATAAACAAAAAAATGAAATTTTAAAGATTGATAATTTATTACATGAAAGGAAAGGAAGAATGGTAGACCAGGTTATAAAAGTAATAAGGGCCTATACATAAAAACTTTGTTTACCTGTCATCCATGCCAGCGAGTAAAAGCAGAGGAAGGCTTGTTTTTTTTATCGCCACCATCCTTACTTTGTGATCCCAAGCCCCATATTTTATTTTGTTTCTTTATGATTGTAGTTTGTGTTTGAGCAAGCTATCCTTATTTTACTTTACTTTTATGTAATGAACCTTTATCCATTTCTCTGGGAAAAAGAAAGAACCCGACCCCGGACTGAGCACGGCTGGCAATTTGGATAGCTACACTTTTCTTAGAGAACAGGGCCAATAGGTGGAATTCGTTACAACTTGTAGTTCTATTTGTGCCGTAAAAGTAATTCCCCATTTGTCTATACGTAGTTCTGGGTTAATAAAAGAATGTGTATGCTGAGGGGATGGTACTGGTGGTGTTTGTTCGTCAGGTCTAAAGTTGTCGCTGTTCGGATTAAAAAGTCGATTAGGAGGGTTGGTCCATGGGTTTGACCAAGGTTGCACTTGTAACTGCTGTCCAAGACCATTAGTAATAACTGGTGGTGGTTGACTAACACCTGGAAGAGGTACGCTGTTGTTTTGATGCTCCGAGGCACGACTAATTTGTGGTGCGTGCAAATTCAAGCTTTGCTGTATAATACGGGGTACTAACTGTAATAGTCTGTCATCAAAGTGGCGCAAATCGTCATGAGTCACCGTTCTTGCTCCACTAGCTGCTTTAATGAAGGTGTCGCGGACAGTCGGTACGTTCCCCTGGCGAAAAGCTTCAACAATGCCTCTTGCGCTAATACTACTGTACGGTGGAGTGACAATGGTGCTATGTCCGGACATGCTTTCCCCACTAGCTTCGGATCTACTCGTTTGTAAACTGCCCCTGTGCTGCCGGCCGCCATGGTTTTCGTAAGGGTATTTGTCGCCGCCGTGTTAGCGGTGGTCGTCCCTAACAGCTTGTAATTTGTGCACGGCTATGGCTCGCGGGCTTGGGCGGTGGTTCGTTGCGATTCTGAAATTAGAACTGAACTATAAATTCATGCCAGCGATACTCAACCCGGTCTCCCATCATAGGCGTTGGTGTTCGCGCCTAGCATTTCCCTCCCCTAACCGTGGTGTTTAATATGCAATGTTCCTTGAACACCCCTTTCGTACACACCACCAGTCACTTACCTTTACGGATCAATTACTGGTTCTTACAACCACATTAATAAGATCATGTTTTCAACTAATCAAAATACTACTTCTCGCTTATATTTATTATTTTAATCGGTTTTACAAAATCTTACATAGTTACTTCTCCTAACACCCTATGTTCGAACAATTTATTATGATTAATTCTTTTTCTAATTTCGTTAAAGTTATTTCTATGCTTTACTTTATGATGGATCCTTATTTTATTTCTTTTTCTTATTTCCTAAATTTCATTCTTACTTTTATTTAATTTTTTTTTCTTATTTCTTAAATTTATTTCTTTGTTCTATTTCATTTTCTTTTTCTTATTTCTTAAATTTTTTTCTTTGTTTTATTTCATTTTCTTTTCTTATTTCTTAAATTTCTATATTGAATTCCATCTACCTCAACCAAAAGGAAGTAGATTCCGTTGAAGTAGTATCTACCGGAATACCTAATGCCTCTTTCACTAAGGCCATTGACAAAAAAAATTATGATTGATTGTACACGTATTATAACAAAATATTTAGCTCTTATTAACTTTTAATTCCATCACTTATAAATTGTTACGGCAAGTTTAAGAGCGAGAAAAAAGCTTCAAAGAGCAAAATTGTTTTATAACAAAATATTACGAAAATGTGTTATAATAATTCTATTGCATTTTGTGTGTTAAATTTTTACAATATTTTTTTTTGATGTGCATTATAATCAAAATATATAAAATCAAATAAAAATTTTGAATTTTAAAAGTAACTTGGGGAACGGGTACGAAATTTATACTCTGCAACAATACGAAGCATCACAAAACTGAATTTTTCTTTATTTATTTGAACAAACGGACTCATTGTGGTCCAAGCCGAACTACCCTACCACTACTCAAAACAGTTCCAGCTATAGGGCACTGTTACCCAATGTTCAATTTACCAGTGACGAGTGCCACGTGCCGAATGCTCACGAAATATTTAAAAATGAAACTACTCTACTAAATGAATACTTATCTGTTCTTTGGCTGTTGTTGTAGCTGTGGAAACCTTTTTGCTTACTTGACGTCTGTTGTTGGAGACAAGTCCTGTGGTGGCTGGTTAAAATTCTTTTGCTGTTGTTATTAGTTAGGCTGTTGTAGGTGGGGTTGGTAATGTTTATTGTAGGTAGATGTGGTTGGCTGAAAACTCTCCGGTTGTTGTAGGTTAGTAAAAATCCCTGTGGCTGTTGTAATTTTATCTGTTGTAGCTTGTTAAACTCTGTCGTACCTGGCTGGGCTGTTTATAGGCTGGTTTTACCGGTGGCTGGTCATTGGGATGGTTCGTGCCAGCGTTTCGGCTGCGTGCGGTCGCCCGCCGACTATTTCTGGCCGTGAATAATTTGCTGCTAGGATTTTTCGCTATTGCTGTCCCATGGAAGGGGCTAGTGGTCGAGTTCGTGGCAGGTTTAGGCGACCCTGATCTTACCGACCACTAGGCAACGGGGTATCTGTGGGGCAATTTATGATGACGCCTGTGTCAGTGTCTAGCCCCGTGGTTTCCGCTAGGGTAGTGGTTGTCTGCTAGTTTTGCACACGTCAGAAACACCACCGCTCCCGTTCGCTGACCACACCGAAAAAGACCGGAAATTAAACTTCGTCTTTTTAGGTCGTAGGCCCTTTGCCTTTTGACATCTGTCAAACCAATTTCCGCCTCTTCGTGCCCTAATGTAAAATCGCCTTATTGCGAGTGATGACAACTATCTCGACCGCGGCGGTTGTCAAACGGTACACACATCCTTTCCTGGGTGTGAGTACTTTATCATATTAGCAAATCATTTTTGCTAATATAATAAAAGTTACTTCTCTACGTCCTCTTCTATCTTAGTTTTCCCCTACTATGCCTTTAGGTCCTTGGCATGGAAAACCCCTTGGCTGTGTCCTTTTAAATTTTCCACTTCATACAGGTTTCGTCCAACTGGCTTTACGATGCGACATTTTACGAATTTCTTGCAAAGTTTAGCTGATATCTGCTTCGAGAAATCAGACAGCTGAAAGTTACGTCGAGAGACTTCTTGTCCTACTGTAAATCTCGTTTCGCGACACCGGGTGTTGTAGCCTTTGGCGTTTACCTCGTAGCTTTTATGAAGTTGTTTCCGAATTTTTTCACGAACTAGCACTAGGTGCTCTTCACGGCTCATGATGTAGCTGTCTGGTTCGTCGAGTGTATCCAGTTTTCTAGCTAACTGGTATGTGGAGGCGTGGGTTATCATGTTCGTACCAAATAGTGCAAAGTACGGTGTTACTCCAGTAGCTCGATTTATGGCTGACCTTAAAACGCATTCGATTTCACACAGATATTGATCCCAATCCGTCTGGTTTTTCTCTAAATAAGATCGTATCGCTGCCAGCACTCGCTCTGATGCATTTGCTTGAGGTGCGTAGCTGACCGTTTTGAAATGCTCGATGCCAAGACTAGTCATTACTTCAGCGAAATCCTTGCTGATGAACTGATTCCCATTATCCGAGACCAAGGTTTCAGGACATCCAAATTTGTAGAATACTTCCTTGACTAGAAAGTCGATAACATTCTTAGAATTTGCCTTAGGCATCGGTTTGAGAAACACGTATTTTGACAGATGATCCAAAACGATAAATATAAAACAGTTTCCCCTCTTCGAACGTACATACGGGCCTAAAAAATCTATGTAGATGCATTGAAAGGGCCTGCAGACATCGGTTTCTTTTCCCATAGGAGGTTTTAGTATGATGTTGGCCGGTTTGCTTTCCTTGCATACGTCACAACTATTATGGTGGATGTGGACTTGGATGTTCAAATGAGGCCAATAGAAATGTTCTCTGAGCCAGTTCACAGTTTTTCCTATACCGCCGTGTGCCGCTAATGGTGGTTTATACGCCTAAATAATCAATTGTTGGGTCATTGTGGCTGGTACCCAAAGCTTCCATGAGTGTTTTTGACTTAACACATTGCCGTCGTACGGTCGCGTTCTCTTATAAATATAGCCTTCGACGATTTTGAGATCGGGTAACCTCTCTTTGTTGGTCTCTTTTGTTCGAATAAGCTCTTGGTAATCTTAAGCTTGGAATTCGGATGAAGTTAGATCGATCAAGGGACCTGCTTCCAGCCCATTCATTGTGTATCGGGACAGGGTATCAGGAACAATATTTTGGGAACCCTTTCGGTGTTGTATGCTTAATGAAAATGCCTGAAGCTGAAGGCTCCATTTGGCCAATCGTATACTCAAATCGCGTTGACCCATTAACCATTTAAGGCTGGCGTGGTCAGTAATAATAACGAAGTTCATTAGTTCCACGTAGGGCCGGAAACGTTTCACCGCCGATACAACAGCGAGGCATACACGCTCCGTGACCGAATAATTCTTCTGTGCCGAGGACAACTTTCGGGAAAAATACGAGATAGGATGTTTACCGCCTTCATCATTTACTTGAAACAGAACTGCTACAATCCCGACATCCGACGCATCACATTGAATATAAAAAGTTTTGTTAAAGGCCAGATGGGTTAGTACAGGACTGCCTGCTAAACACGCTTTGAGCTTGTCGAACGCTACCTTTGCTTTTTCAGTAAAAACAAATTTCTTGCTCTTCTTAAGTGTCTCGCTGATTGGGGTTATAACAGTAGCATAGTCGTGGATAAACCTTCGGTATCATCCGGTTGTTCCTAAAAAGCTACGGACTTGCTTGATTGTCTTTGGGTAGTCAAAGTTTAAAATAGCCTTTATCTTGTCAGGATCGGGTTTTAAACGACCTTCCCCTACGATATAACCTAGGTAACGCAACTCGCGACAACAAAATTTCGATTTACTAACATTTATGGTGAGGCGTGCACTATCCTAACAAAAAGCAACTTCCCTCAACAATTCGATATGTCCGTCGAATTCTGACGATACCACCAGCAAATCATCCAAATAAACGAAAACTTTTTCCCGAAGGCGTGCTGGAATGACTTCATCCATTACACGGCATAGCCTTTAGGCAGCATTGCGCAACCCAAACAGCATGACCGTAAAATGATATAAAGGCCTCCCAGGCACGGTAAAAGCAGTCTTTTCTCGGCTTTGTTTCGCTAGGGGTATCTGCCAGAAAGCATCCTTGAGGTCAATACTGGATATAAAGTGTGCGTCGCCCAAACGACTCAGGAGACCTTCTATATGGGGAAGTGGGTAGGCGTCTTTTACGGTCAGTTCCTTGAGTCGGCGAGCGTCTTAACAAATTCGAACCTTTTTGCCCTTTAGCGCCAGGGTAACGCAATTGTTCTATGGGCTCTCATTCGGCTCAATGACTCCCAGTGAAAGCATCCGATCCAGTTCTCTATACATTAGGCTCTGAACCGCCGGTGACACTGGATAGTGTTTCTCCTTCACGGGCACAGCGTCCCCTGTGTCGATGGAATGCTCTTCTCGGAACGTTTTTCCGAGGCTTTTCCGTGTAAAACATGGGAATAAATCAATAACTTGGTCCAAAGATGTCCGTTGCTAACTATTTAAATCGTGCATCTGAGGAAATGAATCCCCGCTATCTTCTGCTCGGCTGCCTTCGTAAACATGTAGGCTGTTTTACTCAAATCGAAACAAATTAAAATTTTTCATAAAGTCTGCTCCTAAGAAAAGCTTCTGTCTCAGAGTCGGCACTAAATAAAAGTCAATCGGTTTATCGCTACCATTAAAGTGAATGTTAACTCAAACTCGCCCTACAATCTCATTCAAGCGACCATCCGCTGTTCGTATAGCTGATCGAAATGGATGAACTACTAACATTGCCTTCTCTATAAATTTGAGACAGTCCTTACCTAGACATGTGATGGTGGCACCACTATCAGGTAGTCCTCGAATTGGATGACCGCTAATTCTTATCGTCGTGTATATTCGGGAATCTGCCCCCTCATAAATGCTACATGCCGATATTCCAAACCGAATTTTCCTACAATTATCGTACCTCTTACGAGTTTCTACAATTTTCCTAGAGGGACCAAAAATTTTCTCTCTGACAATGTTGCACTCTTCCTCCCTGATATGGAACGGTTTAGTGTTAGGGTTTAGTTGAGGCGGATTGTAAGCATTCGTGGCTTGTCGTTTGTTGTTTACTATGATCTTAAAGGTGCCTATGCTGTCAGCGTTTGTGGTCTTATTATTTACATATTGAGTTTTGGGTAGTCTTAATGTCGGTTTGGTCTGAGATGTGGATTCCTCGAACGCGCCTACATCCCCTGCCAAGACACGTTCGCGCTTCGGTTTCCCTGGCAAGTTGGACACTTGGGAGTAACGGTGTTTTCCAATCCGCACTTAAAGCAAAATAAAGCTCTCCTTTCCTCAGGACAGTCTACGAAAACATGCCCCTCCTCTTTGCAGTTCCAACACTGCAGTTTACGCGTGGAGGCTAGAGAATCAACTTCAGGTATTTCCTCGTCCGCTGTGGTTTTATGTTCGATCGCATGGACTGCTCTACCAGAATATCGTCCACTAAACTGTCGCCGGCTACTTAGTAGGTTTTCAGCTCTATTACATTCCTTCACAAACTGAGGTAGAGTATTTACCTGAATGGAGAAATGTAACTAAGCCATCGGTGTCTTCAGATAACATCTGATAACGGTAACTAAATCCTTTTCACCAAATGGGGTTCGCAGTTGGTTTCTAAGTTTTATTATGGCATTATAAAAATCATCGAAAGATTCTTGACCACCCTGATGCCTATCTAGAATTTTTCTTTGAATATAAAAGTCACTGTCATACCTGTGGAATTGTGTATTCAGTGCCGCCTTAAGATCTCTCCACCGAGAAATATTGTAAAAACAACGATGGTCCCAAAACCATTCTCGGACCGTTCCGCTTACTAAGTGGTGGAATGATTTCAAAATGTCCTTCCATTCGCATCCAAAATTGGCTTGTAATGTTTCGACGTGGAGTACAAAATCTTCTATACTTGTAGTTCTATTTGTGCCGTAAAAGTAATTCCCCATTTGTCTATACGTAGTTCTGGGTTAATAAAAAAATGTGTATGCTGAGGGGATGGTACTGGTGGTGTTTGTTCGTCAGGTCTAAAGTTGTCGCTGTTCGGATTAAAAAGTCGATTAGGAGGGTTGGTCCATGGGTTTGACCAAGGTTGCACTTGTAACTGCTGTCCAAGACCATTAGTAATAACTGGTGGTGGTTGACTAACACCTGGAAGAGGTACGCTGTTGTTTTGATGCTCCGAGGCACGACTAATTTGTGGTGCGTGCAAATTCAAGCTTTGCTGTATAATACGGGGTACTAACTGTAATAGTCTGTCATCAAAGTGGCGCAAATCGTCATGAGTCAACGTTCTTGCTCCACTAGCTGCTTTAATGAAGGTGTCGCGGACAGTCGGTGTTCTGACCGGTACGTTTCCCTGGCGAAAAGCTTCAACAATGCCTCTTGCGCTAATACTACTGTACGGTGGAGTGACAATGGTGCTATATCCGGACATGCTTTCCCCACTAGCTTCGGATCTACTCGTTTGTAAACTGCCCCTGTGCTGCCGGCCGCCATGGTTTTCGTAAGGGTATTTGTCGCCGCCGTGTTAGCGGTGGTCGTCCCTAACAGCTTGTTATTTGTGCACGGCTATGGCTCGCGGGCTTGGGCGGTGGTTCGTTGCGATTCTGAAATTAGAACTGAACTATAAATTCATGCCAGCGATACTCAACCCGGTCTCCCATCATAGGCGTTGGTGTTCGCGCCTAGCATTTCCCTCCCCTAACCGTGGTGTTTAATATGCAATGTTCCTTGAACACCCCTTTCGTACACACCACCAGTCACTTACCTTTACGGATCAATTACTGGTTCTTACAACCACATTAATAAGATCATGTTTTCAACTAATCAAAATACTACTTCTCGCTTATATTTATTATTTTAATCGGTTTTACAAAATCTTACATAGTTACTTCTCCTAACACCCTATGTTCGAACAATTTATTATGATTAATTCTTTTTCTAATTTCGTTAAAGTTATTTCTATGCTTTACTTTATGATGGATCCTTATATTATTTCTTTTTCTTATTTCCTAAATTTCATTCTTTCTTTTATTTAATTTTTTTTTCTTATTTCTTAAATTTATTTCTTTGTTCTATTTCATTTTCTTTTTCTTATTTCTTAAATTGTTTTCTTTGTTTTATTTCATTTTCTTTTCTTATTTCTTAAATTTCTATATTGAATTCCATCTACCTCAACCAAAAGGAAGTAGATTCCGTTGAAGTAGTATCTACCGGAATACCTAATGCCTCTTTCACTAAGGCCATTGACAAAAAAAATTATGATTGATTGTACACGTATTATAACAAAATATTTAGCTCTTATTAACTTTTAATTCCATCACTTATAAATTGTTACGGCAAGTTTAAGAGCGAGAAAAAAGCTTCAAAGAGCAAAATTGTTTTATAACAAAATATTACGAAAATGTGTTATAATAATTCTATTGCATTTTGTGTGTTAAATTTTTACAATATTTTTTTTGATGTGCATTATAATCAAAATATATAAAATCAAATAAAAATTTTGAATTTTAAAAGTAACTTGGGGAACGGGTACGAAATTTATACTCTGCAACAATACGAAGCATCACAAAACTGAATTTTTCTTTATTTATTTGAACAAACGGACTCATTGTGGTCCAAGCCGAACTACCCTACCACTACTCAAAACAGTTCCAGCTATAGGGCACTGTTACCCAATGTTCAATTTACCAGTGACGAGTGCCACGTGCCGAATGCTCACGAAATATTTAAAAATGAAACTACTCTACTAAATGAATACTTATCTGTTCTGTGGCTGTTGTTGTAGCTGTGGAAACCTTTTTGCTTACTTGACGTCTGTTGTTGGAGACAAGTCCTGTGGTGGCTGGTTAAAATTCTTTTGCTGTTGTTATTAGTTAGGCTGTTGTAGGTGGGGTTGGTAATGTTTATTGTAGGTAGATGTGGTTGGCTGAAAACTCTCCGGTTGTTGTAGGTTAGTAAAAATCCCTGTGGCTGTTGTAATTTTATCTGTTGTAGCTTGTTAAACTCTGTCGTACCTGGCTGGGCTGTTTATAGGCTGGTTTTACCGGTGGCTGGTCATTGGGATGGTTCGTGCCAGCAGTTCGTGGCAGGTTTAGGCGACCCTGATCTTACCGACCACTAGGCAACGGGGTATCTGTGGGCCAATTTATGATGACGCCTGTGTCAGTGTCTAGCCCCGTGGTTTCCGCTAGGGTAGTGGTTGTCTGCTAGTTTTGCACACGTCAGAAACACCACCGCTCCCGTTCGCTGACCACACCGAAAAAGACCGGAAATTAAACTTCGTCTTCTTAGGTCGTAGGCCCTTTGCCTTTTGACATCTGTCAAACCAATTTCCGCCTCTTCGTGCCCTAATGTAAAATCGCCTTATTGCGAGTGATGACAACTATCTCGACCGCGGCGGTTGTCAAACGGTACACACATCCTTTCCTGGGTGTGAGTACTTTATCATATTAGCAAATCATTTTTGCTAATATAATAAAAGTTACTTCTCTACGTCCTCTTCTATCTTAGTTTTCCCCTACTATGCCTTTAGGTCCTTGGCATGGAAAACCCCTTGGCTGTGTCCTTTTAAATTTTCCACTTCATACAGGTTTCGTCCAACTGGCTTCACGATGCGACATTTTACGAATTTCTTGCAAAGTTTAGCTGATATCTGCTTCGAGAAATCAGACAGCTGAAAGTTACGTCGAGAGACTTCTTGTCCTACTGTAAATCTCGTTTCGCGACACCGGGTGTTGTAGCCTTTGGCGTTTACCTCGTAGCTTTTATGAAGTTGTTTCCGAATTTTTTCACGAACTAGCACTAGGTGCTCTTCACGGCTCATGATGTAGCTGTCTGGTTCGTCGAGTGTATCCAGTTTTCTAGCTAACTGGTATGTGGAGGCGTGGGTTATCATGTTCGTACCAAATAGTGCAAAGTACGGTGTTACTCCAGTAGCTCGATTTATGGCTGACCTTAAAGCGCATTCGATTTCACACAGATATTGATCCCAATCCGTCTGGTTTTTCTCTAAATAAGATCGTATCGCTGCCAGTACTCGCTCTGATGCATTTGCTTGAGGTGCGTAGCTGACCGTTTTGAAATGCTCGATGCCAAAACTAGTCATTACTTCAGCGAAATCCTTGCTGATGAACTGATTCCCATTATCCGAGACCACGGTTTCAGGACATCCAAATTTGTAGAATACTTCCTTGACTAGAAAGTCGATAACATTCTTAGAATTTGCCTTAGGCATCGGTTTGAGAAACACGTATTTTGACAGATGATCCAAAACGATAAATATAAAACAGTTTCCCCTCTTCGAACGTACATACGGGCCTAAAAAATCTATGTAGATGCATTGAAAGGGCCTGCAGACATCGGGTTCTTTTCCCATACGAGGTTTTAGTATGATGTTAGCCGGTATGCTTTCCTTGCATACGTCACAACTATTATGGTGGATGTGGACTTGGATGTTCAAATGAGGCCAATAGAAATGTTCTCTGAGCCAGTTCACAGTTTTTCCTATACCGCCGTGTGCCGCTAATGGTGGTTTATACGCCTAAATAATCAATTGTTGGGTCATTGTGGCTGGTACCCAAAGCTTCCATGAGTGTTTTTGACTTAACACATTGCCGTCGTACGGTCGCGTTCTCTTATAAATATAGCCTTCGACGATTTTGAGATCGGGTAACCTCTCTTTGTTGGTCTCTATTGTTCGAATAAGCTCTTGGTAATCTTAAGCTTGGAATTCGGATGAAGTTAGATCGATCAAGGGACCTGCTTCCAGCCCATTCATTGTGTATCGGGACAGGGTATCAGGAACAATATTTTGGGAACCCTTTCGGTGTTGTATGCTTAATGAAAATGCCTGAAGCTGAAGGCTCCATCTGGCCAATCGTATACTCAAATCGCGTTGACCCATTAACCATTTAAGGCTGGCGTGGTCAGTAATAATAACGAAGTTCATTAGTTCCACGTAGGGCCGGAAACGTTTCACCGCCGATACAACAGCGAGGCATACACGCTCCGTGACCAAATAATTCTTCTGTGCCGAGGACAACTTTCGGGAAAAATACGAGATAGGATGTTTACCGTCTTCATCATTTACTTGAAACAGAACTGCTCCAATCCCGACATCCGACGCATCACATTGAATATAAAAAGTTTTGTTAAAGACCAGATGGGTTAGTACGGGACTGCCTGCTAAACACGCTTTGAGCTTGTCGAACGCTACCTTTGCTTTTTCAGTAAAAACAAATTTCTTGCTCTTCTTAAGTGTCTCGCTGATTGGGGTTATAACAGTAGCATAGTCGTGGATAAACCTTCGGTATCATCCGGTTGTTCCTAAAAAGCTACGGACTTGCTTGATTGTCTTTGGATAGTCAAAGTTTAAAATAGCCTTTATCTTGTCCGGATCGGGTTTTAAACGACCTTCCCCTATGATATAACCTAGGTAACGCAACTCGCGACAACAAAATTTCGATTTACTAACATTTATGGTAAGGCGTGCACTATCCAAACAAAAACAACTTCCCTCAACAATTCCATATGTCTGTCGAATTCTGACGATACCACCAGCAAACCATCCAAATAAACGAAAACTTTTTCCCGAAGGCGTGTTGGAATGACTTCATCTATTACATGGCATAGCCTTTGGGCAGCATTGCGCAACCCAAACAGCATGACCGTAAAATGATATAAAGGCCTCCCAGGCACGGTAAAAGCAGTCTTTTCTCGGCTTTGTTTCGCTAGGGGTATCTGCCAGAAAGTATCCTTGAGGTCAATACTGGATATAAAGTGTGTGTCGCCCAAACGACTCAGGAGACCTTCTATATGGGGAAGTGGGTAGGCGTCTTTCACGGTCAGTTCCTTAAGCCGGCGAGCGTCTTAACAAATTCGAACCTTTTCACCCTTTAGCACCATGGTAACGCAATTGTTCTATGGGCTCTCATTCGGCTCAATGACTCCCAGTGAAAGCATCCGATCCAGTTCCCTATAAATTAGGCTCTGAACCGCCGGTGACACTGGATAGTGTTTCTCCTTCACGGGCACAGCGTCCCCTGTGTCGATGGAATGCTCTTCTAGGAACGTTTTTCCGAGGCTTTTCCGTGTAAAACATGGGAATAAATCAATAACTTGGTCCAAAGATGTCCGTTGCTAACTATTTAAATCGTGCATCTGAGGAAATGAATCACCGCTATCTTCGGCTCGGCTGCCTTCGTAAACATGTAGGCTGTTTTACTCAAATCGAAACAAATTAAAATTTTTCATAAAGTCTGCTCCTAAGAAAAGCTTCTGTCTCAGAGTCGGCACTAAATAAAAGTCAATCGGTTTATCGCTACAATTAAAGTGAATGTTAACTCAAACTCGCCCTACAATCTCATTCAAGCGACCATCCGCTGTTCGTATAGCTGATCGAAATGGATGAACTACTAACATTGCCTTCTCAATAAATTTGAGACAGTCCTTACCTAGACATGTGATGGTGGCACCACTATCAGGTAGTCCTCGAATTGGATGACCGTTAATTCTAATCGTCGTGTATATTCGGGAATCTGCCCCCTCATAAATGCTACATGCCGATATTCCAAACCAAATTTTCCTACAATTATCGTACCTCTTACGAGTTTCTACAATTTTCCTAGAGGGACCAAAACTGTTCTCTCTGACAATGTTGTACTCTGCCTCCCTGATATGGAACGGTTTAGTGTTAGAGTTTAGTTGAGGCGGGTTATAAGCATTCGTGGCTTGTCGTTTGTTGTTTACTATGATCTTAAAGGTGCCTATACTGTCAGCGTTTGTGGCCTTATTATCTACATATTGAGTTTTGGGTAGTCTTAATGTCGGTTTGGTCTGAGATGTGGATTCCTCGAACGTGCCTACATCCCCTGCCAAGACACGTTCGCGCTTCGGTTTCCCTGGCAAGTTGGACACTTGGGAGTAACGGTGTTTTCCAATCCGCACTTAAAGCAAAATAAAGCTCTCTTTTCCTCAGGACAGTCTACGAAAACATGCCCCTCCTCTTTGCAGTTCCAACACTGCAGTTTACGCGTGGAGACTAGAGCATCAACTTCAGGTATTTCCTCGTCCGCTGTGGTTTTATGTTCGATCGCATGGACTGCTCTACCAGAATATCGTCTACTGAACTGTCGCTGGCTACTTAGTAGGTTTTCGGCTCTCCTACATTCCTTCAAAAACTGAGGTAGAGTATTTACCTGAATGGAGAAAAGTAATTGAGCCATCGGAGTCTTCAGATTACCTTTGATAACGGTAACTAAATCCTTTTCACCAAATGGGCTTCGCAGTTTGTTTCTAAGTTTTATTATGGCATTATTAAAATCGTCCAAAGATTCTTGACCACCCTGATGCCTATCTAGAATTCTTCTTTGAATATAGAAGTCACTGTCATACCTGTGGAATTGTGTATTCAGTGCCGCCTTGAGATCTCTCCACCGGGAAATATTGTTAAAACGACGATGGTCCCAAAACCATTCTCGGGCCGTTCCGCTTACTAAGTGGTGGAATGATTTCAAAATGTCCTTCCATTCGCATCCAAAATTGGCTTGTAATGTTTCGAAGCGGAATACAAAATCTTCTATACTTGTAGTTCTATTTGTGCCGTCAAAAGTAATTCCCTATTTGTCTATACGTAGTTCTGGGTTAATGAAAGAATGTGTATGCTGAGGGGATGGTACTGGTGGTGTTTGTTCGTAAGGTCTAAAGTTGTCGTTGTTCGGATTAAAAAGTCGATTAGGAGGGTTGGTCCATGGGTTTGACCAAGGTTGCACTTGTAACTGCTGTCCAAGACCATAAGTAATAACTGGTGGTGGTTGATTAACATCTGGAAGAGGTACGCTGTTGTTTTGATGCTCCGAGGCACGACTAATTTGTGGTGCGTGCAAATTGAAGCTTTGCTGTATAATACGGGGTACTAACTGTAATAGTCTGTCTTCAAAGTTGCGCAAATCGACATGAGTCACCGTTTTTGCTCCACTAGCTGCTTTAATGAAGGTGTCGCGGACAGTCGGTGTTCTGACCGGTACATTTCCTTGGCGAAAAGCTTCAACAACGCCTCTTGCGCTAATACTACTGTACGGTGGAGTGACAATGGTGCTATGTCCGGACATGCTTTCCACACTGGCTTCCATCTTATCGTCCAGTTGTGCCTCCGATAGTGTCCTGTTCGGATCTACTCGTTTGTAAACTGCCCCTGTGCTGCCGGCCGCCATGGTTGTCGTAAGGGTGTTTGTCGCCACCGTGTTAGCGGTGGTCGTCCCTAACGCCGCTGAGTTGTCCTTTTCCATTTGGCTTCTCAATCTGGTATTGTACTTTCCCTACAACGTAATTAAACCTGAGTGCTACCTTTATTCTCACAACAAAGTATGCCCTACGATATTAATGCGGATCGTTAACAAAATCCTAAAGCTTACGTCCAAACCGGAATATTATAAATATATGGATTATCAAAATAGTTGTAAAAGCAAATATATATCACCAAAGATAGTGTAATTCAAATGAATATATATCATAATTAAAACTTGTGGTGGAAGTTTGTCGCAACTTTCTTTACTTCGTTTCCCTTCGTTTAATTTTTTTCTTTTTAATTTACGTTTATCTAATTATTATAACGAGAACTTAAAATAAACTTCTGAATTTTCTCTTGCCAAAACGGTTGTCTGTACAATTTAAACAAGAAAGACTATGCATAAAAGTAAAAATTTTAATGAAAATATTTTTCTCTGTGCTTAAAATTTCTTCCTTTTGTTTTAGTTAATGTTTTAATTGTTCAAGATAAATTCATAGTTGGTCCAAAGTTGTGTCTGGTGGTGTTAATTTTTGTGATGAGTGTAAACCGGGTGTACGAGCCTTAAGTAAAAAATGAACAACCTCGGAGAACTTCAGCTAATCTGAGTACCTATCCCGACTGGTGTCTAGTGCCTAGTGGCAACAGGTGTCAACTGGTACGGACTACATGGTCTCACCCGAACAACTACTTAAAACTAGTGTCGCACTTAGGGTACCTCAAGTTAAGTCCCTAAGACTTACATCTATTTTACTCAAGTAGGATGTTCGTCGGTAATGCTCAGTGGCAAACGGATGGACCTGTGGGATCCCCCCCGTGTCTCACTGAACTTAACTTACTGTCCTTCAAGTCACTTTAAAACTAGCCGTACTTTTCTCGCGCATATTCAAGTTTCAATCGTGATGGTGGTACGTGCTAGTTAAGCTTATTTTCAATCCAGATCCGCAGAGCTGAATGTTGTCAAAGAAGCTGAACCAGTTTGTGCCACACGTATCCGTGCCCCACGTTGGGCGCCATTATTTGTCATATCTACCGTTTTCCTTAGTGATGAGCTATTTCTCTCACCTAACTTTGAGCCTTCACTAGGGCTCAAAAGCGATTGTTCCATTCTCAGAACCGCACACTGGCAGCTTGTCATTTCTGCACGGCTATGGCTCGCGGGCTTGGGCGGTGGTTCGTTGCGATTCTAAAATTAGAACTGAACTATAAATTCATGCCAGCGTTGCTCAACCCGGTCTCCCATAATAGGCGTTGGTGTTCGCGCCTAGCATTTCCCTCCCCTAACCGTGGTGTTTAATATGCAATGTTCCTTGAACACCCCTTTCGTACACACCACCAGTCACTTACCTTTACGGATCAATTCCTGGTTCTTACAACCACATTAATAAGATCATGTTTTTAAATAATCAAAATACTACTTCTCGCTTATATTTATTATTTTAATGGGTTTTACAAAAACTTACATAGTTACTTCTCCTTACACCTTATGTTCGAACAATTTATTATGATTAATTCTTTTTCTAATCCCGTTAAAGTTATTTCTTTGCTTTACTTTATGATGGATCCTTATTTTATTTCTTTTTCTTATTTCCTAAATTTCATTCCTTGTTTTATTTCATTTTTTTCTTATTTCTTAAATTTATTTCTTTGTTCTATTTCATTTTCTTTTTCTTATATCTTAAATTTCTTTTTTTGTTTTATTTCATTTTCTTTTCTTATTCCTTAAATTTCTATATTGAATTCTATCTACCTCAACCAAAAGGAAGTAGATTTCGTTGAAGTGGTATCTAGCGGAATACCTCATGCCTCTTTCATTAATGCCATTGACCAAAAAAAACTATGATTGATTGTACACGTATTATAACAAAATATTTAACTCTTATTAACTTTTAATTCCATCACTTATAAATTGTTACGGCAAGTTTAAGAGCGAGAAATAAGCTTCAAAGAGCAAAATTGTTTTATAACAATATATTACGAAAATGTGTTATAATAATTCTGTTGCATTTTGTGTGTTAAATTTTTACAATATTTTTTTTTTTGATGTGCATTATAATCAAAATATATAAAATCAAATAAAAATTTTGAATTTTAAAAGTAACTTGGGGAATGGGTACGAAATTTATACTCTGCAACAACACGAAGCATTACAAAACTGAATTTTTTTTTATTTATTTGAACAAACGGACTCATTATGGTCCAAGCCGAACTACCCTACCACTACCCAAAACAGTTCCAGCTATAGGGCACTGTTACCCAATGTTCAATGTACCAGTGACGAGTGCCACGTGCCGAATGCACACGATATATTTAAAAATGAAACTACTCTACTAAATAAGTACTTAACTGTTCTGTGGCTGTTGTTGTAGCTGTGGAAACCTTTTTGCTTACTTGACGTCTGTTGTTGGAGACAAGTGCTGTGGTGGCTGGTTAAAATTCTTTTGCTGTTGTTATTAGTTAGGCTGTTGTAGGTGGTGTTGCTAATGTTTATTGTAGGTAGATGTGGTTGGCTGAAAACTCTCCGGTTGTTGTAGGTTAGTAAAAATCCCTGTGGTTGTTGTAATTTTATCTGTTGTAGCTTGCTAAACTCTGTCGTATCTGGCTGGGCTGTTTATAGGCTGGTTTTACCGGTGGCTGGTCATTGGGATGGTTCGTGCCAGCGTTTCGGCTGCGTGCGGTCGCCCGCCGACTATTTCTGGCCGTGGATAATTTGCTGCTAGGATTTTTCGCTATTGCTGTCCCATAGATGGGGCTAGTGGTCGAGTTCGTGGCAGGTTTAGGCGACCCTGATCTTACCGACCACTAGGCAACGGGGTATCTGTGGGTCAATTTAGGATGACGCCTGCGTCAGTGTCTAGCCCCGTGGTTTCCGCTAGGTTAGTGGTTGTCTGCTAATTTTGCACACGTCAGAAACACCACCGCTCGCGTTCGCTGACCACACCGAAAAAGACCGGAAATTAAACTTCGTCCTTTTAGGTCGTAGGCCCTTTGCCTTTTGACATCTCTCAAACCAATTTCCGCCTTTTCGTGCCCTAATGTAAAATCGCCTTATTGCGAGTGATGACAACTATCTCGACCGCGGCGGTTGTCAAACCGTACACACATCCTTTCCTGGGTGTGAGTACTTTATCATATTAGCAAATCATTTTCGCTAATATGATAAAAGTTACTTCGCTACGTCCTCTTCTATCTTAGTTTTCCCCTACTATGCCTTTAGGTCCTTGGCATGGAAAACCCCTTGGCTGTGTCCTTTTAAATTTTCCACTTCATACAGGTTTCGTCCAACTGGCTTCACGATGCGACATTTTACGAATTTCTTGCAAATTTTAGCTGATATCTGCTTCGAGAAATCGGACAGCTGAAAGTTACGTCGAGAGACTTCTTGTCCTACTGTAAATCTCGTTTCGCGACACCGGGTGTTGTAGCCTTTGGCGTTTACCTCGTAGCTTTTATGTAGTTGTTTCCGAATTTTTTCACGAACTAGCTCTAGGTGCTCTTCACGGCTCACGATGTAGCTGTCTGGTTCGTCGAGTGTATCCAGTTTTCTAGCTAACTGGTATGCGGAGGCGTGGGTTATCATGTTCGTACCAAATAGTGCAAAGTACGGTGTTACTCCAGTAGCTCGATGTACGGCTGACCTTAAAGCGCATTCGATTTCACACAGATATTGATCCCAATCCATCTGGTTTTTCTCTAAATAAGATCGTATCGCTGCCAGCACGGATTGGTTAACTCGCTCTGATGCATTTGCTTGAGGTGTGTAGCTGGCCGTTTTGAAATGCTCGATGCCAAAACTAGTCATTGCTTCAGCGAAATCCTTGCTGATGAACTGATTCCCATTATCCGAGACCACAGTTTCAGGACATCCAAATTTGTAGAATACTTCCTTGACTAGAAAGTCGATAACATTCTTAGAATTTCCCTTAGGCATCGGTTTGAGAAACACGAATTTTGACAGATGATCCAAACCGATAAATATAAAACAGCTTCCCCTCTTCGAACGTACATACGGGCCTAAAAAAACTATGTAGATGCATTGAAAGGGCCTGCAGACATCGGTTTCTTTTCCCATAGGAGGTTTTAGTACGATGTTGGCCGGTTTGCTTTCCTTGCATACGTCACAACTATTATGGTGGACGCGGACTTGGATGTTCAAATGAGGCCAAAAAAATTTTCTCTGAGCCGGTTCATAGTTTTGTCTATACCGCTGTGTGCCGCTAATTGTGGTTTATACGCCTGAGTAATCAATTGTTGGGTCATTGTGGCTGGTACCCAAAGCTTCCATGAGTGTTTTTGATTTAACACATTGCCGTCGTGCGGTCGCGTCCTCTTGTAAATATAGCCTTCGACGATTTTGAGATCGGGTAACCTCTCTTTGTTGGTCTCTATTGTTCGAATAAGCTCTTGGTAATCTTCAGCTTGGAATTCGGATGAAGTTAGATCGATCAAGGGACCTGCTTCCAGCCCATTCATTGTGTATCGGGACAGGGTATAGGAACAATATTTTGGGAATCCTTTCGGTGTTGTATGCTTAATGAAAATGCCTGAAGCTGAAGGCTCCATCTGGCCAATCGTCCACTCAAATCGCGTTGACCCATTAACCATTTAAGGTTGGCGTGGTCAGTAATAATAACGAAGTCCATTAGTTCCACGTAGGGCCGGAAACGTTTCACCGCCGATACAACAGCGAGGCATACACGCTCCGTGACCGAATAATTTTTCTGTGCCGAGGACAATTTTCAGGAAAAATACGAGATACGATGTTTACCGCCTTCATCATTTACTTGAAACAGAACTGCTCCAATCCCGACATCCGACGCATCACATTGAATATAAAAATTTTTGTTAAAGACCAGATGGGTTAGTACGGGACTGCCTGCTAAACACGCTTTGAGCTTGTCGAACGCTACCTTTGCTTTTTCAGTAAAAACAAATTTCTTGCTCTTCTTAAGTGTCTCGCTGATTGGGGTTATAACAGTAGCATAGTCGTGGATAAACCTTCGGTATCATCCGGTTGTTCCTAAAAAGCTACGGACTTGCTTGATTGTCTTTGGGTAGTCAAAGTTTAAAATAGCCTTTATCTTGTCAGGATCGGGTTTTAAACGACCTTCCCCTACGATATAACCTAGGTAACGCAACTCGCGACAACAAAATTTCGATTTACTAACATTTATGGTGAGGCGTGCACTATCCTAACAAAAAGCAACTTCCCTCAACAATTCGATGTGTCCATCGAATTCTGACGATACCACCAGCAAATCATCCAAATACGCGAAAACTTTTTCCCGAAAGCGTGCTGGAATGACTTCATCCATTACACGGCATAGCCTTTGGGCAGCATTGCGCAACCCAAACAGCATGACCGTAAAATGATATAAAGGCCTCCCAGGCACGGTAAAAGCAGTTTTTCTTGGCTTTGTTTCGCTATAGGTATCTGCCAGAAAGCATCCTTGAGGTCAATACTGGATATAAAGTGTGTGTCGCCCAAACGACTCAGGAGACCTTCTATATGGGGAAGTGGGTAGGCGTCTTTTACGGTCAGTTCCTTGAGTCGGCGAGCGTCTTAACAAATTCGAACCTTTTCGCTCTTTTGCACCATGGTAACGCAATTGTTCTATGGGCTCTCATTCGGCTCAATGACTCCCAGTGAAAGCATCCGATCCAGTTCTCTATACATTAGGCTCTGAACCGCCGGTGACACTGGATAGTGTTTCTCCTTCACGGGCACAGCGTCCCCTGTGTCGATGGAATGCTCTTCTAGGAACGTTTTTCCGAGGCTTTTCCGTGTAAAACATGGGAATAAATCAATAACTTGGTCCAAAGATGTCCGTTTCTAACTATTTAAATCGTGCATCTGAGGAAATGAATCACCGCTATCTTCTGCTCGGCTGCCTTCGTAAACATGTAGGCTGTTTTACTCAAATCGAAACAAATTAAAATTTTTCATAAAGTCTGCTCCTAAGAAAAGCTTCTGTCTCAGAGTCGGCACTTAATAAAAGTCAATCGGTTTATCGCTACCATTAAAGTGAATATTAACTCAAACTCGCTCTACAATCTCATTCAAGCGACCATCCGCTGTTCGTATAGCTGATCGAAATGGATGAACTACTAACATTGCCTTCTCAATAAATTTGAGACAGTCCTTACCTAGACATGTGATGGTGGCACCACTATCAGATAGTCCTCAAATTGGATGACCGTTAATTATTATCGTCGTGTATATTCGGGAATCTGCCCCCTCATAAATGCTACATGCCGATATTCTTAACCGAATTTTCCTACGATTATCGTACCTCTTACGAGTTTCTACAATTTTCCTAGAGGGACAAAAAATTTTCTCTCTTAAAAAGTTTGTACTCTTCCTCCCTGATATGGAACGGTTTAGTGTTAGAGTTTAGTTGAGGCGGGTTATAAGCATTCGTGGCTTGTCGTTTGTTGTTTACTATGATCTTAAAGGTGCCTATGCTGTCAGCGTTTGTGGCCTTATTATTTACATATTGAGTTTTGGGTAGTCTTAATGTTGGTTTGGTCTGAGACGTGGATTCCTCGAACGCGCCTACATCCCCTGCCAAGACACGTTCGCGCTTCGGTTTCCCTGGCAAGTTGGACACTTGGGAGTAACGGTGTTTTCCAATCCGCACTTAAAGCAAAATAAAGCTCTCTTTTCCTCAGGACAGTCTACGAAAACATGCCCCTCCTCTTTGCAGTTCCAACACTGCAGTTTACGCGTGGAGGCTAGAGCATCAACTTCAGGTATTTCCTCGTCCGCTGTGGTTTTATGTTCGATCGCATGGACTGCTCTACCAGAATATCGTCCACTGAACTGTCGCTGGCTACTTAGTAGGTTTTCGGCTCTCCTACATTCCTTCACAAACTGAGGTAGAGTATTTACCTGAATGGAGAAAAGTAATTGAGCCATCGGAGTCTTCAGATTACCTTTGATAACGGTAACTAAATCCTTTTCACCAAATGGGCTTCGCAGTTTATTTCTAAGTTTTATTATGGCATTATTAAAATCGTCCAAAGATTCTTGACCACCCTGATGCCTATCTAGAATTCTTCTTTGAATATAGAAGTCATTGTCATACCTGTGGAATTGTGTATTCAGTGCCGCCTTGAGATCTCTCCACTGGGAAATATTGTTAAAACGACAATGGTCCCAAAACCATTCTCGGGCCGTTCCGCTTACTAAGTGGTGGAATGATTTCAAAATGTCCTTCCATTCGCATCCAAATTGGCTTGTAATATTTCGACGCGGAATACAAAATCTTCTATACTTGTAGTTCCATTTATGCCGTCAAAAGTAATTCCCCATTTGTCTATACGTAGTTCTGGGTTAATGAAAGAATGTGTATGCTGAAGGGATGTGTACTGTGTTGTTTTTATATATTTTTATTAAAATTCAAAAAAAAAACCAAAATTGACAAATTTTTGTTTCTTTAAGTTAGTCTTCCCAACTCTGAAAAAAAGTGTAGATTCACCTTCTTGTGTCATTCATAAAATAAATAATTTTACAACACGTTAACCCTTGCACGTGTCTTCGCGAAGAGTAAAAAGCATTTCTGCCTTTTTTGGATTAGACGACAAAGAGAACACTTTTTACGTCCGGCACAGATTCTAATTGTGGCCCAAGAAAATATTATTTAAACGTTTTTTTTGTTAACATAATTTGAAAAACCAAAAATCAGCAAAGAGGATTAGGAGATATTTGTGGATTGCCAAGATAAAACGTCTTAACAGCGGGCGGTACCATAGACAACCTTACAATAATCTGATACTTGTTATTTGGAGCAAGGCATTATCGCCAACAACCGATTCCTAGAAGAGGGTTTCCAAACTTTTAACGCCCTCATAGAGAAAACAAATCCACAACAGTTTCAGTAAAGCTGCTACAAATTCAAAAACGTATTATTTCCTGTCTCCTATATACGGTAAAGTGCTGGAGTGAAAATTGTTCATGACTTCTATTGTTTTATGTGCAAAAAAAAAAAAACAAAAGGACTAGTTAAATTGAAAGACTTTAAGTATTTAAATTTTGTTTAAATTCTTACAAGTAATACATAAAACTTAAACCTGTTAAAATTTTCTTACAAGTAATACATAAAACTTAAACCTGTTAAAATTTTTTTGTACTTATTGTATTTTGTATTTATTGTCACATTGTAAATTCTGCGCCCTGACCTATTTTATATACTAGTATTTTTACATTTTTATACTTTTTATATAATTTTTAGTAGTACAACTATTTTTCTAAATTTTGTGACTTTTTCTTTCTGTCTTTGGAATAGTATTTCCCATATTTTTTCCAACATTGTATTAATTTTTTCTGGTACTAGGCTCTTGCAGCTTATGCCAATTATTTTATAATTAGTATCAAAAAAATACATCGATGTGCAACAGTAGAACAAGTGAAGTTAGAAGAAAGAAAAAAATATATATAAAAAAAAATAAAATAAAAAGAAACAAAAAAAAGGAAGAAAGAAAGATGAAATAGTGATAAGTTGAGGTATATATTTATATCTACATTTGTATATAGTATATAGATAAGTATATATTATTAAACAGGAACAATTATAATAACTTAAAGAAAAGAAAAACAAAAGAAAACTAAAAGAACCAAAAACAACCCGATTTAAGCCCTAAGTGTAGAAAGCAAAATGTAATTTCTAATTAAGTATATATCTATACAAAATCCAAAATTTTATTAACAACCCTTGCATCAATGGAGGAGAAGGCCTTCAGTCCCGCTACAAGTAAGGAGAATTTGGAATTAACCTCAAGAAATAACACCCGATGTCATGTGAGTTTTTGTTGGTTCTTTTTATTATTAGATATATACTTTATTCTTAATTATTGATAAATTTTGTTATTTAACCTAGGTAAAATTTTTTTGTAGTTATTGGAAATTTTTTTATATATAGTATACTTTATTCCAAATATCATTCCCAATTTCCATTTTTTTTGTGTATCACCTACGTATGCTACCGTAACATACAAAAGTACATATATACCGAATTTTGGTTTAGTTAAATTTATAATGGAATTTTTTTTGTCTCTTTTGTTTTGATAATTGATATACTTCGCGTTTAGGTTTTGTTTTTCTTTTATTTTTCAATTTTTATATATTATTTTTATAAACGTTACACTTATTACTTTTTTACGGATGCGTGAAAATGGAAGTACATGCCTTTATATAAAAGAGTAGTATCATATTATCCTTGAAGTAAGATGTTAAAATATGCATTGATATAAGTAAATAAATCTTTATTTGGTTTGAAACTACTTAAAAGCTTCGTGGTTCTGATTTCGTATTTGGGTCTTCTATGACATCAGTGAAGACAAGGTAAGGGTAGGGTCAAGAGCAGGCATACAATTTGTACTGCTACACAATATTTACACCAGACGTCCGTCCGTTTAAAGTTGTTTTTTTTTCTGTAGAGTATTTCTTGATTTTTAGGTGTGTACAATTTTTTTGTTGTACCTGGTATATAGGGTCGACTAAACGTGAATAATTTTGAATCCACGACAGACTGAACCAGCTGGTAAAACAAAGGTACACACTTTTACGGAAGTCAGATAAATTCATCGTATCCTCAACACACTATATAGATCCAGGTACATAACAGAATGGCGTCCAACGTGGGGCCCCGATGGATTCGTGGGTCCTTACCTTCTAACAACTTATCGTTTGTATAAACTATAGTTCTTCTTGTGGGTACCAATGACTTTGGATTGCAGAACGTTTGCTTGACGTTAGACCTTCTGACCAGGTTAAATTTACCCATTCCTCTTTTTTTTCAAAATAATGCCTACCGATAAAATCGTGTGAATTTTTTTTGAGTCGTTAAGATTTTAAACTACTTCGGTTTATTCCATGCCGGCTAGGTGACACCTTGGGAATTTATTGGAATTGTACTGGATGTTTTTTTTTTAAACTTGATGCTTAGATTTAAGGTAGATTTGTGTCGTATTGAAAGACAGACAGTATATATAGGTTTCGAAATAAAAACCCATACAAGATTCTGGTGATAAATATTTAAGATGCGTTTCAGAACAACATAAGAGTTTTTAAGTAGAAGTAAAACCAAAAATGTTAATTGAATAGTTATAAATTTTAGTACCACATTTTTCCTAGAATATTACCTGATAAACATATAATTTTAAATTTTAGTTAGCAATTGTTAGTTGTCCAATATGTCTCTTCGTCATAGTACGGAGGAGGTTAATATCTGCACGATATGCAGGGAAATGGTTGACGCTGACGTCAATTGTCTTAGGACTGTTTAGTTACGTGGCTAAAAAGCAATTCTACCTGCCCTCAGTGTAGAACTTTTTGCAATAGCAAGGATTTTGGTATATCTAAAACGCCAAACAGAGGAGCTCGTACTAGATCTCGAGCTAATATCTCGAGCATTAATATTACTATTCAGCCTGAAACTGACAACAGTTATAATTTACCTCAACCTGATATGCGAAATACATGTCAAACAACATCGGCTAGTACAACAAATGTTATTCCGGAACAGGAGGATAGCGAGATAGAAGGTGCCGTGGGTATAGGTGACACAAGAACTCAAGACACAGTTACGCGTATAATAACTGACAGACAAGCCACAATTTTTAACGACATTGAAAATCGGTTAGCTCGTACACTAGAGGACCGTATTTAAGCTGTTTTAACGATATCGTTGAGTAGACTAAATTTGAATGCGCCAAATGTAAATCCACAGGGTCATTATAACTCCAACTATGAATGGCCACAAGATATGCCTAGATTTTCTAATAACCGTCAAAACAGAAGTTTTTCAAATAATGCAGAAGTTAGAAACAACGACGCTCCAAGTGTAACCAATGCGGGAAAAATAACTAGTTTAATTAATAACTGGGATGTTTAGTTTGACGGCTTGCCCAAGCTTTCGGTGGAGAATTTTATAAACCGCATTGAAACATTGGTTTTGGACACGTTAGGTGACAATTTTAATGCCTTATGTGATAATGTTCAGTGTCTATTTTTAAATGAAGCTAAGGACTGGTATTGGGGTTTCCGCCGGTCAGTGGAAAGAGTAACTTGGCCTAATCTTTGTGAAGCACTACGAACAAACTTTGAAGAGTATCGCTCCGATACTGAGATTAGGGAAGACATGCGTAGTAGAAAACAAGGCCTAAGCGAATCGTTTGCTGATTACAAAAATGCCATTTTTAAGATAGCGGAAAATTTGCACACGCCATTGAGGGAAGATGAAATGGTGGAAATTCTTCAGCGTGGTCTTAGACCCCGAATCCGGCAACAACTCTTGTACGTCCCTATCAATTCAGTAGCTTAGCTACATAAACTTTGTATGAAGGGGGAAAATCTACTTAGCGAGGTATCAAAGACAACTACTAATAATCAGGCTTTTAACAGAGGTTTGGGTACACGCAGAGTAGTTAGTGAGCTTACAGAGGATTTTTAGGAAGAAAATGAGACCGAAGCACCTATTGAGCCTAGGGTAGATGAGCTATCAAAACGGATGAATGATAAAATCACCTGCTGGAATTGTCGCAAAGATGGACATCGCTACTTTGACTGCATGGAAGTAAGATCTATCTTTTGTTACGGCTGTGGATAAGTGGGAGTATACAAACCGACTTGCCCAAAATGTAATCCGGGAAACGGGAAGATGAGCGAAGGTGCGAACGGGAGCCTTCGCAAAGACACCAGAATGAACAGTTATTAACACCGCTAAAGCTACCTAATTTACATAGTTCTCCATCCCTTAAAAGTACCCTTAAAGAGATTGTGCCATACGAAGTTCGCCTAAAATTATACAATCAGAAACGAAGAGAAATATCTGGGCATAGTCAGAAGGAAAATCGTTCTATGGTAAGGCAAAGAGAGTACTGGAGGAAGATTAAATAGAGCAATAAACTTGTAAGCGCCCTTATTAGTTCTAGAGCTATTCAAAACAATGATTTGAGACCCTATGCGAAAATTAGGCTGTTGGATAAAACTTATTTGGGACTGTTAGATAGTGGAGCCCAGGTTTCGTGTATTGGAGGTTTGCTGGCTAGGGAAGTGTGTGAAAGGCAGGATTTTAGGAGCTACGAAACGTACGTTAAGACCGCTGATTCTCGACAGCAGATTGTCTATGGTAATTTAAAAACGACGGTGGATTTCAGGGATAAGTCCGAACAAATAAACTTTTACATTGTCCCATCCTTGTCTCAAAATATTATCCTGGGAATAGATTTCTGGAAAATTTTCCAAATAGCACCTCATGTTGTCTCCGAGATTAATATAAATGCCAATTCTGTGGATGATTACCAAATAGTTTCCTTATCTGAATCACAAAAGTCACAGTTAGAGAGCGTGAAAAACATTTTTCCTTCGTATGAAAAAGAAGGATTGGGGAAAACCTGGCTTATGGAGCATGTGATTGAGTTGGAACCAAATATTCGCCCCGTAAAGCCCATTTCACCGGCGATAGAAAAATTGGTTCATGCCGAAATTGATGAAATGCTTAGTCTTGGCATAATTGAGGAAGCCCCCAATAGCCCATGGTCCAGTCCGGTTGTCTTAGTCAGAAAACCTAACAAAAACCGTCTTTGTTTAGATTCTAGAAAAGTTAATAGTGCTACCATCAAGGATGCTTACCCTTTACCCCATATTGATGGAATTTTGAGTAGAATACCCAAAGCCCAATATATCAGCTCCTTGGACCTTCGTCCGGCGTTTTGGCAAATCCCTTTATCGGTGAGCTCAAGAGATTATACCTGCTTCACGGTACCAAACCAACCACTTTACCGGTACCGGGTAATGCCTTTTGGGTTATGCAATGCCCCTCAGGCCCTTTGTAGATTGATGGATCGGGTTATTCCGGCTGATATGAGGAACGAAGTTTTTATTTATCTGGATGACCTTCTAGTCATCTCGGAATCGTTTGAAAAACATATTTCTATCTTGTCCAGGGTTGCGTTAGCTTTGCGAAACGCTGGCTTGACCATCAACGTACAGAAAAGTAAATTTTGCATCACCGAAGTCAAGTATTTGGGTCATAAAATTGGGCATGGTACGCTGAAAACTGACCCTGATAAAATTTCGGCTGTAACCGACTTTCCAGCACCTACATCAGTGCAGCAGTTAAGAAGATTTATAGGTATGGCTGGGTGGTATCGCCGATTTGTTGATTACTTTGCGTCACTGACGGTGCCACTCACTGATCTGCTTAAAAAGGGTAAAAGGTTTACTTGGACCGAAGAGGCCAACAGGACATTTGAACTTTTGAAGCACAAGTTATCTTCCGCGCCTATATTGGTGAGCCCAAATTATTCTAAGCCCTTTGTCATTCAATGTGATGCAAGTAAGCTCGGAGTCGGAGCAGTGCTCTCCCAACTCAATGACAATAATCAGGAAATGCCTGTGGCATATTTTTCGAAAAAGTTAAATAGGGCTCAATCCAACTATAGCGTCACGGAGCTAGAGTGTTTGGCCGTGATAATGGCCCTGAAAAAGTTCCGACCTTATGTAGAAGGCCAGGACTTTATTGTCGTCACTGATCACGCCAGCCTTTAGTGGCTAATGAAACAGCCTGACCTTTCTGGCCGTCTTGCGCGCTGGTCGTTGAAGCTTCAAGGTTTCCGGTTTAACATTGAGCATCGTAAGGGCTGGCAAAATATTGTTCCTGACTGCTTATCAAGACCGAACGTGGACAAATTATTAGGATTGGAGGTAGTCCCACTAATAGACTTAGAATCTGCCGAATTTGAATCGGATACTTATGCTGAGATGCGCAGAAAAATTAAGGAGAACTTGACAAAATTTCCGGACTTACGTGTGTTAGGAAATAAGGTTTACAAAAGGTGTGATTTTGCAAATGGAAATGAGAATGACGAAATATTTCTATGGAAATTGTGGGTGCCAGAAACGCTGGTAAACTCTGTAATGGAAAATGCTCACACTCCCCCAAACAAATGCCATGAGGAATTCATAAGACCCTGAAAAGATTGCGTCAGAATTTTTATTGGCCTTCCATGTTTAAAGACGTAAAGCATTTTATTTCCCATTGCGAAGTTTGTTATCAATCAAAAGCTCCTAATGTTCCTTTAAGACCCCCAATGTTAAATAGTTTTAGTGTAGAACGACCATTTCAGAATATATACCTTGATTTTATAGGACCGCACCCTAGGTCAAAGAGAGGATATATTGGGGCCATAATTTTATTAGATAGCTTCACAAAATTCCCATTTATAAAACCGGTAAGGGCATTTAATACAACGTGTGTGATTGAGTTTTTAAAGGGCGAAATCTTTTCAAAATTCGGAACACCCCAAAGCATTGTTAGCGACAATGGAAAGCAATTTAAAAGCACCCAATTTGCTAATTTCTTGAATGACCGTGGAATTTGTCATGTGCTTACAGCCCTATATAGCCCTCAGGCCAATGCCAGCGAAAGGGTCAATCGCTCTATTATCGCTGGCATAAGATCATACATTTTGAAGGACCACACAGAGTGGGACAAGCATATAAATTCTATAGGAGAAGCGCTCCGGAGTTCGCATCATCAAACGATTGGACACAGCCCATATTATGCCTTATTTGGACAGCATATGATATCCCATACTAGCGAGTATACCCTACTAAAAGATCTGCATATGCTAGACTGTGAAATTGTTGATCGAAACGATAGACTAAAACTAATTAGAGATGATATTTTAAAGAACATAGATACTGCTTTTAAAAACGCGTCAAAAAGGTACAATCTGAGAACTCGCGCTATCAAATTCACAGTCGGAGATACCGTTTATCGTAGGAATTTTACAGCCAGTAATGCCGGAAACAAATTTTGCGCCAAGTCTGCACCAAAATTTATTCCCTCGATTGTAGTGGGAATCAAAGGTAACAACATATACCAACTAAAAGACAAAGTCACTGGACAAATGGAGTTTTACCATGCTAAGGATATCCGCGATAAAGTGGCGTAATTCAACACTTCTCATGTTTTGACGTCTGTGCCGCACAATATGTTTTGTACTGTGTTGTTTTTATATATTTTATTAAAATTCAAAAAAAAAAACCAAAGTTGACAAAATTTTGTTGAACACTTTTGTTTAAGTTAGACTTCCCAACTCTGAAAAAAGTGTAGATTCGCCTTCTTGTGTCATTTATAAAATAAATAATTTTACAACGCTTCAACCCTTGCACGTGTTTTCGCGAAGAGTAAAAAGCATTTCCGCCTTTTTTGGATTAGATGACAAAGAGAACACTTTTTACGTCCGGCACAGATTCTAATTGTTGCCCAAGAAAATATTATTTAAACGTTTTTTTTTTGTGAACATAATTGGAAAAACCAAAGATCAGCAAAGAGGATTAGGAAATATTTGTGGATTGCCAAGATAAAAGGTCTTAACAGCGGGCGGTACAAGAGACAACCTTACAATAATCTGCTACTTGTTATTTGGAGCAAGGCATTATTGCCAACAACCGATTCCTAGAAGAGGGTTTACAAACTTTTAACGTCCTCATAGAGAAAACAAATCCACAACAGTTTCAGTAAAGCTGCTACAAATTCAAGAACGTATTATTTCCTGTCCCCTATATACGGTAAAGTGCTGGAGTGAAAATTGTTCATGACTTCTATTGTTTTATGTGCAAAAAAAAAAACAGAAGGACTAGTTAAATTGAAAGACTGTATTTAAATTCCGTTTAAATTTTTACAAGTAATACATAAAACTTAAACCTGTTAAAATTTTTTTGTACTTATTGTATTTTGTATTTATTGTCACATTGTAAATTCTGTACCCTGACCTATTTTATATACTAGTATTTTTACATCTATATACTTTTTATATAATTTTTAGTAGTACAACTATTTTTCTAAATTTTGTGACTTTTTCTTTCTTTCTTTGGAATAGTATTTCCCATATTTTTTCCTGCCAGAGACGAAGATAGCCAGTGGAAAAGTAGAGAAGAGATCAGCAGCGGAGAAGAACCTAAAGAATGAAAAAAAATAAGAAATTATATTTTGTATTTTATTTTGTTAAACAATTTATTTTTTTTATTTTATAATACATATGAATATATTTAGGAAATAAGTTTTCATTTCAGAAATCATTGATTTTCAAAAATTTTAAAGTAGAAAGTGATAGTGTGAAAAGAATGTGTGATTTTGTGAGTGTAGTGTAGATTTTTTTTGTGTGTTTCTAGTTATAAGTTAATATTGGTATAAAATTCGAAAAAGTAAAATATAACTATTGGGGGCTCAATTTGAGTATTGCGATAGTTTCGTTTTTGTGAGAACGTTTGTTTGTTGTATTTCCGGTCATTTCGTGATTAGGGAGCTCCTTCATACGTAGGACAGGAAATATGTTGTTGAGTGTACATATATCCGGTGAGCAAATAAATTTGAGCTCTTAATAATAAATGAGAAAAGAGGAAATATCTTATATGTTTGTATCGAGTTAAGAATAAATTAGTTTTTTTTAAATTATTAAGAAAGAAAATTGTAAAAATAATAAATTCTTGTGTGTGTTTAGTTCTAAGAAAAAGTATTAATAAAATTAGAATGTTAAGTTGGAAAATTTGAAAAAAGAATTATGGCTTAAGTTTTTAATCTATGGCAATGAGGGATAGGTAAGTGAACAGGAAGTGTTGAGCGGTATAGGGTTGTAGAAGATTGTGCTAAGGAACATAAGCTATAACAAAGCAGGGAGGGCGAACTAAGGAGACGAACATCCAACTCTCTATTCATGTGTTTAGTGTCGTGTAAGTCGTTTTGTACAGTCGTGTTATTTTGTATGAAGTTACTTAAATTTTTTCTTATTGTTCTGCCGCCTGACACAGGGTTGAGAACCACCCCGATATAGCTCTCCGAGTTGGCTGGTGGCATCGTCAGGCATAGGGTACGTAACAATAAGAAATAGGTGTACGAGCCTTAAGTAAAAAATGAACAACCTCGGAGAACTCCAGCTTATCTGAGTACTTATCTCGACTGGTGTCTAGTGCCTAGTGGCAACAGGTGTCAACTGGTACGGACTACCTGGTCTCACCCGAAAAACTACTTAAAACTAGTGTCGCACTTAGGGTACCTCAAGTTAAGTCCCTAAGACTTACATCTATTTTACTCAAGTAGGATGTTCGTCGGTAATGCTCAGTGGCAAACGGATGAACCTGTGGGATCCCCCCCGTGTCTCACTGAACTTAACTTACTGTCCTTCAAGTCACTTCAAAACTAGCCGTACTTTTCTCGCACATATTAAAGTTTCAATCGTGATGGTGGTACGTGCTAGTTAAGCTTATTTCCAATCCAGATCCGCAAAGCTGAATGTTTTCAAAGAAGCTGAACCAGTTTATGCCACACGTATCCGCGCCCCACGTTGGGCGCCATTATTTGTCATATCTACCGTTTTCCTTAGTGATGAGCTATTTCTCTCACCTAACTTTGAACCTTCACTAGGGCTCAAAAGCGATTGTTCCATTCTCAGAACCGCACACTGGCAGCTTGTCATTTGTGCACGGCTATGGCTTGCGGGCTTGGGCGATGGTTCGTTGCGATTCTGAAATTAGAACTGAACCAGAAAATGCATGCCAGCGTTACTCAACCCGGTCTCCCATCATAGGCGTTGGTGTTCGCGCCTAGCATTTCCCTCCCCTAACCGTGGTGTTTAATATGCAATGTTCCTTGAACACCCCTTTCGTACACACCACCAGTCACTTACCTTTACGGATCAATTACTGGTTCTTACAACCACATTAATAAGATCATGTTTTCAAATAATCAAAATATTACTTCTCGCTTATATTTCTTATTTTAATGGGTTTTACAAAAACTTACATAGTTACTTCTCCTAACACCCTATGTTCGAACAATTTATTATGATTAATTCTTGTTCTAATTTCGTTTAAGGTATTTCTTTGCTTTACTTTATAATGGATCCTTGTTTTATTTCTTTTTCTTACTTTCTTAATTTCGTTCTTTGTTTTATTTCATTTTTTTTATTTCTTAAATTTATTTCTTCGTTCTATTTCATTTTCTTTTTCTTATTTCTTAAATTTCTTTCTATGTTTTATTTCATTTTCTTTTCTTATTTCTTTAGTTTCTATATTGAATTCCATCTACCTCAACCAAAAGGAAGTAGATTCCGTTGAAGTAGTATCTACCGGAATACCTAATGCCTCTTTCATTAAGGCCATTGACAAAAAAAATTATGATTGGTTGTACACGTATTATAACAAAATATTTAGCTCTTATTAACTTTTAATTCCATCACTTATAAATTGTTACGGCAAGTGTAAGAGCGAGAAAAAAGCTTCAAAGAGCAAAATTGTTTTAAAACAATATATTACGAAAATGTGTTATAATAATTCTATTGCATTTTGTGTGTTAAATTTTTACAATATTTTTTTTTTGATGTGCATTATAATCAAAATATATAAAATCAAATAAAAATTTTGAATTTTAAAAGTAACTTGGGGAACGGGTACGAAATTTATACTCTGCAACAATACGAAGCATCACAAAACTGAATTTTTCTTTATTTATTTGAACAAACGGACTCATTGTGGTCCAAGCCGAACTACCCTACCACTACCCAAAACAGTTCCAGCTATAGGGCACTGTTACCCAATGTTCAATGTACCAGTGACGAGTGCCACGTGCGGAATGCACACGATATATTTAAAAATGAAACTACTCTACTAAATAAGTACTTATCTGTTCTGTGGCTGTTGTTGTAGCTGTGGAAACCTTTTTGCTTACTTGACGTCTGTTGTTGGAGACAAGTCCTGTGGTGGCTGTGTTTCGGCTGCGGAAGTCACCCGCCGACTATTCCTGGCCATAGATAATTTGCTACTAGGATTTTTCGCTATTGCTGTCCTACGGATGGGGCTAGTGGTCGAGTTCGTGGCAGGTTTAGGCAACCCTGATCTTAACGACCACTAGGAAACGGGGTATCTGTTGGCCAATTTAGGATGGCGCCTGTGTCAGTGTTTGGCCCCGTGGTTTCCGCTAAGGTAGTGGTTGTCTGCTAATTTTGCAGACGTCAGAAATACCTCCGCTCACGTTCGCTGACCATACCCAAAAAGACCGGAAATTAAACTTCGCCTTTTTAGGTCGTAGGCCCTTCCCTTTTAACATCTGTCAAACCAACTTCCACCTTTTCGTGCCTTAATGTAAAATCGCCTTATTGCGAGTGATGGCAACTATCTCGACCGCGGCGGTTGTCAAACCGTACAAACACTTATACTGAACAAAAGAGAACAATATTCACAACAAAAAATAAATTTAATAATAAACTACAGCTGTTCTGCTTTATTGGTTTAATTTTAAGTAGTGGCTTATCGGTTCTTGTTGCTGAGTCACTATAATGGACTTCATTGGTGCTGTACTACTTGTAGAAAAGAGAATGTGAGCTTCTACCATTTCTTTCAAGGAACTCAGACACATTTTCTTGACATTCAAAACGAAGCGAGAAAACTTTCTGACTGTATTTCTACATACGGGAAACTTTTTGAGGATTTTAAATCTTTTGGTAACTAAAAATTGCCTGCACAACCTTCACCGAAGCGGTGAAAATCATCTCGAAGGAATAACAGAAAAAAAGATGTTCCTCCCGTCACAGCTAATCTCAATGCTGTATCCGTACCGGAAAGATCTGTAACTGCTGAGTCCGAACCAAATACTGCTTCAGTTAATTCTAATGAGATCTCACCATATCTTGTTGATAATATCATACCACAATCTATCGTGGCTCATAAAAATCAACGTTCATCTAACTTTGTTGAAATGCGAACGACTAGTGGTAACACTCCAACGGTTACAAGAGATCCTTGAGTAATTCCTCCCAGAAAGCATCTGATTCAACCGTGGAGGAAATTGATTATTACATAAAAACGAAACTAAGCACGAATGCTGATACCGTTGTAAAAAAATTCTCCTATTCTCAAGCAAGAAGCATAACATCATTTAAGGTTTATGTTCCTTTTGACATTTTTAACCAAATATGTGATCAATCTTTCTGTCCGCATCATGTTTTAGTTCGTGAATATGTATATAACCAACGCGCCTACAACATTGCCCGGATTCCTCCCCGTGAGCTTACAATTTCAAAAAACTAGTTAGTTCTTTGGGTAATTAACTTTTTATTATTTATCAAAATGTACGTGGTATTAAAACTAAACTTCCTATTTTATTTTTGCAAATTTTTAAATTTAATCATGTTATTGTCCTGACTGAAACCTGGTTAAATAGTACCTATTTTTATACTGAAATGCTTTGTGATAACTTTCAACTTTTTCGTCGTGATAGAATTACAAATACAACTAGAGGTGGAGTATTAATAGCCATTTCTAAGTTTTATTCTATGGAAGAAATCAAAACAGACTTACCACTTAATATTGAATTCATTGCAGTTGTTTTAAAAGTAAATCACAAAAACATATGTATCACCTGTTCCTACATTTCGCCAAATTCTGATCCAATCATATATAATTATCATATTGAGGAAATTAAATTCGTCATTTCTCAGACTAATCCTGTTGATGCAATTATCGATTTTAACTTACCATACATCGCTTGGGAATTTTTAACCGATTCTTATTATTATTTACCTACTTCAACGGACACCAATTCCGATTAAATTTTTAAAAATATTTCTGATTTAAACCTTAACCAAATAAATGGAATTCCGAATACTTTTGGAAAATTACTGGATTTAGTTTTTTTAATGAGCCAAATGGATGTACTGTATGTCGTGTTGAACCTGTTACTCTACCTGAAGACCATTACCATCTTAATATCGAAATAAGCTTTAACTTAAACGTAGATAATCACGTTAAAAACGAAATAGGTTACAATATAGTTTATTGCTTCAACCGAGCTAATTACTCTGATCTAATTAATCTTCTTTGCAATACCAACTGACTGGAACTGCTATCAACACCAAATGGTTCATCGCACTTTATCGATGACATGATCCATATTTTTTACAAAATTCTGTTTGAATATATAGATGAATGCATCCCTAAATATACTCCGTGTATAAGGTCTGGCCCACCTTGGAACTGCAAGCAACTTTCAACGTTGAAGAATTTAAAAAAAAAACCACTTTAGGAAATACAAAAGCTTTGGATCGTCTCTTTATTACAGTAAATATTTAGTTCTTCGTGCAGAATATTATTTATTAAATCCACAAATGTACAATAACTACATTCGAAACATAAAACAGAATTTAAATCAAGACCCAAAGTGTTTCTTTAGGTTTGTAAACTCTAAACGCAAGTCGTCTGGGTTTCCAAAAGCCATGAAATATTTTGAAAATGAATCAAGTCATGAGAACATAATTAGTGACATGTTTGCCGACTTCTTTGCTTCTACATATTCAAAAATATTCAAAAATAGATAGTTTAGTACTATCTATCCCTACAGAATTATTAGTTATCAAAATATTTCTACGTTTACAAATTCCCCCACTCAGATCCTTGACTGCTTAAAAAATTTCAAATCATCTTTTTTAAGTGGACCTGATGCATTCCAAGTTGTGTTTTTGTTGAACTGTGCTGCAGCTTTAGCTGTACCCTTATCTATAATCTTTAATATTTCATTAAAATATGGATATTTTCCCAAAATCTGGAAAGAATCATATATTATCCCGCTGTTTAAATCTGGAAACAAATCAGTTATAACTAACTACAGAGGTATAGCAAAACTTAGTGATATACCAAAACTCTTTGAAAAATGCTTAATCGATGGTATTTTTTACCAAATTTCCTGTGTACTGACACCACTTCAACATGGAATTTGAAAGGGATTATCTGCTATGACTTATGTCCTACATTTAACAACATTCGTGAGTAATGATTTTAATAATGGCCACCACACTGACGCTATTTACACGGATTTTAGTAAGGCGTTTGATAAAGTACATCATATTCTTTTATTGGAAAACTTGGACTTAATGGGATTCAATAGTAATTTCTTAAGCTGGCTGAAATCTTATCTTTTATGTAGAACGCAGCCTGTCAAATTTATTTCTTGCTTTCCAAGAAAATATCTTGTAAACTCTGGTGTACCACAAGGCAGTCACCCCGGTCCGTTATTGTTTCTACTATCATTAACGATATGCCAGAAGCAATTTAACATTGTAATATATTGATCTATGATCAGAGTGGGACAAAAAATGAAACAACATGTAGGTAAGTGAAAGCAGATAGACATTACCATTCTTAAAACAAGTTAAATAAAATAACACAATATTTTGGCTTAAAATTGCAATAAAAATTTTATTTTTCCAAGTTATAAATTAAAATTATAAAAGAACATTTAATAATGCCGTGTGGTTTGAAGATTGTATGTACAAAACATAGTAGAACATCAATTAGTGAAGTTTAATTGCTTTTTTGTTGTGTATTTTGTGTGTTTAATTTTTTTGTAAACAGAAGAAACACCACTGGAAGTTGGTCAAGCTTATTTTTAAAAGTTATCAATTAAAATTCTCAATAAAACTAAAATTAAACTGTTTATTAAGAAGATTTTTTAAATAAAATCAAGTTTATAAAAAATTAGTGAAGTTTAAATGTTATTTTGGTGTATATTTCTTGTGTTTAATTTTCTTGCAGGCAGAAGCTGCAAAATTGTAAATAAATAAAATGACATTTACCATTATCAAATATAAGGGATAGCAATAAAATTTTTTTCGTTTATTGCTATCTAGCTTACGCCATAGTAGTACGCTAGTGCTGCCAGATCGTTTTTTGACTAATCTGTGTATATCTGTGTTCAGCGTTAATAAATCCCGGAGCACATTGGCTTTTATTGAAAGGTGGGCTAAAGAATTCAATGATCCCTGTATTACTCTGCGTTTATATACATCCCTGGTGAGACCTGTTAGGGCCGGGAACTTCCTTTACCTAACTCACCTGTGTGTTTCCAAATAAAACGCAACTGATTTATTGCTTAACTTAAATAACAATAACCTGTTTTATTGAGTTCAGTCTTATAACTAAAAGACTAACGGCTAACAAAAGTATTTGAGGTATGTACATATGTATACAACATATAAACAAATAGGTATTTAAAAAGGATTCCGCTATGTTGGGGCGAATTAAAGTTATATGGAAACCAAATTAAAACCTCTTAATAAGGAAGAGAGAAGAGCTTATAAAAGTTCGAATTAAGAGACAAGAAAGTAATTATAAAGTTTAATAAATGAAATAATTATGTTATTAATTTTGGTTGAACATGGTTTAACATACTCCCAGGCAACTTAGTGGCAGCTGCAGCCGTGCCATAGGCCAGATATAACCCAGCCGAAAAGTGAATACTGAGCTTTGGTAGGGTTTCCGTAGATTGGACGGTTTTGTTTGTCATTATTAGATCCAAAGTGCCAATTACACCGTCTATTTCCCGACACTGGGAAAAATCGGGATGAGCTAGGGGCACGATTCCCTGGAAGTGCGCTCGAAGTTTAGTGTCCTCGATCGGAGGGGGGTCCACTATACGCGCCTCTTTCACTTCTAACTTCCATCCCGCGATAGGGACGTAACTCTTACGGGGCGCATATGTTGGCATGACCTGGAATGAGCCAAAGTACCGGCCGCTCACAATAAAATCGGGTGAAAACTCCGGAAATATGTTTGCCACACTCCTTTTGAGAAATGAGGACTAAGCGCTGGGGTCTAACAAGAACGTAACCCACATGGGATTTCCTCGATGAATCAAGCCGACTCTGACTAGAGGAAGTATTCGATTCTTCTGGACGTGGGTAATTCCATTTATAGAAGCGACGCTGCTTGGGGAGTGCAGGTTTATGTCAAGTTTCGGCATCATCGGCTACAACCTCTTCCTCGAAGCTTGACGAGATTATGTCAGGGGAGCGCTCTCGGTGTAGCATAGAGTGGTATTTTGCACCGCAGTTCGGACAGCGGATTGCTGAGCGACAGTCTGGTCGTGCATAAGTGAGCGCTAGGCAATAACAATAATTCTACTCTCGGACGTAAACTCGTCTATAGTAGATGGATTTAGCCACAAAGACTTTGCAGTGCCGAACAGCATGGTTTTTAGGCATAGGTTGCACCATGGCATGTTGAGAACTAGAGGGGAAGAAAAGAAGTTATATACCATGCTATTAGATAATTTGTATTGCGACTTGTCTTATAAATTGTTGTAAATGTTCAAAAGGAAGGAATTAGTGGAAGTGGGTAAAATACATAGTTTTGATATGAAACGTATTACATTCCCATTTTGAGTTTTTATTTCTGCTATGCGTACGTTGCTATCCTTGCCATGAATTACTCTCATTACGCGTCAGAGACGCCACTCCGTGGGGGGTAGCAGATCATCTTTGACTACAACAAAGTCATTAGGCTGAAGATTATGCTGTTGAGTCTTCCATTTCACTCTTCTTTGAAGTTCCGTGATATATTCGCTTTTCCAACGACGAGCGAATGAATGTTAAATTGCCTTTAGACGATTCCGCCGTTTAATGTAGTTCAAATTCTCTAACGGGGGGTCTTTATTAGCTTCAGGTGGGGCAATTAAGAAGTGACCGGGAGTCAAAAATAGTAGTTCTGAAGGGGTTTCGGATAAAGGAGACATTGGGTGCGAGTTTAATACAGCCTCAATTCTGCATTATATGGTTGGCGAATTCTTCGAACGTAAATGCAAGAGTACCAGATATCTTTTTTAGATGTGAATTTCATGCTATTTACAGCGGCCTTCAGAGGCCACCCATGTGGGGTGCATAAGGAGGTATAAATGACCACCTAAAACCTTTCACGCTGTACTTTTCTGTCAAGGCTTTTACTGCAGTTCTAAGGAATTCGTTGTAGGCCTTACGTAGGGCTAAGCTGGCTCCCAGAAAATTTCAACCGTTATCCGAAAACATAGTTTTAGGGAAGCCTCTGCATTCCTTGAACCTGGCGAAGCAGGCCAAAAAGGCGTCTGTGGAAAGCTCCAAACATGCTTCTAAGTGTACTGCCCTTGTGGAAAAGCATACAAATTTTTGAGTTCCGTAAATAAGAGCATTTTATGTTGAACGGACCTGCAAAATCTACTCCTGTATAAGTAAAGGGCAATGAAAAATTCACTCTTTCCGCAGGAAGCTCAGCCATTAATTGTTGCTTAACTCTATGTTTGAGGATAGTACAGACTTAGCAGCTTCGAATGCATTTTCGTACAAAATTCTTCAGTCTAATGAGGTAAAACCCTTGTCGAACAGCTCTTAGCATAAAATGGTGTTCCGCATGAAGCAGAATGTTGTGAGTATATGTCGGAAAGAGAGTTGCATTAGAGCTTAATTCTGAATTACTAAGTCTACCTCCAACTCTTAGTAAACCAACTTGGTCGAGAAACGTGCACAAGATTATAAGTCTAGTTTTTTGAGGAATCGGGCGCTCAATTTAAAGACATATATATTCATGGGGAAAGTAGCTCTGCTGTGCGACAAAAATCAGACGGGTTTTTGTGATTTGTATTTCATCTGCGGTTAGAAATAATTCACTGCTAAAGTGACGGTTCCGAGTTCGATTAAAAAAACGGAAGCAGTAACTTGTAACTAAATGTCGTTCGAGTTTATTTCTTCGTGTAAAGTTGTGTCACTTCTGTCCTTTGAATGAAAGATTGAAACTCTTTTTGTCTCTAAATCCGAAGGCTCAAAGGCTCTTGATTGAGGCCAAAGTTCCATAGGCTGTGTAAGCCAGGTGGGTCCATGCCACTATAGTTTATTCTTAATGAGTTTCTGCGGGCAACAGCCACGAGCACCGAGGTCGGCAGGGTTTCCTTCCGTTCTGACATGCTCCCAGATGCTGTAACTGCATATATTAATAATCTTAGCTACGCGATTTGCGACGAAAGTTTTTAAACTGTTTTGGGGTTTTTATAGCCATCCAAGGACAATTGAGGAATCAGTCCACAAATATAGTTCATAGTGGAACGTGGTACTTCCTAGAAGCTGCTTAACCAATTTTGATAGCAAGACTGCTCCACAGAGCTCGAGTTTCGGTACAGTAGTCTTTTTTATAGGAACTACCTTCGTTTGTGCTACGAGTAGGTTATAAAACACTTGACCGTTCGAATCTGCTGTTCGCATATAAACTGAACCGCAGAACGCCCTTTCCGATGCGTCACAGAAACCATGAATCTGTATTTTGTGTGTTGGTGTGAATTGTACCCACCTTGGTATTCTTAGTGTAGAGAGTTCTAGTAGATATATAAGAAATGAATTCCATTTTGCAGCGATTGGCGATGAAACATCCTCGTCCCAGTCCGTTTTATCCTCCCATAATTGTTGCATTAAGATTTTAGCTACCACCACGATTGGACCCATCCAACCGAGCGGGTCGAATAACTTTGATAATATTTGTCTTTTTGCTGGATGGGGTACGGTTTCACTCGCTTCAATTTCATAGATGAATGAATTTTACATCACATTCCAGCGTATGCCTAAGGTTTTGGTTGTACTAGAGTCCCCTAACTTTAAAAAATCTTCATCTAGAAGATCCTCCCGGGCAAAGTTATTCAGGAAAGAACTGTTATTGGCCGTGATTTTCTTCATGGGGAAGCCTGCTGAATTTAAAGCCTGTATAACTTGACTTTGTTTCGATCTTGCTTCATACAGACTATGTCCTTCTGATCGTATATCATCCACATAGATTTCGCTCTTTAAAATTGTAGACACTTTCGGAAAATAGTTTTTGCAGTCCTTGCTTAAGTGTTGTAGAGTTCTTATGGCTAAAAACGGCGCGCAGTTGATCCCAAAGGTAACTGTTTTCATTTGGTACGATTTTATAAAACTATCCGTCTCATTACGGAATAAAACTCGTTGGTACTGTCGATCCGCTTCATGAACGCGTATTTGAATGAAGAAAATATGAAAACTGTTTCGCCTGATTATTTTCCTGATGAAACACTGGTTCCATGTGATCCATGTCGATATATTCTTGAAGAACCTTATGATAATTTTTCTTTAAGCCCGAAGAATTCCCAAGAGTCTTCTCCATTCTATGATGTTGAGCTAAAGCACTATTTCTTGAATGGCCCAAATATAGCCGCTTTGGAAAATCTTCTTTGAACGGCAAACGTACAATATACCGGCCATCTGACTGACGCGTAGTAGTGGCTTGATAGAAAGTTTCGCAATACACGTCCGATTCTTTCACGGTTAGATCCTTTTCGACCTCTTCAAGCTCCCAGAATTTCTTGATTTGCTCGTGAAGAAGCAAATTATTAGATGTCACCACGGCAGTGGAATACGCATTTATTTTATTTGGCTTACTTGGCCCCGACAGGTACCAACCAAAATGTGAATCTTTGCTTCAAGGTTACCAGATACCCCTTGCAGATTAATCAGGGATAAATAGTCGCTACCTATGATCATATCGATAGCATGAGGTTGGTAAAATTTTGGATCAGCAAGGGTTAGACTCTGAATTGTTCTTAAGTTTTCAATCTCAATACGACTCGTGGGTATCAAAAAAATACGCCCCATTATTTAATTTTTCCACTCGCGTGTTAAAGGCTGAAGCTTCTGAACTGGAAGTTGAAGGTAGATTTTTTTCGGAGTTTGGATTGGGCTTAGGTGGGTTCGTTGGGGTTAGACGTTTCTGGTTTCTCTAGATGTAACATTATATGATTCTTCTTCTGACATATAGCACACGTGTTTTTACTTAAGCACTTGGCTTTAAAATGTGTAAGCGACAGTGCAGTATTTGTGTGCAAACACAAATTTTACTCGTTTGTTTGGCGACAACGATTTAAATGACTTACAATGCCTTATTGAATGATGTTGTTTGCATTTTTTGCAAGTAAAGTTCTGTTCTCTTTGGGTGTGAAATGATTGTGTTCTGGGTGAACAGTTTTCCTTTGATGTAAGCTTTTTCCTATCGGATATAGTTTTTAGGATGTCTATTCGTTCAGAAAGAAAGACTTTTAATTGTGGCCAGGTAAGCAATTCACGGCGGTTTATCAAGGACCCCTCCCATTCTTTAACGGTTTCATCTGCTAGCTTGGAAACTATTACATGAACTAAAAAGGGGTCGTTATCGTGCAAATCGATTTGATAATTCCTAAGAATTGTCAAACAGTCGTTAACTGTGTTTTGAATATACCTTAGAGACTTGACGGTTTCATGTGGGCTCGATTGCACCGCATGAATCTTTTTGATTTGATCTTGCACTAAAAGTTTTTTCTATTTTTCTATTTTTAAAATGATTTTCGTTTTTGCAGATTCGTATAGATCGCAAGCTTCCTCATACTTTAAAGAGATCTCATCTTTAACATCTTCCTTTGTTGTTTCTTTGTCGTCTAGTATGTATTCCTCGTACGACTCTATTAATTTATCCCAACGTCTTTGCCATTCTTGCTTTTTAACTTCTAGATACGCAGCCGAACTATCAGTGGGGCAAACTCTTTCGAAGTTGCTGCAAAAACTATGCAGTTGCGTTTAATCAAATTTACACCTTCTCCTTGAGGATGACAATGATTTCGCTGACTTAAAGGGTTTAATTCCACGCAAAATTATTTTGTGCCAAAGTTAAAGTTTGAATCGCAATCCCTTTTCTTTTCGAATGCACTAGTACTTGAGGTAGGCTGACCAAAAGTATTTTAATAATAATACTTTACTAAAGTATTTATTAATTTCAAAAATATTTAACCTCAATACAAAAGTACATATATTTTACCTTGCCTTGGTTTTTTGTAGGTAGCTTAACCCTTTTTTTTTTGTTTCTTATTAGTTAAATCCTCTTGATTTAATAAATCTACGTATTTTATTTATATGTTAATTATAAACTCACCCTTTGTTTATCTTGCGTCCTCAAAATTTGTGGTAGGGAACCTCTGCTTCAAGAAATAAATTCTAATCTGATGACGTCACAACTGAGTTTGATGATATTGCGGTTGTTTGTTTGTTGATTTATTTCTTTGCTTTTCTTTTTGGTTTTTTGTTCAAGATTTTTAGTTTTTATTTGTGTTTTATAATTAAATTGTATTTTTCTTTTGTTTTTCAATTAACGCTTTACTTTTTATATTAATTCACGCACTTCACTTTTTAATTTTGTAGAATTACTTGCAGTAGCAATCGCAGATACACACAGATTAGTCAAAAAATGATCTGGCAGCACTAGCGTACTACTATGGCGTAAGCTAGATAGCAATAAACGAAAAAAAATGTATTGCTATCCCTTTGATTTGATAATGGTAAATGTCATTTTATATATTTACAACTTTGCAGCTTCTGCCTGCAAGAAAATTAAACACACGAAATATACACCAAAATAACATTTAAACTTCACTAATTTATTTTACACTTGATTTTATTTAAAAAATCTTCTTAATAAACAGTTAAATTTTAGTTTTATTGAGAATTTTAATTTAAAACTTTCAAAAATAAACTTGACAAACTTCCAGCGGTACTTCTTCTGTTTGCAAAAAAATAAACACACAAAATACACAACAAAAAAGCAATAAAACTTCACTTATTGATTTTTTACTATGTTTTGCACATACAATCTTTCAAACACACGGCATTATTAAAGGTTCTTTTATAATTTTAATTTATAACTTAGAAAAATAAAATTTTTATTGCAATTTTAAGCCAAAATATTGTGTTATTTTATTTAATTTTTTTTAAGAATGGTAATGTCTATCTGCTTTCACTAACCCACATGTTGTAGCATTTTTCTGTACCATTCTAATCATAGTTTTAAAACCAGCGAGCCACTTAAGCAAAAATTAAAAGTCAAATTTTTAAATGTCACTTTTGACGGGTCTGGGTAGTCGGTGGTAGCAATGCCGGCAAAAAAATACAATAAATAAATTGTGGCAGTGATGCCAGGAGATTTTTATCACTTACGGGGAAATAATCCCTTTTTTCCCTACACCCACTTTTTGTTTCCCTACACTACTTTTTTTAATTTTTAAAAAAATTAAATTAATGTTTATTCTACATTTTCAATTCAGCTACATAAATTTAAGTTCATTTATATAATAACATAAAAACGAATAAAAAAAACATTAAAAACAACAAGAATACTACAAGAATAATATAAAAATAACATAAAAACAATAGAAAACTTATAAATATTACATTGAAAAAAATTATTTATGCAATTCTGTGTAATCAGTTTTTTTTTAAATAACTAGATGTGCATTTAAAACTTGAACAATTAATTACATTTGCTTGTAAATGAGATTTAATAATGTTAAAAGAATTTAATATTTCAAAGCTTAATTTGTTTCTTTTTTTAAGGTACGTGCGTACCAACAGAAAAATTCCTTTTGGCGTCAGCATTAGCACGTGGCAAACTAAGTTAAAGTTTTTATTATTTTTGCAAAATTTGGAAAAATTAAATTGTCATATTTAATTTTTGTTTGCAGATTTTGGACCAAAATGCTTCAACATTTAATTTAGACAATATTTGCTTTTCATACTCAAAAAAACTATATTCCAAAGTTAACCACTCTTGTGTTAGTAAGTATAAGTAAAATTTATACTTATCACGCAACAATTAAAATTGATATTAATTTTTGTTATTATTTCCAATGGCTACTTCAGGATTTTAAAATTCCATTTCGTCGAAGATTGACTTATCATTTAGTGGCAGTCTTCTTTGCATTTCTTCAAGTGAAGTTGTGTAGAATTGTAGACAATCAGATTTTATGTGTTAAGCACTGGTTTTTGGAAACGTTTTCAACAATTCTTCACATTCACTGCCGACATTAAAGTCATATATTGGCAAGGTGCCTTATGGCACAATAAGAGTTCAGGCAATCTTTTTTTTATAAAATTTTGACTAAGGTTAAAGTCGTCATCTTTCCTGAACGTTTGTATGTAAAAAAAATTATCCACAAACAAGTTAGCTGCATAACGAAAAACAATTGCAAGGTGTATTTAATAAGGTGGCATTATAATGTTTCCGTACAACAATGCAACTTTAACTGTGTCATCAAAAATTATATAGCAATTTCTGTGTGTTGTTTTGACAATTATTTGTACCAGCAAATAATAATCACCTTAAACAATTGTTTACTTGTAAATGCCACTCATATTTACTTACTTCATATTATAGAGGTATTACCAGATTTCCGACTTTCTAATGATATACTTAAAAAGAAGCATATATTTTTTAAAGTTTGCATTTGGAGAGCATATAATTTTTAGTTGTGAACAAAAATTTGCAATTGAAAAATCCCTGCAATTCGACAAAAGTAAGAAATCTTTCCCTTTTTCCCTACTTGAAATATGTTTAAAAAAAATTGCTACAAAAAGGAAAAATCCCTACACTAGGCATCACTGAATTGTAGCCAGAGATGTTACATGCATACATATGTTACTTATCGATTTGCTCTTAGTGATGACAGATTTATCGATGGTGAATGAAGTGGTGTAATTAAAAAGGGTTTATTGCTTTTGTATTATAAGTTTGTATATTATAATTTATATTAACCTTGTATAACCTTGTATGTTGTTGTTATTTCTTTTATATATTTCCACTATTGGTGTTTTCCTCAAAGTTATTTGTATAATATTTTTATTTTTGCCGCACAAATTAACTACCAACACAGTACATACCTTATTTTTCCCTGTACTTAGATAATTTACCCTGTAACGTGATTAGCCTTGTAGACCTCTTGTTGATTTCAGACGCGGTTGCACCACTCTTGTAGTTGATGATTTGTTTGACCTTAGTTAGCTCACTAGAGCGGATGCCTCATGGATAGTTTTATTGATTCATTCGCTGTTACGCTGTGCGCAATGAACTACTCTGCTTCAAGTTGCCGTCGGCGTAGACAACCTTTGTAGAAATTTAGTTCTGAGATTCGTCTCCCAGTACACTGATTCTTTCCTTTCCTAGCCTATTCTAGGAATTTACGAAGGACCATATGCTAGGGTCGGGAACTTCCTTTACTGTGTTTCCAAATAAAACGCAACTGGTTTATTGCTTAACTTAAATAACAATAACCTGTTTTATTGAGTTCAATCTTATAACTAAAAAACTAACGGCTAACAAAAGTATTTCAGGTATGTATGTATGTATACTACATATAAGCAAATATGTATTTAAAAAGGAATCCGCTATGTTGGGGCGAATTAAAGTTACATGAAAACCAAATTAAAACCTCTTCATGAAAAAGAGAGAAGAGCTTATAAAAGTTTGAATTAATAGACAAGAAAGTAAATATAAAGTGATAAATAAATGAAATAATTATCTTATGAATTTTTGTTGAACATGGTTTAACAAGGCCTATTTTGGAGTTTGGTTCAATTAGTGGGACCCTCAATATTATTTACACAGCGATCGTATTGAATCCGTTCAAAAACAATTTATTATTTTTTGTTTAAGAAATAATTATTGTAATTATATTGAGCTCCCTTTATGCGTCAAAAGATTAGCGGAGATCAATTTACTAACTTTAAAAAGCCGGAGAATCATGGTAAATATATATCGTTCATGGTTAATCTTATTAACGGTAGAATCTGTTCGGAGTTTTTGCTGGGTAACGTTACTTTCAATAGTCCTCAACGCACATTACGATCTTTTAACCCGCTGTATGTATAACCATATCGTACTAACTTTGCCATGTCAGATCCGTTTCGAAGACTGTGATGTTGCTTAAGCGAAATGTAAACATTGATTCCATTAAAACAAACATTATTGTGTATTTAAATAATTGAAATAATTAATTTTCTTTACTAATTTGATTGCTATTGTATTTATACGCTTCACATAGGTGATAAAGGTATATATAAGTTTGTCTTTCCGTTTGTAATTTCTTATCCATTTGGGACCCCATAAAGTATATATATTCTCGATCCTTATAGATAAGGAAGCCGATTTAGCGATGTCCGTCTGTGCGTGTTATGGTTGAAATCAACTTTCTGAAGCACCCCGATATCGCATAGACCCGTAAGTGGTATCAAACTGTCAGAGATAGTCGCGAGAAAATCGGTATTGAAATTCAGCAACCTCTTTTTTTTTAGTCTACAACAACAACAAAGAATATACTTATGCATGTAATAATAAAAAAACAACAAAAAAAGAAAAAAAAAGCAGAATCAGTCATGTTGATATTATTGAAACACACCCAAAACAAAAATTTTATTAGTATTAGTGTTCATTACATATAACAGGGTTGCCATACAAAGCTTAATTTAAACATTTTTAAAATCGCTCCTACGGCTTCCAGGGTTCTCCTACAAAGGTAAAATGTAAGACCGACCCGAATAACTTTATCCATTCCTGACATGGTTGCCATACAAAATTTAAAAAAAAAAAGGTAAAAACCTTTACAACTTCCCCGGAGTCCACAACTTTTTCAGAGTTGGCCTTAGAGCAATAAAGTGTACCACGGACCCCCATTAATTTCTTCTCCCAAGCATATTCCTAGAACATACTTAACCCCTATCTCCACGCCCTATGGGGGTTGCCATACAAAATTTACAAAAATGATATGCAAATGCCCACAGCTTCTTCAGAGTTAGCCTTAGAGCAATCACGTGTACCACCGACCCCCATTAGTTTTCCCTCCCAAACATATTCCTAGAATATACTTACCCCCTATCCCGACGCTCTAAGGGGGTGGCCATACAAAATTTACAAAAATGATATGAAAATGCCCACAACTTCTTAAGAGTTGGCCTTAGAGCAATAAAGTGTACGACCACCCCGATTAATTTCTTCTCCCAAACATATTCCTAGAACATACTTAACCCCTATCTCCGCGCCCTATGGGGGTTGCTATACAAAATTTACAAAAATGATATGCAAATGCCCACAGCTTCTTCAGAGTTAGCCTTAGAGCAATAACGTGTACGACCGACCCCCATTAGTTGGCCCTCCCAAACATATTCCTAGGACATACTTACCCCCTATCCCGACGCTCTAAGGGGGTGGCCATACAAAATTTACAAAAATGATATGAAAATGCCCACAACTTCTTAAGAGTTGGCCTTAGAGCAATAAAGTGTACGACCACCCCGATTAATTTCTTCTCCCAAACATATTCCTAGAACATACTTAACCCCTATCTCCGCGCCCTATGGGGGTTGCCATACAAAATTTACAAAAATGATATGAAAACGCCCACAACTTCTTCAGAGTTGGCCTTAGAGCAATAAAGCGTACGACCGACCCCCATTAGTTGGCCCTCACAAACATATTCCTAGAACATACTTACCCCCTATCTCCGCGCTCTAAGGGGGTTGCCATACAAAATTTACAAAAATGATATGAAAATGCCCACAACTTCTTCAGAGTTGGCCTTAGAGCAATAAAGTGTACGACCGATCCCTATTAATTTCTTCTCTCAAACATATTCCTAGAATATACTTACCCCCAATCTCCACGCCCTAATGGAGTTGCCATACAAAATTTACAAAAATGATAGTCAAATGCCCGCAACTTCTTCAGAGTTGGCCTTAGAGCAATAAAGTGTACCACGGACCCCCTTTAATTTCCCCTCCAAAACATATTCTTTGAATATACTTACCCCCTTTCTCCACCCTCTAAGTGGGTTGCCATCAGTGATGCCAGGAGATTTTTTTAGAAATCCCTACACTTATGGGGAAATAATCCCTTTTTTCCCTACACCCACTTTTTGTATCCCTACATTTTTCCCTACACTACTTTTTTTAATTTTTAAAAAAATTAAATTTAATTTTTATTGTACAATTTTAATTCAGCTACATAAATTCAGGTTCATTCATATAATAACATAAAAACGAATAAAAATAACATTAAAAACAACAAGAATACTACAGTAATAACATAAAAACAACAGAAAACTTACAAATATTACATTGAAAAAAATTATTTATACAATTCTGTATAATCAGTTTTTTTTAATGACTAGATATGCATTTAAAACTTCAACAATTAATTACATTTGCTTTTAAATGAGGTTTGATAATGTTAATTGAATTTAATATTTCAAAGCTTAATTTGTTTCTTTTTTAAGGTACGTCAGTACCAACAGAAAAAGTCCTTTTAGCGTCAGCATTAGCACGTAGCAAACTAAGTTAAATTTTTATTATTTTTGCGAAATTTGGAAAAATCAAATTGTCATATATTTTTTGATTTGCAGATTTTGGACCAAAATGCTTACACATCTTATTTTGACAATATTTGCTTTTCATACTCAAAAAAACTATATTCCAAAGTTAACCACTCTTGTGTTAGTAAGTATAAGTAAAATTTATACTTATCGCGCAACAGTTTAAATTGATATTCATTTTTGTTATTATATCCAATGGCTACAGGATTTTGAAATTCCATTTCTTCGAAGATTGGCTTATCATTTAGTGGCAGTCTTCTTTGCATTTCTTCAAGTGCAGTTGTGTAGAATTGTAGACAATATGTTAAGCACTGGTTTTTGGAAACGTTTTCAACAATTCTTCACACTCACTGCCGACATTAGAGTCATCTATTGGCAAGGAAGCATGAGTTGCCTTATGGCACAATAAGTTTTCAGGCATTTTTTTTTATAAAATTTTGACTAAGGTTAAAGTCCTCATCTTTCTTGATCGTATGTATGTAAAAAAAATTATCCACAAACAAGTTAGCTGCATAACTCAAAACAATTGCAAGGTGTATTTAATAAGGTGGCATTATAAAGTTTCCGTACAACAATTTAACTGTGTCATCAAAAATTATATAGCAATGTCTATGTGTTGTTTTGACAATTATTTGCACCAGCAAATAATAATCACCTTGAACAATTGTTAACTTGTCATTATTATTAAAAATGCCACTCTTATTTACTTACTTCATATTATAGAGGTTTTACCAGATTTACGACTTTCTAATAATACACTTAAAGAGAAGCATATATTTTTTAAAGTTTTCATTTGGAAAGCATAAAATTTTTAGTTGTGAACAAAAAGTTGCAATTGAAAAAATTCCTACTATTCGACAAAAGTAAGAAATCTTTCCCTTTTTCCCTACATGTAATATTTAAAAAAAAAAATCCCTACAAAAAGGGAAAAATCCCTACACTTGGCATCACTGGTTGCCATACAAAATTTTTAAAAATTAGGATAAAAACCCCTACAACTTCCCCGTCACCCGTGGAGCGTTAAAAAATGACACCGACCCATATTTTAAAATTAGAAATATTTGATAGGTAAAAAAATGGAAAAAAATAAAAAAAAAATTGGGATTTCGAAAGGTCAATGTGAAGGGTATTTAAGATGCGGCACAGCCGAATATAGCGCTCTTACTTGTTTTTTGTCTATTTTATTTACTATAATTACAAAATTATCAAGTCTATAAGGAAATTATCTATAGACTCATATAAATAAATAAATAAAATATGTACATATATGTATTTAAATATTATGCCTTTTAGGGCACTGCTACACGTTCAATATATATTGTGATATTTGGATCGCGATCCATTTAAGTGGATTGATGGATCACGCTTGTATGCTACATGTTCAATATTTATCACGTCAGTATTTACGTTATTTTTGTGCTGTGCGGGTTAATTTCGATTCCACCGGCAGAACCCACTTGCTTTCACTGTCTTCTGCCATTACCCTTTATTGCAAAAAACTTTACACAAATTTTGTCAATTGTTTTACTTTTTATTTGTTTAATATTTTCCACTGCGTATTTTATTTTATTTCTTTTATTTAAAACTTTTTACTGACGTATCATGATTTAATATCATAAAAATGCTACACGTTCAATATTTATCACGCGATCCGCGATCCGGATTTCGGATTTCATATTTTAGGCCATTCTGCGATATGGATCGCGATCCATCAATATTGCATGCTACACGTTCAATAAATATCGTGATACTAGAAATATCACGATATTTATTAAACGTGTAGCAGTGCCCTTATAATTGCCTGTTGATTTTTTATTGTTGCTGATAAAACATAATACTTACGCAGTTATACAACAACAATACATATATAGTAATTCATAATCATGATCTGCACTTAACAACAAGTAGGCGAAACCAATTGAGTACGCATAAATGGAATTATCCACATACCTTACATACGCTTTATACGTATGTAAGTATGTTAGCAAACACTTGGGACTGCAGAACTACACAACTTCTTTTATATCTATTGTGTGTATATGAGGAAGTTAATCATTATTTATGATCGATCGCGATTATTACCTTAGTAAGCAATATTATCGCATTTAAATTGTTTCTTATATATGTGCATGTAATTATAGTACAGCTACTGCATATATTAAATGTACTTGACAAGTATATAAATATTAATATGGGAATTCAAGTAATAATTTTTCAGTTTCAAATACGTATTGTTCATTGACATCTGTACAGGAGTGTTTACGCGAGTATCAATTATAGCGAAAATATTTATAATAAGTGACAAATAAATGTATTAGTATACATTTACACAAATATCAGTGAGAAGAGAACAACAAACTAAATAAAAAAGCGAACAGTTTATGAGTATTAGTAATCATCGTTACAGTGGTTAGGCCGCAATGCTTACATTTTGTTAAGCCCCACAAGCTTTAGCAATGAAAATATTAGAGACCCTGGATATAATAGAAACTATTTGAGTGCAAGTGCACCTATGTAATTAAAATAAGTGTGCTGAACAAGGGACAAATTAGGCCCAACTTCTTTTTAAAAATTATAATAAAAAATATCGAGGTACCACCCTCATCGCGCTTATCTTTATCAAGTTTTGGAGTTATTACAACAGCTGATAAAGACCCATTGAGGACAATTTCTGCGTGTCTTTTAAGATCCAGGTAGGGATGGACCGCTACATAACAGTTCTTAAAAGAAAAAGACGCCCGAAGTAGGTAAAAGCATCTCAACCTGCGAAAATTTTGAAAGACGGTGAAAGGCCAACCTCATCGCAAAACTTTTGTGCCATTCTGTAAGAGGATAATGATGCCCCCTTCACTGAAAAGAGCTTTAAACCACCTCCCATTTATTTGAGAGAAAAAGCTTAAATGACCTCATTAAGTTTTTTGTAAAATAAATGGATAAAAATAACCTCTCTGTGTCGAACAGAAATTGTGGTAACATACACTAAACCAAAATTTAAGTGAATCACGAGAACGCTTACCGCCCACGGTAACAGAACTTGAAAAACTCAAGAAAAACTTTTATACTTACCAACTTAAGAATTCAAAAGGCCTCTCAAGGTACTGACTTAAATGTTGACCCGGACGAGATTAAAACTAGTTTGTGCATCAAAGGCTTTAAAGTCAAGTCTGTGTCGAACATTGGAAACAGGGAAAAATACCCATAGCCATTATTCCGAGTGGAGCTTCAGCCTGATGATATCAAATTTAAAAAAATATGATTTTAAATATACATATTATGCACCGTAGAGTTAAAGTGGAAGTGCGACAAAACGAAAGGTGATCCTAGGGTGAATAAATGCAGAAACTGTAGTGAAAACCACACTGCAAACTAAAGAGGTTGCCCCGTTTTTGATTCAATTAGGCGCCCATCTAAGTCGAAAGTAGTTTCCACCCCTCCGCAGCCGTGAAATATACCAACTACAAACTTGCACAACAAACTAAAAGTCAAGTTTCTTACGCCAACTCATTAAAGTATAACCTGTCCTTAGCACGAAAGCCTAACCAGACAGCAAGAGGTGCCAATAAACGAACTAACAGGTCCCAATTTTAGCCGCCTGGCGCAAATAGCTAGCATGATGCAAGAAATTCAACAAATGCGGTCTACTCTTTTGCAGGCCTTGCTTTAAAGGTTTCTTTTTGGAATGCAAACGGCATCCACCAATACAAAATCGAGCTCGAATATTTTTTAATAAACCAAAAAATTCATGTAATATTGATTTCCGAGACTCATATGATACCTAAAAGCACTTTTAAAACAAGTGGCTATTTATATATCTGTTTATTGCCCACCCAGATTCTCCATAAGGAGAGATCAGTACAAAAGTTTTTACAAATAATAAGGGCACCTCTTCATAGCTGCTGGAGACTATAGCGCTAAGCATACGTATTGGGGCTCCCGCCTAATTAGTCCCAAAGGTCGTATCTTGTATGATTCTATTTCGGAAATGGAACTTATTGTTATTTCAACTGGACAACCAACCTTTTGGCCAAGGGACCGCAATAAAAATCCAGATGTAACAGATTTCGGCGTAGCAAAGGTATATCCCCAGAACTTTTTCAAGCTCAAGCCTCGTTGGATTGATTTTCTGACCACTCACCCACAATAATAGGTCTGTCTGCGTACTTTTCCAGTAGCAAATACTCAGTAAATTTTTTTGGGAGAGTAAGACCAAAATAACTCTGTCCAGTAAAATCTTGCAAGAAAACAGCTGATCGGTGTGTAAACAATTAAATAAAAAAGCAAAAGAATTTAAGCATATATGTACGCAAAGTGAATTCTCGCGGTATCACGGTCGCACTGTATGTTTGGACGTTTCTAGCAAGAAGTATAATGTTTTGTTTATTATAATTTATTATAAACGTTAAAAATCAACACAACTGAAACTACTTATCTCTGCATTTGTTAAATTTCAATTTTTATTTTCATTTCACCAAAAGTAAATAAAAACAGCTGTTCAAGCTAGTTTCAAAATCTTACAAGCAGAAATTTCTCCAGTAACATTCTGCAAGTTCTCTAACTTTCAACTGTCAAAAAATTCTCTTTAAGGCTCTCTCGCTGAAAGAGATTTGATGTACGCAGACAACATTTTGCAAGATTTTACAACATTTTGCACAAAATGATGCAAAATATGTGTACGCAGACAGACCTAATCACTGTTTGTAGTTCTCGCAAAATCGCAACTATGACTTTTTCTTATCTAAAAGGGTAAATTGGTTGAAATATAGAAAAATGTACAGCGCTTACTACCCGCAAAACCTACTGCTAGCAACTCCCGAAAAAATCGATGATTGCCTTAGTCTTAATTAAAACATTTAAAAGGCCGTTAAACATGGCTCTTCTACCTACCATAAAGCCAAGTTCAACTAAATTTATTCTGCCGAGGTGGAAGTGCTCTTATTTAAAAAAAGGAGAGCTCGAAGAGAATGGCAAAACAATAGATCGCCCCAACTAAAACTAGGCTGAGAAAATGTACAAACCGATTAAAAAACTTGCTGGAGAAACACACGATGGCATTACTTAAAGGCCACTTGAAAGGTCTAGGCACGACCACCAGGACAAATTACTCACTATGAGAGGAACCTGGGCAAGAAATGACGAAGCAAAATGCGATCTGCTTTAAAGAACGTGTTCACTCCCAATACATGCACTGATGTAAGAAAGTCCCCGGCTGTTGTTGCTAAACGTCCTGTAAAAATATGTTGAAAAGACTATCGTTAGCCTAAATGATAACAAAGCTACTGCCGTTGATTAAATAAGCAACAACATGCTTTTAGAGTGACCTTTTACAGCAAAAAGAATTTTTCCTTTTATTTTTAACGCCATTATACGGCTTGAACATTTCCCACCAATATGGAAAGTTTCCCTAGTAAAGATCCTGTTAAAGAGCCTTCAAAAATGGAGTCTTGTATGCGTATAAGTTTGTTATCAACTATATCAAAATTGTTCGAACAACTGCTTAAAAACAAGGTAGCTCCGATCCTATATGACAACGACTGCATTACAAATCACCAATTTGGATTTAGAAGTCAACATAGTACAATCGAACAAACTCACAGTTTGGTACAGGGTATTAAAAAAGCCTTTGCGGAAAAGAAGTACTGCTCCGCGCTTTTCATCGATATTTCTCAAGCTTTCGATAAAGTATGGCATGAAGGTCTGTTAAACAAACTAAAGTTTAACTCTCCAATCAATACTTTTAACCTATAAGAAAAGTACATAACCGGTATTCAATTTATGATCAAAAAACCACTTAAGGTGCACTCAACAAATAGGGGCAGATATGCCAACCAACAGCTTAACCCACGCGTCAACATTTGCTGATGATACCGCTTTTTTCAGCATTCCTAAAGACCCTGAAGAGTCTTAAAACCAACTGCAACATCCCGTAACCCAAAGTAATAAAAGGGAAAAGTTATGTGGAATAACAATCAATAAATAAAAACTTTTTCATTACGTCAAAAAACGTGCTACACAATCCTTATTAACAACCATATGCTGCCTCAACGATTTGAGAAAAAATTCTTTGGTATTCACCTAGATCGTCGCTTTACATGAAAGTTGACGGAAATGAAACTTAGGGCTACATAAATTCATTGCCTAATTGGTTGGAACTCGAACCAACTGCAAAAACACGTAATCCAAGTAGAGAAATGGGAAAAGTTATGGGGAATAAAAATAAATGAACAAAAATGTACCCTCGTAACTTTTACTTTACGCAAAAGAAATGTACTCCCCAATCCTTATTAACAACCATATGGTGCCTCAACGATTTAAAACGAAATTTCTTGGCATTTCCCTGGACCGTCGCCTTTCATGAAAACCACATATAGATGCGAAGTTGACGCAAATAAAACTTAAAGCTACACAAATTAATTGGTTAATTGCCAAAAACTCTGTGCTTCATCTTGATTGTAAACTTCTACTCTACAAATCGATTTTAAAGCCAGTTTGGTGCTACTGTATACAATTATGGGGCACTGCTTCCACCTGCAACGTAGAAAAAATTCAACGCCGTCAAAATAAAATCCTAAGAATAATAACAGGGGCTCCTGGATATGTTAAAAACGGCAACAACCACAAGCATCTACAAGTTCCGCTAGTTAAGTGCAAAATCTTCAAATATGTAAATAAGTATTTTAATAAACTGGAAACACATCCAAATCTGCTTGGTTGAAACATCTTGCAACATAGAGGACATACTCGTCTGAAAAGAAGATATATTATTGCGCTTAGATAAAAAAAGACCATTGAAGTTAATTAATTTAATTAGTAGAACCTAATTTTTGTCTGGCACTGGCTAGACTAATGTTAATTACTTAGTTTTAAGATTTGATTATTTATTGTTAGTTCGCATAAGCGAAGATTCGATAAAAAAAATATGCAAAAAAATAAAACAAAAAAATCCTCTCCCATTATAGTTTTTGATGATGCTACTTAAAAAAACACACATTTTAACCATTTAACTTAAATTTTAGCGGAATATATAAATTGAAAAATTTAGTGCGCTATTCAGCTAACCTCCAGATATATGTGAGCATATTTTGCAGAAAGTTTCAATATTATGTTATCTCTTATATATAAGTAGTTAAATAAAACAACCAATATTTAATAAGTGTGTACACATACATTATTAATATTTGTTTTTTGTTAAATTAATTAAAAAAAATAAAAGCAATTTTGCGTTCTAAATACGGAATGGCGTTTTTTATTAAATATTAAAATAAAAAAGGTTTTAAACAAAATAAACCATAATTTAGTAAATAATAATAACATTTAGTAAAAATATTGGTTTGTAAGGTGTTTTGAAATGAATAAGAAAGTAAACTTTTTCTTTTTCAACAAATACATAACATAACGTAGTGTAATGAAATCTAATGTAATGCTGTAACTTGTAAAGTAAAGGTTCCTAATTCAACCTAGCAGACTTTGCTTATTTTCAAGGCGAGCAACGCCAAAGAGCGGATGGCTAAAGTGTCAAAGTTGTAGAGAGGGTAAAATAAATCACAGGTAATGGGCCGTTTTGAGTTCTAAGTTAACCTCTAATTTATTCACATTTTTTCTCTTATTAAATACTAAATTTACAATATGTCATGAATTCCATTTTCAACATTTTATACAGCTTGATAGCCAATCAGATCACTTCACTATTCTGTTTTGTTACTTTTCCCATTCGGTGTACTATATCAATTTTCTTGCACAAATGCATATTACTGTAACTGGGTTACCAATTATTAATTTATATTGTGATATTCATTGGTGCAAGTGTCAAGTGTCTACCAATTTCAATTTTTGGTATGTGTATGTCGGGTAGGTTATTTATTCAGTCGTTGGCATAAATTGTTATGCATGTACACTACACCTTTTCCCTTAAGAGAAAATTTGGGGTTTTAGTTTTCTTTCGAAAAGAAAAATTAAGCAACGAATTTTCTAAGATCATTATAAATAACAGTGTCAAATACTTTTTATAGTAATGTGCAATTTAAATGGTATTTTAAGATATTTTCTTAATGTATGGTTACATTCAACATGTTGTACTTAAAATATTTAAAATACTAAAAATAAGTAGTATTAGCTATAGTAAAATAATAATTTCATTCAAATTTAAGTATGTAGTAAGTATGTATAATAGTGATAATGATAAAATAAAAATTTGATTAATTTTTAAGTATGTAATTATGAACTTAAGTACTAATGTAAAATTGTTTTTTTTTTGTTTTTTTGTTTAAATACATATTTATGATAAATTTTTTTGATATTCGATATTATTTTGAAAAAAAAAAATTATTTATTGTTGACATCTGGCTTGTATGGTTTTAGTAAGTCATTATGCACTTCTCTTGGTGTGCCATTACCGTCTATTACTGTGTTTACTCCCTTACGTTCTATAATTTTGTATGGTCCGCGGTATGGGTATACGTTCTCTTTCCTGTTTTTTCTATTTTAAGTAATACGAGATCGTTATTGTTCAAATTCCATGGGATATTGTATTGTTGGTCATGCATTTGTTTACGTTTTATTTTTGTTTGTCTTGTTGTACTTCTTGCGCTTTCTATAGCATTATGTAATTTAGTTTTTAGTTCATTGGCATAGTTGTCGTAGTCATAAATTGGTTGCAAATTTTAAAGTGTGTCCGTGGGTAAAGATGGTAATTTAGCGAAAATTAGTTCAAAAGGTGTCAATGTTTGGTGTCGTGTTGTACGCGAATGTAAAATATGGTACCAATGTGTCCCATTCATTGTCAGTTGCATAATTTAGTAAGAATTCATTCAGTACTCTGTGGTTTCTTTCTAGTGAACCGATTGCCTGTTGGTGGTAGGTTGTAGAAAATACTCGATTGATCTTTATTAGAGAGCATATGTTTCCCTTTAGTTCATGTGTAAACTTAGTTTCTCTGTCAGCCTTAAAAGTTTTAAAATGTCCATATTTTAGTATTAATTGTTCAACCAATGTCTTTGCTGTAGTTGTCGCATCCTTAGTACTCATTGAGTGTGCAATTATGTATTTGGTTGAATCGCATTGCATTGGGAGAATATACCGATAATTGTTTGACTTTCAAAGCGGTCCGACTGTGTCGATTGTCACTACTTGAAAACTGTCGCTCGGTGTGTTCGTTACCGTAATTTGTTCTGTTTTGTCTGTTTATTTGCGGCACATTTATGACAATTGTTTATAATGTTTTTACCATTTGATTCATGTTTTTCCATTTGTATCTTTGTTTGGGTTTGATGACTTTTTTTCTTACTCCTAGGTGTCCTCCATGTGTTGAGTCGTGGAACACCTGGATTAGCTTAAATTTTATTATATCTTCTTTTATCCTTTGTGGTGGGATGTATATAATTATGTTTAAATTGGGCCTCTTATATTTCTTGTACGCTTCTTCATAAATATTCTTTACATCTTTTATCTGCATATGCTTAAATATTTCATCGTCTGTCGACAGTGCTAATTCTTTAATATGAGCCTTCTTCATGGTACCTATGAGCTTCTCGTTAATCAAAACGAGTTTCGTAAGTTTATCGCTGCATTTTACCGTTACTTCATCATCAACTATCACTTCCATTGCCTTGGCTAATGGCATAGTTGGAATCAAATTAAAATGTAATTTCTTTACTGCAGTTGTAGAAGTACACTACCACATATGAAGTTGATCAGTCTCCCGTGTAGTGAAGTTTTTGGTGGACATACCCCGTGTGATTGCAAGCGTTCTTTTTTTGTAATCTGTTATTGAAATCATTGACCTTAGGTAATCCAAATCGATTTTTGTTCTAGGTAGTGCATCTGCATTCGTATTTATTTTTCCTTGCTTGTAGATTATTTGAAAATCATAGTCTGAAAGGTCTAGTCTTATCCGTCATCTTTGATGATGGATTTTTGTGAGTAAAAAGAGCTACTAGTGGTCTATGATCTGTCACAACCGTAAAATAGCCCAGTGTATGGCTAATAATTCTTTTTCTATTATTGGTTTATTTAAATCGTGTTTATGTAGCGCCTTACTGGGGTATGATATTGGTAGTAGAGGTGAGCGATCCCGTGATTTTTAGGGAATATCGTTAATAGTGAATGCGATTTTAAAATCACCGGTTATTTAAACAGTGACGGTGATCACTGTTTAGCATTTTTCACTTCTTGTAAAAGAGTTATTTTAATCTCTGTTAAATTATTATACATAATGTTATTTTAAGCAGTGATTATGCGATTTTAGGTATTTTTAACGAACTCCTGAACAACGCATTGGAAAAATAATATAAATGATAAATAAGAATTCAAAATATTTTTATGAATTTACATTAATATTTTAATTAATTAATTAATATTTTATATTAATATTTTTTATTTACTTTAAACAAAATTTTGATACAATATTTAAACTTATACCTTTTGAGATAAGTTTTTAAGCTCCCTTGGAGCATTGAGGTAAAGCTTTAATTAGAAAAGCAGCTTACAATTCTTGTTAAATAGATTCCAAACATAAAAATATATAAAAATAGTTGAAATCCATTGTAACAAAAACAAAAACCTAAAAAAAAAACAAATAACACAAATTAAGCTGTATATGTATGTACATAACACAACTAAGTATAATATAACACTTGTGCGTTTTCTCGTTTAAACGCGTTCGTCGGTCATTTAGGACTTGTCCAGCTTTTGAAAATATTCTTTCGCATGGAACTGATGATCCTAATGCACAATAATTTTCTTAAGCTATTTGATAAAGATTCGGATATTTATATTTATTTGTACTCCACCAATCAAAAATATTTTTATTTCTTGATAATTGAAAGTGAAGTTTAAAAAGCCTGATCGGAATAACTAAAATTTCATTTCAGCTAACGATTTATATGCATATATCGCTTATTTACTCAAATGTCGTAATTCTAGAAATGCATTTTTGGCGTTAACGATTCAGAATTGTTTGTTATGCTATGCTTTATGTCGTATATAAGTTTCATATATAAAATGTTTCTACTTATAACGTGTTAAAAAAATTTAATAATTCTTTTCTATATAACGCAAGCAAACTAAAAACTTCATACGCATTTTTTTCGAAATATTTTTTTTATTACGGCGTTGTTTGCGCAAATGAGCGAATTTTTTATTGTTGTACCCTTACAAAGATTTTCGCTTCTCGTGTAAAGTTATATTTTTGTTAGCTGTAAATATGTGTATAAATCTGTTTTTGAATATTAATGCTTTAGCCGGCTCATAGCCGAATTTAATCCGCCGTCGCGGACAAATAGTGCTCGGCGCAGATCTCTGACGACATCTTTATGAAAACATAAGCGCTTTACTTCTTTTATAGAACAAAATGTAAACATGAAGCACAAAAATGTTACTTTGCATTTTGCAAAGTTTAACATAATAAGAGTAACATCGCAGGTAAGAGTTACTGCACAATATTTCAAAATGTTACTTTGAGTAACATAATAAATTAAAAGTAACACTATAGGAGAAACAGTTACTTCACGGTTTATGTCACTGTCGTTACATGTCAAAATGTTATTTGAGTAACACATTAAATTAAAAGTAACAGTAGCAGTTACTTCACAGTTTATGTCACTGTCGTTACCAGTGATTTGCAAGTAACAGGTATAAAATCACAGGTACGGAAATATCGCTCATCTCTAATTGGTAGGTCTGCTCCTATTTCACCTTGTGAGAGAATAGCTGCTAGTGCAAAGTCAGATGCGTCAGTGGTTAACAGGAATGGCTTGTTAAAGTCCGAATATTGCAAAATTGGCGGATTTACCAGTAATTTTTTCAGTTTCTCAAATGCATTTTTGCATTCTTCAGACCAGACAAATCTTGCGTTTTTATTTTGCAGGCTCTTAAAACATTTCGTTATCTTCGCGAAATCTGGAATGAACATTCTGTAGTAGTTGCAAAATGCGGTAAAACGTCTGACCTCATTAGCACTTGTAGGCTCTGGATAATTTTTATAGTTTAAAATTTAGATGGATCCGGTTTGATTCCATGTTGTGTGGTTACAGAAATCAACATTTATTGGCATTTAGTTTCAAATTATACTGTCTCAACCTGTTGACACTCTTATTATACCCTTCACATAAGTGATAAGGGTATATATAAGTTTGTCATTCCGTTTGTAATTCCTTTATTATCCTTTTGGGACCCCATAAAGTATATATATTCTGGATCCTTATAGATAGGGAAACCGATTTAGCGATGTCCGTCTGTCCGTCTGTCCGTGTTATGGTTTAAATCCACTTTCTGAAGCCCCCCGATATCGCATAGATCCGAATGTGGTATCAAACTGTCACAGATAGTCGCGAGAAAATCGGTATTAAAATTCAGCAAAATCGCCCGATAAATAACCGAGATATAAGCAAAAAACCACGACTACCTCGATTTTTTGAGTCAACAACAACAACAAAGGACATACTTTTACATGTAATAATAAAAGAACAACAAAAAACAACAAAAAACGAAAAAAACAGAATCAGTCATGTCTATATTATTGAAACACACCCAAAACAAAAATTTTATTAGTGTTAGTGTTCATACATATAACAGCGTTGCCATACAAAGCTTAATTTAAACATTTTTAAAATCGCTCCTACGGCTTCCAGGGTTCTCCTACAAAGGTAAAATGTAAGACCGACCCGAAATATTTTTTCCATCCAAACATTTTTGTGGAACATACTTACCCTCTATCTCTAGCTCCTGACATGGGTGCCATACAAAATTTTAAAAAATAAGGTAAAAACCGCTTTAACTTCCCCGGACTCGCCCGTAGAGGAAACAAATGTATCACATACCCCCATTAGTTTCTTCTCCCAAACATATTCCTAGAACATACTTACCCCCTATCTCAACGCCCTAATGGGGTTGCCATAAAAAATTTACAAAAATTATAAAATGCCCACAACTTCTTCAGAGTTGGCCTTAAAGCAATAAAGTATACGACTGACCCCCATTAGTTTGCCCTCCCAAACATATTCCTAGAACATACTTACCCCCTATCTCCACGCCCTAAGGGGGTTGCCATACAAAATTTACAAAAATAATGTAAAAATGCCCACAACTTCTTTAGAGTTGGCCTTAGAGCAATAAAGTGTACGACCGACCCCCATTAGTTTGCCCTCCCAAACATATTCCTAAAACATACTTACCCCCTATCTCCACGCCCTAATGGGGTTGCCATACAAAATTTACAAAAATGATAAAATGCCCACAACTTCTTTAGAGTTGGCCTTAGAGCAATAAAGTGTACGACCGACCCCCATTAGTTTGCCCTCCCAAACATATTCCTAGAATATACTTACCCTCTATCTCCACGCCCTAAGGGGGTTGCCATACAAAATTTACAAAAATTATGTAAAAATGCCCATAACTTCTTCAGAGTTGGCCTTAGAGCAATCAAGTGTACGACCGACCCCCATTAGTTTGCCCTCCCAAACATATTCCTAAAACATACTTACCCCCTATCTCCACGCCCTAATGGGGTTGCCATACAAAATTTACAAAAATGATAAAATGCCCACAACTTCTTCACAGTTGGCCTTAGAGCAATAAAGTGTACGACCGACCCCCATTAGTTTGCCCTCCCAAACATATTCCTAGAATATACTTACCCTCTATCTCCACGCCCTAAGGGGGTTGCCATGCAAAATTTACAAAAATGATAAAATGCCCACAACTTCTTTAGAGTTGGCCTTAGAGCCTATTTAAAAATTAGAAATATTTCATAAGTAAAAAAATGGTTAAAAATAAAAAAAGTTTGGGATTGCGAAAGTTCAATGTGAAGGGTATATAAGATTCGGCACAGCCGAATATAGCGCTCTTACTTGTTAAATTATTGTTGTGGTGCTGTAAGTTGCATCCGAAAATGATTATATCATTTACGTATAGAAATGCCTCCGCATCCAATCCAGAAAGTACTATCGTTAGCATTCGTTGGAATCTGTTTGATGAGATTTTGAGTCCGAATGGTAGGCGCTTAAGCTGATAGTATCCGTTTGTAGTGGAAAAAGCTGTCAAAGGTCTAGATTTTCCATCTAGCGGTATTTGGTAGAAAGAGCTGGCCATGTCTAAAGTTGAGAACCATTTTGCTTTTCTAAGCCTGTCCAGTACATCTTCCAGTCGTGTAAGTGGAAACTTATCGTTTACTATCTTATCATTGAGTTTTCGAAAATCAACCACCAGTCGCCATTTCTTCACATCAGTGTTAGATTTTTTCGGTACTAGTGTGACGGTAAAAGTCGTTAAACTTGTTTTTACCCACCACTGCACAAATCTTTTTTTAATTTTATTAGTCATTTTATTTTTATTATTTGCTAAAGTGGAAATTTAAAATTATTATTGTTTGTATTGAAATTGTTATTTAGCTTTAATTAGTTTAATTTAATTTGAACGCAACGGCTAAGCACAAGCGAACCCTAGCGGCGAGTAGGTGCTACGCAGAGTCCTCCCATTCATAGGTAGGGGCGCACCTGCATGGGCTATCAGCTGTTTTTAAAGTGTGTGATACGGCACCCACCTTGCATAAGTGTCTCGCCCACGAAGAGTATAAAAGCAGAACCCCGACATAGAAATGAGACAGTGTGTTGTGCGGCGCGTTGGTGGTAAGTCGTTTAAATATCTTGCTAGGTATTTTAGTTTAGGTATTGCTATAAATTTACTGTGGGGGTTGTACTACTGCAGTAAATTTATTAGTAATTAATTTGTTGCTATTTAGGCTGGATATCTTCGACGGGGGTTGTACTACTGCCGGAGATGTGCTAGCGTTTTGATTAGCTTTGGATCTTTTCTGTGGGGGTTGTACTACTGTCGAAGATCTGCTAGTGTTTTAGTAGATAGATATTTACTGTGGGGGTTGTACTACTGCAGTAAATTTATTAGTGAGTAGTTCGATATCTTCGGCGGTGGTTGTACTACTGTCGAAGATCTGCTAGTGTTTTAGTAGATAGATATTTATTGCGGGGGTTGTACTACTGCAGTAAGTTTATTAGTGAGGAGATTGGCTAGTATTTTACTAGATAGATATTTACTGTGGGGGTTGTACTACTGCAGTAAATTTATTAGTGAAGTAAGATATCTTCGACGGGGGTTGCACTACTGTCGAAGATTTGATAGAGATTTCATTAGGTTGAATCTTTCGGCGGGGGTTGTACTCCTACCGAAAAGATTTTGGTGAAGCTAGATACGTGCTGTGGAAGTGTCGTACGGCAGAATATTTTTAAGGAGTAGAGTTAGCGTTAGATAAAAGAAAAGGATAAGTGAATTAAATAAATATAGAGTGAAGTGAACAATCCGTAGAGCGTGTGGTTTTATTTGAAGAGGTCCACAACAAATAAATTTATTGTGGCCGAACACTGGACAGTCGGTGAGTCGGCTGCAAAAAGGTAACGTTACACTAGTAAAAGGGGTGCATTGTAAGGGCTAGTAGAATGCTCAATGATGTTATCTCTTAATAATTGTTGTACCTGTTCCTCTATCTCTTCTCTTTTTGTGAGTGGTAATCTATAGTTTTTCACATATACTGGTGTGCTATCTGTAGTTGAAATCCTTTGATTGTAAAAATTATTTGTGGATAATGATTCGCCTTCCAAGTGAAAAATGTCTTGGTATGTTTTAAAAATCTCCATGAGTGATTCTTTCACTTTCTTGTCGGTGCACTTGATGTTGAGAGGTGCCATCAATCTGTTAATTCTGTCTTTTTCGTGCGGTTCGCTCTTATTAACCTTAAGAATGTTGTAGTGCTTTAGTGGTTGGAACTCTAATTTAATGTTTCCCAATTTTACCTCATGACTGTTCGTATTTAGTATTTTAACGTGTGTGATACCTTTCCGTGGTGAAATGGAGTTGTTGGCTGAAAATTACGCTGTTGTATGTTGAGACTTAAGATAAATTAAGCGTGAATGCTATTTTGTTCTATTCAAATGTCAAGTCTGATTTTATTCAATAATTTTTGGTTCTTATATACTAAATTCACAAATTGCACTTATCGTCTAGTATTACGTGACTTCAATATCGCTCAATATGTCTAAATCTTTTTTACCTGAGTAGTCATGAACTTTGTGCTAAGTTAAGCACTGCCTTTAATGCAGTGGCCGTTGATTAAAGTGGGTCACTTGCATTTGCAAACATTCTTTTTGTTTACATGCATTTAGTTAAGTGTCGTTGTAAGTAAAGGGTAACCTGACGGTATGTACAATTGTTGGGTTGTATAATAGTATGCAGTGTATACTTGTGTGGTACACTACACCCTCACCCTGAAGATAAAATTTATATAAAAATATTATGTTTTTTATATTCTAGTTTCATTTTCTAATAGTTTTTATTCTTTTATTATGTTTTGTTATAATACAGTATTAATTTTTTTTTATATAATATTTTCTTATAGTATCTTCTTAAGTTTATTGCAATGTTAATTTATGTTACAATTAGTTGTATATACATATATTTATTTTTATATAAATTTTTTTTATTTTTTTTTAGCTATAGTCTTAACTTAATCTTGTATTTTTTTTAATCTATTATTGTGTAACTCTTTTTCGTTACCATTATATTCTATTACGTTATACCGTTTCTTCTGATTATTTTATATGGTCCTTTTTAGGGGCTTTGATTTTTATTCCTATTTTCTACCCTTACTAATACTAGGTCACCTACATTCAAACCTATTTTATTATTTACGTCTTTTGAAATTCTTTTCTGTTTTGCATTCATTAATAATTCCCTAGCTCTGTGTAGAGCGAATTTTAGCCTGGTACGTAACTCTCCTAGGTAACTTTCATGATCATAAAATTTCCTATCTGTTTCATGGGAATCAAATGATAGAGATGGTAGTTTAACATATATAAGTTCATAAGGCGAGTAGCCTGTATCAATATGTGGTGCCGTATTGTAGGCAAAAGTGAAATATGGGATCCATTTATCCCACTCATAATCATTTGCTGTGGTCAGCAAGAACTACTCTATGATTCATTTCAACAGATCCAATGGTTTCATGGTGGTAAGGGGTTTTAAATTTTTGTTCAATCTGCAGTAATGAACATATATTTTATATTAGGTCAGTAGTAAATTCTGTCCCTCTGTCTGACTTAAGCACTCTAAATTGTCCATATCTCAATATAAACTGTCCAACAAGAGTTTTCGCAGTTGAATGTGCATCCTTTGTCGACATTGGATGTGCTACAACAATTTTTGTCAGCTCTAATTGCATTGTAGGAATGTATCTGTATTCATTTGAAATGCGTAGGGGTCCCACTGTGTCGATTAAGATCACTTCAAAGCTATCATTCGGAGTATCCGTTAATGTAAGTGGTTCTTTGGTGTGTCTTGTCTGTTTGTTTCTGTTACACCTGTCACAACATCAAACGAATTTCCTTACCATTCTGTTCATGTTTTTCCAGATGTATCGTTGTTTCAATTTGATTATCGTCTTTCTGATACCCAAATGGCCTGCCTGTGCGTTGCCATTAAATTCATCAATTAGTTTGTATTTTATGCCATCTTCTATTTTCTTAGGGGCGTTGTATATTAATACCTTAAGTTGAGGACTTACATTATTCATATTTATGTTCTTATAAATTTCTTTAAATTCCTCCTTCGTCTACGATTTAAATATATTATCATTACTTGATAGCGCTAATTCTTTAATATTTTCTTTACTCAATTTAGATAGCAGTTTCCTCAGGATCGAATCTAGTTTCGCTGACTTATCACTGTATCTTGCATGCATATTTTCATTTTCGCTATATTCATTACCATTTCCATCTTTGGTACGTGACTTCTTCATGGTCGAAACTGGTTTCGATGAGTTATCGTCATGTCCTATGTGCACAATATTATCTTTAATATATATATCCTTAGTACTAAGTTTTGTGTCATTGATATCTTCATTAAATTTTAACTTCTTCAAATTCCTGACGTCATTAATGGAAGTGCTTTCCCATATTTGAAGTTGATCAGACTTCTGAGAATGACATTTATCCATTCTTTCTTTTTACGCATTATCAAATCTTCCTTTAGTCAATATTTCTACCTCATTTTCTTTATTTCTCATAGCCTTTTTTGTTATCAAAGTCTTCCTTTCGTCATAGTCTTTTGGTATCGTTTGTTCCAACATTTCTGAGTCCAATTTTATTCTGGATAGTGCGTCTGCATTTGTATTCATCTTCCCTTTTTTGAATATTATAGAGAAATCATAATCACTTAGATCCAATCTGATTCTTGTCATCTTAGATGACGGATTATTGTGTGTAAAGAGTGAAATTAAAGGTCTGTGGTCAGTAACCTCAATGAACTTTATGCCGTATAAATATGGTCTAAAGAAATTTATTCCTCAATGAATTGCTAGTAATTCTTTTTCAATAATTGGTTTGTTAATATCATATTCCTGTAATGATTTATTTGCATAGGAAATTGGTAAATCTTGACCTATTTCACCTTGAGATAAGACTGCTCCTAATGCAAAATTTGAAGCATCTGTGGTTAATACGAAGGGTTTCTCAAAATCTGGGTATTGTAGTATTGGTGGGTTCATCAATTTCTCCTTTAATGTTTCGAAAGCATGTTGGCATTCTTTTATCCAAAGAAATTTCGTCGATTTTTTTAACAGTGCATTTAGATTTTTGGCAATTTCCGCGAAGTTTGGTATGAATCTTTTGTAATAGTTGCAGAATGCAACGAATCGTCTAACTTCGTCAGCGTTCTTTAGTGTAGAATAATTTTGTATGATTTCATATTTGGGAGGGTCGGTTCTTACACCATCTTTTGTTATTAGGTGTCCCAAAAAGATTACTTCTTGTTTTAGGAAACAACATTTCCTTGGATTGAGTTTTAAATTGTATTCTTGTAATCTGTCTTAAATTCTGATTGTGGTGTTTCAAACTGCATCCGTATACTATTATGTAATCTACATAAAGAAAAGCTTCTGAGTCTAGTCCGGAAAGTGCTATAGTGAGCATTCTTTGAAAACTATTCGATGAGATTTTCAGTCCAAATTGTAGTCGTTTAAACTGATAATGTCCTTTAGAGGTGGAAAAAGCTGTCATTGGTCTTGAATTTTCTTAAGTTTAATTTGATGAAATGAACTTGTAATATCAAGTGTGGAGACCATTTTGCTCTGCCTAATTTGTCTAAAATGTCTCCAATTCTAGTTAGTGGAAACTTGTCGTTAATTATCTTCCCGTTCGATTTTCTAAAGTCAACCACTAATCTCCATTTTCTCTTGTCTTCTACATTTCTTTTGGGTACCAAAAGGAGTGGGGCATTGTAAGGGCTGGTTGATGGTTCTATTATATCTTCATTCAACATTTTCTGAACTTGTTCATTTATTATGTTTGTGTGAGTGTGTGGTAGTCTGTAGTTTTTGATATATACTGGTGTGTTGTCGGAGGTGGTTTTGTTTCCAAATGAAAAATGTTCTGACATTTTAGGAAAATGTTTATTAATTCAGAGTTTGCATATTCATCATTTATGTTCAATTGTAATTCATTCAGTACTTGTTGGAAACGTGTATCATTGTCTACGTTATGTCTTCGTTTGCTGTAATTTAATATGTTGTGGTTTTTAAGTGGATCAGTGTGTAGTTCAATGCCTTTTAAAGTTACTGTATTATAAGTTGTATTTAATGTTTTTATGTGTGTCATGCCGTTTTTTGGTGCTATCGAATTGCTTAGGAAAACACCTTCCTTTAACTCTTTGTTAAGTATGACGCAATCTTCGGTTAGATTCAATTTCAATGGTTGTATTATATACCAAATAGTTTTTATGTAATAAAACAAAAATGTTTATTCAAACAAAAAAATACAGAATGAATTCATATTTTCAGAAAATTATATAATTTAAAAAACTAAGATATTTTGATTAAAAAGTTTTAAAGTTTACAAGTTAAAAGTTCTCAACAGTATTCCCCCCAAATAAAACCTTAAATTTTTTGGAGGTTTTGAAAGCACGGGTTTCTTTTTTGTGTTTTGAGTGTCCACTACGCAACAAATCTAATTGGAAACAAAAGCTGGTTTGATTCGTTCAATTGACATGTTGTCTTCTTTCCCTTTTATATTTATTGTAAAGTACTTGTCATATCTCTTAACAACCTCGTGTGGACCCATATATCTCGGTTGTAGTGATTTTTTAATTCCATCATTCCTTATCCAGACTAACTTGCTGTCCTTCAAATTTTTAAAATTAAAGACTGTATTTGGAAAGTTGTTTGAAGGTTTTGGTTTAAGAAAATTAATTATTTCCTGTACGAAACACACAAATGCTGAATCTGTATGCATGTTTATTGATTTGGATTCCAAAAATTCACCAGGGAGGGAAATGTTTTCACCATATAAAAATTCAGCTGCAGAAGTTTTAAGGTCTTCTTTATAAGATGCACGTAGCCCTAATAATACGATGGGTAAAGCCTTAGTCCATTGTAAGTTATTATGACATGACAACGACGTTTTAAGGGTTCTATGGAACCTTTCCACCATCCCATTGGATTGTGGGTGGTAAGCAGTAGTATGCTGAATTTTTGTGCCAATCGATTTCAACAATTCATTAAATATTTTTGATGTAAATTGCCTACCTCGATCACATATGACTGTATTTGGATACCCAAATCTTGATACTCAATTATTTACAAATGCAGAAGTTACCGATTCTGCTGTACAATCATGCAGGGGAATGGCCTCAGGCCACCTGGAGAAACGATCAATGATTGTTAATAAGTAAGAAAATCCTTCAGATGGTGGCAGTGGACCAACTAAATCCATATGCACAGCCATAAATCTCTGTGAAGTTATTGGAAAGTTACCTGGATTACTTTTGTTGTGCTTTGTAACCTTTGTTTTTTGGCAAGATTGACAAGACATATTCCATACTTTGCAATCTTTGTTGATTTGTGGCCAAACGAAACGTTCTGAAACTAACTTACGTGTAGCTCTAATGCCAGGATCTGAAAGATTATGAATCATGTCAAAAACTTGTTTCTAAATTCTTGAGGCAGATAAGGTCGAATCCTGTTTGTTGAGACATCACAATATATCTTGAGATTGCTACTGGGTAATTGGTAAAACTGAAGTTGAAGATTAGTTGCGGAATTTAAAAGATCTTGAAGCTCTTTATCATTACACTGCGATCCATAAAGTTGTTTGTAGTTTATTGATGATATATCATCTATCCGAGACAAAGCATCAGCAACAGTGTTTGATGAACCGGAAATATGAACAATGTTTGTAGTAAATTGTCCTATAAAATCCAAATGTCTACGCTGTCTAGGTGTAGCCTTTAAAGGATTTTGACAACAAGCAAATGTCAGTGGCTTATGATCCGGAAATAAAGTAAATTCCTTAGCTTCTAGCAAATACTGGAAATGCTTAATAGCTTTGTATGCCGCCAGTAGTTCACGATCATACGTGCTGTATTTACACTCTGCTGGGCTTAACTTCTTGGAGAAGAATGCCAAAGGTTGAAAACTGCCATTTACTTCTTGCTCTAAAACAGCTCCAATGGCAAAGTCTGAAGCGTCCACTTTTAAAGATAGCGGAGCATTTTTAACCAAGTGAGCTAATCTCGTTGCATTAGCAATATGAAGTTTGCAGTTTTCAAATGCTCGTTTCAAAGTTCCAGTTAATTAAATGTTTGTCATTCTTAACCGAACCTTTAAGATACTCGTTAAGCAGAGCATGTTGTTTAACCGCATGAGGTATAAATCTACGGTAAAAGTTAATCATGCACAAAAAACGACGTAATTCTTGAATTGTTTTAGGTTTTGAATAATTACGTATTGCATTTGCTTTAGATTTCATAGGTTCACTTCCTTCCGAAATGATATGAAATCCAAGAAAATCCATTTCCATTACATCAAATTCACACTTTACCGGGTTGATTATAATGCCGTTATCTTTAAAACGATTAAAGAGAGTTCGAAGATGTTCTAAATGTTGTTCTTCTGTACATGAGGCAATCAATACGTCATCGATATACACAAAAACAAAATCTTAATCTCGGCATATTTCATCCATCAACCTTTGAAAACTTTGTGCGGCATTCCTTAACCCAAAGGGCATCTTCAAAAATTCATAAAGGCCGAATGGCGTAATAATAACAGTTTTCGGAATGTCGTCTGGGTTCATAGGAGTTTGGTGATATGCACATACGAGATCGAGTTTAGAGAAAATTGTGCGACCGTGTAGGCAATTAACGTAATCATTAATTAGAGGAACAGGGTATCGATCAGGAACAGTTACTTTATTCAACTGACGATAGTCCCCGCAAGGTCGCCAATCTCCATTTTTTTGGAAACCATGTGTAGGGCATTTGACCACATACTTTTTGATGGTCGAACTATTCCGTTTTCAAGCATGAACCTAAACTCGTTTTTGGCTATGCTTAATCTCTTACAGTCTAACTGTCTTACCTTTGATTTTACAGGTGGACCTGTTGTCTCAATATTATGAAAAACGTTGTTTGGTTTTGAAAATACTGATCTTGCCATGTTGTGTATTTCTGGAAATTCTTCTGGCAGTTTTTGGTATACTGTTTGATCTTTTAAAATTGTTGAAATACTTGGCACAGGAGTATTTTTAATTGAACCGCTTGATGAAATTAAAGTCTTACCATCAACAAGAACACGATTTTTGTAAATTTGGCAACAGATGAAAATGTGTAAGGAAGTCTGACCCAATAATAGGCTTAGTTACATCTGCTATAACAAACAGCCATGTAAGTGACTTGTGAAGCCCAAGATCTAACTGAAGGAGTTTAGTTCCAAACGTTTTGATTCGCGTCCCATTAGCTGCAAAAAGTTGTACCTCTGAAAATTTATTGCTTGTGTTGTATTTTGAGTGGGGAATAACCGATACATTAGCCTCTGTATCAATCAAATAAACAGATTTAGTAGATTTATCGTTAATAAATAGGCGGCTTGACGTATTAGTCGCTTCGGCAGCCGCAACATCCGAAACAATTTTTAGTTTTTTTGGTAGTTGCATGGAGGTTTACACTTATTAGCTTTTGAGCCAAATTTTTGATGATACCAACAGTATCCATCAGTTGCCTTTCTTGACTTTGACCGTTTGCGAGAAAAATGTCTTTCACGACTTCTTCCACGATCAAATTCTTGGAACTGCTTTTGAAGAGCATCAATTTGTTGTGTAAGTTCCTGAAACAGGTTGTTTTGAGGTGTAGAAATTACTGAAACGTGAGCAGGACGAGCCATATCCATAATCAGCTTGCTCTGCCAGTTTAGATATGTCTTGTTGTTCACTTATAGCAAGTATCGACCTAACATTCTCTGGAAGTTGTTCCAAGAATAGTGGCCTAATTACGTTATCTCCAACTTGACTACGACCTAAGTTCTGCATCGTTCTTAAAAAAATAGAGGGTTGTTGATCCCCAAGAATTTGTCCACTGAGTAATCTTTTGAGTTTCTTTTCATCGGATTCACTAAATAGGTTTATAATTCTCGTTTTAAGTGTTTCGTATCTATTTCCAGCAGGGGCCGTTTCAAGAATATCGCTCACCAAATCGAAAGTGGATTTTTAGGCCAAAACGGAGGAAATTTCTGTAGTTGACTTGATGTTGCAGAAATTTCTTGTGGAGGACCTGAATTTCTTACTGTTTCGCTCATTGTTGAATTTAATTCGCTACTGTTGTTGCTTTCTTGTGACGCACTAGCTCTCGGTGGTGTGTGGGCAAGAGACATCCTTATTCCAAATGCGGGGTCACCAATTATTATATACCAAATAGTTTTTATATAATAAAACATAAATGTTTATTCAAACAAAAAAATACAGAATGAATTCATATTTTCAGAAAATTATATAATTTAAAAAACTAAGATATTTTGATTAAAAAGTTTTACAGTTTACAAGTTAAAAGTTCTCAACAGTTGTATTATTTAACTTGTAGGTGACATTGTTATTTTTAAAGTATGAAATGCTTTTGCATGCATTGGGATTGTCGTTGTCTTGTTATTATTATAAAACGAAAGTGTGAATGTTTCATAATCTATTTTGCAGATGTATTTCTTTAGGAAATCTCTACCTAATATTGCATCAGTCTCTACTGGAAAATTTGCCTTTACCAACTGGAAAGTATGTGAGCAGATTTCATTTGTTAAAGAAAAATTTAGTTTTATTGTACCGAGTGAATGTATTTCTTCCGTTGTTATTCCAGTAAATTTGCATGTTTCCTTAGGTTTAACATTTCATTTTCAAATTCTGTTTGCATACGGCACAATGATATGTCGGCTCCTGTGTCGACAAGAAATGTAAGTTGTTTGTTATACCCTTCACATAAGTGATAAGGGTATATATAAGTTTGTCATTCCGTTTGTAATTCCTTTATTATCCATTTGGGACCCCATAAAGTATATATATTCTGGATCCTTATAGATAGGGAAACCGATTAAGCGATGTCCGTATGTCTGTCTGACCGTGTTATGGTTGAAATCTACTTTCTGAAGCCCCCCGATATCGCATAGACCCGAATGTGGTATCAAACTGTCACAGATAGCCGCGAGAAAATCGGTATTGAAATTCAGCAAAATCGCCCGATAAATAACCGAGATATAAGCAAAAAACCAAGACTACCTCGGTTTTTTGAGTCTACAACAACAACAAAGAACATACTTTTACATGTAACAACAAGTAAGAGCGCTATATTCGGCTGTGCCGAATCTTATATACCCTTCACATTGACCTTTCGCAATCCCAAACTTTTTTTATTTTTAACCATTTTTTTACTTATGAAATATTTTTAATTTTTAAATAGGCTCTAAAGCCAACTCTAAAGAAGTTGTGGGCATTTTATCATTTTTGTAAATTTTGTACGGCAACCCCCTTAGGGCGTGGAGATAGAGGGTAAGTATATTCTAGGAATATGTTTGGGAGGGCAAACTAATAGGGGTCGGTCTTACACTTTATTGCTCTAAGGCCAACTCTGAAGAAGTTGTGGGCATTTTTACATAATTTTTGTAAATTTTGTATGGCAACCCCATTAGGGCGTGGAGATAGGAGGTAAGTATGTTTTAGGAATATGTTTGGGAGGGCAAACTAATGGAGGTCGGTCGTACACTTTATTGCTCTAAGGCCAACTCTGAAGAAGTTGTGGGCATTTTATCATTTTTGTAAATTTTGTATGGCAACCCCATTAGGGCGTGGAGATAGGGGGTAAACATGTTCTAGGAATATGTTTGGGAGAAGAAACTAATAGGGGTCAGTTGTACACTTTATTGCTCTAAGGCTAACTCTAAAGAAGTTGTGGGCATTTTTACATAATTTTTGTAAATTTTGTATGGCAACCCCATTAGGGCGTGGAGATAGGGGGTAAGTAGGTTTTAGGAATATGTTTGGGAGGGCAAACTAATGGGGGTCGGTCGTACACTTGATTGCTCTTAGGCCAACTGTGAAGAAGTTATGGGCATTTTATAATTTTTGTAAATTTTGTATGGCAACCCCATTAGGGCGTGGAGATAGGGGGTAAGTATGTTCTAGGAATATGTTTGAGAGAAGAAACTAATAGGGGTCGGTCTTACACTTTATTGCTCTAAGGCCAACTCTGAAGAAGTTGTGGGCATTTTTACATAATTTTTGTAAATTTTGTATGGCAACCCCATTAGGGCGTGGAGATAGGAGGTAAGTATGTTTTAGGAATATGTTTGGGAGGGCAAACTAATGGAGGTCGGTCGTACACTTTATTGCTCTAAGGCCAACTCTGAAGAAGTTGAGGACATTTTATCATTTTTGTAAATTTTGTATGGCAACCCCATTGGGGCGTGGAGATAGGGGGTAAGTATGTTCTAGGAAAATGTTTGGGAGGGCAAACTAATGCGGACGGTCGTACACTTTATTGCTCTTAGGCCAACTGTGAAGAAGTTATGGGCATTTTATAATTTTTGTAAATTTTGTATGGCAACCCCATTAGGGCGTGGAGATAGGGGGTAAGTATATTCTAGGAATATGTTTGGGAGGGCAAACTAATGGGGGTCGGTTGTACACTTTATTGCTCTAAGGCCAACTGTGAAGAAGTTGTGGGCATTTTTTAATTTTTGTAAATTTTGTATGGCAACCCCATAAGGGCGTGGAGATAGGGGGTAAGTATGTTCTAGGAATATGTTTGAGAGAAGAAACTAATAGGGGTCGGTCTTACACTTTATTGCTCTAAGGCCAACTCTGAAGAAGTTGTGGGCATTTTACATAATTTTTGTAAATTTTGTATGGCAACCCCATTAGGGCGTGGAGATAGGAGGTAAGTATGTTTTAGGAATATGTTTGGGAGGGCAAACTAATGGAGGTCGGTCGTACACTTTATTGCTCTAAGGCCAACTCTGAAGAAGTTGTGGGCATTTTATCATTTTTGTAAATTTTGTATGGCAACCCCATTAGGGCGTGGAGATAGGGGGTAAACATGTTCTAGGAATATGTTTGGGAGAAGAAACTAATAGGGGTCAGTTGTACACTTTATTGCTCTAAGGCTAACTCTAAAGAAGTTGTGGGCAAACTAATGGAGGTCGGTCGTACACTTTATTGCTCTAAGGCCAACTCTGAAGAAGTTGTGGGCATTTTATCATTTTTGTAAATTTTGTATGGCAACCCCATTAGGGCGTGGAGATAGGGGGTAAGTATGTTCTAGGAATATGTTTGGGAGGGCAAACTAATGGGGACGGTCGTACACTTTATTGCTCTAAGGCCAACTCTGAAGACGTTGTGGGCATTTTATAATTTTTGTAAATTTTGTATGGCAACCCCATTAGGGCGTGGAGATAGGGGGTAAGTGTGTTCTAGGAATATGTTTGGGCAAAGAAACTAATAGGGGTCGGTCGTACACTTTATTGCTGTAAGGCCAACTCTGAAGAAGTTGTGGGCATTTTATCATTTTTGTAAATTTTGTATGGCAACCCTATTAGAGCGTGGAGATAGGGGGTAAGTATGTTCTAGGAATATGTTTGGGAGGGCAAACTAATAGGGGTCAGTCGGACACTTTATTGCTCTAAGGCCAACTCTAAAGAAGTTGGGGCATTTTTACATAATTTTTGTAAATTTTGTATGGCAACCCCCTTAGGGCATGGAGATAGGGGGTAAGTATGTTCTAGGAATATGTTAAGGAGGGAAAACTAATGGGGGTCGGTCGTATACTTTATTGCTCTCAGCCAACTCTGAAGAAGTTGTGGGAATTTTATAATTTTTGTAAATTTTGTATGGCAACCCCATTAGGGCGTGGAGATAGGGGGTAAGTATGTTCTAGGAATATGTTTGGGAGAAGAAACTAATGGGGGTCTGTGATACATTTTTTTCCTCTACGGGCAAGTCCGGGGAAGTTATAGCGGTTTTTACCTTATTTTTTAAAATTTTGTATGGCAACCATGTCAGGGGCTAGAGATAGAGGGTAAGTATGTTCCACAAAAATGTTTGGATGGAAAAAATAATTCGGGTCGGTCTTACATTTTACCTTTTTAGGAGAACCCTGGAAGACGTAGGAGCGATTTTAAAAATGTTTAAATTAAGCTTTGTATGGCAACGCTGTTATATGTATGAACACTAATACTAATAAAATTTTTGTTTTGGGTGTGTTTCAATAATATAGACATGACTGATTCTGCTTTTTTCGTTTTTTGTTGTTCTTTTATTATTACACTAGCTGACCCGGTGAACTTCGTACCACCTACCAATTATTGAATATATGGACTTTTTAAAAAGAGTTCAAAGTTTATGTAGTCAAATAGTTCATTGGAATATATTTACATAGAAAACAAAAATTCAAAAAGATTACAAAAATAAGGCGTTTCAGGTAAAAGCTGTTAAGAAAGCTATGTATTTTCGTGCATGGGTTATGTTTAGGGTAATTCTCTTCAGTGCAGTACCTTGTGATATACGAAATTTTTCTTTTTTTTATCAGGCGCAAGTACAAATAAAGCAGATGGTTTGCCCACACGTGAACATGCAACGTATATTTGGCCATGAGAAAAGCATGTATTTTCTAAATTAAGACCACAAATACTCAAGGATTGTCCTTGTGATTTGTTAATCGTCATTGCGAATGCAAGACGAATAGGAAATTCAATTCGTTTGAACTCAAAAGGCATATCGGTTGGTATCATCGGAATTATCGGTATGAGAACTTCTTCCCTTTTGAATTTTCCTCTTAGTATAATTGCGTGTATAACACGGACCATCAGTTTCGGATTACCAAATGCGTTCCATTGCAAAGTTTTGGTTGGTTTAAATTTCAAAGCACGATAACTACCGATCCAACCTTCAGTTGTAAGTTGTGCGGGGGTAAGCCAGGCACATCCAAGGAGTTAAGAATTTCAGTTGGATAGTTTGTGGCTTCATATTCGTTTGTTACACAATCAAAAGATTTAAAAGAATGCAGAGTACCAACGATTTGATTCTGAACTATTTACAAAGTTTAAATCATCAACATCTATATTTTTCCCATTAGCAATTATGTTGAAAAATACTTTCCAACTCTTCTTTTGACGATACAAAATTACAAAAATTTTGAGGAAACGAAATCAATCCGTTTGATTCGTCGACAGGAATACGGCCATTACCGATAGTCAACAATTGGTTGGAGAAATCTTGAGGTAATATATCGTTGAGCAATGTAACTTTCATGTTTTCTGTCATCTGCAGTATCTTTGGAAAACGCCACAGACTTGAGGATTTAACGCAAGCATTTTTTTGATCAGCCGCCGTCGATCTTAGACTGGCAGACAGTAAAATCATTGCACCTCCAAAACATCTTGGGTCACTGCGCAGATAATGATTTTACACGTACTAAAACTTTGGACATGACGAAGTTTTTCGCAATGTTACATATTGGTTGCTCTATATTTTGAAGGTTTAATGGCAATTTAAACGCTGAGTGAGCTGTGCGGCATCCTTTTTACAATGTGGCCGCTATTCCAGATGAAGCTTCCGCTGCAGCAATGTTGGATCTCGCATGAACAGTGGCTAAAATCAATGACATGACGAATGTCTTTCCAGTTCCACCGGGGGCATCCAAGAAAAGAAAACACCGTTTCCATCATCAATTGCCTTCCATCATCAAAAACCTTAATTTGAACTAATTGGTTTAACTCACGTCGATCGTATTCACGTTCACGCTTCAATTGTCGATTTAGTAGCTCATTCAATTCATGTTCTGGTGCTGGCAGTCCTAACCTGACTAACAAACTGCCGCAAATAAGGTAACGCATGTCTTCAATTAAGAGCTAGTCCCGGTTATGCATATTCGCATTAACTTCAAGATTTGGGTTTCTCGAGCAGACACAATATTGATGTAAAATGTCTTTTGACATATTGTCCTTTGTTCCACAGGTCACTTGGATTTGACGGGAAGCATGTCAAAATGATAATATCAAGTAATGTTCGTATCTGGCTTGGATATGCAGATATAATTGCCTCAGCGCTTGTCGTATCCCAATGAGTTTCGTTTTCAAACAAATTGAGTTCTTGACACGCAGCACAAAGTGTTGGGCAGACTATACCATAAACAGTACGAAATGCCGCAATAAAAACATTCTTCGGATGAACTGTATAAATGCAACCAAGAGCATCACTTAAACGCACATTTGGTGGCCAGGAACCATAGTGCCTTTCTTTTGACGTTAAAATTTTTTTTAAGAAGCGTTCCAAGTGTAATACCGTGGCATCCCCGAGTAAAGTAAAGTTTGGGCAAACGGATCGCTTTGACAAACAGCAAAGAAACTTGTCAATGTTGCCGCTGGAGGTATTTCAGCACGTTGAACAATATTTGCCGCGGTGAAATATACTCGTTGGCCATTCTCCAGATGCACCGCTAAATGTACAACAGTGGGATGAATAGGAAATGAGAAATACGCCACGCTGCCTCATTTCAGTTCACATATCGCCCAACTTGATAACCCGTAATTTTGTCGTTGCCATCGGAGGTTTGGATGCTAAAAACAGCCACATCGCTGTCTTTCGTGACATATTTGCAGATGTACTTGATCGACTTCATTGAATTAGAATATTCAACATTGCAATGTGTCTTAAATGATTTGGAAAGAAATGGCGAATATGGCACAGTCCAACTGTTGTCAATCACAAAATCGTTTCCTTTCACTTTCTTTGTAATAGTTTGTCCGTTGTCATTGGGCGATAAACGCCGATACAGTAGATAACCGTCATGGCCAGTGATAGGTTCTGCCGTCAATTTTCGTGGATAATGTTTGGAACACTTGCCGTCGACCATGCACGGAGATTGGGGGTTAATGGTGCCACACGGTCCATGAATAATATTTGTAATTACAACATTATGTAGTTCTAGATCTGTATCGGGATCAGGAATTTCGGCACTTATAATATAATCTATCTGGTCTGGTCGAACTTTTTCGACTAACCAAATAAGAATGTGTGCATGCGGCAAGCCTCGTTTTTGCCATTTTATTAAATACATCCAGCATCGAGTATCTCCGAACACGTATTGCCTAACAATATATATAATAAGCAAAAGAATTTTTACCTAAACATACACAAATCACGAAACATTATCCTTAATAGCATGTCAATAAGGTTCCCTACCAGAACAGTGACGGTCATTTGACCGGTCATATGACCGACACAGATGACCGGTCAATCGGTTATTATTTTCTATCATTTTCTTAAGAGCGATGTGAAAAAAATTACCGAAACTTTGTGTACGTGTGATCTTGCATCTCTCTCGCACCTTCAGATGTGATAGAAATATTGGTCACAAATGACCGAAAGAAAATGTTTTAGTGTTAGTTTCGGTCACAAATTTCTTGTAGGGGTTATAAACATGTTTGTTTGTTTCTTTGATAATTACTGAAAATTACTGATAAAGCGTGAATAGAAAAGCTGGGAAGCTATTACCAAGTAAAAACTTCACAAACAGTTCAGTTTATAATGGCTTCATTATTTTGTAGCCCTATCCGCCACTTGTAAATAATTTTGTTTTTATTTTTTTAAATGTTTGTTGTGCTTACCAAAACAATAAATAGAAAAAAAATTGCGTTAATGACTCGCTAACTGACAGACAGATTCATCATTGCATAGCCTAAATGCTTAGGGCAAGACTTAAAAAAGAACTAAAAAAAGATAGAATTATAATTTAATATGCGCTCGACAGGTTTCAAAGTTATGAATGCATTTTTAGTACTTTTTTGAAATATTAGACCAGCAGAGGCGAGACAGGATAAAAAACCATATTTTGAAACGGCTCAAATATGAATATAAAATCTTGATAACTTTGATCCTAAGGGGAATAAAGGGATAAACATTTTATTGGTATTGTTAGGTTATTTCTGTTACTTTTAAACTAATAATTTAAATTGCGTTCAACTGGTTTAAAAAAAATTTGAACATTTTTTTTGAAGTTTTTTTTACAGTTATTGAGGCTTATATAAGAAAGCATATTTGTTGTATGGAAGGTGCCATACCCATTATCTCCTCTTTCCCTATACTCACGTAAATTATGTATATTAGCACACATAAACATACATAGACAATTTGGAGACTCTAGGTATAAGAATTATTGAAGTACATGTAAAAAAAATTCCAATTGTATGGGAGGTTCCACACCAAAAAGTTTGAAGACCTTAGCTGTTACAGTTATTGAGATACATATATAAATATTTCCATGCTATTAGAGGTTTCACACCCATAGTTCACTTCCTGCCTATACTCATCTTAGTTATGCATATTAGCACTATAAACATCCGTACTAAATTTGGAGATTTCAGCTGTTACATTTATTGACATATATATGTAAAAGATTTTTTTCTTGTAAAGGAGGTGCCACGGCTATTATTATCTTCACGCCCAAACTCAGCTTAATTGCAAACATTAACATTGTTAACACCTACACAAAATTTGGAGACTTTAACCCATACACAGCTGAATTATGCATATTACCATTATTAACATCTTTACAAAGTTTTGAGAGTTCAACTGTTACAGTTATTGAGATATATAAAAAAACCTATTTTCGTTGTATGGGAGATGCGACGCCCATTTCTTTTTTCCCGCCCATACAGAGCACAATTATGCATATTAGCTCTATAAACATCCGTACGAAATTTGGAGACTTCAGCTATTACAGTTGTTGAGATATATTCAAAAAACTATTTTCGTTGTATGGAAGGTGCCACGCCCATTTATTTCTTTCCACCTATACAAAGCTCAATTATGCATATTAGCACTATAAACATCCGTACGAAGTTTGGGGACTTCAGCTATTACAGTTGTTGAGATATATTCAAAAAACTATTTTTGTTGTATGGGAGGTGCTACGCCCATTTATTTCTTTCCGCCCATACAAAGCTCAGTTATGCATATTAGCTCTATAAACATCCGTACGAAGTTTGGAGATTTAAGCTGTTACAGTTATTGAGATATATAAAAAAAAATATTTTCGTTGTATGGAAGGTGCCACGCCCATTTATTTATTCCCGCCTATACAAAGCTCAATTATGCATATTAGCACTCTAAACATCCGTAAGAAGTTTGGAGACTTCAGTTATTACAGTTGTTAAGATATATGCAAAAAACTATTTTCGTTGTATGGGAGGTGCCACGCCTATTTATTTTTTCCCGCCCATACAAAGCTTAATTATGTATGTTAGCACTAAAAACATCTGTACGAAGTCTTGAGACTTCAGCTATTACAGTTATTAAGATATATACAAAAAACTATTTTCGTTGTATAGGAGGTGCCACGCCTATTTATTTTTTTCCGCCCATACAAAGGTTAATTATGCATGTTAGTACTATAAACATCCGTACGAAGTTTGGAGACTTCAGCTATGACAGTTATTGAGATATATACAAAAAACTATTTTCGTTGTATGGGAGGGGCCACGCCCATTTATTTCTTCCCGCCCATACAAAGCTCAATTATGCATATTAGCACTATAAACATCCGTACGAAGTTTGGAGACTTCAGCTATTACAGTTATTAAGATATATACAAAAAACTATTTTCGTTGTATGGGAGGTGCCACGCCTATTTATTTTTTCCTGCCCATACAAAGCTCAATTATGCATGTTAGTACTATAAACATCCGTACGAAGTTTGGAGACTTCAGCTATTATAGTTATTGAGAAATATACAAAAAACTGTTTTTGTTGTATGGGAGGTGCCACGCCCATTTATTTGTTTCCGCCCATAAACAACTCAATTATGCACATCAGTATATAACTTACCTATACCAAGTTTGGAGACTTCAGCTATAATAGGTATTGAGGTATGTGAAAAAAACTGTTTAATTTGTATGGGAGGTGCCACGCCCAGTCGGAATTTCCAAAAAATAATAAGCCCAAAACGCATTCCCAGATATCGGGTATGTCTTTTTTTCAAGTTTCATTAAAAACGGTCCAGCCGTTCTCGAGTTATAAGCGGTGTCACTAACAAAAAGAAATTGTTCTTTTATATATAAGATGTAAAAGTATGTTCTTTGTTGTTGTTGTAGACTCAAAAATCCGAGGTAGTCTTGGTTTTTTGCTTATATCTCGGTTATTTATCTGGCGATTTTGCTGAATTTCAATACCGATTTTCTCGCGACTATCTGTGACAGTTTGATACCTTATTCGGATCTATGCGATATCGAAAGTTGATTCAGGTTTCCCTATCTGTAAGGATCCAGAATATATATACTTTATGGGGTCCCAAAAGGATAATAAAGGAATTACAAACGGAATGACAAACTTATATATACCCTTATCACTTATGTGAAGGGTATAATAAAAAAACAGCAAAAAAGAAAAAGACAGAATCAGTCATGTTGATATTATTGAAACACACCAAAAACAAAAATTTTATTATTATAAGTGTTCATACATATAACAGGGTTGCCATACAAGGCTTAATATAAACATTTTTAAAATCGCTGAAATGATATGAAAATGCCCACAACTTCTTTAGAATTGGCCTTAGAGCAATAAAGTGTACGACCGACCCCTATTAATTTCTACTCCCAAACATATTCCTAGAACATACTTACCCCCTATCTCCACGCCCTAAGGGGGTTGCCATACAAAATTTACAAAAATTATAAAATGCTCACAACTTCTTCAGAGTTGGCCTTAGAGCAATAAAGTGTACGACCGACCCCCATTAGTTTGCCCTCCCAAACATATTTCTAGGACATACTTACCCCCTATCTCCACGTCCTAAGAGGGTTGCCATACAAAATTTACAAAAAGGATATGAAAATGTCCACAACTCCTTCAGAGTTGGCCTTAGAGCAATAAAGTGTACGACCGACCCCTATTAGTTTCTTCTCCCAAACATATTCCTAGAACATACTTACAACCTATCTCCACGCCCTAAGGGGGTTGCCATACAAAATTTACAAAAATGATAAAATGCTCACAACTTCTTCAGAGGTGGCCTTAGAGCAATAAAGTGTACGACCGATCCCTATTAGTGTCTTCTCCCAAACATATTCCTAGCACATACTTACCACCTATCTCCACGCCCTAAGGGGGTTGCCATACAAAATTTACAAAAATGATAAAATGCTCAGAACTTCTTCAGAGTTGGCCTAAGAGCAATAAAGTGTACGACCGACCCCTATTAGTTTGCCCTTCTAAACATATTTCTAGAACATACTTAGCCCCTATCTCCACGCCCTAAGGGGGTTGCCATAAAAATTTACAAAAAATATGTAAAAATGCCCACAACTTCTTTAGAGTTGGCCTTAGAGCAATAAAGTGTACGACCGACCCCTATTAGTTTCTTCTCTCAAACATATTCCTAGAACATACCTACCCCCTATCTCCATGTCCTAAGGGGGTTGCCATACAAAATTTACAAAAATGATAAAATGCCCACAACTTCTTCAGAGTTGGCCTTAGAGCATTAAAGAGTACGACCGACCCCCATTACTTTTCCCTCCCAAACATATTCCTAGAATATACTTACCCTCTATCTCCACGCCCTAAGGGGGTTGCCATACAAAATTTACAAAAATGATATGAAAACGCCCACAACTTCTTTAGAATTGGCCTTAGAGCAATAAAGTGTACGACCGACCTCTATTAATTTCTACTCCCAAACATATTCCTAGAAAATACTTACCCCCTATCTCCACGTCCTAAGGGGGTTGCCATACAAAATTTACAAAAAGGATATGAAAATGTCCACAACTCCTTCAGAGTTGGCCTTAGAGCAATAAAGTCTACGACCGACCCCCATTAGTTTGCCCTTCCAAACATATTCCTATAACATACTTACCCCCTATCTCCACGGCCTAATCGGGTTGCCATACAAAATTTACAAAAATTATAAAATGCCCACAACGTCTTCAGAGTTGGCCTTAGAGCAATAAAGTGTACGACCGAACCCCATTAGTTTGCCCTCTCAAACATATTCCTAGAACATACTTACCCCCTGTCTCCACGCCCTAATGGGGTTGCCATACAAAATTTACAAAAATTATAAAATGCTCACAACTTCTTCAGAGTTGGCCTTAGAGCAATAAAGTGTACGACCGACCCCCATTAGTTTGCCCTTCCAAACATATTTCTAGAACATACTTACCCCCTATCTCCACGTCCTAAGGGGGTTGCCATAAAAAATTTACAAAAAGGATATGAAAATGCCCACAACTCCTTCAGAGTTGGCCTTAGAGCAATAAAGTGTACGACCGACCCGTATTAGTTTCTTCTCCCAAACATATTCCTAGAACATACTTTCCCCCTATCTCCACGTCCTAAGGGGGTTGCCATACAAAATTTACAAAAAGGATATGAAATGTCCACAACTCCTTCAGAGTTGGACTTAGAGCAATAAAGTCTACGACCGACCCCCATTAGTTTGCCCTTCCAAACATATTCCTATAACATACTTACCCCCTATCTCCACGGCCTAATCGGGTTGCCATACAAAATTTACAAAAATTATAAAATGCCCACAACGTCTTCAGAGTTGGCCTTAGAGCAATAAAGTGTACGACCGACTCCCATTAGTTTGCCCTCTCAAACATATTCCTAGAACATACTTACCCCCTGTCTCCACGCCCTAATTAGGTTGCCATACAAAATTTACAAAAATTATAAAATGCTCACAACTTCTTCAGAGTTGGCCTTAGAGCAATAAAGTGTACGACCGACCCCCATTAGTTTGCCCTCCCAAACATATTTTTAGAACATACTTACCCCCTATCTCCACGTCCTAAGAGGGTTGCCATACAAAATTTACAAAAAGGATATGAAAATGTCCACAACTCCTTCAGAGTTGGCCTTAGAGCAATAAAGTGTACGACCGACCCCTATTGGTTTCTTCTCCCAAACATATTCCTAGAACATACTTACCACCTATCTCCACGCCATAATGGGGTTGCCATACAAAATTTACAAAAATGATAAAATGCCCACAACTTCTTCAGAGTTGGCCTTAGAGCAATAAAGTATATGACCGATCCCCATTAGTTTGCCCTCCCAAACATATTCCTAAAACATACTTACCCCCTATCTCCACACCCTAAGGGGGTTGCCATACAAAATTTACAAAAATTATGTAAAAATGCCCACAACTTCTTTAGAGTTGGCCTTAGAGCAATAAAGTGTACGACCGACCCCTATTAGTTTCTTCTCCCAAACATATTCCTAGAACATACTTACCCCCTATCTCCACGCCCTAATGAGGTTGCCATACAAAACTTACAAAAATGATAAAATGCCCACAACTTCTTCAGAGTTGGCCTTAGAGCAATTAAGTGTACGACCGATCCCTATTAGTTTGCCCTCCCAAACATATTCCTGGAACATACTTACCCCCTATCTCCACGCCCTAATGGGGTTGCCATACAAAATTTACAAAAATTATGTAAAAATGCCCACAACTTCTTTAGAGTTGGCCTTAGAGCAATAAAGTGTACGACCGACCCCTATTAGTTTGCCCTCCCAAACATATGCCTAGAACATACTTACCCCCTATCTCCACACCCTAATGGGGTTGCCATACAAAATTTACAAAAATGATAAAATGCCCACAACTTCTTTAGAGTTGGCCTTAGAGCAATAAAGTGTACGACCGACCCCTATTAGTTTGCCCTCCCAAACATATTCCTAGAACATACTTACCTCCTATCTCCACGCCCTAATGGGGTTGCCATACAAAATTTACAAAAATGATAAAATGCCCACAACTTCTTCAGAGTTGGCCTTAGAGCATAAAAGTGTACAACCGACCCCTATTAGTTTGCCCTCCCAAACATATTCTTTGAACATACTTACCCCCTATCTCCACGCCCTAATGGGGTTGCCATACAAAGTTTACAAAAATGATAAAATGCCCACAACTTCTTCAGAGTTGGCGTTAAAGCAATAAAGTGTACGACCGACCTCTATTAGTTTGCCCTCCCAAACATTTTCCTAGAACATACTTACCCCCTATCACCACGCCCTAATGGGGTTGCCATACAAAATTTACAAAAATGATAAAATGCCCACAACTTCTTCAGAGTTGGCCTTAAAGCAATAAAGTGTACGACCGACCCCTATTAGTTTGCCCTCCCAAACATATTCCTAGAACATACTTACCCCCTATCTCCACGCCCTAATGGGGTTGCCATACAAAATTTACAAAAATTATGTAAAAATGCCCACAACTTCTTTAAAGTTGGCCTTAGAGCAATAAAGTGTACGACCGACCCCTATTAGTTTGCCCTCCCAAACATATTCCCAGAACATACTTACTACCTATCCCCACGCCCTAAGGGGGTTGCCATACAAAATTTACAAAAATGATGTAAAAATGCCCACAACTTCTTCAGAGTTGGCCTTAGAGCAATAAAGTAAACGACCGACCCCTATTAGTTTTTTCTCCCAAACATATTCCTAGAACATACTTACCCCCTATCTCCACGTCCTAAGGGGGTTGCCATACAAAATTTACAAAAAGGATATGAAAATGTCCACAACTCCTTCAGAGTTGGCCTTAGAGCAATAAAGTCTACGACCGACCCCCATTAGTTTGCCCTTCCAAACATATTCCTATAACATACTTATCCCCTATCTCCACGGCCTAATCGGGTTGCCATACAAAATTTACAAAAATTATAAAATGCCCACAACGTCTTCAGAGTTGGCCTTAGAGCCTATTTAAAAATTAGAAATATTTCATAAGTAAAAAAATGGTTAAAAATAAAAAAAGTTTGGGATTGCGAAAGGTCAATGTGAAGGGTATATAAGATTCGGCACAGCCGAATATAGCGCTTTTCCTAGAACATACTTACCCCCTATCACCACGCCCTAATGGGGTTGCCATACAAAATTTACAAAAATGATAAAATGCCCACAACTCCTTCAGAGTTGGCCTTAAAGCAATAAAGTGTACGACCGACCCCTATTAGTTTGCCCTCCCAAACATATTCCTAGAACATACTTAACCCCTATCTCCACCCCCTAATGGGGTTGCCATACAAAATTTACAAAAATTATGTAAAAATGCCCACAACTTCTTTAAAGTTGGCCTTAGAGCAATAAAGTGTACGACCGACCCCTATTAGTTTGCCCTCCCAAACATATTCCTAGAACATACTTACTACCTATCCCCACGCCCTAAGGGGGTTGCCACACAAAATTTACAAAAATGATAAAATGCCCACAACTTCTTCAGAGTTGGCCTTAGAGCAATAAAGTGTACGACCGACCCCTATTAGTTTCTTCTCCCAAACATATTCCTAGAACATACTTACCCCCTATATCCACGCCCTAATGGGGTTGCCATACAAAATTTACAAAAATGATAAAATGCCCACAACTTCTTCAGAGTTGGCCTTAGAGCAATAAAGTGTACGACCGACCCCCAATAGTTTGCCCTCCCAAACATATTCCTAGAACATACTTACCCCCTATCTCCACGCCCTAAGGGGGTTGCCATACAAAATTTACAAAACTGATATGAAAATGCCCACAACTTCTTCAGAGTTGGCCTTAGAGCAATAAAGTGTACGACCGACCCCCATTAGTTTGCCCTCCCAAACATATTCCTAGAACATACTTACCCCCTATCTCCACGCCCTAAGGGGGTTGCCATACAAAATTTACAAAAAGGATATGAAAATGCCCACAACTCCTTCAGAGTTGGCCTTAGAGCAATAAAGTGTACGACCGACCCCTATTAGTTTCTTCTCCCTAACATATTCCTTGAACATAATTACCACATATCTCCACGCCCTAAGAGGGTTGCCATACAAAATTTACAAAAATGATAAAATGCTCACAACTTCTTCAGAGTTGGCCTTAGAGCAATAAAGTGTACGACCGACTTCCATTAGTTTGCCCTCCCAAACATATTCCTAGAATATACTTACCCCCTATCTCCACGCCCTAAGGGGGTTGCCAGGCAAAATTTACAAAAAGGATATGAAAATGCCCACAACTCCTTCAGAGTTGGCCTTCGAGCAATAAAGTGTACGACCGACCCCTATTAGTTTCTTCTCCCAAACATATTCCTAGAACATACCTACCCCATATCTCCACGCCCTAAGGGGGTTGCCATATAAAATTTACAAGAAATGATATGGAAATGCCCACAACTTCCTCAGAGTTGGCCTTAGAGCAATAAAGTGTACGACCGACCCCTATTAGTTTCTTCTCCCTAACATATTCCTTGAACATAATTACCACATATCTCCACGCCCTAAGAGGGTTGCCATACAAAATTTACAAAAATGATAAAATGCTCACAACTTCTTCAGAGTTGGCCTTAGAGCAATAAAGTGTACGACCGACTTCCATTAGTTTGCCCTCCCAAACATATTCCTAGAATATACTTACCCCCTATCTCCACGCCCTAAGGGGGTTGCCAGGCAAAATTTACAAAAAGGATATGAAAATGCCCACAACTCCTTCAGAGTTGGCCTTCGAGCAATAAAGTGTACGACCGACCCCTATTAGTTTCTTCTCCCAAACATATTCCTAGAACATACCTACCCCATATCTCCACGCCCTAAGGGGGTTGCCATATAAAATTTACAAGAAATGATATGGAAATGCCCACAACTTCCTCAGAGTTGGCCTTAGAGCAATAAAGTGTACGACCGACCCCCATTAGTTTGCCCTCCCAAACTTGTTCCTAGAATATACTTACCCCCTATCTCCACGCCCTTATTGAGTTGCCATACAAAATTTGTAAAAATTAGGATAAAAACCCCTACAACTTCCCCGTCACCCGTGGAGCGTTTAAAAATTAAACCGACCCCTATTTAAAAATTAGAAATATTTCAATATTTTGTATGTATTTATTATAAAATTTGTATTATTATCTGATAATTTATAAATTCTTAATTTTGGCTGTCCGGAATACTCATGTATTCCGAGCCTGTCATGTTTCCCTCGTTGTTTATTGTATATATTTGTCTTCTATTATTGTTGTGATAATTTCCATTTTGGTTGTTCTGATTCCTCCAATAGTTGTTTTGGGTTCTTCCATTAAATTGGTTATTTCTATTAAAGCTGTCATTACTATTCCTATTGAAATTATTGTTACTATTTCCATTATTATACCCTTCACATAAGTGATAAGGGTATATATAAGTTTGTCATTCCGTTTGTAATTCCTTTATTATCCTTTTGGGACCCCATAAAGTATATATATTTTGGATCCTTATAGATAGGGAAACCGATTTAGCGATGTCCGTCTGTCTGTCTGTCCGTCTGCCCGTGTTATGGTTGAAATCAACTTTCTGAAGCCCCCCGATATCGCATAGATCCGAATGTGGTATCAAACTGTCACAGATAGTCGCGAGAAAATCGGTATTGAAATTCTGCAAAATCGCCCTATAAATAACCGAGATATAAGCAAAAAAACCACGACTGCCTCGGTTTTTTGAGTCTACAACAACAACAAAGAACATACTTTTACATGTAATAATAAAAGAACAACAAAAAACAACAAAAAACGAAAAAAACAGAATCAGTCATGTCTATATTATTGAAACACACCCAAAACAAAAATTTTATTAGTATTAGTGTTCATACATATAACAGCGTTGCCATACAAAGCTTAATTTAAACATTTTTAAAATCGCTCCTACGGCTTCCAGGGTTCTCCTACAAAGGTAAAATGTAAGACCGACCCGAATTATTTTTTCCATCCAAACATTTTTGTGGAACATACTTACCCTCTATCTCTAGCCCCTGACATGGTTGCCATACAAAATTTTAAAAAATAAGGTAAAAACCGCTATAACTTCCCCGGACTCGCCCGTAGAGGAAAAAAAATGTATCACAGACCCCCATTAGTTTCTTCTCCCAAACATATTTTTGGAACATACTTACCCCCTATCTCCACGCCCTAATGGGGTTGCCATACAAAATTTACAAAAATTATAAAATGCCCACAACTTCTTCAGAGTTGGCCTTAGAGCAATAAAGTATACGACCGACCCCAATTAGTTTGCCCTCCCAAACATATTCCTAGAACATACTTACCCCCTATCTCCACGCCCTAAGGGGGTTGCCATACAAAATTTACAAAAATTATAAAATGCCCACAACTTCTTCAGAGTTGGCCTTAGAGCAATAAAGTATACGACCGACCCCAATTAGTTTGCCCTCCCAAACTTATTCCTAGAACATACTTACCCGCTATCTCCACGCCCTAATGGGGTTGCCATACAAAATTTACAAAAATTATAAAATGCCCACAACTTCTTCAGAGTTGGCCTTAGAGCAATAAAGTATACGACCGACCCCAATTAGTTTGCTCTCCCAAACATATTCCTAGAACATACTTACCCCCTATCTCCACGCCCTAAGGGGGTTGCCATACAAAATTTACAAAAATTATGTAAAAATGCCCACAACTTCTTTAAAGTTGGCCTTAGAGCAATAAAGTGTCCGACTGACCCCTATTAGTTTGCCCTCCCAAACATATTCCTAGAACATACTTACCCCCTATCTCCACGCTCTAATGGGGTTGCCATACAAAATTTACAAAAATGATAAAATGCCCACAACTTCTTCAGAGTTGGCCTTAGAGCAATAAAGTGTACGACCGACCCCTATTAGTTTCTTCGCCCAAACATATTCCTTGAGCATACTTACCCCCTATCTCCACGCCCTAATGGGGTTGCCATACAAAATTTACAAAAATTATAAAATGCCCACAACTTCTTCACAGTTGGCCTTAGAGCAATAAAGTGTACGACCGACCCCCATTAGTTTGCCCTCCCAAACATGTTCCTAGAACATACTTACCCCCTATCTCCACGCACTAATGGGGTTGCCATACAAAATTTACAAAAATGATAAAATGCCCACAACTTCTTCAGAGTTGGCCTTATAGCAATCAAGTGTACGACCGACCCCCATTAGTTTGCCCTCCCAAACATATTCCTAAAACATACTTACCCCCTATCTCCACGTCCTAATGGGGTTGCCATACAAAATTTACAAAAATTATGTAAAAATGCCCACAACTTCTTTAGAGTTGGCCTTAGAGCAATAAAGTGTACGACCGACCCCTATTAGTTTGCCCTCCCAAACATATCCCTAGAGCATACTTACCACCTATCTCCACGCCCTAAGGGGGTTGCCATACAAAATTTACAAAAATGATGTAAAAATGCCCATAACTTCTTCAGAGTTGGCCTTAGAGCAATAAAGTGTACGACCGACCCCTATTAGTTTCTTCTCCCAAACATATTCCTAGAACATCTTACCCCCTATCTCCACGCCCTAAGGGGGTTGTCATACAAAATTTACAAAAATTATGTAAAAATGCCCACAACTTCTTTAGAGTTGGCCTTAGAGCAATAAAGTGTACGACCGACCCCCATTAGTTTGCCCTCCCAAACATATTCCTAGAATATACTTACCCTCTATCTCCACGCCCTAAGTGGGTTGCCACACAAAATTTACAAAAATGATAAAATGCCCACAACTTCTTTAGAGTTGGCCTTAGAGCCTATTTAAAAATTAGAAATATTTCATAAGTAAAAAAATGGTTAAAAATAAAAAAAGTTTGGGATTGCGAAAGGTCAATATGAAGGGTATATAAGATTCGGCACAGCCGAATATAGCGCTCTTACTTGTTATTACTGATATTAGAGTTATGGTTAATGTTCCTATTGTTATTGTTGTTTCTATTAAAACTGTTATTGTTGTTGTATTGAAACTGTTATTGTGACCTTGTTGATAATTATTTTTATTGTTGTTGTTGCTGAAGTATTTGTTGTTGATTCGATGTCTTTGGTAGTTTGGTTGTTTTCTATTTAAATATACGATAGTATTATTTGCTAGTCTATGTTCTTTTTCTAGCTCAAGTGCAAGATTTGTTGCTTCTTGTAAGGTATTCGGTCGAGCTGCGTATAAAGTAGGTTTGTAATTTGTATTTATTCCCTTTTTGAATGTGTCGAATGCTAGTTTATTGGTAATTTTTATTACGACATTCTTTTCAGCTTCGGCTGCTGTTCGTCCTAATTCTTCTATTCCCAATTTGTTCAAATTATCTATTAGGCTGGTGATTTTTTCCTTAAATACATTAACTGACATTTTACCTTAATATATTGTAGTTAATCTAGATTGTAGTTCTGGGATAGTCTTATTACATTTATATCTTTGTTCAAGTAGGGCCTTGAGAGACGAGAAATTTTTCGGTTTTGTATATGTTCCTTCTGCAGTTCTGACATTTGAAGTTAATTTACCATGATAAACGTATTGTAAGAAATCTTGTTTTGCATTCTCTGCTAAAGTTTTTTCAATTAATCCTGCTGTTATCATGCAACTTTCTAATTCCTCATGGTTTCCTGAAAATAATGGGGATTGTTTTAGAAACAGTCTCTAAATTAAAAGCTGCCATTTCAATATCTGTTGTGTGTTCTTTTAAATATTTTATGCTATTATTTAAATAATCAGTGATTAATTTATGTAAACTGTTAAATTCTAACCGTAACGCTATTATTTGTTCTCTTCCTTCGTTTCCTAATTCCTCTATCTCAAAATTTACCCTTATGGTATTAATCTGTTCTAATTTGGTTTTTATTGTCTTTTCACTATATCTCCTACCAGGACTTTTTTTAAATTCCTCCAAAAGTATTTTGGTTATTTCTATTAAAGTTGTCATTACTATTCCTATTAAAATTATTGTTACTATTTCCATTATTATTACTGGTATTAGAGTTGTTGTTAATGTTCCTATTGTTATTGTTGTTTCTATCAAAATTGTTATTGTTTTTTCTATTGAAACTGTTATTGTGACCTTGTTGATAATAATTTTTATTGTTGTTGTTGCTGAAGTATTTGTTGTTGATTCGATGTCTTTGTTAGTTTGGTTGTTTTCCATTCAAATATGCGATAGTATTATTTGCTAGTCTATGTTCATTTTCTAGCTCAAGTGCAAGATCTGTTGCTTCTTGTAAGGTGTTTGGTCGAGCTGCGTATAAAGTAGGTTTGTAATTTGTATGTATTCCCTTTTTGAATGTGTCGAGTGCTAGTTTATTGGTAATTTTTATTACGACATTCTTTTCAGCTTCTGTTGCTGTTCGTCCTAATTCTTCTATTCCCAATTTGTTCAAACTATCTATTAGGCTGATGATTTTTTTCCTTAAATACATGTAGGATGACTAACTGATAATCGCTAAGTACTTGTCCGTGTACAACACTGATACCCTTCTGGTCTGTTTTGTTTTGATGGTTCGTTAATCGCGAGCGCTGACAATACGACAGAGTTTGAATTAAGCCGGTGTTGCGTAAGGTCGTGTGCACTATAGTAATTTTTTTTTTTTTTTTTTTGTTCATATATTTTATTATTGAATCTTCGCTTAAGCGAACTAACAATAAGTATTCAAATCTTAAAACTAAGTAGTTAAATCTAGTCCAGTCAGTATCAGACTAAAATTTAAGTTCTCACAATAAAATTAACTAATTTCAAAGGTTTCATCTAAGAGCAATTGTATCCCTTCTTTTTAGGCGGGTGTGCCCACTATGTTGCAGGATGCTTCGAGCGAGCGGATTTGGATGTGATTCCAGCTTATTTAAATACTTGTCCACATATTTCAGGATTTCGCATTTTACAAGTGGAACTTCTAGATCCTTGTGGATGTTGCTGTTTTTGATATACCAAGGAGCACCAGTTATTATTCTTAGAATTTTGTTCTGACGGCGTTGGATTTTTTCGATGTTAGAGGCGGAAGCAGTACCCCATAATTGTATACCGTAGCACCAAATTGGTTTTAAAATAGAGTTGTAGAGTAGAAGTTTGCAATCCAGACGTAGCACAGAGTTTCTACCAATTAGCCAGTGGATTTGAGCAGCTTTAAGTTTCATTTGCGTCAGCTTAGAATCTATATGAGGCTTCCATGTAAGGCGGCGATCTAGGTGAATACCAAGATATTTTGTCTCAGATCGTTGAGGCACATTATGGTTATTGATAGTGATTGGAGGGCACGTTTCTTTGCGTAAAGTAAAAGTTACGTGGGTACATTTTTGTTCATTTATCTTTAGTCCCCATAAATTTGCCCATTTCTCAACTTGGGTTACGTGTTGCTGCAGCTGGTTCGAAGCCTCTTTAGGGTCTACGTGAATACTAAGAAAAGCAGTGTCGTCAGCAAATGTCGACGTGTGTGTGAAACTATTGGTTGGCATATCTGCCGTGTAAAGCAAGTACAAAATTGTACCTAGTATACTTCCTTGAGGGACACCAGCCTCTATTGGTTGGGGTTAACTTATTTGGTTTCCCTCTTTGATCATAAATTGTCGGCCTGTTATGTATTTTTCTAAAAGGTTGAAAATATTAGCTGGAAGGTTGAGCTTTAGTTTGTTTAGAAGGCCTTCATGCCATACTTTGTCGAAAGCTTGTGGGACATCGATAAAAAGCCCGGAGCAGTACTTCTTTTCCTCAAAGGCTTTTCTTATAACCTGTACCAACCTGTGAGTTTGTTCGATGGTACTATGTTGATTTCTAAAGCCGAATTGGTGATTTGGAATGCAGTTGTTGTCATTCAGGATCGGATTTAGCTTCTTTTTAAACAGTTTTTCGAACAATTTTGACATTGTGGGTAACAAACTTATGGGCCTATAAGATTCTACCTTCGAGGGATCTTTGCCAGGCTTAGGAATCATCTTTACTAAGGCAACTTTCCATATAGGCGGAAAATGTTCAAGCCGAATTATCGCATTAAAAATAAAAAGAATGATTCTTTTAGCAGTAAGAGGCAGCTCTATGAGCATTTTGTTGCTTATTTTGTCAACGCCAGGAGCTTTTTTACCATTAAGGTTAGCGATAGCCTCTACAACATCAGCAAATCGGAAACGTATTTCTAAAGGACGTCTAGCAACAACAGGCGGTAATTCCCTCACGTCAGTGCATGTATTGGGAGTGAATACGTTTTTGAAGTGATTTGCGAACAGATCGCATTTTTCTTTATCATTTCTAGCCCAGGATCCTCTCAGATTGCGCAGTGGTGGTTTTGCGATAACAGGTCTTTTAAGACGTCTGGCTGATGCCATTCTGTGAGCCTCCAACAAGCTTTTTAGTTGGGTTGTACATTCTTTCAGCTTAGTTTTAAGTTGGGGCGATCTATGTTTTTACCATTCCCTGCGGGCTCTTCTTTTTTCAGATACCAGCTTTTCCACATCTTCAGAGAAAATTTTGTTGTACCTAGCCTGGCGGTAGGTAGAAGACGCATGTTCAACGGCTTTGTTAATGTTTTCATTTAGGACGCTCAAACAATCATCTATGTCTCCGGGAGTTTTTAGCGGTTGGTTCTCCGCGCAGTGGGTATTAATATATGTTTTATATTTCAACCAATTAATTCTTTTAGATAAGAAAAACTCACTATCTGTTATTTGGTGAGGACTGCAGATAGTGATTATTGTGGGTGAGTGGTCAGAAGATAAATCCAAGGAGTCTTGAGCCTCAATGAGCTCTGAGGATATACCTTTTGCTACGCCAAAATCAATTACGTCTGGAATTTTATTGTGGTCTGTTGGCCAGTAGGTTGGTTGTCCAGTTGAAATAACATAAAGTCCCATTTCAGACACGGCATCATACAAGACACGACCTCTGGGACTAATTAGGCGGGAGCCCCAGTATGTGTGCTTAGCGTTATAGTCTCCAGCAGCTATGAAGCGGGGACCTAATGATTTGTAGAAACTGTTGTACTGATCCTTCATTATGGAGACTCTGGGTGGACAGTAAACTGATGAAATAACAAGGTTATGGAAAAATTCATCAATGCAGACGTTCGTAGCTTGGATATAACATTCCGAGAGGCCACCCAACCATTGGTGTTTAATTCTTGATTTGATTAGAATAGCCGAGCCACCACATGATCTATCCCTAGGATCCTTTGAATCGTAAAAAAATAACCACTAATTTTAAAAGTGCTTCTAGATGTCATATGAGTCTCAGAAATACACATAACATCGATTTTTTGATTCATCAAGAAATATTCGAGCTCGTTTTTGTGTTGGCGGATGCCGTTTGCGTTCCAGAAACAAACCCTGAGGCAGTTCATGGTCTTTTAAGCATAGCCTGCAGAAAAACAGACTGCATTTTTTGCATTTCTTGCATCATGTTGGCCATTTGCGCCATAATCTGCGTAAATTGTGTGACCATATTGTCAATTACGGCTTCCAGGCGGCTAAAATTAGGCCCGGTTGGTTCGCTAGTTGGCACTTCTTGTTGTGTTGTAGGCTGGGTAGACTAACGTGAATTAGGCTGGGTAGACTTTAATGCGGCGGCGTAAGAAACTTGATTTGTAGTTGTTTGTGCCAATGGAGGCATATTTGTAGTTGGTATATTTAAAAGCTGGGGAGGGGCAGGAACTATTTTCGGCTTGGTTGAGCGCTTAACTGAATTAAAAACAGTAAACCTCTATAGTTGGCAGTGTGGTTTCCCCCGCAGTTGCTGCATTTCTTCATCCTAGGATCATCTTTTGGCTTGTCGCACTTGGTCGTATCGTGCAGATCCCCACAGACAACACAAACAGAAGGCAACTTACAATGAGCTTTAGTGTGGCCATATTCCTGGCAGTTCAAGCACTGTACAGGCCCAGATCGCTTGTGTGGCACTTCCACAGTAACTCGTCGGTGCATAATATATCTCAAATTATAAATGGGGTGAGTTTCACTCTTTTTCAATTTGATATCACCAGGCTCAAGCTCCACTCGGAATAATGGTTGGGGCTGTTTTTCCCTGTTTCTCATATTGGATACAGTCCTAACCATAAACCCTTTGCTTAACAAACTGGTCTTGATCTCTTCTGGGTCAACATTAGAATCAATGCCTTTAATAACTACCTGAAGGCCTTTTGCGGTCTTGAGTTGGTAGGTATAGAAGTTTTTGCTGAGTTTCTCGAGCTCCGACACCGTAGCGCGGTAGGCGTTTTCATGGTTTACTTAAATTTTTGTCTCAAATATGTTACCGCGTTTAACATTTGAGACATAAAAGTTATTTTCCCCAATCAAACTGACTAAAAACTTGACGAGATCATTCGAGTTTTTTTCCCTCAAATAAATGGGAGGTGGCTTAAAGGACTTTTTTTCACTAACAGGGGCCTCATTATCCTCTTGCAAAATTGCAAAACGATTTTGCGATGAGGTTGGCCTTTCATCGTCTTTTAAAATTTTTGCAGGTTGAGATGCTTCTGCCGATTTAGGGCTTCTTCCCCTTTTAAGCACTGTCACGTAGCGGTCCATCCCTACCTGGATCTTAGATGACGGTGCAGAAATTGAGCTTGATACGGCTTTAGCATCTGCAGGTTCAATTCCAGAATTTGATAATGGTGACCGCGACAAAGATGGTACCACAGAATTTTTTTTAAAATTATTAAATAAAGATTGGGCTAAATTAGTCCCTTGTTCAATACATTTATCTAAATTAGGCGCACTTGAACTAAGATTGCTTGTAATTATTTTTGGTCTCGCATTTAAATAATTTCTATTAAATTCAGGGTCTCTTATGTTCTCATTGCTAACACTTGTGGAGCTTAACACAATGTAAGCATTTCGGCTATCAGGCCCACTGTCACTACGATTACTGTTACTCATTAACAGTTCGCTTTTTTTTTATTTAGTTTGTTGTTATTGTTTTTCTTTTCTCACTTTTTGTGTATATCTATATGTATATTAATAAATTCGTTTGCTTCTTATTACTAATATCACCTATTAACAATATTACACTCGCGTACACACGTCCGTACACTACAAGATTAAGAATGCAACTCTGGCTTCTCTTCAGTTGTCGAATAAATCTTTCGCCTTTTACTATAGTTATTTAACACATAATTTAAGAGCTATTATTATAAAACAATCTATTTTAAATAAACCTTCAACAATGAATTAAATAAAAACTGAAGGTAACTTAACCGTTTGTGCCTAACTTTTTTTTCATACTTACGGTCGGCAAACCAACAGGTAAGAATCCTACAAAATTGGGGGCTCAACCGGGATTCTTACACGAAATTACAACCCAAAAAATAAAAGTTAAAAGCAAAAAAGTGTGTGAATTTTTAAAATTACAAACGGGAAAGAAACTAAGAGGAAAAGTAGCATTGTAATAATGTAATAAAAAATAACAATTTTGTTAAAAATTGAAGAGTGAAAATAACGAGTTTGTTTGTGTATATAAGAAATTTTAATAAAAAGCATTCGAATCGAGGATTTCGTGAATTGAACTTTCTCAAGGTGTAAAACTTAAAACCTTAACTTAAATCAACAAAAGAAGTTGACGCAACATTGAGTTAAAGAAACATATTCGGTGCTAAAAAACTAAATTTTGTTCATTAAAACACAAACAACAAAAGTAAAAACTGTGCGGTACATACATTTTTGCTAGTGGCCTTGAAAATAAAGATGCTAGAAATTTCTTAAATGTAAAAGAATTTAAAACGAAATACGAAAACAATTTCATAAAAGAAGTTTTTGTGTGTACAAAAAATTCAGCTTAACGGGAAATAAACAGCTACTTTACAAAATTCAGTATGCATCAACATTTGTAGTTTTGCTTCAAATAAAAGAGAGCTAAAAAGAGAGAGAAAAGTGAGTGTAATTTGCTGTGAATGTTTAAGAAGTAAGAGAAAACGATCCATGCCGAGGACGTTTGTGTAAAGAGAAACTGCGTGCAAAAGTGTGACGTGTCAGCTGGTGCAACAGAGTTATTTGCCGCCGTTTGAAAGCAGAGAGCTAGAAACGTTGGCTGCAGTCAGACGTTATTATAATCAACAGAAGAGCCAGAAGCTGCGACGCCTTGTAGAGAAGATAAGTGGTTGTATTGGTTGGTTATATTGTATGTATATGATATTGAGTTTATAGAAACGGCGGAGAGCCTTTTATTGAAGAAAATATTTAAGAGAAAATATTTGTCAAAATTTAAATATTCTAAATGAAGAGCAAGACACTTGTAATTTTGATATTCAAGTTTTACTTTGTTGTTTTGATTTCTATTATTTCGTCAGTTTGGTTTTACATTAAGACATTAAGGTGGAACAGAAAATTGGTAGAGGTTAATATTGCTTTGTTTTGGTTTGAATTTAGTATTTATTAATATAATATGATATTTTGCCATGAATTAAATTAAAATTGATCAGAGTTTTTCTTTTGCAATACTTATTTGATAATTAAAAAAAAAAATAATAATAAAAGCTAAGTAAGTTGAGTTTTTTTTTGCAGAACCTCGCAAGATTAAATTCTAAAATACCTCAAAGTATTTCTGCATATTGTTTTTCAATAATTAATAAAATACAACCTTAATTTGTACTTTAATTTTAAAATTATTACAAGCTTGTGAAACTTGTGTGCACAATTATGGAGTTGCGGGAGATTTTAGCTTTGACAGTTGAAGACTTGAGGACAGCCGCAGATGACGCTGGACTGTTATCTACCGGTTCTAAAACTGACTTACAAGAACGTCTTATCCGTCATTTTTGCAATACGGGCACTACTGACGCTGACGAAGGCTCCAATTTCGGAGATGCGACTTCAGATTTGGGGCGTAACTTGACAGAACGTTCTAGCTTTACCATAAGAGATATAGAAGATTCGCTTACACGATTTTCAGGGGAAGGTTCTCCGGATGTCGAATTGTGGATTCAGGAATTCGAGGATTGCTCTCACGTGGTGAAATGGAGTGAGTTGCAATGTTACATATATGCTAAGCAGTTGTTGACGGGGGCAGCTCGAATTTTCGTCAGAAGCCAAGCTGGCGTAAAAAATTGGAGTGCTCTTAAAAAACTTTTAAGAGAAGAATTTGGTACCAAGTTGTCATCGATCGCGGTCCATAAAATGTTGAAGGGTCGAAGGAAGAGGGCCAACGAGTCTTGCAGACAATATTTATACACACTGATGGAAATTGCCAGTTCAGTACATATGGACGAACTCAGTATTGTTGAATATTGCATAGAGGGTATACCCGATTCAAGAGCAAATAAGTCGGTTTTATACCAAGCGCGAAATATCTCGGAGTTAAAAGAAAAACTTACTGTGTACGAAAGGATGGGTGCACCCGCGAAATCATCAAATTTCAAAGGCAGTGAACCAAAGTCCGAGGAAGTGATTCCGAGAGCCAGAACCGAGAAGAATACAAAATGTTTCAAGTGTGGAGAGTTGGGTCACCTTTCGAGGGATTGTCGATCGGTGGACATCAAATGTTTTAAGTGTAAAGAGTGGGGTCATAAGTCGTTTGAGTGCGGTTCTGTGAAACGGGTTGGAAAACCTAAAGCTGAAGGGGTTAAGGAGGAGAAAGTGTTGTGCATACACTGTCGGACGATGTACCGATAATTTCGAGGCGAATCTTTAAGGATGTTGAGGTGCTTGGAAAAACTGTCTCAGCTCTAATCGATACTGGCAGCGATATAAGTTTACTCCGATACGATACTTTGTTAATGTTAGGCGATGCTACTTTAGAATCTGGAGTGAAAATTTTCTCAGGTATTGCGGGAAGAACAATAACGTCAATGGGTTGTCTTAAATGTGTGGTCAAACTGGATAACATTGAGCTTAATATTATTTTTTATGTCGCAAAAGAGAGCGATATCTTATTTTCTGCCATTATTGGAAATGACGTTCTGAGTCAAACAAATTTATTGATTGACGAAAAGGGTGCTACCTTTACACAAATTAAACCAGTTGGTATGTTTGAGTTGGACCTTAGTAGGGATGATTCACTGGGAAATGGGGAGGATTCTTCCAAAGAGGCATTGGCAACCTTCCATGGGCATAGGCCTACGTTAGACGAAAATAGGATCACAGCAGCTCAAAATGAGTTTCATGAAATAATCCACTCCATGTCTACGTATCCAAGCCTTTGCGATAGTTTGGAACTAAGCCATTTAAGTAATGCAGTACGCGTCAAAGTCGAAAATGCAATTAATGCGTACAAGCCGATTAAGACGTCAACGTTTCCTATAGAAATGAAAATTATACTTAAGGATGATATCCCAGTTGCAAGCCGCCCTAGAAGGACATCGTACGTAGAACAGCAGAAAATTCACAGACAAGTCCGAGAATGGCTGGATCAAGGTATAGTGAAACCAAGCTCATCTGAGTACTCGTCACCAGTTGTACTAGTTTCTAAAAAGGACGGTACTGACCGACTATGTTGCGACTATCGGCGCCTAAATGAGAAAATCGTCCGAGATAACTTTCCAATGGCTGTAGTCGATGACGTCATTCAAAGACTACAGGAGGGTAAAATGTTTACAACAATCGACTTAAAGAATGGTTTCTTCCACGTCCCTATAGAAAAAGAGTCACAAAAGTATACGGCATTCGTTACACATAACGGCCAATATGAATTTTGTTACGTACCCTTCGGTATTTCTAATTCTCCTGCCGTATTTTGCCGCTATATTTCTGCAGTTCTCCAAGAGCTGGTAAGAGATGGTACTGTAATTATTTACATGGACGATATCGTCATCCCATCTAAGAATGAAGAGGAGGGCCTTGTTAAGTTAAGAAGGTTTTTAAAAGTCGCGTCATCAAACGGGCTCGAGATAAAATGGAGCAAGTGCCAATTTCTTAAAAAAGAGATTACGTTTCTGGGATATAGGATAGAAAACTGCTCAATATACCCGACAGACGAGAAAGTTGCTGCGATAAAAAACTTTCCCATTCCAACTAATATTAAAGCATTGCAAAGATTTTTGGGACTCACGTCATTCTTTCGACGGTTTATACGAGAGTACACATTGGTCGCTAAGCCACTGTCGGATCTTCTTCGCAAAAACACTAAGTTTAAGATGGGCGATAAGGAACTTCTTGCGGTGCAACAATTGAAAAATGCGCTTACGAATGAATCAGTGCTAAGGCTGTACAATCCAAGAGCGGAGACCGAGATGCATACCGATGCAAGTATGAGCGGCTATGGAGCCGTGCTCTTTCAGAGGGATTCAGAGGACATGCAGCTACACCCAGTCGAGTACATGAGCCGAAAGACGACGCCAGCAGAAGCAAAATACCATTCGTACGAGTTGGAGGTGTTGGCTATCGTCGAAGCGCTGAAAAAATGGAGGATATACATCATGGGTCTAAATTTTAAAATCGTAACCGATTGCAATGCGTTTGCGATGACACTGCGTAAAAAAGATGTTCCTGTTCCAGTTTCGCGTTGGACACTTTTCCTCCAGGATTTCAACTTCATTATCGAACACCGATCTGGTACAAAAATGAGACACGTAGATGCCCTTAGCCGTGTATCGTGCTTGATGATACAAGATACTTTGAGACATCGCATAAAAGAGGCCCAAGAAAGCGACGATAGAATCAATGCTATTCGAAAAGTTTTGGAAATAAGTGAATATAAGGATTACTTTCTAAAATATGATATTGTTCACAAAGACGCAGCCAAAGAACTCATCGCCATACCAGAATGCATGGAAAAAGAAATAATTGAAATGGCTCATCGTCAATTTCGGAACAAAAAAGACCAAAGACATAGTCGAAAAACAGTTTTTTATTCCAAAATTAGATCCCAAAGTAGATACTGTTGTGAGAAGCTGTGTGGAGTGCATTGTAACTGACTCTAAGGCAGGAAAAAAAGAGAGGCTACTTAATCCTATCGACAAATTGGACAAACCGCTGCTAACATATCATTTGGACCACGTCGGCCCAATGAAAAACACAAAAAAGTTATATAATCACATTTTCGTAATTGTCGATGGATTTTCGAAATTCGTTTGGCTTTATCCAACAAAAAGTACCAGCAGCAAAGAAGTAGGGGACAAATTGAAGAAACAAGCAGCCATTTTTGGAAATCCAGTACGTGTTATTACCGATAGAGGCACAGCGTTTACATCGAAGGAGTTCGAGGAGTACTGTAAAAAGGAGGATATTCAACACTTGCTAATTGCCACCGGAGTACCGAGAGGAAACGGTCAAGTCGAGAGAGTTCATCGAGTGGTCGTGCCCATGTTAGTCAAAATGTGCGCCGAGCAGCCGAACAACTGGTACCGATATGTGGATCGAATTCAACAAATTCTGAACAATACTCGTTCAAAAAGTACGCAAAATACTCCATTTAAAATTTTAACAGGTTTAAATATGAGAACGAAAGAAGACATTGAATAACAAAAAATATTAGAAGAGCAGGCAATTGAAGAGTTGCAAACTGAACGTGATCAAGTTCGTCAGGATGCCAGAGAAAACATACTTAGAGTTCAAACGGAAAACAAAAAAACGTACGACAGCAAAAGGGTAGCTGCAAAACAATATTACCTAGGGGATCTAGTTGCCATTAAACGTACTCAGTACGGTACGGGACTGAAACTACGTCCAAAGTTCTTAGGTCCGTACAAAGTTGTCGCAAAATTGAACCATGATCGATACGAGGTGGAAAAGGTAGGCGAAAGTGAGGGTGCTAGAAGATGTCCAACTGTCGCTGAATACATGAAACCGTGGAACCCGACTTCGGGGCCGAAGTCATCGTCAGGATAGCCGAATGTAGGATGACTAACTGATAATCGCTAAGTACTTGTCCGTGTACAACACTGATACCCTTCTGGTCTGTTTTGATTTGATGGTTCGTTAATCGCAAGCGCTGCCAATACGACAGAGTTTGAATTAAGCCGGTGTTGCGTAAGGTCGTGTGCACTATAGTTATTTAACACATAATTTAAGAGCTATTATTATAAAACAATCTATTTTAAATAAACCTTCAACAATGAATTAAATAAAAACTGAAGGTAACTTAACCGTTTGTGCCTAACTTTTTTTTCATACTTACGGTCGGCAAACCAACAGGTAAGAATCCTACATACATTAACTGACATTTTACCTTGATATATTGTAGTTAATCTAGATTGTAGTTCTGGGATAGTCTTATTACATTTATATCTTTGTTCAAGTAAGGCCTTGAGAGACGAGAAATTTTCCGGTTTTGTATATGTTCTTACTGCAGTTCTGACATTTGAAGTTAATTTACTATGATAAACGTATTGTAAGAAATCTTGTTTTGCATTCTCTGCTAAAGTTTTTTCAATTAATTCTGCTGCTATAAAGAAACTTTCTAATTCCTCATGGTTTCTTGAAAATAATGGGGATTGTTTTTGAAACAGTCTCTAAATTAAAAGCTGCCATTTCAATATCTGTTGTGTGATTAATTTATGTAAACTGTTAAATTCTAACCGTAACGCTATTATTTGTTCTCTTCCTTCGTATCCTAATTCATCTATCTCTCAATTTACCCTTATGGTATTTATCTGTTCTAGTTTGGTTTTTATTGTCTTTTTACTATAACTCCTCGTTTATAAAATACATTTGTGGATAATCAATATAAAATGACTCTAAAATTATATATGTTATTATTTACTATATCTTTCTTTTTTTTATACAACTGTTATAGCATTGTTATTATAATAATTGTTATTGTTTTTATGTTTTACTACATAACTTTTAAAATATCTATTTATTTTGTACCCTTAATATAAAATGATTGCTATTACAAAAAGAGTTATACAGTATTCAGGTATTACCTGTTGCTTATTTTCTGAGTTCCAGTTATTTACAATATTTTCTTTTACTTCAACTTTGCTCTGGGGTGTTCCCGTTGTAGAAAACTTTAAAAAAGTTTATATATCTATTTATTTTTATTAATTCTTGATTTCATCTAGTTCCTCTTTTTAATTTTATTGCTGTTGCGTTTGTTTAAGCTAATTTTTAAATTCTGTTTCATCGTTTTTATTTCTTCTAAAATTTTATGTCTCAATTCATGGTTCTCTTCCAATTCTAAGTGAAGTTTTGCTATTGCCAATCTTTTCTTTGTCCTGTTTATTACCCCTCCTCTGCTTTTGTTTAGGTTTGGAATGGGATATATTTCATATTTTGGCTCTCGTGGTGCTTGTTTCCTTATAATTTTTGGTTTAGGGCCTTCTGTTGGATCCTTTAAAAAAGCTATCTACTGTCTCTTGGCTTCTTCTTCTTCGCCTTCAGGCGGTAACTCTTCGTCTTGGCCTCATCAATTTTGCAGATGTATTTCCTTAGGAAATCTCTACCTAATATTCCATCAGTCTCTATTGGAAAATTTGCCTTTACCAACTGGAAAGTATGTGAGCAGATTTCATTTGTTAAAGAAAGATTTAGTTTTATTGTACCGAGTGAATGAATTTCTTCCGTTGTTATTCCAGTAAATTTTCATGTTTCCTCTAGGTTAAACATTTTATTTTCAAATTCTGTTTGCATACGGCACAATGATATGTCGGCTCCTGTGTCGACAAGAAATGTAAGTTGTTTGTTATACCATTCACATAAGTGATAAGGGTATATATAAGTTTGTCATTCCGTTTGTAATTCCTTTATTATCCATTTGGGACCCCATAAAGTATATATATTCTGGATCCTTATAGATAGGGAAACCGATTTAGCGATGTCCGTCTGACCGTGTTATGGTTGAAATCAACTTTCTGAAGCCCCCGATATCGCATAGACCCGAATGTGGTATCAAACTGTCACAGATAGTCGCGAAAAAATCGGTATTGAAATTCAGCAAAATCGCCCGATAAATAACCGAGATATAAGCAAAAAACCAAGACTACCTCGGTTTTTTGAGTCTACAACAACAACAAACAACAAAAGAACTTTTACATGTAATAATAAAAAAACAAGTAAGAGCGCTATATTCGGCTGTGTCGAATCTTATATACCCTTCACATTGACCTTTCGCAATCCCAAACTTTTTTTATTTTTAACCATTTTTTTACTTATGAAATATTTCTAATTTTTAAATAGGCTCTAAGGCCAACTCTAAAGAAGTTGTGGGCATTTTCATATCATTTTTGTAAATTTTGTATGGCAACCCCCTTCGGGCGTGGAGATAGGGGGTAAGTATGTTCTAGGAATATGTTTGGGAGGGCAAACTAATGGGGGTCGGTCGTACACTTGATTGCTCTAAGGCCAACTCTGAAGGAGTTGTGGGCATTTTTACATAATTTTTGTAAATTTTGTATGGCAACCCCCTTAGGGCGTGGAGATAGGGGGTAAGTATGTTCTAGGAATATGTTTGGGAGGGAAAACTAATGGGGGTCGGTTGTACACTTTATTGCTCTAAGGCCAACTGTGAAGAAGTTGTGGGCATTTTTTAATTTTTGTAAATTTTGTATGGCAACCCCATTAGGGCGTGGAGATAGGGGGTAAGTATGTTCTAGGAATATGTTTGAGAGAAGAAACTAATAGGGGTCGGTCGTACACTTGATTGCTCTAAGGCCAACTCTGAAGGAGTTGTGGGCATTTTCATATCCTTTTTGTAAATTTTGTCTGGCAACCCCCTTAGGGCGTGGAGATAGGTGGTAAGTATGCTCTAGGAATATGTTTGGGAGGGCAAACTAATAGGGGTCGGTTGTACACTTTATTGCTCTAAGGCCAACTGTGAAGAAGTTGTGGGCATTTTTTAATTTTTGTAAATTTTGTATGGCAACCCCATTAGGGCGTGGAGATAGGGGGAAGTATGTTCTAGGAATATGTTTGAGAGAAGAAACTAATGGGGGTCGGTCGTACACTTGATTGCTCTAAGGCCAACTGTGAAGGAGTTGTGGGCATTTTCATATCCTTTTTGTAAATTTTGTCTGGCAACCCCCTTAGGGCGTGGAGATAGGGGGTAAGTATGCTCTAGGAATATGTTTTGGAGGGAAAACTAATGGGGATCGGTCGTACACTTTATTGCTCTAAGGCCAACTCTAAAGAAGTTGTGGGCATTTTTACATAATTTTTGTAAATTTTGTATGGCAACCCCATTAGGGCGTGGAGATAGGGGGTAAGTACGTTTTAGGAATATGTTTGGGAGGGCAAACTAATGGGGGTCGGTCGTACACTTTATTGCTCTAAGGCCAACTCTGAAGGAGTTGTGGACATTTTCATATCCTTTTTGTAAATTTTGTATGGCAACCCCATTAGGGCATGGAGATAGGGGGTAAGTATATTCTAAGAATATGTTTGGGAGGGCAAACTAATGGGGGTCGGTCGTACACTTTATTGCTCTAAGGCCAACTCTGAAGGAGTTGTGGACATTTTCATATCCTTTTTGTAAATTTTGTATGGCAACCCCATTAGGGCGTGGAGATAGGGGGAAGTATGTTCTAGGAATATGTTTGAGAGAAGAAACTAATGGGGGTCGGTCGTACACTTGATTGCTCTAAGGCCAACTGTGAAGGAGTTGTGGGCATTTTCATATCCTTTTTGTAAATTTTGTCTGGCAACCCCCTTAGGGCGTGGAGATAGGTGGTAAGTATGCTCCAGGAATATGTTTGGGAGGGCAAACTAATAGGGGTCGGTCGTACACTTTATTGCTCTAAGGCCAACTCTAAAGAAGTTGTGGGCATTTTTACATAATTTTTGTAAATTTTGTATGGCAACCCCATTAGGGCGTGGAGATAGGGGGTAAGTACGTTTTAGGAATATGTTTGGGAGGGCAAACTAATGGGGGTCGGTCGTACACTTTATTGCTCTAAGGCCAACTCTGAAGGAGTTGTGGACATTTTCATATCCTTTTTGTAAATTTTGTATGGCAACCCCATTAGGGCATGGAGATAGGGGGTAAGTATATTCTAAGAATATGTTTGGGAGGGCAAACTAATGGGGGTCGGTCGTACACTTTATTGCTCTAAGGCCAACTGTGAAGAAGTTGTGGGCATTTTATCATTTTTGTAAATTTTGTATGGCAACCCCATTAGGGCGTGGAGATAGGGGGTAACTATGTTCTAGGAATATGTTTGAGAGAAGAAACTAATAGGGGTCGGTCGTACACTTTATTGCTCTAAGGCCAACTCTGAAGAAGTTGTGGGCATTTTTACATAATTTTTGTAAATTTTGTATGGCAACCCCATTAGGGCGTGGAGATAGGGGGTAAGTATGCTCAAGGAATATGTTTGGGCGAAGAAATTAATAGGGGTCGGTCGTACACTTTATTGCTCTAAGGCCAACTCTGAAGAAGTTGTGGGCATTTTATCATTTTTGTAAATTTTGTGTGGCAACCCCCTTAGGACATGGAGATAGAGGGTAAGTATATTCTAAAAATATGTTTGGGAGGGAAAACTAATGGGGGTCTGTGATACATTTTTTTCCTCTACGGGCGACTCCGGGGAAGTTGTAGCGGTTTTTACCTTATTTTTATAATTTTGTATGGCAACCATGTCAGGGGCTAGAGATAGAGAATAAGTATGTTCCAAAAAAATGTTTGGAGGGAAAAAATAATTTGGGTCGGTCATACATTTTACCTTTAAAGGAGAACCCTGGAAGCCGTAGGAGCGATTTTAAAAATGTTTATATTAAGCCTTGTTTGGCAACCCTGTTATATGTATGAACACTTATACTAATAAAATTTTTGTTTTGGGTGTGTTTCAAAAATATCAACATGACTGATTCTGTTTTTTTCTTTTTTGTTGTTTTTTTATTATACCCTTCACATAAGTGATAAGGGTATACATATATAAGTTTGTCATTCCGTTTGTAATTTTGGGACCCCATAAAGTATATATATTCTGGATCCTTATAGATAGGGAAACCGATTTAGCGATGTCCGTCTGTCCGTCTGCCCGTCTGTCCGTGTTATGGTTGAAATCAACTTTCTGAAGCCCCCCGATATCGCATAGATCCGGATGTGGTATCAAACTGTCACAGATAGTCGCAAGAAAATCGGTATTGAAATTCAGCAAAATCGCCCGATAACTAACCGAGATATAAGAAAAAAACCACGACTACCTCGGTTTTTTGAGTCTACAACAACAACAAAGAACATACTTTTACATGTAATAATAAAAGAGCAACAAAAAACGAAAAAAACAGAATCAGTCATGTCTATATTATTGCAACACACCCAAAACAAAAATTTTATTAGTATTAGTGTTCATACATATAACAGCGTTGCCATACAAAGCTTAATTTAAACATTTTTAAAATCGCTCCTATGGCTTCCAGGGTTCTCCTACAAAGGTAAAATGTAAGACAGACCCAAATTATTTTTTCCCTCCAAACATTTTTGTGGAACATACTTATTCTCTATCTCCAGCCCCTGACATGGTTGCCATACAAAATTTAAAAAAATAAGGTAAAAACCGCTATAACTTCCCCGGACTCGCCCGAAGAGGAAAAAAATGTATCACAGACCCCCATTAGTTTCTTCTCCCAAACATATTCCTAGAACATACTTACCCCCTATCTCCACGCCCTAATGGGGTTGCCATAAAAAATTTACAAAAATTATAAAATGCCCACAACTTCTTCAGAGTTGGCCTTCGAGCAATAAAGTATACGAACGACCCCCATTAGTTTGCCCTCCCAAACATATTCCTAGAATATACTTACCCCCTATCTCCACGCCCTAAGGGGGTTGCCATACAAAATTTACAAAAATTATGTAAAAATGCCCACAACTTCTTTAGAGTTGGCCTTAGTGCAATAAAGTGTCGGACTGACCCCTATTAGTTTGCCCTCCCAAACATATTCCTAGAACATACTTACCCCCTATCTCCACGCTCTAATGGGGTTGCCATACAAAATTTACAAAATTGATAAAATGCCCACAACTTCTTCAGAGTTGGCTTTAGAGCAATAAAGTGTACGACCGACCCCTATTAGTTTCTTCGCCCAAACATATTCCTAGAGCATACTTACCCCCTATCTCCACGCCCTAATGGGGTTGCTATACAAAATTTACAAAAATGATAAAATGCCCACAACTTCTTCAGAGTTGGCCTAAGAGCAATAAAGTGTACGACCGACCCCTATTAGTTTGCCCTCCCAAAGATATTCCTAGAACATACTTACCCCCTATCTCAACGCCCTAAGGGGGTTGCCATACAAAATTTACAAAAATTATGTAAAAATGCCCACAACTCCTTCAGAGTTGGCCTTAGAGCAATAAAGTGTACGACCGACCCCTATTAGTTTCTTCTCCCAAACATATTCCTAGAACATACCTACCCGCTATCTCCACGCCCTAAGGGGGTTGCCATACAAAATTTACAAGAAATGATATGGAAATGCCCACAACTTTCTCAGAGTTGGCCTTAGAGCAATAAAGTGTACGACCGACCCCCATTAGTTTTCCCTCCCAAACATATTCCTAGAATACACTTACCCTCTATCTCCACGCCCTAAGGGGGTTGCCATACAAAATTTACAAAAAGGATATGAAAATGCCCACAACCTTAGAGCAATAAAGTGTACGACCGACCCCTATTAGTTTCTTCTCCCTAACATATTCCTTGAACATAATTACCACATATATCCACGCCCTAAGAGGGTTGCCATACAAAATTTACAAAAATGATAAAATGCTCACAACTTCTTCAGAGTTGGCCTTAGAGCAATAAAGTGTACGACCGACCCCCATTAATTTGCCCTCCCAAACATATTCCTAGAATATACTTACCCCATATCTCCACGCCCTAAGGGGGTTGCCAAACAAAATTTACAAAAAGGATATGAAAATGCCCACAACTCCTTCAGAGTTGGCCTTAGAGCAATAAAGTGTACGACCGACCCCTATTAGTTTCTTCTCCCAAACATATTCCTAGAACATACCTACCCGCTATCTCCACGCCCTAAGGGGGTTGCCATACAAAATTTACAAGAAATGATATGGAAATTCCCACAACTTCCTCAGAGTTGGCCTTAGAGCAATAAAGTGTACGACCGACCCCCATTAGTTTGCCCTCCCAAACTTGTTCCTAGAATATACTTACCCCCTATCTCCACGCCCTTATTGGGTTGCCATACAAAATTTACAAAAATGATATGAAAATGCCCAGAACTTCTTCAGAATTTGCCTTAGGGCAATAAAGTGGACGACCGACCCCCATTAGTTTCCCTCTTAGTGGGTTGCAATACAAAATTTTTAAAAATTAGGATAAAAACCCCTACAACTTCCCCGTCACCCGTGGAGCGTTAAAAAATTAAACCGACCCCTATTTTAAAACTAGAAATATTTCATAAGTAAAAAAATGGTTAAAAGTAAAAAAAGTTTGGGATTGCGAAAGGTCAATGTGAAGGATATTTAGTGTCGCGGTTGAAATCATTTTGTTTATGAACTTGTTCAGTTGTATCATCCGGTAGAGTTGAAAATTCATCCGGTGAGTTTATTTCCGGAGAGGCAGGTATTTCTGGTATTGCAGAACTGTGGTTGAGGTCATTATTTGAAAAAAAAGCTGGCTTGAGCCGGTCGACACTGACGTTACTGTGACGTCCTCGAATCAAAATTTTAAAAAATTTGTCGTAACGTTTTAAAACTAAAAAAGGACCATTATACGGATGAGTAAGAGAAGGTCGGACGGAGTCGTTGCGTACGAAAACATGTGTAGAATTTCTAAGACTTCTGGACATGAATGTCGGAGGCTTTGAGTGATGAGCAGTGTCGGTTGGCTGTAGTTTTTGCATCGCTGTACGAAACTCGGAAACAAACTCACTGGTGGAGTTTGAAATATTTTTAGGCTGAAGAAATTCTCCTGGAATTGGTAAGGTTGAGCCGTAGACTAGTTCCGCTGGTGACGCATTTATGTCGGGTTTAAAAGCAACACGTAGCCCGAGCAAAATTATTGGCAGGTGATGTACCCACCTTGCCGGGTTATGACACAAAATTGCTGCTTTAAACGTTCGATGCCATCTCTCTATTATGCCGTTCGATTGAGGGTGATAAGGGGTTGTGTGAAGATGCGATGCTCCGATTGTTTTAAGTAGCTCCGTAAAAACTGCAGATTCAAACTGTCGACCTCGATCGGATGTAATTCGTGCAGGAATGCCAAACCGCGAAATCCAGTGACTTAGAAGCGCTTTAAAAATTGTGTCAGCGGACATGTCAGGGATTGGAACTGCTTCGGGCCAGCGAGTGAAACGGTCAATTATGGTTAAGCAATATCGTTGTCCTTCACATAGTGGAAACAGACCCACGATATCGATATTGATATGTTCGAAACGTTCTCTTGGTGGTTCATATTTAGCTGGAGATGAGCGGGTATGTTGCTGCACCTTTGATCGTTGACATTTCAGGCAGTTGCGCACAAAAACGGCTACGTCTTTTCGAATTCCCGGCCAACAAAACCTGTTTGTAACCAATTTAGTGGTAGCCCGAACACCTGGATGCGACAAGCCATGTATGTTTGTTAAAATTTGGCTACGAAATTCCTTTGGGATATACGGGCGAACGCGAGACGTCGTTGTATTACAGGCTAGTTGGTTGTTGCAACCTGGGATTGTGAAAAATTTTAATTCTAGCGAATTTGTATGCCTACCTGCGTTTTCCAGCAATTGTTGAAGTTCATTGCCGTTTTGTTGAGCCGCTGCGATGCTGGAGTAGTCCACCACTTCCTCTATCGCTGCAATGCGAGATAGGGCATCGGCTGTAGCGTTCTCCAAACCAGGCGTATGGCGGATATCGGTGGTGAATTGACTGATGAAATCTAGTTGACGAATTCTACGAGGCGAAGCCTTTTCAAATTTTTGTCGGAATGCAAAAATCAGAGGCCGATGGGCGGTCATGATGTAGCACTTGCGCCCTTCGATCATATAACGGAAGTGGCAAACGGCTTGGTATATTGCTGCTAGCTCACGGTCGTAGGTCGAGTACTTTTTCTGAGCATCTGACAGTTTTTTGGAATAAAATGCCAAAGGCTGAAAACTGCCATTTGTTTTTTGATGCAGGGCTGCCCCTACAGCTGTATCCGATGCATCAACGAAGATTACTAACTCGGCTTCCGCAGCGGGGTGTGCCAAAAGCGTAGCGTTGGCAAGTTCGTTTTTACACCTGGCGAAAGCAGCTTCGGCAGTCGGGGTCCACTTTATCGGCGTACGATCGTTTTTTCTTTTGCCGACGATTAGCTCTTGTAGCTGAGTTTGATACGAAATTGCATGTGGCAAGAACTTTCTGTAAAAATTCAGCATTGCAATGAATCTTTTAAGCTCTTGAGCCACTTCAGGTTTTGGGAAATTTCGTATGGCGTCTACTTTTTCTGGAAGCGGCAATATACCGTCGGCATCAACAAGGTGCCCCAAAAACTTTATTTCTTTTTTTCCAAATTCGCACTTTTTAAGGTTTATAGCGAGATGGTTTTTACGAAGGCCACTAAAAACTTCTGCTAGGTCCCGACGGTGTTGTTCGACCGATGAAGATGCGACACAAATGTCGTCAATGTACGGGAAAACAAAGTCTAAGCCTCGTAACACCTCATTGATAAGCCGCTGAAACGTTTGAGCGGCGTTACAGAGCCCAAACGTCATGAATTTAAATTCGTAAAGGCCGAATGGGGTACTGATTGCCGTTTTCGGGATGTCGTCCGGGTGAATAGGTACCTTGTGGAAGGCTTTTTGTAAATCAATTTTTGTAAAAATAGGCTTACCTCGCATGTTAGACGTAAAATCTGTTAAATACGGCAAGGGGTAACGATCTGGCAATGTCTGCGCATTTAGCGCACGATAGTCGCCGCATGGCCTCCATGTTCCGTCACTTTTTCTAACTAAGTGTAACGGACTAGACCAATTGCTTTTAGACGGCTGACAAATACCGACTTTCATTTAAAATTCAAACTCTTTTTTAGCGGCCGCAAGCTTCTCTGGCGACAGCCGTCGAGGACGACAAAAAACAGGTTGCCCTTTCGTATCGATCTTGTGTACAATCGAAGATTTGGTCGTAGAACCATATGGCGAAAGTTTGGTGACGGCAGCAAAATTTTGTAATAAGTCGGCAAAAGGTTCGGTTAAATCAAAGGTTTTGACGACGGCTGCACCCCTAAACGTATAAGATGTAAGCTGAGAAATTAAACCGGTAATGTTGTCGATGAGTCGATTTCGTCGTAAATCAATTAGAAGGTCGTAGTGTTTGATAAAGTCGGAGCCGATTATCGGTGAAGTAACGTCGGCGACTACAAAAGACCAATGAAAATCACGGCGTAGGCCCAGGTCTAGTTTTACACGCTTTTCTCCGATCACTTTGATAGGGGATCCGTTGGCGGCGTATAACATGATGGACGTTGGGCGAACATCAAGAGACTTCGATGTCAGCGGCAGCACCGACACATCGGCGCCACTATCAACCAAAAAATTTTGTTGAGTGTATTTATCTTTAATATTTAGGCGAAATATTTCTTGTTTGGTGGAGGAGTTTTCGCCAGCACCCTCTACCTGTGTCTGGCGTCAGTTTGAAGATGAAGCTGTAGACACTGAATTCGCTTGACGTTGTTTATGTCTACAGGGGCTTCGGCATTTTTGAGCGCAACGACCATATTTTCTATGATACCAGCACTCATCTGAAGACACGTTGCTATTAGCAGGGCGACTTTGCGATCGGTTACGTGTTGTTGTTGCTTTTCGTGATCGTGAACGCGAACGAGTTAAAAATTTTTCAAACTTTTTACTAAGTTCAACGACGGCCGCACGAAGTTCATTAATCTCGTCGGACGGTCGTGCTTTTACGTTGTTGATTTGGCTCGATGCCATTGCATCTACAATAGAGTCGGCTATTTTTGTGAATTCGCCTGGCGCACCCGTTGAGGCTGCAATAACAGGCTGAGCAAACTCCGGCAATCGTTTTGTCCATAAACCTTTTAACGCGGCATCCCCCAGCGTGGACCCGGCAACTCGCTTCATCTTGAAATAGAGCTCCGATGGTTTCTTGTCGCCTAGGGGTAGCTCCGATAAAAGGCGGTTTAGGCGGCGCTGTTCACTATCGGCAAAATGTTCAACAATTTTCGCCTTAATATAATCGTACCTGTCCCCTGGAGGCATAGCAGCAATAACATCGGCAAGTTGCGCAATTACGTTCGGGTCCAACGCTGCCAGTATTGTGGCCATCTTTTGTTTGTCTGCTACTATGCCTGACGCTGTGAACCAAAAGTCCATCGTCGTAAACCATGCCTCAATGTTGGTATTCGTCATTTGAGGCACAGGCAAACGGGCATAGACGACGCCAACACTATGCGCTGGCAATTGCTGCATCGGCAAGCCACTTGCATTATTGCTAGGGGAGTTTTCCGAAGTAAGGCCGCTGTCGTTGGGGTTTGACATCTTAACCAAAATTTGCAGGGTGGTTTGTTGAGTACTGACTGTTGTTCCGTATCGTGTTACCAAGCGATAGAAAAAATATGGCGAACCAGAATGGCGGCACACGGTTTCAACAAAATGGCCGAATTTTTAATAAATTGTTTTTAACTGCGGGGTCACCAGTTTAGCTTTTTTGTTTTTTAACTGCGGGGTCACCAGTTTAGTTTATTTGTTTGTAGCTAATTAAATAATATGTCGAAAACTTTTTAATTTTAACAATTAACAATTTATTAATTTATTGAAGGTTTTAATTAAACCTAGTAGTAATTACAATAAATTTGTCAGAGCCACGACTTGTTGCTTTGCAGACCAAAAAACGAGAATAATCTTTTTTTGAGATCACAAAACTATTGCTGTTAGTTATGTTGGTATAGCGAATGTTCTTTTACTTGCTATCGATATAGACGATAACATAATAACTAGGGTGCCACAGATATATAAGATTCGGCATAGCCGATTATAGCGCTCTTACTTGTTAAAAATTAGAAATATTTCATAAGTAAAAAATGGTTAAAAATAAAAAAAGTTTGGGATTGCGAAAGGTCAATGTGAAGGGTATATAAGATTCAGCACAGCCGAATATAGCGCTCTTACTTGTTTTTGTATGTAGTTATTATGAAATTTGTATTATTATCTGATAATTTATTAATCCTTAATTTTGGATGTCCGGAATACTCATGTATTCCGAGCCTGTCATGTTTCCCTCGTTGTTTATTGTATATATTTGTCTTCTATTATTGTTGTGATAATTTCCATTTTGGTTGTTCTGATTCCTCCAATAGTTGTTTTGGATTCTTCCATTAAATTGGTTATTTCTATTAAAGCTGTCATTACTATTCCTATTGAAATTATTGTTACTATTTCCATTATTATTACTGATATTAGAGTTATGGTTAATGTTCCTATTGTTATTGTTGTTTCTATTAAAACTGTTATTGTTGTTTCTATTGAAACTGTTATTGTGACCTTGTTGATAATAATTTTTTATGTTGTTGTTGCTGAAGTATTTGTTGTTGATTCGATGTCTTTGTTAGTTTGGTTGTTTTCCATTCAAATATACGATAGTATTATTTGCTAGTATATGTTCATTTTCTAACTCAAGTGCAAGATCTGTTGCTTCTTGTAAGGTGTTTGGTCTAGCTGCGTATAAAGTAGGTTTGTAATTTGTATGTATTCCCTTTTTGAATGTGTCGAGTGCTAGTTTATTGGTAATTTTTATTACGACATTCTTTTCAGCTTCTGTTGCTGTTCGTCCTAAATCTTCTATTCCCAATTTGTTTAAACTATCTATTAGGCTGATGATTTTTTTCCTTAAATGCATTAACTGACATTTTACCTTGATATATTGTAGTTAATCTAGATTGTAGTTCTGGGATAGTCTTATTACATTTATATCTTTGTTCAAGTAAGGCATTAAGAGACGAGAAATTTTCCGGTTTTGTATATGTTCCTACTGCAGTTCTGACATCTGAAGCTAATTTACTATGATAAACGTATTGTAAGAAATCTTGTTTTGCATTCTCTGCTAAAGTTTTTTCAATTAATTCTGCTGTTATAATGAAACTTTCTAATTCCTCATGGTTTCCTGAAAATAATGGGGACTGTTTTTGAAACAGTCTCTAAGTTAAAAGCTGCCATTTCAATATCTGTTGTGTGTTCTTTTAAATCATTTATGCTATTATTTAAATAATCAGTGATAAATTTACGTAAACTGTTAAATTCTAACCGTAACGCTATTATTTGTTCTCTTCCTTCGTATCCTAATTCCTCTATCTCACAATTTACCCTTATGGTATTTATCTGTTCTAGTTTGGTTTTTATTGTCTTTTTACTATAACTCCTCGTTTGTAAAATACATTTGTGGATAATCAATATAAAATGACTCTAAAATTATATATGTTATTATTTACTATATCTTTCTTTTTTTTATACAACTGTTATAACATTGTTATTATAATAATTGTTATTGTTTTTATGTTTTACTACATAACTTTTAAAATATCTATTTATTTTGTACGGTAAATATAAAATGATTGCTATTACAAAAAGAGTTATACAGTATTCAGGTATTACCTGTTGTTTATTTTCTGAGTTTCAGTTATTTACAATATTTTCTTTTACTTCAACTTTGCTCTGGGGTGTTCCCGTTGTAGAAAACTTTAAAAAAGTTTATATATCTATTTATTATACCCTTCACATAAGTGATAAGGGTATATATAAGTTTGTCATTCCGTTTGTAATTCCTTTATTATCCTTTTGGGACCCCATAAAGTATATATATTCTGAATTCTTATAGATAGGGAAACCGATTTAGCGATGCCCGTCTGTCCGTCTGCCCGTCTGTCCGTGTTATGGTTGAATCAACTTTCGATATCGCATAGATCCGAATAAGGTATCAAACTGTCACAGATAGTCGCGAGAAAATCGGTATTGAAATTCAGCAAAATCGCCCGATAAATAACCGAGATAAAAGCGAAAAACCACGACTACCTCGGTTTTTTGAGTCTACAACAACAACGAAGAACATACTTTTACATGTAATAATAAAAGAACAACAAAAAACGTAAAAAACAGAATCAGTCATGTCTATATTATTGAAACACACCCAAAACAAAAATTTTATTAGTATTAGTGTTCATACATATAACAGCGTTGCCATACAAAGCTTAATTTAAACATTTTTAAAATCGCTCCTACGGCTTCCAGGGTTCTCCTACAAAGGTAAAATGTAAGACCGACCCGAATTATTTTTTCCATCCAAACATTTTTGTGGAACATACCCTCTATCTCTAGCCCCTGACATGGTTGCCATACAAAATTTTAAAAAATAAGGTAAAAACCGCTATAACTTCCCCGGACTTGCCCGTAGAGGAAAAAAATGTATCACAGACCCCCATTAGTTTCTTCTCCCAAACATATTCCTAGAACATACTCACCCCCTATCTCCACGCCCTAATGGGGTTGCCATACAAAACTTACAAAAATTATAAAATGCCCACAACTTCTTCAGAGTTGGCCTTAGAGCAATAAAGTATACGACCGAGCCCCATTAGTTTGCCCTCCCAAACATATTCCTAGAACATATTTACCCCCTATCTCCACGCCCTAAGGGGGTTGCCATACAAAATTTACAAAAATTATGTAAAAATGCCCACAACTTCTTTAGAGTTGGCCTTAGAGCAATAAAGTGTCCGACTGACCCCTATTAGTTTGCCATCCCAAACATATTCCTAGAACATACTTACCCCCTATCTCCACGCTCTAATGGGGTTGCCGTACAAAATTTACAAAAATGATAAAATGCCCACAACTTCTTCAGAGTTGGCCTTAGAGCAATAAAGTGTACGACCGACCCCCTTTAGTTTGCCCTCCCAAACATATTCCTAGAACATACTTACCCCCTATCTCCACGCTCTAATGGGGTTGCCATACAAAATTTACAAAAATGATAAAATGCCCACAACTTCTTCAGAGTTGGCCTTAGAGCAATAAAGTGTACGACCGACCCCTATTAGTTTCTTCGCCCAAACATATTCCTTGAGCATACTTACCCCCTATCTCCACGCCCTAATGGGGTTGCCATACAAAATTTACAAAAATTATGTAAAAATGCCCACAACTTCTTCAGAGTTGGCCTTAGAGCAATAAAGTGTACGACCGACCCCTATTAGTTTCTTCTCCCAAATATATTCCTAGAACATAGTTACCCCCTATCTCCACGCCCTAATGGGGTTGCCATACAAAATTTACAAAAATGATAAAATGCCCACAACTTCTTCACAGTTGGCCTTAGAGCAATAAAGTGTACGACCGACCCCCATTAGTTTGCCCTCCCAAACATATTCTTAGAATATACTTACCCCCTATCTCCACGCCCTAATGGGGTTGCCATACAAAATTTACAAAAATTTTAAAATGCCCACAACTTCTTCACAGTTGGCCTTAGAGCAATAAAGTGTACGACCGACCCCCATTAGTTTGCCCTCCCAAACATATTCCTAGAACATACTTATCCCCTATCTCCACGCCCTAATGGGGTTGCCATACAAAATTTACAAAAATGATAAAATGCCCACAACTTCTTCAGAGTTGGCCTTAGAGCAATCAAGTGTACGACCGACCCCCATTAGTTTGCCCTCCCAAACACATTCTTAAAACATACTTACCCCCTATCTCCACGCCCTAATGGGGTTGCCATACAAAATTTACAAAAATGATAAAATGCCCACAACTTCTTCAGAGTTGGCCTTAGAGCAATCAAGTGTACGACCGACCCCCATTAGTTTGCCCTCCCAAACACATTCTTAAAACATACTTATCCCCTATCTCTACGCCCTAAGGGGGTTGCCATACAAAATTTACAAAAATTATGTAAAAATGCTCACAACTTCTTTAGAGTTGGCCTTAGAGCAATAAAGTGTCCGACTGACCCCTATTAGTTTGCCCTCCCAAACATATTCCTAGAACATACTTACCCCCTATCTCCACGCCCTAAGGGGGTTGCCATACAAAATTTACAAAAATTATGTAAAAATGCTCACAACTTCTTTAGAGTTGGCCTTAGAGCAATAAAGTGTCCGACTGACCCCTATTAGTTTGCCCTCCCAAACATATTCCTAGAACATACTTACCCACTATCTCCACGCTCTAATGGGGTTGCCATACAAAATTTACCAAAATGATAAAATGCCCACAACTTCTTCAGAGTTGGCCTTAGAGCAATAAAGTGTCCGACTGACCCCTATTAGTTTGCCCTCCCAAACATATTCCTAGAACATACTTACCCCCTATCTCCACGCCCTAATGGGGTTGCCATACAAAATTTACAAAAATGATAAAATGCCCACAACTTCTTCAGAGTTGGCCTTAGAGCAATAAAGTGTACGACCGACCCCCATTAGTTTGCCCTCCCAAACACATTCTTAAAACATACTTACCCCCTATCTCCACGCCCTAATGGGGTTGCCATACAAAATTTACAAAAATGATAAAATGCCCACAACTTCTTCAGAGTTGGCCTTAGAGCAATAAAGTGTACGACCGACCCCCATTAGTTTGCCCTCCCAAACATATTCCTATAACATACTTACCCCCTATCTCCACGCCCTAAGGGGGTTGCCATACAAAATTTACAAAAATTATGTAAAAATGCTCACAACTTCTTTAGAGTTGGCCTTAGAGCAATAAAGTGTCCGACTGACCCCTATTAGTTTGCCCTCCCAAACATATTCCTAGAACATACTTACCCACTATCTCCACGCTCTAATGGGGTTGCCATACAAAATTTACAAAAATGATAAAATGCCCACAACTTCTTCAGAGTTGGCCTTAGAGCAATAAAGTGTACGACCGACCCCCATTAGTTTGCCCTCCCAAACACATTCTTAAAACATGCTTACCCCCTATCTCCACGCCCTAATGGGGTTGCCATACAAAATTTACAAAAATGATAAAATGCCCACAACTTCTTCAGAGTTGGCCTTAGAGCAATAAAGTGTATGACCGACCCCCATTAGTTTGCCCTCCCAAACATATTCCTATAACATACTTACCCCCTATCTCCACGCCCTAAGGGGGTTGCCATACAAAATTTACAAAAATTATGTAAAAATGCTCACAACTTCTTTAGAGTTGGCCTTAGAGCAATAAAGTGTCCGACTGACCCCTATTAGTTTGCCCTCCCAAACATATTCCTAGAACATACTTACCCACTATCTCCACGCTCTAATGGGGTTGCCATACAAAATTTACCAAAATGATAAAATGCCCACAACTTCTTCAGAGTTGGCCTTAGAGCAATAAAGTGTACGACCGACCCCTATTAGTTTCTTCGCCCAAACATATTCCTTGAGCATACTTACCCCCTATCTCCACGCCCTAATGGGGTTGCCATACAAAATTTACAAAAATTATGTAAAAATGCCCACAACTTCTTCAGAGTTGGCCTTAGAGCAATAAAGTGTACGACCGACCCCTATTAGTTTCTTCTCTCAAACATATTCCTAGAACATAGTTACCCCCTATCTCCATGTTCTAATGGGGTTGCCATACAAAATTTACAAAAATGATAAAATGCCCACAAATTCTTCACAGTTGGCCTTAGAGCAATAAAGTGTACGACCGACCCCCATTAGTTTGCCCTCCCAAACATATTCTTAGAATATACTTACCCCCTATCTCCATGCCCTAATGGGGTTGCCATACAAAATTTACAAAAATTATAAAATGCCCACAACTTCTTCACAGTTGGCCTTAGAGCAATAAAGTGTACGACCGACCCCCATTAGTTTGCCCTCCCAAACATATTCCTAGAACATACTTATCCCCTATCTCCACGCCCTAATGGGGTTGCCATACAAAATTTACAAAAATGATAAAATGCCCACAACTTCTTCAGAGTTGGCCTTAGAGCAATCAAGTGTACGACCGACCCCCATTAGTTTGCCCTCCCAAACACATTCTTAAAACATACTTACCCCCTATCTCCACGCCCTAATGGGGTTGCCATACAAAATTTACAAAATTTATGTAAAAATGCCCACAACTTCTTTAGAGTTGGCCTTAGAGTAATAAAGTGTACGACCGACCCCTATTAGTTTGCCCTCCCAAACATATTCCTAGAGCATACTTACCACCTATCTCCATGCCCTAAGGGGGTTGCCATACAAAATGTACAAAAATGATGTAAAAATGCCCATAACTTCTTCAGAGTTGGCCTTAGAGCAATAAAGTGTACGACCGACCCCTATTAGTTTCTTCTCCCCAACATATTCCTAGAACATACTTACCCCATATCTCCACGCCCTAATGGGGTTGCCCTACAAAATTTACAAAAATGATAAAATGCCCACAACTTCTTCACAGTTGGCCTTAGAGCAATAAAGTGTGCGACCGACCCCCATTAGTTTGCCCTCCCAAAGATATTCCTAGAACATACTTACCCCCTATCTCCACGCCCTAAGGGGGTTGCCATACAAAATTTACAAAAAGTATGTAAAAATGCCCACAACTTCTTTAGAGTTGGCCTTAGAGCAATAAAGTGTACGACCGACCCCCATTAGTTTGCCCTCCCAAACATATTCCTAGAATATACTTACCCTCTATCTCCACGCCCTAAGGGGGTTGCCATACAAAATTTACAAAAATGATAAAATGCCCACAACTTCTTTAGAGTTGGCCTTAGAGCCTATTTAAAAATTAGAAATATTTCATAAGAAAAAAAATGGTTAAAAATAAAAAAAGTTTGGGATTGCGAAAGGTCAATGTGAAGGGTATATAAGATTCGGCACAGCCGAATATAGTGCTCTTACTTGTTTTATTAATTCTTGATTTCATCTAGTTCCTCTTTTTAATTTTATTGCTGTTGCGTTTGTTTAAGCTAATTTTTAACTTCTGTTTCATCGTTTTTATTTCTTCTAAAATTTTATGTCTCAATTCATGGTTCTCTTCCAATTCTAAGTGATGTTTTGCTATTGCCAATCTTTTCTTTGTCCTGTTTATTACTCCTCCTCTGCTTTTGTTTAGGTTTGGAATGGGATATTTTTCATATTTTGGCTCTCGTGGTGCTTGTTTCCTTAAAATTTTTGGTTTAGGGCCTGCTGTTGGATCCTTCCACAAAGCTATCTACTGTCTCTTGGCTTCTTCATCGGCCTTCAGGCGGTAACTCTTCGTCTTGGCCTCATCAATTTGGAAGGACATCTGAGATTTTTTAAAAAGAAAAAATATATATATTTTGATGCAAGGATACCAAGTTCTAGCGTAAGCTGGTTTATGATATCCCTGGTTGCGCATTCGCTGTCTTGTAGAGTTAGCACAAAGTTGTGCTTTTTTTAGATGACTTGGCAGGATCGCCATGTTGTATGTTGAGACTTAAGATAAATTGAGCGCGAATGCTATTTTGTTCTGTTCAAATGTCAAGTCTGATTTTATTCTATAATTTTTGGTTCTTATATACTTATTTCACAAATTGCCTTCTGCAAAGGTCTTAGGTTGAGCCGCAAAAATTGTCTGTTTAATGCTGTCCTTTAAGCTTTTTTTAAATATTGTCAATGCGTATGTATCATTTGATTGCATAATTGCTTGTTTTTCCGTTTCCGTCGGACTCATGCCTAGATTCGTGATGTTTAGCTGATTCAGATCATTTATAAGATTTAGAATTCTATTTGTATATGTCTTAATGTTCATGTTGCCTTGTGTTAATGTAGATGGTGCAGTATGCACTTGTTGTATTGTCTGTGCCGCTCTGTACCGAGTTTTCAGTTCTTTTTGCAATTGTTCAAACGTAATTATTTCTATTGTACTTAGTGCCGTGCGTATAGGTGCATCTAGCTTCACACTTAGTACAAACTTGATTAATGTTCTTCTACCTTCATCAATCAGTGAGTCATGTATTAGTTGTAGCATCGTCAAAAATGGTTCAAGTTCTTTGTGTTGTCTGTTGAACGTCGGTATGGCCTTTAGTGCCAACTCCAGATTAAATGCTGCCATTTTAAGTTCGTTGCCCTGCGTAGTCTGTCCTTCCTTAGTGTCAGTACTTTGCAGTAATTGACGTTGCAAAATTAGTCTTACCTGCTCATATGCCCTATTGAAATCTATCCTAATTCCTACCACCCCCTCTTTGTCTGCTCCGTTCGCTACAAAATTTTCAAATTCAGTCTTGAGTTGGTATATTCTAGCTAGCATTTCTTTAACTGTCTTGTTTGTGTAGGGTCTACCTGTTGTTTTCTTTAAATTTCTTACTATTTTCGTTATTTTGTCATGTATTGTTTCCATCTACGTCACTACTTAGTCAAAACCAACTTATATCAGAATGTTTCTTACAATTTTACTTATTTATTAACAATAATAATTTTTTTTTCTCTTCTTTACTTACTTATTTATATATGCAAAAAAAATTTTTAAATTTAAAATTTTCAAAAATTACATCTATGTTCTCCTTCTCTTGGCTCATCCCATAGTAGGATTGGCAGGATCGCCATGTTATAAAACCTAAAAATGCTGGTGACTTGTATGGTAAATGTTCCTAATTCACCTAAAGGATTTTTGCTTATTGTGAAGGCGAGCAACGCCAAAGTGCAGATGGCTAAAGAGCCGATGTGTGTGAGAAAATAAATTAAAACACAGCTTATGAGCCGTTTTAAGTTCTAAGTTAATCTCTGCTTTATTTTCATTTTTCTTCCTCTTAAATACTTAATTTACAATATGTTATAAATTCCATTTTCAACTGTTATACTGATTGGTAGGCAATCAGATCACTTCACTATTCTGCTTTGTTACTTTTCCCATTCGGTGTACTATATCAATTTTCTTGCACAAATGCATATTACTGTAACTGGGTCACCAATTATTAATTTAAATTGTGATATTCATTGGTGCAAGTGTCAAGTGTCTACCAATTTCAATGTTTGGTATGTGTATGTCGGGTAGGTTATTAATTCAGTTGTTTGCATGAATTGTTATGCATGTACACTACACCTTTGCCCTTAAGAGAAAATTTGGGGTTTGAGTTTTCTTTCGAAAAGAAAAATGAAGCAATGAATTTTCTAAAATCGCCTTGAATCGCTTAGGATTTTTCACATGTAGAACAAGTATTTAATCCTCGCTCGATACAGTACACGCCCGCAGATGAGATTCAACATCATTGTTTCGCGGACGCAGCCAAGGCGGCCTTTTGCGCCGTAAATTATATTAGAACCAGTAACACAATTCAAAATACCTTTGTTAGCATGTCGATAGCTAAAAGCAAGGTCACCCCTATTCAAACAGTCTCTTCTACGTTTAGAACGATATGGTGCGGCTCTTCTTGTTAATCTCGTAAATCATGTTATTTCAAATAAAGTTTCCAAAATTCACAGTTTAGTGCCTATTGCAGCACGGCATTACGTACCAACACCTGATAACCCAGCAGATCTTGGAGCACGTGGCTGTAAGCCCCAAGATCTTGCACAGAGCTTTCTCTGGTGGAACGGACCATTTTGGCTTACCGGATCTTTGGCAGAATGGCCCAAGATAAATCCCCTAGAACCTTTCTGATTCCTAAAGGAGCCAGTCATTACAGAACATAGAAATTTTTAATAGATTTTAATCCTATAGCAAAGCTCTATGAGTTGCATGCTATGTTTCTAGATTTATTCCAAGATGCAAAAAAAATATTAGGCTGGGAACTCAAAATGTAACGCAAGCGGAGATGAAAATGGCAAAATTACGACTAATTAGAATGGTTCAGGAAGCCATTTATTGTGAGAAATGCAAATGTTTACGAACCAACCAGCCTCTACATAATAAGAGTTCTCTTAAATCTTTGAATCCCTTTCAGAATATTATTAATAATATTTTATTTTTAAACTAAGGCCTGGATTAAAAAGCATAATTCGAAACTGTAAAACTTGCGTTATCTATAAACAGTAACCAGGTTCACAGATCATGGCACCTCTACCGCCCGAAAGGTGGAATTTGTCAGCCCTCTTTCAAACGACCGCAGTTGATTTCGCTGGACCTTTTTTAACTGAAAGTCTCTCCCTTACGCAAGACTACGAATAGTAAGGGAAATGCTTGCATTTTTGTTTGCTTAAGTACAAAAGCAGTACATTTTGAAGCTGTAAGGAACCTTTTCTCTTGGGGACGGCTCAATCTTGTCCAGGGTTCCTACACTAATTTAATTAATAACACCGATATTCTTTTATTTCACAATTGTTCTTTATTGATTTCTTTTCGGGTTTTTGTAGTTCACTGAAAACACTCTTTTACCTTTCGCTGACGTGGGCCTCATCCAAACGGTCTCCTCTCCAACCGGCTCCTATTCTCAGGGATGCCTTGGATGTAATCCTAGGCCTACGCTTCACCCTATTATCTCCAAGTGCTTACTTCGAAGAGATACTTGTTTTAGCCCTTAGTCAGTGCCTATTCTCAGAAATGCCTTGGATGTAATCCTAGGCCTACGTTGATCCTCAAATCTTCGAGTGTTACATCCAGGAGCTAATTATCTTGGCCGTACCCTAAATTTTTTGTCCACGGAATGTAATTCCTGGGAAGGACGTAATCCTTCGTCCTACTGATTGTAAATCAGCGCCTAACTCAAGTCTCCAAGAATTTGGTGTTACAAAATTCTAGCTCACTATCTAATTTTGTTGTTACTACGTCAGTTTTCTTACACCTCACTATCACAAGAGAGCGAATTTGATATTCTGCACTTCTTTTATACTGGCTAAACAAATGTTGCATTGCAGCGGCAACACTCAGCTTTGCTGATATTTCGTTGTTTGTTTGTTGTATATGATGATCGGTTGGTTGGTTGTGTCTCCGCGCTGTTTGCTGATGTTTCATTGTTTGTCTGTTGTGTTTGATGATCGGTTGGTAGGTCGTGTCTCTCCGCGTTGTTTGCTGACATTTCGTTGTTTGTTTGTTGTTTTTGATGATCGGTTGGTTGGTTGTGTCTCTCCGCGCTGTTTGCTGATGTTTCGTTGTTTGTCTGTTGTGGTTGATGATCGGTTGGTTGTTTGTTTAGTTGCTGCCGTCATCTCTGCTAGGTTTCCATCCTCTCTGCTACTGCCTTGTTACTAGCATTAACCCTTCTTTTGGGTTGAGTTGCTTCTGAAATTAAATAAAAATGTTGGCCTCCTTGATGGATGTAATCCATCACCCCCAGAAAAACCCTCCTGCTCAAAATTTCTTTTATTTATATATATTTTTTTTCTTGTATTTAATTTACTTTTTTTTATTTCCATTTTATATATTTCTAAATATTATTTTGTGTGGCCGCAAATTCCCAGAATTTGTGCATCCTTACAAAGCGTGCTCCGATTTGACGTCAGTGGCATTTCAAGCGGCATTTTCTCACTTCGTCGGGAGGAGGGGCTGCCGCAAAATATTACATCAGATAATGGAGGAAACTTTCTAGGGGCAAGCCGACTTCTCGAACCCATTTTACACATTTGTACAAACATCGGCTCAATACATCTCAGAGAAATACATAACTCATGGATTTTACTGCAAATTAATGCCACCGCACGCGCCACATATGGGCGGCTTAGAGGAAGTTGCAGTCAAAAAGAGTTTCAAATGTCATTTTAAGCGTATTGCACTAGTTCAAAAATTTCATTTTGAAGAATTCTAAACTGTTTTGGCTCGTATCGAAGGCCTACTTAACTTTTGGCCAGTCTCTGCTTTATCCAAAGGTACATAAGATTTGCGGCACTAACTCCCGAACACTTTCTTCGAAGATATATCATAGATGAGAAAAGCTAAAAGCCATCCACCACCAATTTGCCATACGGTGGAAGAAGGATTACCTCAAGTCACTACATAAGCGCTACAAATGGTAAAACTCCGCACTTAACCTGCAAGCTGGAGATCTTGTGGTGGTGATAGATGATTTACAGCCACTTCACGAGTGGCGAATGGGCCGTATTGGGAAAACTGTTTAAAGTTCCGATGAAAATACTCATATCGCAGAGGTACGAACATCCTTCGGAGTTGTGACAAGAACCATAGTAAAACTATGCTATCTTACGAGATGAAAGCAACCGCGAGAAATAGGTTTGTTTTACTTACTTCAATAAGTAAGTATATTATCTCACAATCCGAAAAATCGCAACACATTTAACCAATTTTAACTTTCTCTAAGAATGCCTATGAGTTTTAACTTTATTTTTTTTTTGTTTTTTTTACCACCTTTCCTTCCAGACCCAATCATAGATGGAAAACAACACGCAGAAAACGTAGTCCCTGCAAACCAAACCGCAAAAACAAGCGCTCTTAAAGATATCGTGACTCAACGATGTTCAAGTGCATGGCATGCAACCATTACCAACCGTCTCCGTCTTTCTTAAGAATGAAAGTCTCGAACAGGAATAAATCGCCGACAAATACCATTATTGATCCAACTGCTTAGCAAAGAGCCACTATATTTGGGCGTGTTGTTCAATGCAGACTCGCTGACGCACTCTGGCGCCTTTTCCTAGCACCTCACAGTGGTCCAAATTCTCAACCTAGTCGGAACTTAATACTTTGTTTGATAATAAGTTGTTATAAGTTATTTATTTAACTTCTGTTTCAGGCTTGCTTTCTTGTTTTAAACACAAGTAATTGCAGTTTTGTTTTTCTGTTAATAGCTCAGTTGATATTTAGTGCCACAATTAAAGTTGCCGTGAAAAAATAAAAACAAAGTTTTTAAAATATTTTTTGCTGAAACTAATTTAACAAAGGTAGGAAAAAGTTTTACTATTTTTATATTTCAAATAAAATGTTTTGTTTAGAAAAAAATGCAGTTTTGGAAGAGTGTGTCTTATATGTAAACATTTTGTTCAATGTTTAAATTCAATTAGAGTTTTAAATGGGAATTTATAAAACTTTAGTTCTGGTATTTGTGTTTATGTAATCTGTATGATTGTAGCTTGTAAATTTTTTTCAAAATTAGCTGACAGTTTTTGCCTAAATGCTTGTTATTTGGTTTACAGTTTAAAATGTCCATTACTAAGAGGGAACTATTTGATGCTTGGTATAGTGAAAAACAACAAAATAAGAAACTCAATGCTGTTGTATCATATGTGTTTGCTAAGATCGGGCTTCAGAATAATGACACGGATAGCTATTGCAAACAAGTGAAGCAATCTGTTCGAACGTTTGTATGGCTTCTGGCTAAAAAGTGGCCTTAAGCTAATCGAACAAAGCTAGCTTTCGAGGCTGCAAATATTGGCTAGATGGGAATTTTGTCATTCCAATTAAGCCTTCTTCAAAATCTCAGGATGACGTATTACTGGATCGGTCATCGACATTAAACTATGGCAGACCTTCTAAAGAATTCTTAGATAAAAGTGAAAAAGGAAAGCAAAAGAGAGTTGCACCCTTATTGGAGGCTTGGTCCCCAGAAGAACTGACATATGCTGCTGAAACAAGTCTCTATAAGTATGGAAAAGGAAATGCTACGGGCATTGTCAAAAACGTAGACTCTTCTCCGTCAAGAGCAGTAAAAATGAAAAAAAAAATATTGAGCTTTTCTCGAAAGTACCATTATCATACACAAATGAGGAGGCGTTAGTTTTATATATCGATGGTGGATACACAAGAAACGCTTATAGTCTTTTGCGTGCAGGTGCTAAACACCATAACGCTGATACCTACCCTTCATACCATAAACTTTTGGCTACGAATATGGAATGCTATCCAAATGATGGCATCAAAATTTCTGAAATATCGACGGAAGTATCTTTGCAAAGCTTAGTAGATCACACTGCAAAAAGACTTTTAAAGCAGCAAAGAGAAGTTTTACAACAGTGTAAATCTAAAGAGTTTATTTTGTCCTATAAATCGGGATGCGATGGTAGCAGTGGGCATTCGCGGTTTAAGCAAGGTTTTAGTGATAGCGATACTGATGGAATGGATGAACATTTGTTTGCAGTTTGTTTGGTACCTCTGTAGCTTAAAGAAGGTAATAAACTTATTTGGCAGAATCCACGCCCATCTTCCACAAGTTTTTGCAGGCCAATCAAAATATATTTGAAAAAGAAAGCAACGTAAATAGCTGAGATAGTCCCAACGCAAATCTCTGAAAATGCCAAAGAAATTAATATCATCCATAAATTTATTTGAAAATTATAGGTGGAAAAATCCTCTCAATCTCGCGGGTTCCTCTTCTCAACGTTGTGGTATTTGTGAAGCTTGGCCTACTATAATGAATTACTTAAGGGCAGTTGAAAAATTACAACCTAAGGAAAGCCTTTTTGTGTACGGCCTATCGACATTGCATGCATGGATACGGTTGAATGCATCCTTAATATAGCTTACAAACTTGATACTAAAAAATGGCAAGCTAGAGGGGATTTTGATAAAGCTATGCAGAAGGAAACTAAGACAAAAATTACTGATCGCCTAAGAAAAGAGATGGGTTTGTTTGTTGATATTCCCAAACCAGGATTTGGAATAAGAAATGACGGGAATACACCTAGAAGATTCTTCCAGCAACCAACTCTTGCTTCATCAATAACGAATATTGATGAGGATTTTATAAAGAGATTTGGTGTAATTTTAAACACAATGGCATGCGGCTTTGCTATTAACGTGAATGCATTTCGTACGTATGCCATGCAAAACTATATATACAATTGAATTCATGGTATTACTTGCCATCGAGTGTTTACAAAGTCCTCATTCATGGTGCAGATATTATCCAGTATGCAGCACTTCCTATAGGAATGTTGTCGGAAGAAGCATTGGAATCTCGAAACAAAGACTTCGGAAACATACGAGAAAGTCACACCCGAAAAATGTCGCGCGAAAAAACAAAGCATGATCTTTTTTACTATCTCCTCTTGTCTTCAGATCCTCTTATTTCTTCTTTTTCAACAAAGGCTTTGATTCATTCTCGCAGTACAGAGCCTTTTGCCGAAGAAGTTATCGGGTTACTTTTAGATGCTTCTATACCAGAGTCATTCCTCAATTCAGAAAGTGAATCTGATGAAAGAAAGCATGTTGTCTTTATCGATTTTTTGTATTTGTTCGCCAAAGGCCGTTGTTTTTTGAATAATTTTTATTTGTCTTATATTTGCCTTTACATTTCACTTGCCTTGAATATTCAATTAAATTAGTATTCATATTTCATTAAATTTAAAACATTATTTACTTTTATAGCTTTTAAAAATATAGATTACTATTTGTGATAAAACTTCGAAATTTTAGATCAATAAATAAATAATGTTTTACGTAAATACAGGTTTATTATTTGTTTTTATTATGTAACAAAAAATCTACCACGCCCATTTTGCAGATTACGCCAATTTTTTTGGTGAGTATTCTTATTGCTAAATCTATGAACGTGCAAAGTTTTATGTCAATGCGGCTTTTCAAAAGCGAGTTATGACTTTCTTCCGGCTAGTTTAGGCATTTGGACCACTGTGCACCTGTGGCAAAAATACAAAATTTCATGACAAAATGGCCAAAAACTGTCTCGCCCATATTTTCTGAGCATATTTGCTTCATAATACTTTAAATATTTTAACTAAGTTTGGCGACCACATTTTTGCCGCTGTAGGTGAAATAAGAAGAAAACTGTTACCGTTCTCATTTTTAAAGTATGTATGTAACAAAGATGAGTGAAAAATGTGTAATGAAATCAAAAATGTTTTCCAAAATTTTTTTCACTGCAGCAATTTTAGTGTAAAATAAAGTTACTTGTTACATATTTTTATTGTTTCTCGGTAAAGAATAAACAATATTTTGCTCTGCCAATCAGGTAGGCAAAACTATTGAATTTTTTTTATTTATATAAATTTAAAAATACTGTATAAATTAAACCGCGATTTTGTAATGCAGCCAGTTAAGTCTTTACTCTGTAAAACTACTGATCAGTAACAGAACTTACAAAATTTTGTTTTCAAGTGCGAGAATGTCATTTACCAATTTGGAATTGTTTGGGTTATTCAGAAACTCAGATAGTGAAAACGCTTTAAAATTGGCTATTGTGGAAAAACTACACGATTTACTAGAATACCACAAAATGGATTTTCAAAGAAAAATTCACTTTGTTTCTTAACAATTAAGAAAAAAAATGCCTCGCACCGCACGAAAAAAGTATTTATGAAAAACAACCCAGACTGGCTAAATGGGGTTACAACTTTTTAAAACATCGAAGAACCGCATACATCCTCTGACAGCAAAAGAGGTAGACCTACAAAAACTATTAACGGGTGTTTTGAGTGCACAAAAAAAGGAAACTTGAAAATGCCACATAAGATATATCTAAATCGCATCTTTCAGAAGCATTATGTCTTAAGTTTGTAAAAGATAAAGATAAATCAAGGTCCGACATTACAAAAGCTGTGGTGCTTCCGAGCCCAGCTCGTCTGCAACAAGATCAAAGGAAGTATTTCTACTCCACCAAATGCCTTACCCACAAAGTATAATATGGAAGAAGCCTTAGCGTTGTTTATGGAATTGGGATTGTCAAAGGAAAAATATTCTATTTTTACAAAGCTCTTTGAAAAATCATAATGTGAACATTCTTCCTGGATACAAAAAGGATACATCTCCCAAAAAAGAAGCAGGGCCATCTAATTTAAAAGTTCCTGAAGTATCGGTAGAGGTAAAACTGCAAGATTTAATGGATCATACAGTCAAACGCCTTATTCAAAGTTTGCCTGGGGGCTTATTCTGAATTGCGATGCGATAGTCAATGCGATCCGAAAACATGTAAATGCGAATGATTGGTATTCTATGTTACGATGTTCGGAAAGAATGTAATTGTATACGCATTTCAATGCAAAAGGGCGACAAGCCGGTGTTAAGTTGGTATTGTGTAATGCGAAAAGAAATGTCAAATGTACAGCAAATTTGCAAAATTTATTCGACAGCTAAACCTCAGAGGCAAAGCACAAAAATGTTGGTAAATTTAATTTTTATACATTCAATCTTAAAATTATACAATTAAATTATTTAATATGGTGTAGTATATTCCAAAAAATTTATAAACAATGGAGTTTTTTCAGGGATAAAGTTGTAAAACCACGAAATACAGCCATTATATCAATAATGGTGGAATTTATGAATAATCACAGCCAACTTGCCAAAGGTCATTTAAATTCCGCAAATGCTTTGTGGCAAACAGTAGCCAAAGAATTATATACAAGTGCTCCGACATATAGGTACGAATGCTTCTTCATTTAATCTAATATTTTATATAAAGCTAGAAAAAGAATTTTTGTACGTAAGTAAACACTTATATGAAAAAAAGTTCAAAGTTTTTTTTGAAAATGATGAGGTAACATCCCGAATTACTGGAACGACAATAATATATTAAAAAGGTTAGGAGTTATCCTAGATGTTATTAACTCTACCGAAATGGTAAATGGCCCAAAGTTTGATGATTATGCATCAAAAACTGCTTAGTACCGAACAAAGAGTGCTGATGAGGAGTTTGTAGCGGGCTCTGAAAATGCATACCACTCGGCTGGTGTCGGGAAACTAAAACTTTTTCCAAATATTTCTTCAATGAAAATCTTATCACAATAAACTTGAACCAATTAGCCTGTTAAATTATAAAGGAAATTTTAGAAATAAAAATTGTTCAAAATACGCTTAAAATAAATATGTAAACAAATTTTATATTAGTTTAACATGTTATATTAGAGTGTTGTTTTCTAAACTTTTGGATTTAAACAATGTGTATTGCAAAGCGGTAAACTAGTAACTAAATATAAATTTACTTAGATTTAAATATTACAAATATATGAAAATGTGTATTTGCGATGCAAATAAAAAACTTATATAAAATAAACATGTTAACATTAACTTTTAACGCAACTTTTAGAACACCCTGTACCCCTAGAAGTATTTTGTAAACATTATTTTGAAACATAAATAGTCTTTTGTTGTGATTTTTGCAACGAAAAAAGTCAAAAGGCGCCACAGTGCGACGGTGCGATGACCTTCACCACACGCTGCTACATCCGGAACCACGTCGCAATTCAAAAAGATATAAAAACAGAACTAGGCGCAAACACCAAACCCAAGCAACCACACAGGTTTTATCTTAACCAAAACCAACACTGTCCGCAACGCCAGATGCCATGGTCATTGTTTAAGCTATTCGTTCCTTGGCCCACGTTCTTTGCCTCAACGAAACTCGTCAACACACTGCTCAAATTTAAGGCCCGCACTTCTGTGATCAACCTGCGTAGGAGATAAGAAAGGGTTGCCTAGGAGTGGCTGTAAAATGAAACTCGCTTCTAGAATTAATTCGATTGTAGGGGTGTTTGGGGAAAATAGAGTAGTATTTAGAATACTTTGAATTCAGTTTATTACAAAATGGTACGTATGTATATGTATAGATATATAAGTATATGAAAGGGATACATACGTACCTATACATATAGTACTGATATTTTAATGAGCGGTTATACTTTACGATAGAAGTATAAGCGAGGTGGTATTTTCTGTCCTGTAGCCAATAACAAAGTGTCGGTTTTTATTCCTGTTTAAGACTTGAGAGCCTCGGTTTCACGAACAAGAAAAAAATATAAAAATTGGCAAGTTTAGATACACGAGTACTTGCAAATTTCACGGGTTAGACAGAATGGGGACATTTTCAATATGTTGGCAGCTTCTTCAGATGAAAACATGTGATGCCGGTGCGAACGTAACCGTCAACGGCGGCTGTTATCGTGCCATGATAACCGACTATTTGATGCCTGAAATTGAAGCTAGTGATCTCGGCGACATTTGGTTTCAGCAAGACGGCGCATATAGGGGTATTTTGCAATTCTAGCCGGACATTACTTTTAATTTTTACAATAAAGCTTCTTAAAAATTACTGAGTGCTCCTAGATTGATGAAAGTTGGCAGAAGCATGTATAATGAAAATCGAACCAAGGGGGAAAAGGTTCCCCTTAGAAGAACTAATACCACCTCCGAAAAATTAAATTTTTTTTAAGTTTTCATACTATTTTTAGGCAAATGCAACTTTATGCCCTAAACACAACTAAAACGAACGCCGAATTTTTCGTTGCGAATATTCGTCTTAAAAAATAAAACACATTTGTGTATATGAAAATGCACACAAACAGTGCGTCGACTAAAATTCGTCATGCGTAATAAACTGCGATAGGTTTATTTCTATTTCTTACGCAGACGAACGACGAATAATTTGGCACAGTGACCATTTTTCTTTTATTTTGTTATAAAATAATGTTATTTTATACTTTAAGAATAATTTTCACTTTTTATTTGTTGCATTAAATACAATTAGTGTCTTTTTTTAAGTGTTGTATTTATATATTTTTTAAATAGTTTTTTTTTATTATTATTTTTTTCAAATAGTGCTTCTTTTTTAAGAAATATGGTCTCTCTATCACAGCTGTTTTATTTGTTCTAAATGTGTTTCACTTAACGAATTAACAGACGAATTCGTCGTGTAGTGCGAAGTTCGTCGTTCGTCCCAATTGTGTTTAGAGCATTAAACGTAAGCGAAAGCTAAAAAAATCTACACTTGGACAGTGTCGTCCACTCCCCTTTCCTGGGCGGCGGCATAAAGTAAAATTTGCAAAAATAATGTACATATATATTAAAAATAATGGATAACTTACGCCCAAATACTATAAAAGTAAAATTTTTAAGCTTTTATGGGTAGGGGCAGAATTGTCCCCAAACCCCACCCACCGAAACGGACCTGTACAAAAAAATTTTTTAATTATATATTGCTTATTTTTTACAAAAAAATTATTCTTAAGCTTGTTTGTCGCTTTTTTGTAATTTCATGTATTAATTTTTTTACAATCATATTTTTATACCAAATCGATTTTAATAAAACCACCACATATATGTAAGTATAAACAAAATGAGTCTAAAATAATAAAATATTTTATTTACTCGTCAACTAACATTTCTTTAACTACATCATCTAGTTCTAAAAAATGTTTGTGAGGTTGACGTCTTATACTACTTATGTACGAATCAGATGATGCAAGCAAATGATGCAAAACATCAGTATTATTTGAAGTTCTATTGCACTTTCTAGAAACCTTTAACCTATACTTCCTGTTTTTTTATTACGAGCTTCTCCTGCTTCCTCGGAGAGATTACCAATAGGAAGAACTGCTTCATCAAATATCTCCTTTCCATGTATCAGTATTTTTTAGACAGTTACAAGCATGTAGTGCCAGTTATATTTTTTTCACAAATAGCTCAGCCGTATCCCACGAAAATTGTTGAAACCTTACAGTATCAATTTTCTGGCCACATGTTATTATCTGAAGGAAAATTCGGAAGCGATCTATAAGTTCTTCATTTACACCTGCTACATCAGCAACAAAAACAGGGTTGAGAAAGAAACGCCTTGAGGTATTGTCACCGTTTGAAGAGCCAGGACCTTGTTGTACAGCATCAACTCGCAAGCTCATTCGTTCTTTAAATGCCGCCTGAACTCGATTTTTGTTTTCTTGTTTAAAAACTTTGTTTTTTTCTTCGATCGCAGACCACTTTTTGAAAGGTATGTTATAAGCTACATGGAGTATACACTTTTTTAGTTTTATTTGAGAGTTTTATGATAAAATGCCCAATTTACAAGCCTAACTATCAATTTTCTTTGTGTCCAAATCGTTCATTTCTGAAAGTTTTGCTTTACAAATATCACATACAGCTGCTGAAGCAGTATTTGTAACGGACTGAACCGTTTTGCCATCTAGCATTGTGAACACTAAATTGTGTCTTACACTTATTTATTTGCCGCATACTACAACATTCGTTTTCTCCAAAGCAGCAATATCGGACTTCACGTTCTCAACAACCACTAAAACTTTTTTTCTTTAGTGAATTTAGCGAAAATTGGACGACCGTACCTTGTTGATGATGGACTTTTATTACGCCAGTATTCGTTTTCAGTGTTTGATTTTAAACTTAAAGGTATTATCGAAGCTAATAGCAGACTCCTACCGCTTGCATCAGTTGGCAAACATTGATTGTACTATGCATTATCAGAAGATCCATCGCAATCCAACTTCGACGTAAGAGTGTATTTTAACTTTTGCATATTACTTTTTACGCGCGAAAAACTTTCAAAAAGATGCTTTATTGTGTGATCCATCAAACTTTGCAAGCTTACAGAAGCTTCATTTTCTGATACGCGGACTTCATTGGGACAAAATTTTTTTTCTCATATCCCTCCTTTTGCAAAATATATTTTGTTCTCTCATACTGATTATTTGTTAACTCTGCATCCAACATTAACTTTAGCGCAGTTGACGAAGGAATATATGGTTGTGATTAATTTATTGCTCTCGTTACTGTACTTGGCATTAGAAGTTGTTCTTGGGTATACTGGAATGCTATATCAGCAGCTTCGTACCTTTTACAACGTCCTTTGCAATCACCGAATTCCTTAACCGGCCTTCCCTTTCTCTTTGAAAAACTAGGTTGATCATCAGCAAATCATACTTTAAATACATTTGTATATCTAAAAAAAATGTTGTGGCATTTAAAATTTACAATAAGTGATCTTTGTTTCAGAGTTCATTTTTTAGCCAAGCACAATTCTTCTTAAAAATATGAATTTTTATACCCTTCACATAGTGATAGGGTATATATCACTTTGTCATTCCGTTTGTAATTTCTTTATTATTCATTTGCGACCCCATAAAGTATATATATTCTGGATCCTTATAGATAGGGAAGCCGATTTAGCGTTGTCCGTCTGTCCGTCTGTTGAAATCAAGTTTCCGGAGTCAAATAAAAGATACAGACCAGTTAATGGTGTCAAACGATCAGAAATATCCCGCTAACAATCGCTATTTAAAATCAGCAAAATCGGTTCACTATTGACCGAGATATAAGCGAAAACCCAGAGTAACCCATTTTTTTCAGGACAAAATCCGTGCATATATCCCTATATATCTCAGTAAGTATAGTTACTCTTGCCACAAAACTTGGCACGGATACTCCTAAAGAAGGGACCTAAATAATGGAAAAATTTTTTTCAGATAGGACCAGGGGAAGGGGTATTTTTCCTACAATTGCACAAATGTAGTAAAATATTTTATGCGCTATATCTCGGAAACTATAACAGCTATCGACTTAAAATGTTATACAAAAAGTAATTGTACGCAAATATCTACACTTTACAGAAAAAATTTTTTGAGTGGGGGCAAAAAAAGGGGTAGCTCCCATACAAATCGACAATTGTTATAAAATATTCGATACGCTATATCTCGGAAACTATAACAGATATCGAAATGAAATGTCCTACAAAAAGTAATTGTACGCAAAGATCTACACTTTAAAGAAAAAATTTTTTGAGTGGGGGCAAAAAAAGGGGTAGCTCCCATACAAATCGACAATTGTTATAAAATATTCGATACGCTATATCTCGGAAACTATAACAGATATCGAAATGAAATGTTCTACAAAAAGTAATTGAGCAAGAAGGCCTACGCTATAAAGAAAAAAATTTTTTGAGTGGGGGCAAAAAAAGGGGTAGCTCCCATACAAATCGACAATTATTATAAAATATTCGATACGCTATATCTCGTAAACTATAACAGCTATCGACTTAAAATGTTCCACAAAAAGTAATTGTACGCAAAGACCTACACTTTAAAGAAAAACATTTTTTAGTGGGGGCAAAAAAAGGGGTAGCTCCCATACAAATCGACAATTGTTATAAAATATTCGATACGCTATATCTCGGAAACTATAACAGATATCGAAATGAAATGTCCTACAAAAAGTAATTGTACGCAAAGATCTACACTTTAAAGAAAAAATTTTTTGAGTGGGGGCAAAAAAAGGGGTAGCTCCCATACAAATCGACAATTGTTATAAAATATTCGATACGCTATATCTCGTAAACTATAACAGCTATCGACTTAAAATGTTCCACAAAAAGTAATTGTACGCAAAGACCTACACTTTAAAGAAAAAAATTTTTTAGTGGGGGCAAAAAAAGGGGTAGCTCCCATACAAATCGACAATTGTTATAAAATATTCGATACGCTATATCTCGGAAACTATAACAGATATCGAAATGAAATGTCCTACAAAAAGTAATTGTACGCAAAGATCTACACTTTAAAGAAAAAATTTTTTGAGTGGGGGCAAAAAAAGGGGTAGCTCCCATACAAATCGACAATTATTATTAAATATTCGATACGCTATATCTCGGAAACTATAACAGATATCCACATCAAATGTTCTACAAAAAGTAATTGGAACACAAGGCCTACGCTCTGAAGAAAAAAATTTTCGGATGGGGGGTGAAGAAGGGGTAGCTCCCATACAAATTAACAATTTTTATAAAATGTTCGATACGCTACTTCTGAAACTCTATTACAGATATCGACTTCAAATATTCTACAAAAAGTAATAATCAAATAATTCATACATTTTGGAGAAAAAGTTGGAGAAGAGCAGGGGGACTAGAACATTTAACAAGTTTTATTAACCTTTAAATATGAATAATGTCGAAAACTTTTAAAACTCTCGAACTCAAATCTTCTTCATCTATTTCTATTATTCATACGAACGTTAAAATTTTTTTATTTTTTCTATGAACTTTAAAACTCGCACAAGGTTTTTTATTATATTGTTTGCAGTACAAAATTACTCGGCTGGGTATATTTAAAGACCAATGTGAAGGGTATATAAGATTCGGCACAGCCGAATATAGCGCTCTTACTTGTTTTAAACGATTTCTTCCAGCGTTCATAAAAATTACTGAGAAATCGCTTCTGATTTTTTTCACTATTTCGATTTTATTAATCGTAAGCACTGGTCTCTTTGCTTTAATAAAATCAGTTAATACGTCAACATTATTACCGCAATTAATAATTTCCTTACACCATTTGCTATATGATACAGAAACTGAACTCATTTTAATATTTTTTTCCAAGGAAAACTGCAAATACCGAATTTTATAAAGGGGGAAAAAGTTCCCCTTAGAAGAACTAATACCACCTTTGAAAAATTAAATTTTTTAAAGTTTTCAATATTATTTTTGGGCAAATGCAACTTTAAACGTAAGCGAAAGCTAAAAAAATCTACACTTGGACAGTGTCGTCCTCTCCCCTTTCCTGGGCGGCGGCATAAAGTAAAATTTGCAAAACTAATGTATATATTAAAAATAATGGATTACTTACGCCCAAATGCTATAAAAGTAAAATTTTTAAGCTTTTATGGGTAGGAGCAGAATTGCCCCCAAACCCCACCCACCGAAACGGACCTGTACAAAAAAAAATTTTTTTATATTTTGCTTATTTTTTTCAAAAAAATTATTTTTAAGCTTATTTGTCGCTTTTTCTAATTTAATGTATTAAATTTATCTGAAAATAAGTAATTTATATATAACAAAAACTTATTTACAGAAGTAAAAAGTAATTTAAAGTTTGAAAACAAAAACTAATTTAATTAAAAAAATATCCTTTTGCACTAAGAACAGGAGTGCTACTGTTCTTCTTCGTCTGTTTCTTCAAAGACCTCTTCTGAATCTGAATCCTCTTGAAAATCAAGTACAGGGAGCAACATTAAAGAAACTTCTTCCTTCTTTCTTTTGAAAGTTCACACAATTTTCTACCTAAAAACCGCAATTTCTTTTTAACAAATTTATCTTTACATTCCCGTTTTATTTGTAATAGCTCTAGTCCTGTATAAACTTTTTCCATTTTACTCTCATAGTTTCAAAAGGGTTCTGAAAACAATTTCGTGCAATAACCACAATATGGATACACCAAAAAAATTAGTACTTGAAGCCCATTTTTGTTTCTCTTTAAAGAATAATTTTGTTTTAACACTTTTCAAAGATTTTAAAGACAGGTATAATAATTTTGTTGCATAAAATAGCGTCATTAAGAAAGCTGTCGCAGAGGTATACATTACCAATTTAGGGGTGAGTAAAAACTACTACCTCGCACATTTCTTTTTATACATGCATTGTTAGTGTAAAACCCAATTTAACCTGTTAAAAATCAATTTTTATTTATCTGTAACAATTAAAATAAATAACGTTAAAAAAACAATTAATTATCAATTTTTTTTTTGACCCACAAAAAAGTTTCTTACTCATATGTAAACACACAAGATAAGAAAAAAAAGTGAAATTTTCAAAAATTCGCCAAAAAAAAATGCGCAACGTTTTCTTTTTTCGTCTAAAAGTAGAAATTTCAGGTTTTATTCTGATGAAAAAGATTTTTAGGATAATGACTGCCATCAGTTTTTAAAACCTTTTGGTTTTATGTTTTTTAATCAAAAAGTGAACAAAAAAACCTCTTTATTTTATTTCGAAGGAATTGTTTTTAAATTAAACTTTAAATAAAAAAAAACAAGTAAGAGCGCTATATTCGGCTGTGCCGAATCTTATATACCTTTCACATTGACCTTTCGCAATCCCAAACTTTTTTTATTTTTAACCATTTTTTTACTTATGAAATATTTCTAATTTTTAAATAGGCTCTAAGGCCAACTCTAAAGATGTAGGAGATTTTTGGTAGTTTACCAAGTTTTTTATTCTGACTCCACTTGGCCAGAATTTATTAAAACACTTTTGTTTATTTTCAGTTTAAATTCATTATTTAATTTATTTATTAATTAGAAATTCATTTTACTTTATTTTATTTTTCTTAATTTTAATTTAGATTTTAATTATTTTAATTTAGTTGAGAACATATTAAAACACTTCTACTCGATTCAATAACTTTAACAAAACTCTTAATTGTTTCTGCCTCTTGCAGAAACATCAACTTATTTTTAGACATTTAGGCAATGTTAAGATATATATACATATTTACATACATACATGCAGACGTACAAGCATAAGCAATGAGCTGATTTTGTACCTGCAGTTACACTTGTTGTTGGCACAAAAACTTTTATTTATTCTGCCGTTAAATGTACGTAAATATGTATGAATGTTTGTTGTATGCACTTGCATATGAACATTTTTGGGAATGTTTTAAAGTTTAACAGTTAGATCAACTTTAATAATTTTGTAAACAAATGAAAACATAAAAGAAATAAAGATAAATAGAATATGTGTACATACTTATTTAAATACAATTATTAGGGTTTGCAGTTGATGCAATTTTAAATAACCGTTTGGGGAAAAAATCCCAAACATTCTCCCCCGCGAAGAACAGTGGTTCTTAGGTAGTAGATATTGGGTTATCTTCATTATAGACCTCATTGGAAGGCAAAAAGCAAATTTTAGTTATAGGGCGCTTGATGTACTTGCCGTTGCAGAAAAGCGTAACTACTCGTACTAGTCCATCTATACCGGGATGTAATTCTTCGACTTTGGCAGGTGGCCATTAATCTGGTGCACTTCGTACACATATACAAAAGAAGACAGATAAAGCCCTTAGAGGTTGCTGCGGGTTGCAGAGATGAAGTTTTTAAAGAAATAGGACCAGCATAGTCTAGCCCACTATGCTTAAAAGATCGAGTTGGTTGCAGTCGGACAGCTGGTAGATTACCCATGAGCTGTTGACATAATTGTGCTTTGTACTTAAAACAAACGGTGCATTCACGTTGAACTCGTTTAGCTAGGTTGCGAGCTGAAACGACCCAGTATTTTTGAGCCACAGAAGACTGCATATGCTGTAGGCCAACGTGAAGAGTTTTTGATTGTGCATCTAAAAATATAAAAAAAGAAAGGGGATTTTGTTTCGATAACAAAATCGGATATTTAGTGTTGTAGGTAGAGTTGAATTCGATAATCGACCTCCTACTCGTAGAATCCCATATTCATCCAGAAAGGGGGATAATTTTGCAATGTTGCTTCGATTGGAAACCCTGTGTTCCAATTGTAGTGTTTCAATTTCTTCTTGAAAAGAAACAGCTTGTGTAAGTTTGAAGAGTAAATTGAGTGACGACGCTAATTCTGTTGTTTTTAGAAAACCAACTTCTCTGTTGCTTCGCTGCAGTTTGATGTTGTTGTAAAAACGGAATACATAGAACGTCACACGTATCAATTTGGATAGCCTTGAAAATCTAATTGTTATTTTTAGATATGTTGCATTAGTTGTTTTTGTTAGATGAACAGCAACATTGTTGTTAACAAGTTTTTCATGAAATGTTTCAGTAGGGAAGGAAGGCCAGGATTCAGGTGTGTATTGAAGCCAAGGTGGGCCTTTCCACCAGAGATTGTGATTGACCAGTTGTTCAGGCATGATACCCCTAGACGCACAGTCTGCAGGGTTGTCTTTTGTAGGAACGTATTTCCAGCTATAAACATCTGTAAGACGTTGAATTTTTTCTACTCGGTTCGCCACATAAACTTCTAAGCGCGTTGATTTGGTTTTTAACCACGATAGAACTATGGTACTATCTGTCCAGTGGATGGTTTTGCCAATATTGTAATCTACGCTGGCTTTGATTTTTGCAACTAGGGATGCCATGAGGGCTGCTGCATTAAGCTCAAGCCGAGGTATTGTTTCACCCCTCAAGGGAACAACCTTTGTTTTTGCTTGTAGCAAGTTGACTTGTACCTCACCAGATTCTGTTGTTACACGGGCGTAGACAACTGCTGCATATGCTGCTTTTGAAGCGTCGCTAAAGGCATGAAGATCTATAGTTGTCTTATTAGGCCTGTAGCCAACCCATCTTGGAATTTTTATTTCTTCAAGAGCTTTAAGCTTTGAACGAAATTGAACCCATTCACGTAGGATATCATCTGGTAGGGCATCATCCCATTCTAGTTTTAATTTCCAAAGTTTTTGGAAGATTATTTTCGCTTTGACAGTGGTAGCGGACAACCAACCTAAGGGATCAAATAATTTAGATGCATCTGAAAGCAAACTTCGTTTAGTAATTTGATCAGTAAAAGTAAAGTTTATAGAGAAATAAAAGTCATCTGAATAGGTATTCCAGTTTATACCAAGAGCCTTGGACATTTTGGGTTCATAAATAGAAAAAGAGTTAATTGGCTCAAGATCTTCTTGTGCAATATTTTTTAAAAATTCACACGAGTTCGAGTTCCATTTTCTCAAGTGAAATCCTCCAGCTTGTAAAAGTGTAGAAAGTTGCTTTTGTATTTTGACTGCTTCTTCTAAGGTATCTGCCCCTGATATTACGTCATCTACATAGGTGTCTGCTAACAGTATTTGGCAAGCTTCCGGAAAGTTTTTCTCTTCATCTGTCGCTAGCTGCTGTAACACTCTAATTGCCAGATAAGGTGCAGATGTTGTACCATATGTTACCGTGCGCAGAGCGTAGACGCATAGTTTGCCTTTGTCATTTTTCCAAAGAATGCACTGAAAGGGCTGATGCTCACGACACACATTAATTTGTCGAAACATTTTTTCCAAGTCCGCAGTAAAACTAATTGAATGTTTTCTCCAGCGTGTAATGATTGTTGACAGATCGTTTTGTAGTGAAGGACCTGCAGAGAGTTCTTCATTGATAGAAGTTTGGGGCGGCCTACGGTTTCCGCCGTCAAAAACAACGCGCAACTTTGTGGTTGTGCTACTCTCCCGGAGTACTCCATGATGAGGAAGAAAGTAAGCGTTGTTAGGTATTGATTGTGGGTACTCACCAAGGTTTACCATATGATTAAGCGATTCATACTCAGTCATAAATTGCTTATATTTTTTAGCGAATTCTGGTTTCTTCTGAAAACTGATTTCAAGTTGCTTAAATCTCTTTAAGGCGTTGTAATCTGTGAGAGAAAACGATGGAAGCTCGTGACCCTGAAGTAAAGTTTTAAATGGTAAAAAGACAGTATATCGTCCGTTTTCATCACGGGAGTGAGTTTCGCTGAATAGTTTTTCACACAGATCATCTTCTGTGGACATTTTTTTTGCCTCTAGTAATTCCTCTTGTTCCCAAAAGAGTCGAAGTTGTTCATCTAGAGAACAGAGATTTGACGAAATTCTGCTAGTGGCCATAGAAGTCTCGATTGACCCTGATAGCATCCAACCAAATTGAGTTTCTTGCAAAAGCAGGTGGTTCTCAAACTTTTTCATACCTGGCAGTATTAGATCACTGTAGACATCATTTCCCAGAAGAATGTCAATTTTACTTGGAGTAAGAAAATTTGGATCTGCAAGAAAATAGTCTGAGAGATCTGGAATGACAGTAGAAGAAATTTGGTTTGGAATGTAGGATGTTACTTTAGGCACTACTAGAGCAGTAATGGGCAATTGAAATTGTTGATCGTATCCTGAATGGATCGTAAATCAAACAGATTTTTTCACGGTGACTGCCGGGTTGCCTCCAATGCCAGAAACATTTACTCTAGTTTTGGTTATTGGTACTGGTAACAGTTTAGACAGCTCTTCAGAAATAAATGAGATTTGGGAACCCTGGTCAACCAGAGCTTTTACACAATAGGTCTTATGCAAAACTTTTATTAAAACGTTTACAGTTGGCAGTAGCGCAGGATTAAAAGATTTTATACTTAAACTTGAAATATTTGTACTTACAGTAGAAGACCTTGAGGTAGACGGTGTAGCAGGAGGCTGAGAAGTTTGGCTTTCACTGGTATTACTTACTACAGATGAGGTAGTGGGAACAGCATTATGTTTGGAGAACTCGTTATGTAGAATAGTATGGTGTGGTTCACTGCAAATGTGGCATTTAGTATTTAGTTTACAAGACGATTGTAAATGTCCACGATTAAGACAGTTTCGGCAAAGACGATGCTGATTTACTAACAGCAGTTTATCGGCTGAGGATAAAGTTGTAAACTTAAAACATTTGTAGAGGGGGTGACTTTTGTGGCAGCAAGGGCAGTTATTGTCACTGATAGTTGAGGCAGTATGAGCCCGTACACTTCTAGTAGGTTTTTTACGGTTTTCCTTGCCGTGTGGGCGTGTGATTGGCATCTCTTCTTCTAAACACTCAAGCGTGCGAAACGTAGTTTCCAGAAATTTCAGCATTTCTGACATCGCCGGAATGGATGTGCTAGCTTTGAGTGATTGCTCCCATTCTTTACGCGTCTGGGGTTCAAGCTTTTGTGCAATTAGATATACTAGAATTGGATCCCACGTTGATATATCAATATCCAGAGACCTTAACTGGGAAAGGCAAGTTCGCGTTGTATCTAGCAGCTCTTTTATGGTTTTAAAAGTGCCATCAGAGGTTGGCATAGAAAATAATCGTTTTAAGATTTGTTCAACCAATTTTCTTTTGTTGTGGAATCTCTCCTCGAGAGCATCCCATGCTAAATCGTAACTAGATTCTGCTGCTGGATATTCGTTAACCAGGCTCAGGGGGCTACCAGTACAAGAAGACTTCAAATAAAAATATTTCTGTACCTTTGTGAGAGACTGATTTTGATGTACCAGGGATTTGAACATATCTCTGTATGAAATCCACTCCAAATAGTCGCCAGAAAATGTTGGTAAATCAATTTTTGGAAGTCTTGCTCCAGCACACACTGATTCATTTCGGCTACTGTTTGTGAAGGTACTTGCATGAACTGTTGGAGTCTGAGGGGCATCAAATTCGTACATTGAATCCAGAAGATTGGTTTTTAACGAGATGTAGACATCATAACATTTGTAGAAAGTGTCGCATCTTAAATACGGCACATCTTTTTCAGCTATCGAATTTTCGCGAATCATCTCTATGATTTGGTCATGGTGGACTTTGAACATTTTAAAACTGCTTTCCACATCATCTAAAACAGCTTGAACATATCCTTTTGATAAACTATCCTTAGGTTTATCTTGCAGGTTTTTACTTACACGTTCAATATGTTTGAAGATCTTCTTTTGGTCTTCAATAGCTTGTAGAGGAGAAGCCATTTTTATTTTTAGAATTTAGCTCGAAATTCGTTATAAAAAATTAGCTCCACACGGGCGTATTAAACACTAGCACGTAGCGAGACGGCAGTAGGTTTAAATTTCACAAAAAAAAGGAATTGTCGGCGCAGGACAATTGCAACTAGTTAATGGACCGTAGGCGAGACGGCAGCACATTAATTGTTCATTTTGGTTTTAGTTAACTGTCACCACATGGACAGTTATCACTTTTTTATAACCGTAGGCGAGACGGCAGAATATAATTTTTTTTCACTTAAATTTGGGTTAGTCAGCACACGGACAGTTCCCGGGTTTCGGCACCATTTTTATGTAGGAGATTTTTGGTAGTTTACCAAGTTTTTTATTCTGACTCCACTTGGCCAGAATTTATTAAAACACTTTTGTTTATTTTCAGTTTAAATTCATTATTTAATTTATTTATTAATTAGAAATTCATTTTACTTTATTTTATTTTTCTTAATTTTAATTTAGATTTTAATTATTTTAATTTAGTTGAGAACATATTAAAACACTTCTACTCGATTCAATAACTTTAACAAAACTCTTAATTGTTTCTGCCTCTTGCAGAAACATCAACTTATTTTTAGACATTTAGGCAATGTTAAGATATATATACATATTTACATACATACATGCAGACGTACAAGCATAAGCAATGAGCTGATTTTGTACCTGCAGTTACACTTGTTGTTGGCACAAAAACTTTTATTTATTCTGCCGTTAAATGTACGTAAATATGTATGAATGTTTGTTGTATGCACTTGCATATGAACATTTTTGGGAATGTTTTAAAGTTTAACAGTTAGATCAACTTTAATAATTTTGTAAACAAATGAAAACATAAAAGAAATAAAGATAAATAGAATATGTGTACATACTTATTTAAATACAATTATTAGGGTTTGCAGTTGATGCAATTTTAAATAACCGTTTGGGGAAAAAATCCCAAACAAAAGAAGTTGTGGGCATTTTATCATTTTTGTAAATTTTGTATGGCAGCCCCCTTAGGGCGTGGATATAGAGGGTAAGTATATTCTAGGAATATGTTTGGGAGTCATTAATGGGTGAGAACTGAGCAAAAGTCTATTAATAATATCTACGTTACACTGAACTCTTGAAAACTTTGTTGAAAAATTCTGCCTGTAAATCCGAAAATGTTTTCTGATAACAGCCCAATAGGCAATTGATCCATGTATTAAAATCTTGTGCATTGTATATTAAAAAATTTTTTGAAACTGTAATAACACTGTTTTACCGCTAACATGTCGCCATCTCCTTGACATTTTGAAAGTTCACACATTTTTCTACCTAAAAATCGCAATTTCTTTTTAACAAATTTATCTTTACATTCCCGTTTTATTTGTAATAGCTCTAATCCTGTATAAACTTTTTCCATTTTACTCTCATAGTTTCAAAAGGGTTCTGAAAACAATTTCGTGCAATAACCACAATATGGATACACCAAAAAAATTAGTACTTGAAGCACATTTTTGTTTCTCTTTAAAGAATAATTTTGTTTTAACACTTTTCAAAGATTTTTAAGACAGGTATAATAATTTTGTTGCATAAAATAGCGTCATTAAGAAAGCTGTCGCAGAGGTATACATTACCAATTTAGGGGTGAGTAAAAACTACTACCTCGCACATTCCTTTTCATACATGCATTGCCAGTGTAAAACCCAATTTAACCTGTTAAAAATCAATTTTTATTTACCTGTAACAATTAAAATAAATAACGTTAAAAAAACAATTAATTATCAATTTTTTTGACCCACAAAAAAGTTTCTTACTTATATGTAAGCACACAAGATAAGAAAAAAAAGTGAAATTTTCAAAAATTCGCCAAAAAAAAAAATGCGAAACGTTTTCTTTTTTCGTCTAAAAGTAGAAATTTCAGGTTTTATTCTGATGAAAAAGATTTTTAGGATAATGACTGCCATCAGTTTTAAAAACCTTTTGGTTTTATATTTTTTAATCAAAAAGTGAACAAAAAAACCTCTTTATTTTATTTCGAAGGAATTGTTTTTAAATTAAACTTTAAATAAAAAATAAAAAAAAAAAACAAGTAAGAGCGCTATATTCGGCTGTGCCGAATCTTATATACCTTTCACATTGACCTTTCGCAATCCCAAACTTTTTTTATTTTTGACCATTTTTTTACTTATGAAATATTTCTAATTTTTAAATAGGCTCTAAGGCCAACTCTAAAGAAGTTGTAGGCATTTTATCATTTTTGTAAATTTTGTATGGCAACCCCCTTAGGGCGTGGATATAGAGGGTAAGTATATTCTAGGAATATGTTTGGGAGGTCAAACTAATGGGGGTCGGTCGTACACTTTATTGCTCTAAGGCCAACTCTAAAGAAGTTGTGGGCATTTTTACATAATTTTTGTAAATTTTGTATGGCAACCCCCTTAGGGCGTGGAGATAGGGGGTAAGTATGTTCTAGGAATATCTTTGGGAGGGCAAACTAATGGGGGTCGGTAGTACACTTTATTGCTCTAAGGCCAACTGTGAAGAAGTTGTGGGCATTTTATCATTTTTGTAAATTTTGTTTGGCAGCCCCATTAGGGCGTGGAGATAGGGGGTAAGTATGTTCTAGGAATATGTTTGGGAGAAGAAATTAATAGGGGTCGGTCGTACATTTTATTGCTCTAAGGCCAACTCTGAAGAAGTTATGGGCATTTTTACATCATTTTTGTAAATTTTGTATCGCAACCCCCTTAGCGCGTGGAGATAGGTGGTAAGTATGCTCTAGGAATATGTTTGGGAGGGCAAACTAATAGGGGTCAGCCGTACACTCTATTGCTCTAAGGCCAACTCTAAAGAAGTTGTGGGTATTTTTACATAATTTTTGTAAATTTTGTATGGCAACCCCATTAGGGTGTGGAGATAGGGGGTAAGTATGTTTTAGGAATATGTTTGGGAGGGCAAACTAATGGGGGTCGGTCGTACACTTGATTGCTCTAAGGCCAACTCTGAAGAAGTTGTGGGCATTTTATCATTTTTGTGAATTTTGTATGGCAACCCCATTAGGGCGTGGAGATAGGGGGTAAGTATATTTTAGGAATATGTTTGGGAGGGCAAACTAATGGGGGTCGGTCAAACACTTTATTGCTCTAAGGCCAACTGTGAAAAAGTTGTGGGCATTTTATAATTTTTGTAAATTTTGTATGGCAACCCCATTAGGGCGTGGAGATAGGGGGTAAGTATATTCTAGGAATATGTTTGGGAGGGCAAACTAATGGGGGTCAGTCGTACACTTTATTGCTCTAAGGCCAACTGTGAAGAAGTTGTGGGCATTTTATCATTTTTGTAAATTTTGTATGGCAACCCCATTAGGGCGTGGAGATAGGGGGTAAGTATGTTCTAGGAATATGTTTGGGAGAAGAAACTAATAGGGGTCGGTCGTACACTTTACTGCTCCAAGGCCAACTCTGAAGAAGTGGGCATTTTTACATAATTTTTGTAAATTTTGTATGGCAACCCCATTAGGGCGTGGAGAGAGGGGGTAAGTATGTTCTAGGAATATGTTTGAGATGGCAAACTAATGCGGGTCGGTCGTACACTTTATTGTTCTAAGGCCAACTCTGAAGACGTTGTGGGCATTTTATAATTTTTGTAAATTTTGTATGGCAACCCCATTAGGCCGTGGAGATAGGGGCTTAAGTATGTTATAGGAATATGTTTGGGAGGGCAAACTAATGGGAGTCGGTCGTACACTTTATTGCTCTAAGGCCAACTCTGAAGACGTTGTGGGCATTTTATAATTTTTGTAAATTTTGTATGGCAACCCCATTAGGCCGTGGAGATAGGGGGTAAGTATGTTCTAGGAATATGTTTGGGCGAAGAAACTAATAGGGGTCGGTCGTACACTTTATTGCTCTAAGGCCAACTCTGAAGAAGTTGTGGGCATTTTATCATTTTTGTAAATTTTGTATGGCAACCCCATTAGAGCGTGGAGATAGGGGGTAAGTATGTTCTAGGAATATGTTTGGGAGGGCAAACTAATAGGGCTTAGTCGGACACTTTATTGCTCTAAGGCCAACTCTAAAGAAGTTGTGGGCATTTTTACATAATTTTTGTAAATTTTGTATGGCAACCCCCTTAGGGCGTGGAGATAGGGGGTAAGTATGTTCTAGGAATATGTTTGGGAGGGCAAACTAATTGGGGTCGGTCGTATACTTCATTGCTCTAAGGCCAACTCTGAAGAAGTTATGGGCATTTTATAATTTTTGTAAATTTTGTATGGCAACCCCATTAGGGCGTGGAGATAGGGGGTAAGTATGTTCTAGGAATATGTTTGGGAGAAGAAACTAATGGGGGTCTGTGATACATTTTTTTTCCTCTACGGGCGAGTCCGGGGAAGTTATAGCGGTTTTTACCTTATTTTTTAAAATTTTGTATGGCAACCATGTCAGGGGCTAGAGAAAGAGGGTAAGTATGTTCCACAAAAATGTTTGGATGGAAAAAATAATTCGGGTCGGTCTTACATTTTACCTTTGTAGGAGAACCCTGGAAGCCGTAGGAGCGATTTTAAAAATGTTTAAATTAAGCTTTGTATGGCAACGCTGTTATATGTATAAACACTAATACTAATAAAATTTTTGTTTTGGGTGTGTTTCAATAATATAGACATGACTGATTCTGTTTTTTTCGTTTTTTGTTGTTTTTTGTTGTTCTTTTATTATTACATGTAAAAGTATGTTCTTTGTTGTTGTTGTAGACTCAAAAAACCGAGGTAGTCGTGGTTTTTTGCTTATATCTCGGTTATTTATCGGGCGATTTTGCTGAATTTCAATACCGATTTTCTCGCGACTATCTGTGACAGTTTGATACCACATTCGGATCTATGCGATATCGGGGGGCTTCAGAAAGTTGATTTCAACCATAACACGGACAGACGGGCAGACGGACATCGCTAAATCGGTTTCCCTATCCATAAGGATCCAGAATATATATACTTTATGGGGTCCCAAAAGGATAGTAAAGGAATTACAAACGGAATGACAAACTTATATATACCCTTATCACTTATGTGAGGGGTATAATAAAATAAAGTAATTGCTTATATAATCTTTCGCAGAAAGAAAAATCAATGTGAAATCTTTGTTTAGCTACAAAAAAATATATTGTAAATCCTCAGAACGCTCAAAAGTTAATAAATTGTAGACAAATTTACTTAACTTTCCTGACTTTGACAGTGCGTCAAAACGACAAATTGCAAGCAAAAGATTTGAAAATTCGCTATCTGATAGAGAATTTTGTTGTCTCTCGAGCTGCGCACTTAAATTATAACATTTCTTAAATTTCCATTTTGGCTTAATGTCCGGCTAGATTGGCAAAATACCCCTATGTGCGGCGCACAGTGGTATTACTTCATACATTTTTGTGCAAAAAATATAAGGAGTGGTCCTATAGTTGGCATCGAGCATTGTATTGACTAAATTAAGTAAACAACAGAATTTCGTCAAAATTGCCCACGCCCACCTCATATACATCAACACGCGAAACCTGTGTGCAGAGTTTTATTTACATCAGCCACGCCCACCTCCCACACATAAAAAAACGAAAGACATTAGCCCCTCCCAACGCCCACCACCTATCGCCCTCCCCCCTTCCAAGCACTTTGAATCAATGTTTGACTTAGTTTTTCAATTAATTAAAACGAGTTAGCAAAATCCCAGACGAAAAAATGTTTATCCAAGTATTTTGAAACTAAAAGATTACAAGAACGATGTTGTTGTAGATAATCAAATAAATTGAAAAAATTGGCCCCGAGTGTATTTATCAGGGGGTCTACACAACATAAGTTGTCTGGGGAAATCAAAATAACTTTTTGTAGCCTTATTGAAAAGATATTTTACTGCATATTACAAAATTCTTATCATCTTATAATAAAATAAACTAAAGGTAATATTTTCCCCTTGTAATCCATTTTTAAAATTTCAGGGATTTTTTGGCACGGGAAGGCAAAGTCCGATTCAGGTAAATTTTTTTACAATCATATTTTTATACCAAATCGATTGTAATAAAACCACCCTAATATTCACATATAAGTATAAACAAAATGAGTCTTAAATAATAAAATATTTTATTTAATCGTCAACTAACATTTTTTTAACTACATCATCTAGTTCTAAAAAATGTTTGTGAGGTTGACGTCTTATACTACTTATGTACGAATCAGATGATGCAAGCAAATAATGCAAAACATCAGTATTTTTTGAAGTTCTATTGCACTTTCTAGAAAACATTAATCTATACTTCCTGTTGTTTTTATTACGAGCTTCTCCTGCTTCCTCGGAGAGATTACCAATAGGAAGAACTGCTTCATCAATTATCTCCTCTCCGTGTATCAGTACTTTTTAGACAGTTACAGGAGTGTAGTACCAGTTATATTTTTTGAAACCTTACAGTATCAATTTTCTGGCCACATATTATTATCTGAAGAAAAATTCGAAAGCGATCTATGAGTTCTTCATTTACACCTAGTATATCAGCAACAAGTACAGGGTTGAGAAAGAAACACCTTGAGGTATTGTCACCGTTTGAAGAGCCAGGACCTTGCTGTACAGTATCATCGCAAGCTCATTCGTTATTTAAATGCCGCCTGAACTCGATTTTTGTTTTCTTGTTTAAAAACTTTTGTTTTTTTCTTCGATCGCAGACCACTTTTTGAAAGGTATGTTATAAGCTACATGGAGTATACACTTTATTAGTTTTATTTGAGAGTTTTATGATAAAATGCCCAATTAACAAGCCTAACTATCAATTCTTTTCTTTGTGTCCAAATCGTTCATTTCTGAAAGTTTTGCTTTACAAATATAACATACAGCTGCTGAAGCAGTATTTGTAACGGACTGAACCATTTTGCCATCTAGCATTGTGAACACTAAATTGTGTCTTACACTAATTTATTTGCCGCATACTACAACATTCGTTTTCTTCAAAGCAGCAATATCGGACTTCATGTTCTCAACAACCACTAAAACTTTTTTTCTTTAGTCTCTTTAGTGAATTTAGTGGACGACCGTACCTTGTTGATGATGGACTTTTATTACGCCAGTATTCGTTTTCAGTGTTTGATTTTAAACTTAAAGGTATTATCGATGCTAATAGCAGACTCCTATCGCTTGCATCATATATTTTGTTCTCTCATACTGATTATTTGTTAACTCTGCATCCAACATTAACTTTAGCGCAGTTGACGAAGGAATATATGGTTGTGTTTGGTGTACTGGAATGCTAAATCAGCAGCTTCGTACATTTTACAACGTCCTTTGCAATCATCGAATTCCTTAACAGACCTTCCCTTTCTCTTTGAAAAACTAGGTTGATCATCAGCAAATGATACTTTAAATACATTTGTATATCTAAAAAAATGTTGTGGCATTCAAAATTTACAATAAGTGATCTTTGTTTCAGAGCTTATTTTTTAGCCAAGCACAATTCTTCTTAAAAATATGAATTTTTTTAACGATTTCTCCCAGCGTTAATAAAAATGACTGAGAAATCGCTTCTGATTTTTTTTCACTATTTCGATTTTATTAATCGTAAGCACTGGGCTCTTTGCTTTAATAGAATCAGTTAATACGTCAACATTATTACCGCAATTAATAATTTCCTTACACAATTTGCTATATGATACAGAAACTGAACTCATTTTAATATTTAATTACGTTAGACAATTTTAAAATATTTTTGCTTTTATTATTATTTATTCAAACGGTTTTATTAATTATAAAATGTGCAAGAATCGCTATTATAATTAATAAGTGAAATATCATTAAAATTGTTTAGGCCCATCGTATGCAACACATTTTATTAAAAAAACCTGAGCAGCATCATTCTTGATTTTTTTAGAAAATTTACAAGTTTATTTAACGATCGGCGAAAGTCGGTGAATTTTTTTGGGTAAATTCAAAGGATAAACTCTCACCCTTTATTTTGTTGCAGTAAGAGGACGAAGGTAGACGGAGCCAACTTCTTTTTTTCCAAGGAAAACTGCAAACACCGAATTTTATAAAGGGGGAAAAAGTTCCCCTTAGAAGAACTATTACCACCTCTGAAAAATTAAATTTTTTTTAAGTTTTCAATACTATTTTTAGGCAAATGCAACTTTAAACGTAAGCGAAAGCTAAAAAAATCTACACTTGGACAGTGTCGTCCTCTCCCCTCTCCTGGGCGGCGGCATAAAGTAAAATTTGCAAAAATTATGTATATATTAAAAATAATGGGTAACTTACGCCCAAATACAATAAAAGTAAAATTTTTAAGCTTTCATGGGTAGGCGCAGAATTGCCAACGAACACCACCCCCCCCCCCCCCCCTGAAACAGACCTATACAAAAAAAAAATTTTTATGTTATTCTTATTTTTTACAAAAAAATTATTTTTAAGCTTGTTTGTCGCTTTTTTTGTAATTTAATGTATTAAATTTATCTGAAAATAAGTACTTTATATATAACAACAACTTATTTACAGAAGTAAAAAGTAATTTAAAGTTTAAAAACAAAAACTAATTTAATTAAAAAAATATCCTCTTGCACTAAGAACAGGAGTGCTACTGTTCTTCTTCGTCTGTTTCTTCAAAGACCTCTTCTGAATCTGAATCCTCTTGAAAATCAAGTACAGGGAGCAACATTAAAGAAACTGCTTCTTTCGTAAAGGGCAATGACTCCTTTTTTGGAGTTGGTCTTATGCTAGTCATAAGTGGGTGAGACCTGAGCAAAAGTCTATTAACAATATCTACGTTAGAATGAACTCTTGAAAACTTTGTTGAAAAATTCTGCCTGTAAATCCGAACATGTTTTCTGATAACAGCCCAATAGGCAATTGATCCATGTACTAAAATCTTGTGCATTGTATATTAAAAAATTATCTGAAACTGTATAAACACTGTTTTACCGCTGACATGTCGCCATCTCCTTGACATTTTGAAAGTTCACACAATTTTCTACCTAAAAATCGCAATTTCTCTTTAACAAATTTATCTTTACTTTTTCTTTTTATTTGTAATAGCTCTTATCCTGTATAAACTTTTTCCATTTTACTCCTATAGTTTCAAAAGGGTTCTGAAAACAATTTCGTGCAATAACCACAATATGGATACACCAAAAAAATGAGTACTTGAAGCACAAATTTGTTTCTCTTTAAAGCATAATTTTGTTTTAACACTTTTCAAAGATTTTTAAGACAGGTATAATAATTTTGTTGCATAAAATAGCGTCATTAAGAAAGCTGTCGCAGAGGTATACATTACCAATTTAGGGGTGAGTAAAAACTACTATCTCGCACATTCCTTTTTATACATGCATTGTCAGTGTAAAACCCAATTTAACCTGTTAAAAATCAATTTTTATTTACCTGTAACAATTAAAATAAATAACGTTAAAAAAACAATTAATTATCAAATTTTTTTTGACCCACAAAAAAGTTTCTTACTCATATGTAAACACACAAGATGAGAAAAAAAGTGCAATTTTCAAAAATTCGCCAATAAAATGGCGCAAAAACGCGCAACGTTTTCTTTTTTCGTCTAAAAGTAGAAATTTCAGGTTTTTTTGTAATGAAAAAGATTTTTAGGATAATGACTGCCATCAGTTTTAAAAACCTTTTGATTTTATTTTTTTTAATCAAAAAGTGAACAAAAAAACCTCTTTTTTTAATTTCGAAGGATTTTTTTTTAAATTAAACTTTAAATAAAAAATAAAAAAAAATATAATAAAGTAGTTGCTTATATAATCTTTCGCAGAAAGAAAAATCAATGTGAAATCTTTGTTTAGCTACAAAAAAATATATTGTAAACCTCTCAGAACGCTCAAAAGTTAATAAATTGCAGGCAAATTTACTTAACTTTCCTGACTTTGACAGTGCGTCAAAACCACAAATTGCAAGCAAAAGGTTTGAAAATGCACTATCTGGTAGAGAATTTTGTTGTCTGTCGAGCTGTGCACTTAAATTTTAACATTTCTTAAATTTCCATTTTGGCTTAATGTCCGGCTAGATTGGCAAAATACCCCTATGTGCGGTGCACAGTGGTATTACTTCATACATTTTTGTGCAAAAAATATAAGGGGTGGTCCTAAACTATTGAAAGTTGGCATCGAGCATTGTATTGGCTAAATTAAGTAAACAACAGAATTTCGTCAAAATTGCCCACGCCTACATCCCATACATCAACACGCGAAACATGTGTGTAGAGTTTTATTTACATCAGCCACGCCCACCTCCCATACATAAAAAAACGAAAGACATTAGCCCCTCCCAGCGCCCCCCCCCCTCCTATGCACTTTGAATCAATGTACATAAATTACAGGCAAATTTACTTAACTTTCCTGACTTTGACAGTGCGTCAAAACCAAAAATTGCAAGCAAAAGATTTGAAAATGCACTATCTGGTAGAGAATTTTGTTGTCTGTCGAGCTGTGCACTTAAATTTTAACATTTCTAAAATTTCCATTTTGGCTTAATGTCCGGCTAGATTGGCAAAATACCCCTATGTGCGGCGCACAGTGGTATTACTTCATACATTTTTGTGCAAAAAATATAAGGGGTGGTCCTAAACTATTGAAAGTTGGCATCGAGCATTGTATTGGCTAAATTAAGTAAACAACAGAATTTCGTCAAAATTGCCCACGCCTACCTCCCATACATCAACACGCGAAACATGTGTGCAGAGTTTTATTTACATCAGCCACGCCCACCTCCCATACATAAAAAAGCGAAAGACATTAGCCCCTCCCAGCGCCCACCGCCCCCCCCCCCCCTTCCTATGCACTTTGAATCAATGTTTGACTTAGTTTTTTAATTAATTAAAACGAGTTAGACGAAAAAATGTTTATCCGAGTATTTTGAAACTAAAAGATTACAAGAACGATGTTGTTGTAGATAATCAAGTAAATTGAAAAAATTGGCCCCGAGTGTATTTATCAGGGGGTCTACACAACATAAGTTGTTTGGGGAAATCAAAATAACTTTTTGTAGCCTTATTGAAAAGATATTTTACTGCATATTACAAAATTCTTATCATCTTAATTCAAACTTAATTTAAAATATAAATATGTTTAATAAAATAAACAAAAGGTAATATTTTCCACTTGTAATCCATTTTTAAAATTTCAGGGATTTTTTGGCACGGGAAGGCAAAGTCCGATTTAGGTAAATTTTTTTACAATCATATTTTTATACCAAATCGATTGTAATAAAACCACCTTTATATTCACATATAAGTATAAACAAAATGAGTCTTACATAATAAAATATTTTATTTATTCGTCAACTAACATTTCTTTAACTACATCATCTAGTTCTAAAAAATGTTTGTGAGGTTGACTTCTTATACTACTTATGTACGAATCAGATGATGCAAGCAAATAATGCTTTTATTACGAGCTTCTCCTGCTTCCTCGGAGAGATTACCAATAGGAAGAACTGCTTGATCAAGTATCTCCTTTCCGTGTATCAGTATTTTTTAGACAGTTACAGGCATGTAGTACCAGTTATATTTTTTTAACAAATAGCTCAGTCGTATCCCACGAAAATTGTTGAAACCTTACAGTATCAATTTTCTGGCCACATGTTATTTCCTGAAGAAAAATTCGAAAGCGATCTATGAGTTCTTCATTTACACCTGCTATATCAGCAACAAGTACAGGGTTGAGAAAGAAACGCCTTGAGGTATTGTCATCGTTTGAAGAGCCAGGACCTTGTTGTACAGCATCAACTCGCAAGCTCATTCGTTCTTTAAATGCCGCCTGAACTTGATTTGTGTTTTCTTGTTTAAAAACTTTGTTTTTTTCTCCGATTGCAGACCACTTTTTGAAAGGTATGTTATAAGCTACATGGAGTATACACTTTATTAGTTTTATTTGAGAGTTTTATGATAAAATGCCCAATTTACAAGCCTAACTATCAATTCTTTTCTTTGTGTCCAAATCGTTAATTTCTGAAAGTTTTGCTTTACAAATATAACATACAGCTGCTGAAGCGGTATTTGTAACGGACTGAACCATTGTGCCATCTAGCATTGTGAACACTAAATTGTGTCTTACACTAATTTATTTGCCGCATACTACAACATTCGTTTTCTCCAAAGCAGCAATATCGGACTTCATGTTCTCAACAACCACTAAAACTTTTTTTCTTTAGTCTCTTTAGTCTCTTTAGTCTCTTTAGTGAATTTAGCAAAAATTGGACGACCGTACCTTGTTGATGATGGACTTTTATTACGCCAGTATTCGTTTTCAGTGTTTGATTTTAAACTTAAAGGTATTATCGAAGCTAATAGCAGACTCCTATCGCTTGCATCAGTTGGCAAGCATTGATTGTACTCTGCATGATCAGAAGATCCATCGCAATCCCACTTCGACATAAGAGTGTATTTTAACTTTTGCATATTACCTTTTTCGCACGAAAAACTTTCAAAAAGCTGCTTTATTGTGTGATCCATCAAACTTTGCAAGCTTACAGAAGCTTCATTTTCTGATACGCGGACTTCATTAGAACAACATTTTTTTCTCATATCCCTCCTTTTGCAAAATATATTTTGTTCTCTCATACTGATTATTTGTTAACTCTGCATCCAACGTTAACTTTAGCGCAGTTGACGAAGGAATATATGGTTGTGATTAATTTATTGCTCTCGTTACTGTACTTGGCATTAGAAGTTGTTGTTGGGTGTACTGGAATGCTAAATCAGCAGCTTCGTACCTTTGCAATCATCGAATTCCTTAACAGGCCTTCCCTTTCTCTTTGAAAAACTAGGTTGATCATCAGCAAATGATACTTTAAATACATTTGTATATCTAAAAAACTGTTGTGGCATTCAAAATTTACAATAAGTGATCTTTGTTTCAGAGCTTATTTTTTAGCCAAGCACAATTCTTCTTAAAAATATGATTTCTCCCAGCGTTTATAAAAATGACTGCGAAATTGCTTCTGATTTTTTTTCACAATTTCGATTTTATTAATCGTAAGCACTGGTCTCTTTGCTTTAATAAAATCAGTTAATACGTCAACATTATTACCGCAATGAATAATTTCCTTACACAATTCGCTATATGATACAGAAACTGAACTCATTTTAATATTAAATTACGTTAGACAATTTTAAAATATTTTTACTTTTATTATTATTTATTCAAACGGTTTTACTAACCATAAAGTTCGCAAGAATTGATATTATAATTAATAAGTGAAATATCATTAAAATAGTTTAAGCCTTAATATATGCAACACATTTTATTAAAAAACCTGAGCAGCATCATTCTTGATTTTTTTTTTTAGAAAATTTACAAGTTTATTGAACGATCGGCGAAAATCGGTGAATTTTTTTGGGTAAATTCAAATGATAGAGTCTCACCCTTTATTTTGTTGCAGTAAGAGGACGAAGGTAGACGGGGCCAACTTCTTTTTTTCCAAGGAAAACTGCAAACAACGAAATTTATAAAGCTATTTTCACTGAGCGGTTGAAACGGTTCAGTTTTAATCGCTCTTTTGTTTCATTTGCTTCTTTTGTTTCACATGAACCTTTTTTCACTTGATTCGTTTGCTTCTTTTGTTTCACTTGATATCTTTGCTTCTTTTGTTTTTCTTACGCGTAAGCTTTAAAGCGTTTATGCATAGTAGCCACATCCGAGCCATGCGAACGGATTTTTTCAGCTACTGGACAAATTGTGTCAGAAAGGCGCACTTTTTTAAAGCCAAATAAAGTGGGTAGCATAGTTTTCCTACACAACAATATGTGAGTAAAGACTTTTTTTTAATACTTTTGTGTAAATTGATGTTAAAATGTTGAAATTTATGTATGTATGTATATAACAAATAGGTTCTTAAGATTATTTTAAAAAATATGCAAATTTTATGTCCTATTTTCTTGTTACTGTATACTTTTTGCAAAATCGACCAAACCGCAATTAAAATATTTTTTTTTACTAAAAACACCTAAAAGAAGGTAGGTATGTTTATGTTTAAATTTTTCATTTCGTAAAATAATATTCAAAATGTACAAATAAACAGAAAAAATACCGGTTGAAATAAAAGACTAACCGAAAAAAGACCGACTAACTTAAAAGAGCTATTGAACTAAAAGACCGACCTAGTTCACCAAACTAAATTGAAACAAAAAGACCGGTCAGTCAATTGAACTATTAAGCACAACTCTAGCAGTTTCCTTCTTTTATCATAAATTTTCAGCCAGTTATGTACTTTTTTAAAAGGTTAAAGGTAAGTTTAGCTTTAACTTGTTTAACAGGGCTTCATGCCAAAGTTTATCAAAGGCTTGACTGACATCTATAAAGAGCGCGAGCATTATTTCTTTACTTTAAAGGCTTTTTTATAACCTGCACAAATCTGTAAGTTTGTTGGATTATGTTGAATATTAAATCCAAATTGCTGATTTGGAATGCAGTTGTTGTCATGTAGGATCGGAGTTAGCTTGTTTTTTTAGCAATTTCTTGAACAGTTTGGACATAGTTGGTAATAGACTTATATGCCTGTAAGACTCCACCTTCGAAGAATCTTCTCCCGGCTTAGGAATAATCTTAGCAAAGGAAACTTTCTATACTGGCGGGATATGTTCGAGCCGTAATACGACGTTAAAAATAAATAGAATAATTCTTTTTGCTGTGCAAGGCAGCTCTAAAGCATTTTGTTGCTAATTTCATCAAAGCCAGGAGCTTTTCTAGCATTTAAATTATTGATCTACGCCATCTAAAAGCTGGAAACGTACTTCTATTGGTAGTTTGCTCATGTCAGTGCATGTATTTGAAGTGAACATATTTGCTAAATGACTTGCGAGCATATCACATTTTTCTTCATCATTTCCTGCCCAGAATCCTCTGGGATTACGTAGTGGCGGTTTATCGATATTAAGCTGATCGCCATGGTGAATAATCTGAGGTCTAGTCTGAGGAGTCTAGTCTACACCTTCGATGTGTTCCTTAAGAGATGCTATGCTGCAAACCTCTAGCAAATTTTTCAACTGGTTAATACATTCTTTCGCCTTGGCTTTAAGTTGGGGCGATCTGTGCTTTTGCCATTCTTTTTGGGCTTCTCTTTTTTCAGATAAAAGCTGTTGCACATCGGCTAAAAAAATGTTGGTGTATTTAGTCTAACGATAGTAAGATCAAGGCTTTTGGTATGTTCTCATTAAGGCTGCTAAGACAATCATCGTTGTCTTCGGAAGTTTTTAGCGATTGGTTTTCCAAACAGTGGGTGCTGATAAATTTTTTGTATTTTAACCAATTTACTTTTTTAAATAAAAAAGAATCACTAGCTGCAATTTGTTGAGGACTAAAAAACATGCTTATAGTGGAACAGTGGTCTGAAAATAAATCCAACGCGTTTTGAGCTTCGGTAAGTTCCGGGGATACACCTTTTGTTACGCCAAAATCGATAGCATCTGGAAACTTATTTTGATCAGTTGGCCAATAGGCTGGTTCCATTTCAGATACGGAATCATACAAAACACGACCCCTGGGACTAATTAGACGAGAGCCCCAGTACGCCTGCTTAGCGTTATAGTTTCCAGCAGCTATGCAGGGGGACCCAAAGATTGGTAGAAACTGCTGAACTGATCCTTTTTTAATGGAGAATCTGGGTGGACAATACACTGACCAAATAAAAAGGCCATGGAAAAATTCATCAATGCAGACGTTGCTTGTTTATAACATTCGGAGAGACCACCTATATTTGGTGTTTGATTCAAGATTTAATTATTATAGCCGAGCCACCAAATCTCTGGGATCCTTCGAATCGTAAAGAGAATGGATTTAATTTTAAAATTGCTTCTAGTTGTCATATGCGTCTCGGAAATCAACACAAGATCTATTTTTTGGTTTATTAAAAAATATTTGAGTTTGTTTTTGTGTTGGCGGATGCCGTTAGCGTTCCAGAAACAAAACCTGAGGCAGCTATATGGTTCCAGCTGGACACTCAAGACTCAGTTTTAAGCCTATCTGGTTGTAAAATTTTTCGCTCTGACGGAACAATTTTTGTAGACAACGTTGAATCTAGTGCTTTAGGCGGTGGGGTTGCAGTTTACGTTTCTGATGGTATACCATGCAAGGAGGTAGTGAAAACTATCATTGGAGGTGGAATTAAGTACATATGTTTTCCCTAAGATATCTTCCTAAGATAGGTTGTGTGTAAAGGTCTAATCGTTACGCAAATTTTGGGAGTTTAATTGCAGTTCTATAATTTTAATAACAACTAATTAGTTGAGAATCCGTTGATAAAACTAATATTAACCCTTGACTTCTTTTCAGTAAATACAGATGTTCCTTCACATTTTCACTTAACTGACGCAAGTTTAATTGATCTTATATTTGTCCACCAAATATCTAAGTTTCTTCTCTGTGACCAACATTCCGCATCAGTCTTTTCATAACATGATAGCGAGACTCACAATCTTGTGTATTTGAGATTGAAAATTCGTGCTGTTTTAAAAATTTGAAATTAATTCCGAGCGGCTTTTTTTGGTGTTATTTTTAATACATGCTACACCACTAGAACTCTGTTTTTTTATTTTAATCTGCCAGTGTGCACTTAAAGTTTTGGCTTAATAAAATTTATGCCTAAAAAAATTAGTGGACTCTTTGATTGATGAAGCTGCTGATAAAATAATATCTAACGAAGGGTTAATATGAAACGTTTTATAAAATATTTATTTAAAAACAATTCCTTTTGTCTAGATATAGAAAGTAATGATGATGCAGTGGAGGCAATTTTATATAAGCTGGCTGATAATTTATCTGTTGTGATGGAGTATCCATCCCTGATATACATTAGAAGTAGCAACATTTTTAGTTTTTTAGGTTCACACTCATTCGGTGTTGCCGATTTTAAGAATTCTAGAAGTTTGCTGCCAGAAACTTTGTTCCTTATTTTTAAATGTGCCATCAACTATAAAAGGTTAAAAATTTGTTCTTTGTTATTATTTAATTAATGTTATGTAATGTTATTTTATTTAAGCAGAAATGGATTTTGTGTATTTTTTTTTGTTGATCTACATATAATATTGCAAATATGAACTTGTCTTAAACTGTTTTACAAATATCCACATTATTAAATATATAAATAGATTTGAAATTGGAATTTTTGGTTTTAGTTGCAAAAAACGTTTAATTGTGGCAAGACTGGTTTGAAAATATTACATTTTTAAAAATCTATACTCAAGTAGGCTTATATCATAACTGTTACTTGTTTTTGTTTAGGATCAAGCATGTGCATACAAAAATACATACGTATATGTATATGTGTGTATATATATGTATGTATAGACATTATTATATGTATGCACCCAGCATACCATATGCGCTCTAAATGAGCTCATAAAGACTCTTTTGTCGGAACGCTGACGCTCATAAGGAGTTCATAAAATAATCATAAACAGTCATAAAACGCTCATATTTGAGTGGCTTTTTCCACTAAACTGGTCACTCATGAAAGAGCTCTAAATTTAATGCATAAAAGAATATTTTAGGACTCTTTTTTTTAAAACGCATTTTGAGCTCTTATTCCAGTTCACTGTCACTATTTTCTTCAACAACACTATTATTTTTAATATTACATGCTGGATTTTCTTTTCTTAATTTGTTTGAACGAAGTTAACTAATTATTAATTTGCTTTCTTTTAAGCTTGTTCTTTTCATTATTTTAATTAAGTATTTTTTTTGTATTTATTATAAGATAACTCACAATTTTGTCTTTACGCTTCCAAAAATATTCACTAATGAATCAATTTATGTAACTTCTTTCTTCTGCTTAGCTGGAATTTACCGTTATATGTCAGCGTGCAGAAATTACTCATAAAAAGCACATAAAATCTATCGTTTATGAGCTCAGAAATATGCACGCAGGAAACACTCACAAAAGCTCATGAAATCGCTCATATATGAGCTCATATATAAGAGCGCTCCGATAATGGTATGCTAGGATGTATATACATTCATATATACATAAGTATGCACAAAAAAAATCTTTCCTTTTACTCAGCGAAGCCAACTTAGCTATTTTGGAGTTAGATTTAGCTCTTTTTAATTGCTAACTCGAAAATTTTCCCTTTGGCTCTTTTTTAAAAAAAGGAACTAACACAGCTCTTTTAACAGTGTAAACGGCATGTTTGGCACTTTTTTGCATTTTATAGTAAATTTTTCCGTTTTTGCCCTATTGTTTTGTCTTTATGGCATTTATGAAACATACAAAATTTCTAACTTATTTATTTCATTTAATACAAAGCCTCACAAATAAAATCATTATACCGAGAGATGACTTCGACTATATAGCTGAAGAATTTTAATCTTTAATCTAGGATATAACTTTAAGAAGGCATGCAAAGACTATAATATAACTGAATCAGATAAACATATCGTTAAATGTTATATAATACAGTTCATAAAAACTCTAATTTATGAAATTAGGGCAAAGCTTCCAACAAATTGTAAGATGTTGGAATAAATTTCGGCATTTAGCGTAAAAAAATTTTTTTGCAGGATTCAGAAAATACTTTATGTGTCATAAAAGAATTTGAAGATGATTTTGAAGAAATTGAAGAGCTGTAAAACTGCTTAAAAAATTTAAAATTGTACCAGTGGAAAAATCTTGATAGAACCGACCAATTTTGAATTGAATATTATAGTATCTATACTCTAATGCTAAAGTCGAAAAAAACATTCAGTGCTATAAGTTTTTTAAGAATAAAATAAGAAACCGCATGGCTTTGAATACTGTTAATAGTTTAATTCATGTAATATATGGTTTACAAAGGTTTAAACTGTTTAAATTGCGAGTTACCAGCAAGCGTATTTGTAAAAATAAATTCAATTGAAACATACTACATATTAATAAATCAAAATATTATGTAAAAACAAATCTATGGCCGGAAGAAGAAAATGTTACTCTTTTTTAAAATAATTGTTTTTTCTTAACTTAACTTATTTATAAGTAAATGTGTATGGTCATATTGTTAATGTTGGTGAACATTTGTATTAATTGCTGCTGTAAGATAATTTTATTTAATATTATTATTTTTAATTTTCCTCTTTTTTTCTATTATTTTTATTTTGTAAAAAAATCTTGAAGTACAAATTGAACAAAAAATACATTCATAGATTTAAAACGGAAAAATCTTCAATTTTTAAATTTAGCTCTTTTTGACTACTCGGTTGGCTCTTTTTGCCTCTGAACTGTTTGCATCACTGCTTTTACTAATTACAAATCTCATTCTTCTAAAGCATTGATGCGCAGTCAGTGATGCCAACAATTCAGAGGCAAAAAGAACCTAGCGAGTAGTCCAAAAGAGCTAAAAGGAGCTAAATTAGAAAATTAAGGATTTTTCCGTTTTGAATCCATGAATGTATTTATTATTTAATTTGTACTTTAAGATTTTTTTACAAAATAAAAATAATAGAAAATATAAAATATAATATTAAATAAAATTATTTTACAACAGCAATTGATACAAATTTTTATCAACACTAACAATATGATTATACAAATTTACATACAAATAAGTAAAAAAAATATTTTCATTTATTATATAGGTATGTTTCAATTGAATTTATTTTTATAAATACGCTTGCTGGTAACTCGTAGTTTAAACAGCAGGTGCTACACTTTCGTAAACCATATTTTATATGAATTAAACTATTAACCGTATTCAAAGCCATGCGGTTTCTTATTTTATTCGATACGATGATACTTTTAAAACAAGCAATGATGCACTTCAACCTAAAATTAGTTGATTCTATCTTAATTTTTCCACTTGTACAATTTTAAATTTTCTAAGCAATTTTACAGCTCTTCAATTTCTATAAATTCTTTTATAACACAAAGTGTTTTCTAAATCCTACAAAAAAACATTTGTTATGCTAAATTATTCCAACATTTTAAAATTTGTTGGAAGCTTTTCTCTAATTTCATAAATTAGAGTTTTTGTGAACTTTACTAAATTACGTTTAACGTTTATCTGATACAGTTATATTAAAATTTTCGCATGCTTTCTCAAAGTTATATCCTAAATAACAGTTGTTATTTATTTAAGAATCAAGTTCTCCAGCTATATAATCGAAGTCATAGGTCGGTATAATGATTTTATTTGTCAGGCTTTGTATTAAATGAAATAATTAAGTGAAAAGTTTTGTATGTTCCGTAAATGCCACAAAGACCAAACAATTGGGTAAAGACGGAAAAATTTGCTATAAAATGCAAAAAGTGCCAAACGTGCCGTTTACACAGTTGAAAAAAGCCAAAGGAAAAATTTTCGAGTTAGAAGCAATTAAAAAGAGCTAAGTCTAGCTCCAAAATAGCTAAGATGGCATCGCTGCAAATAGTCGTTTTAATAAAAATAAGTCGCATAAAAAAGTTGTTTTTGGAAAAAAAGTTGAACTCTTTTTAAAGCGTTTATTCAACTTTTTTATTAATGTTTTTACAACTAATTAAAACAACAGCAGATCAACAATTCAACAACACAAAAAAACTTGAGAACAACAAATTAAAAATAGGAAATATATCAAAAAGAAAAAATTCATGAAAGAAGAATTTTTGTCCGTAGACTTTAAAAAAGTAATAAATTTAAAATTTTAAAAAATAAATTTTTTTATATAGTTTTAATATTATGAAAAACCAATTGCAATGTTTTTTAGTTTGCTTTAGAGAAGTTGGCTGTCAGTTCTTCTTCAAATATCGAAATACCGTTTTTTTAATTTGGTTGAAACAAGGACAGACAGACAACTACTCTAAGTAAAAAGCAAATAGTACATTTTAACTACCCACTTTTTTTATCTCTAGGGTTGTAATATAATAATACACAAGTACATATTTTTAATTTTCGTTTCTGTACTTGTTTCAGTTTATAACCTGGAATCCAGTCTTCTAGTTCAGTATTAAATAAATTTAAAGCTGACAGCATTGAATTACAGGTCGTAGCTTTTAATTTGTTTGCCAATTTATTTTTCATCAGCCCTGACTTAGAAAAAATTCTTTTAGCACAAGCGCTGCTGTGTGGCAATGAAAAAATATATGCAACTGATTTATACAAATTTGGGCACATTGGCTCGTTTAAATTATTTTTTAACCACCCACTGTATGCGAAAAGCTTTAGCATTTTTAATTTCAAAAAATTATTGCATGCAACGTTTGGGAATAAAACAAATGTCTACATATGCCAGGTATGTGTATATGTATGCACATACGCAAATAATAGAATTTATTTAACTTTCGTAAACAAAAAAGAGACAAAAGTGGCAAAATAGTGTCAGCATAAAGAAGTCGCACAAAAAGTCACAAGCCCTAAAAAGGTTGCAATATGCAACTTTAGTCGACGAACGGTCACTCTGATTGTGGAAAAAAAAAATAAACGTATTGTTATGATCTTTTTATTTAGTCCTCAATGAGAAGGCGACTTATGAACATGTGTATGGGTGTACGCGCTTTTTCTTTGTTTTTTATTTTTGCAGATAAAATTTTGTATAGAAAAATGAAGTTTACGAATTATGAGTTCAAAGATTAAAAATGCTTTTAGCAACATGCAATGCCTCTTGTGTCATAAAACATTTTAAAATAAGAGGGAGGACGTTTTAAAAGGCATTTTGAAACTCTTCATATTACTACAAATGAGTTAAACCTAACAGAAAAAGAAACCCTTTTTGATAAATGTAAAATTTCTTTTTTACAAAAATTAAAAGGTTGGTTGCTCCAAGAAAAAAGTAGCGAAGAAAAGCCTGAAAACCAAAAATTAAAACAAGAGATATCAAGCCTTATAAGTTTAGGTATCATCAGGCATGGTAGACCATTTTCAGACGGGCTGTTTGTTAAAAATATACTTTTTAATAAATAAGCCTATTTCTTTAAGCTTTAGGTCTATTTTTATGTTTATTTTTTTGCAAATTTTTTTCAATATTTCGCCACTCCGTTGTGTGGCATCATCAGGAGGTTATTTCAGTTAAATATTAAATTTGTTATTTTGGGTTTAAAATTAGCTTTTGGCTTTTCGAATAACGATTATAATATTAACAAATTTTTAATATAAACTTCAAAATATTTTGTTAAAGAAAATTTCCAAAAATGTACTAAAACTAAAATATTTGAAAATTCAAAAAATGTGTTATTACAAAATTTTATACTACTAAAAAATGTATCCATATACCAATATAAGTGTGTATGTCAATTTCACTCTATTCTAATATAAAAAAATCCTAATATTAAGAATAGAATAATAGTGTTACTAAAAAGTAATAATATTAAGTGTTATACAGAGAAACAACATATAAATATAAACAAAAAACAACAATACATGCATAAAAAAGTTTTGAAGAATCTAATTAGGACAATAGTTACAAAATTTTAATACTAGTGTGTATATTAATTTAAGCTGTTCCAATATAAAAGTGTAATGTTAAGAATGCTAGTGTTACTAAAAATAACATTAAGTGTTATATACAAAAATCAAACATATAAATATAAACTAAAAAACAATAATACATGTATTGAAAAATCTTTAAAGAAATTAGTTTAACATTGTATGTTTAATATGTATTAATGTAGTTACAAAAGATTAATATCAGAAGTTTGTGTAAACAAGTGTACATTAATACAAAAATACAATAATTTAAAAAATTAACTCATGAAAAAAACATAAACATATGTATGTATACCTAAAAACCATATTAGTCAAAATTATATATGTGCTTATATAAATCCTATCTCTGTTATTTTTTACATATTAGATGTCTGTAATATACACTTTCCTACATTCCTCCCTATCATCTCCCTTGCAAGGTATCTTATAAACTATATTAGCCATTTCCAACTTTTGTATTCTATCTTTTGTTTTACTAAATAATTTACCTAAAGTATTGTAAGATTTAAAGGCCATGCTATACTTCTCACAGTCAAACACGTTTGATCTTTTAACTCTTTCTGTCACTCCTGGTACATAAGTAAATGATTTATAAATCTTTGGTCCCCTTTCATTATTCCGACTGTCTGCATTTTGGTCTGTAAATTGATTAATTAATTTAGAAACAAGTCCCCTGGGTAAACTGTTAACCCTTAAAATATTCCAAATTATCCTCTTATTCTTCCTATGAAAGTCTTTGTCACTTATTGTAAGTACCCTTCTCACCAAATTCCTTGCCGTATTTGTGATAACTTGTTTGCTATGCTTAGAATAATAATTAATTATCCTTCCAGAAGCCGTTGGTTTTTGATACCAATCTACTTTTAAGCCGTTACCTTTTCGTATAATTAAGGTATCTAAATAAGAAAGTCTTGAATTGTCTTCTTTTTCCATTGTAAACTTAATACTTGGATGAAAACTATTTAAAGTGTCTAACATATACTCACTAGAGGAATCAGAAACAATACAAAATAAATCATCCACATATTTAGTCATAATTCTCGGTTCTATTGTCATTTTCGCAATACAAGTATCCAATAACTCTTCCATAACTATATCTGCCACTACCGGAGAAACAGGAGAGCCCATAGGAAGTCCTGATGATGCCACACAACGGAGTGGCGAAATATTGAAAAAAAATTGCAAAAAAATAAACATAAAAATAGACCTAAATCATATTTATTAACATTAAAAAGGTGAAAAAACTAGAAAAACTGTTTCAATATATTGTGTTTTTCTCCAATACAAGTCCTTAAAATTTTGGTTTGAAAATCCAAGATAAATTTCTTAACTGCCTGATGAATTTTAGGAAATCTTCTTTCCTCAAACATATTGGATACATTTCTTGTTGAATTCACTATAAATTTTGGGATGATTCCGGCATTTCTGCATCTTATAAGGAATGTTATAGCTGATTTCGTCTTTATTATTTTGTCCCTTATAGTCTTGAACCGATTTATATTAGTTTTTAGGCGTTGATCCTTCTTAAATTTATTGTAACCCATTTTCGATTATCTGTTGTTGTTGCGTGCTCACTTTTTGTTTAATTATCTATTTTTTCTAGTTTTTTGACCTTTTAAATGTTAATAAATAAGATTTAGGTCTATTTTTATGTTTATTTTTTTGCAAATTTTTTTCAATATTTCGCCACTCCGTTGTGTGGCATCATCAGGACTTCCTATGGGCTCTCCTGCTTCTCCGATAGTGGCAGATATAGTTATGGAAGAGTTATTGGATACTTGTATTGCGAAAATGACAATAGAACCGAGAATTATGACTAAATATGTGGATGATTTATTTTGTATTGTTTCTGATTCCTCTAGTGAGTATATGTTAGACACTTTAAATAGTTTTCATCTAAGTATTAAGTTTACAATGGAAAAAGAAGACAATTCAAGACTTTCTTATTTAGATACCTTAATTATACGAAAAGGTAACGGCTTAAAAGTAGATTGGTATCAAAAACCAACGGCTTCTGGAAGGATAATTAATTATTATTCTAAGCATAGCAAACAAGTTATCACAAATACGGCAAGGAATTTGGTGAGAAGGGTACTTACAATAAGTGACCAAGAATTTCATAGGAAAAATAAGAGGATAATTTGGAATATTTTACGGGATAACAGTTTTCCCAGGGGACTTATTTCTAAATTAATTAATCAATTTACAGACCAAAATGCAGACAGTCGGAATAATGAAAGGGGACCGAAGATTTATAAATCATTTACTTATGTACCAGGAGTGACAGAAAGAGTTAAAAGATCAAAAGTGTTTGACTGTGAGAAGTATAGCATGGCCTTTAAATCTTACAATACTTTAGGTAAATTATTTAGTAAAACAAAAGATAGAATACAAAAGTTGGATATGGCGAATATAGTTTATAAGATACCTTGCAAGGGAAATGATAGGGAGGAATGTAGGAAAGTGTATGTAGGAACTACGAAAAATAAACTTAAGACAAGAATTGCTGGACATAAATCTGACCAGAGATATAGGGACACTGGTTCACAGAAAACAGCGTTATCTTCTCACTGTTCGGAATTCGATCACTTCCCAGACTTTGAGAATGTTTCAATATTGGATAAAGAAAATAATTATAAACGTAGATACATGTTAGAAATGTTAAATATTATTAACGTTCCAAAAGCATATAGAATTAATTTTAAAGCAGACACAGACAATGTTGCCCAGAATTACAGACATCTAATATGTAAAAAATAACAGAGATAGGATTTATATAAGCACATATATAATTTTGACTAATATGGTTTTTAGGTATACATACATATGTTTATGTTTTTTTCATGAGTTAATTTTTTAAATGATTGTATTTTTGTATTAATGTACACTTGTTTACACAAACTTCTGATACTAATCTTTTGTAACTACATTAATACATATTAAACATACAATGTTAAACTAATTTCTTTAAAGATTTTTTAATACATGTATTATTGTTTTTTAGTTTATATTTATATGTTTGATTTTTGTATATAACACTTATTGTTATTTTTAGTAACACTAGCATTCTTAACATTACACTTTTATATTGGAACAGCTTAAATTAATATACACACTAGTATTAAAATTTTGTAACTATTGTCCTAATTAGATTCTTCAAAACTTTTTTATGCATGTATTGTTGTTTTTTGTTTATATTTATATGTTGTTTCTCTATATAACACTTAATATTATTACTTTTTAGTAACACTATTATTCTTAATATTAGGATTAAATTAATATACACACTAGTATTAAAATTTTGTAACTATTGTACTAATTAGATTCTTTAAAACTTTTTTATGCATGTGTTGTTGTTTTTTGTTTATATTTATATGTTGTTTCTCTGTATAACACTTAATATTATTACTTTTTAGTAACACTATTATTCTTAATATTAGGATTTTTTATATTAGAATAGAGTGAAATTGACATACACACTTATATTGGTATATGGATACATTTTTTAATAGTATAAAATTTTGTAATAACACATTTTTTAAATTTTCAAATATTTTAGTTTTAGTACATTTTTGGAAATTTTCTTTAACAAAATATTTTGAAGTTTATATTAAAAATTTGTTAATATTATAATCGTTATTCGAAAAGCCAAAAGCTAATTTTAAAACCAAAATAACAAATTTAATATTTAACTGAAATAACTTCCTGATGATGCCACACAACGGAGTGGCGAAATATTGAAAAAAATTTGCAAAAAAATAAACATAAAAATAGACCTAAAGCTTAAAGAAATAGACTTATTTATTAACATTAAAAAGGTCAAAAAACTAGAAAAAATAGATAATTATACTTTTTAATGTTATGAAAAAGTTTAATTATAGCGTGAATTTTATACAATCTCTTCCTTAGTCTCGTGATACTGTTGCCCGTCGTAGTATTCAAATAGGAGCATGTGTGAAATCTGCCATTAGAGAAAAACTAAAAAATTGTGAGTTTTTTCCTTTTTCTTCAGGCATGGTAGATGAAAGCACTGACATTAAACGGTTTTTGCCAACTTATTATTTGTGTTCGATGCGTAAATAAGGAGTATAACATCTTTGAAACAATGTTTTCACTCGAAACTTTTTACGCTAACGTCACAGGAAAGTTGTTGCTCGATGTCGTTAATAAAAAGCTGTTGTCTCTGGTTGATTCAAACAAATTGGCTGGAATTTGTACTGATGGAGCGAATGTTATGGCTGGCAAACATAACGGCCTTATAGGTCAACTAAAAAAACATGGCTTCGAATTTGATAGTTTTCATTGTATTATCAATCAATTAGCTCTGGCTTCAAAATTTTTAACCAGCCATCCTGCAATGAAAACTGCGGAGCATATTATAAACAAAATTCGTGGTGGACATCACTCACTCACCCATAGAAAGTTTGTATATTTTTTAAGAAATAAGGGTGCTGCTTTCTTTGATCTCAAAATGTTTGCAGAAGTTCGATGGCTAAGCCGTGGTGAGTGTCTAAAGAGGCTTTTTGTCCTAAGAAATGAAGTTTCTCGAATCAGAAAATATGGAAGAGGTTTGTTTTCTAAAATACCAAGGATTTATTATAGATTTACCTTTTTTAGTAGCCATAACTGCCTTTTGAAATGAATTAAACTTGGAACTTCAAGGAAAGGAAAAAAATTAAAGTGATTTAAGGAAAACTCTTTTTGCCTTTAAAACTAAATTATGTATTTTTGATTTTAGAGGATATTCGGCTCAAAAATTTTGCAAACTTTCTAAACACTTTTATTGTTTATGATCAAGAAAATAACGTTAAACAGCGCGAGCATGCAACAATAATATAAGACCTTTTTTTTAATATGCAAGAAATGTTTACGGATTTTGAAATTATGGAACCAATGCTAGAAATTTTCCAAAATCCTTTTAAGTGTGATATTGCAAAATACGAGCAAACAGTTCAATCAGAGCTAATAATACTTCGAAGCAAAATGGAAGCTCCAGACGAAATGGAAGCTATTAAGTTCTGGAAACATATAAGATATCTTGGAATATCCAAAATTAAAAGAAAATTCATACAAATGTCTTTCCTTCTTTCCATCTATTTATCTGTGTGAAAAATTTTTTTTCTGATTTAAAATTCCTTTGCTCAAACAACGAAACAAATTAAATTGAACAAATTAACTTGAATGAATTTTAAATTTAATTTTGATTTTAATGAAGATTTTTTTTACCTTTTTTTTTGGCTGAAAGTCCTTTTATTTTAATTATTATTATTTTTCATACAAAAGATAGAAGTATTTTATTTAATATATATAACTTGTGCTTTTTTATTATAAAAAAATAACACCATTTCTTTCCGAATGACCTAATGTACAGTAAATTTAATTTTTTTCACCCATACAACCACATTTTTTTGTTAAAAAAAATTTAAAATTTTTCAAAATATTTAAATAACTCTCAATTAATAATATTTTACTTATCTTGATTTATCTTATATTTAAAAAATATTTTTTTAACAACATACATATATGCCATTATAAATTACCATTATTCCGTCTGCTTTTTCATTAAAACTACCTATTGTGCAGTAAATGAATTTTTTCTCACTAATCCAAACACATTTTTATTTTTGAGCATAACTGTTCTAAAGGTACTTTTATATGGAAATACATATATTACGACTTGTCAATATATGTTGTAGAATAATAAAAAACCTCATCATGTAAAAGCACAATAGCGGTATTCACAATCTTGTGCATTTAAGATTGCAAATTTGTGCAATTGTAAAAATTTGCCATTATTTGTGAGCGGCTTTTTTGCTGCAGTCTGCAATACTTGTTACAACACTAGAATTCTGTTTTATTTTTTTTTAGCTGTCAGTTTGCACTTAAAGTTTTGGCTTAACAAAAATTATGCCTAAGAAAAGTTTTAAACGAAAATAAGTGGACTTTTTAATAGACGAAGCTGCTAAAGAAATTATGTTTAACGAAGGTACGTACATTGGAACATTTTATCAAAATTTCATTTAAAAACAATTTTTTTAATTTTTTATTTATTATTAGAAAGCAATGATGATGCTGTGGAAGCAGTTCTAGATGAGCTGGCTGCAAATTTATCTGTTGTGATGAAGTGTCATAGAGGATTGTCTGGCGCAGTGCCCAAGTCAGATATGTGGCGCATTAACATTTTAACTTCCATGGATGAGGATAGATTCCGACAAATGTTAAGAGTAGATAGAAAGCAATTCGCGATGTTGTGTAATATGATTAAAAAAGAAACGATGAAGAGTTTGCCAACGCACATTCCTCTAAGCAATTTGCCGTCGAATCGCAATAGTGCTTTTTCGACTAGGCTCATCAGGAGAAAGCGTATTGCTTATAAAATTTGTAACCATTTTTGGAGTGGGAGATGACGGAACTATATCAATAATAACAAATCGACTTTTCAAAGTATTCTTGCACCTTCAACTCAAATTGATTTACCGGCCTAATGTGACTGAACGATCCAAATCGTATCGGATACATTTTACGAGCTCCCTTTCTGCATTGGGTATATAAATGGAACCGAGACCAAGCTGGCAGTCTCTAATCGAAGATCATACGTGGCACTACTCCAGAAGTTATATATATTCCATAAAAGCACAAGTAGTTTGCGACTACAAACAACAATTTTGCCATGTTGTAGTTGGCCACCCTGGAAGCCCGAATTTATAGAAATAGCTCGCTATTTATTTTTATTTACTTTATTTTATTTATTTATATGTTCAAATCCCGTACAACAATAATTAATATTATATTTAAGGTACAGGATAGTATAGAAATAATACATAAGTTAAATTGGACGGCAAACATAGATACACACATAAATATTTAGATAAAATTAACAGTCAACATATAATACATATATAACTTAAACAACATAACATAAATGGATTCTTTTTATATTTTATCAGGCTAATTGGTTCAAGTTTTATTGTGATAAGATTTTTGTTAAACAAATATTTTGAAAAAGTTTAGTTTCCCGACACTAGCCGAGTGGAATGCATTTTCAGAGCCCGCTACTAAACTTTTTCAAAATATTTGTTCAACAAAAATCTTATCACAATAAAACTTGAACCAATTAGCCTGATAAAATATAAAAGGAAATTTTAGAAATAAAAATTGTTCAAAATACGCTAAAAAATATATAATATAAATGGATTACTTTTATGAAAAATATTTAAATAAAAAGTGCTTAAAGCTAATTGCGTTGCTATTAAGTTGTTGTGTTTGTGGAAGAATATTCCAGAGACGCACCGCATGTATGAAAAACTGCCATTCAGAAACAAGCAGACGGTGTAAAGGAATTATAATCTTTTTCCCCCTAGCTGATCTGGCAAACCTAAGTTTATCAGAAAGGTATTGTGGCATTTCAGAGTAAATGATTTTATGTAAAAAGATTAGAGCACGTATATTTAAAAGATTGTCGAACGAGACGCCATATAATTTCGAAGAAAACTGAGAAACATGATCATATCTTTTTAAACCGTATACATATCTAACAATGTTGTTGTATAAAACGTTTAGCTTTCTTTTACTAGTTGCGTCACAATTTGCAAAAAGCTCACAACCATATATTAGGCCAGGAATAAGGTAAGATTTTGCTAACAGTTGTCTTATATTGGGAGGGGTATATTGCTGTGACGACCAAAGACACCTAAGCTTTGTATAAGTCTGGCCCACAAGTGTGTTAACGTGATCGCTCCACGCAAGACTGTTATTAAAAATCAATCCAAGATTCTTGGCAGCATCAACAACAGTGATTTTTTCCCCATTTATTAGAACATTAACATTACCCATAAAATTTGTTGTCTTCTTTCGTATTACGATACATTTTGATTTCAGAGGGTTCAAACAAAGCCCATTTGCAGTTGCCCAGCAATAAATTCTATTAAGGTCTTCATTGAGCTTCGAAAGATTTTCAGCAACAGAAGTTACTGGACTACTCACTCACATACAACTGCACATCATCCGCATACATTTGAATTTTGCAGTACAAAAGTTGTTTTGGCAAGTCATTTATATAAATAGAAAAAAGGAGTGGTCCAAGGATTGACCCTTGAGGCACTCCCCTAGATAAATCCAATACCGATGATTGGAGATTGTTGGAATATACAAATTGTCTACGGCTAGAGAGGTATGAAGATAAGAGCCTTGTGAACGTTAAAGAGAAGTTAAAGAAATGCCGTAGTTTCATGCAAAGTGTGCTGTGATCAACTGTGTCAAAGGCTTTGGAATAATCAAGAAAAATCAAAAAATTTATTCTTCCTTCATCTAATTCACGTCGAATGTTCTCAGTTACATCCATTAAAGCAGAAACGCAGCTATGATTTTGGCGGAACCCTGATTGCTTATCGGTCATTAAATTATTGTTTTCAATATAGAGCGTCATTTGGTTATGTAGAACTTTCTTAAGAACCTTCGATAGAAAGCACAGTATGGCAATAGGCCTAAACTCAGAATCATTTTTCGGTATTGGCAATATTTTCGCATATTTCCATTTTAACGGAAAAGTGCTAGTCATTATAACAGTGTTAAACAAATATGTTGTATAAGGCAATAGTTCTGGCAACAATATCCTTAAAAATTTGGGGTGTATATTATCAGGGCCCACTGCATCCGACTTAATTAAATTAAAGCTCCGAGAGGAGCAGTATTTTTGTTTACAGCAATGGATAGCAGGTGATTCAGCATGATAAAATGCCCAAATCGGTTTAATTTACTACAGAAAATATCGGGTTAGAGTTGAGCATTGCTTTGGTCTTTAAAAAAGAGATTTTGTAGTCTTAAACAACTAAAGATGCGTCTTGCCAATAAAAAACCCATAAATTATGTTCCGAACGATTTGCTGTATTGTCTTCAACATTTTACCAAATGAAGATTCAAGCACAAATAAAACTAACTTATTTTAGACAGGTGAAGCAGAAATTCTTCTGAGCCTAAAGATGATATTGAAAGTAATTTTGGTGAAGTTAAAAGTTATTTAAGTTTATTTTAAAAGAAAAAAAACCAAATACAGCTCTATAAATATAAAACTTAAAAATAGTAAAACTTAGAAATGCGTTTCTGATTTAATACATACATACATACAATAAAATTAAAAAAAAAACTATTTTTTCGATTGACACTTATACTTCATTTCAATGTAAAATTGTTGTACTTGTTCATTCTCAAGATATTTTAGTTTTCCTTTTTTACCAACCCATACTTTGAAATCCATTTTACGCTTTACTTTTTCCTCTTCCAGTTGTATATTTCTATCACATAATTCAAGCTTCTTTTCATGATTTTCTTGTTCCCATTCAAACTTAATTTAAAACATTTCGAGAAGAAAGCAAGGTAGATGGCTTACGACATTTTTGTTTATTTTTCAGCAAAGTCCTTAAACATTTAAGAAGTGTTTGTAAGCGAGCTTTGCAAAAAATTGCTTGATGCTTGCATTGGGAAAGATGTTTCAGCTCCTTGTGGTCGAAAAAATTCTCTGGACACAGAGTGCTGACTTCTGCATCATACAGCGGATCCACTGTATCTTCAAGTAACGATTATTCCAGCATGGGTTTGTTTTATTATATTATTATGGAGTCTTCCATTGATATCACGTCTCTACTGTAAACTACCACGAAATTGCGACTAATGTTTTTCTATCCAAAATTTTTGTAAAGTTGCTTAAAGTAGCAACAAATTTATAGCACTTTGCCTGAAATTTCAAATGGTTTAAGACCACTTCAATGAGGTTTACTTGCCTTCAACGCTGGAATCAAGCAATCAAGTGCTCGTAGATTGCAGCCAATGATTGTCTTTTTTTACGGAAGCCTTTAGATGTCTGACTTTCTACCGAACCAGCTCCCATGTTACGTCAATGCCACTTCTTGCTATAATTTTTTAATAGATTATTTGGGCCGTTGCCGCCATTTTTAAAGCTGTCCATAATTTTTCTTACCTCTATTTCTGAAGCTTCTTGAATATAGTTTAATATCTTTCTTATATCCTCCTCGGTCTATTTTTGATTAGGTTTATACTCTTCAAATTTTTGATTTTCCGTTGTTTTTTTAGCTTTTTTTATTTTATTATTATTATTTAAATATATGCAATTGGTTTCAGTGTTGTATATTTGCAAAATTGTAGCATGTGCATTTCTTAATATTTTGTTAGTGTAGTGGAAAAATATACTCTACCATTTTGCAAACGCTGCGATGCAAGACTATTTGCACAGAATTGTGAGAACCGCTGATATGTTATTTCTTACATACGGCTTGTCGTTGCAAAACGTTGTCATGTTTTTTTTCATATATTTATTATTGAATCTTCGCCTGTGGCGAACTAACAATAAGTGTTCAAATCTTATAACTAGGTAGTTAATATAAGTCCAGCCAGTGCCAGACTAAAATTTAAGTTCTCATATTAATTATCAAGCTTCATATAAGCGCAATAGTATCCCTCCTTTTCAGGAGGGTGTGCCCACTATGTTGCAGGATGTTTCGTGCGAGCGGATTTGGGTGAATTTCCAGCTTATTTAAATACTTGTCAACATAGTTCAGGATTTCGCATTTAACTAGTGGAACTTGTAGATCCTTATGGATGTTGCTGTTTTTAACATACCAACGAGCACCAGTTATCATTCTTAGGATTTTGTTTTGCCTGCGTTGAATTTTTTCTATGTTGGATGCGGTGCCCCATAATTGTATGCCGTAGCACCAAATTGGTTTCAAAATCGATTTGTAGAGTAGAAGTTTACAATCACGACGAAGCACAGAGTTTCTGCCGATTAGCCAATGGATTTGTGTAGCTTTAAGTTTCATTTTCGTCAACTTCGCATCTATATGAGGCTTTCATGTGAGGCGGCGGTCTAGGTGAATACCAAGATATTTTGTCTCGGTTCGTTGAGGCACCATATGGTTGTTAATAAGAATTGGAGAGCGTAGAGTAAAAGTTACGTGAGTACATTTTTGCTCATTAATTTTTATTCCCCATAATTTTGCCCATTTCTCTACTTGGGTTACGTGTTGTTGCAATTGGCCCGAAGCCTCTTTAGGATCTTTATGAATACTGAGAAAAGCGGCATCATCAGCAAATGTAGACGTATGCGTAAAACAGTTGGTTGGCATATCTGCGGTGTAAAGCAAGTACAAAATTGGACCTAGTATACTCCCTTGAGGTACACCAGCCCGAATTGGTTGAGAAAAACTTATTTGATTTCCCTCTTTGATCTTAAATTGTCGACCGGTTATGTACTTTTCTAAAAGATTGAAAATATTAGCTGGAAGGTTAAGCTTTAGTTTGTTTAACAGGCCTTCGTGCCATACTTTATCAAAAGCTTGAGAGACATCAATAAAAAGCGCGGAGCAGTACTTCTTTTCCTCAAATGTTTTTCTTATAACCTGCACCAGTCTGTGAGTTTGTTCGATTGTGCTATGTTGACTTCTAAAGCCAAATTGGTGATCTGGAATGCAATTGTTTCCATTCATGATCGGAGTCAGCTTGTTTTTAAAGAGCTTTTCGAACAATTTTGACAATGTTGGTAACAAACTTATAGGCCTATACGACTCCACCTTCGAAGGATCCTTACCAGGCTTAGGAATCATCTTCACTAAGGCAACTTTCCATATTGCCGGAAAATGTTCAAGCCGAATTATGGCATTAAAAATAAAAATAATAATTCTTTTAGCGATAAATGGTAGTTCTTAAAGCATTTTGTTGCTTATTTTATCAGCACCAAGAGCTCTCTTAATCTCGTAGTGTACGGACGTGTCTACGCGAGTGTATATTTGTAATAGGTGATATTTGTAATAAGTTACAAAAAAAAATTGTTAATATACATACCTACCTTTTAAATGTTAATAAATAAGATTTAGGTCTATTTTTATGTTTATTTTTTTGCAAATTTTTTTCAATATTTCGCCACTCCGTTGTGTGGCATCATCAGGACTTCCTATGGGCTCTCCTGCTTCTCCGATAGTGGCAGATATAGTTATGGAAGAGTTATTGGATACTTGTATTGCGAAAATGACAATAGAACCGAGAATTATGACTAAATATGTGGATGACTTATTTTGTATTGTTTCTGATTCCTCTAGTGAGTATATGTTAGACACTTTAAATAGTTTTCATCTAAGTATTAAGTTTACAATGGAAAAAGAAGACAATTCAAAACTTTCTTATTTAGATACCTTAATTATACGAAAAGGTAACGGCTTAAAAGTAGATTGGTATCAAAAACCAACGGCTTCTGGAAGGATAATTAATTATTATTCTAAGCATAGCAAACAAGTTATCACAAATACGGCAAGGAATTTGGTGAGAAGGGTACTTACAATAAGTGACCAAGAATTTCATAGGAAAAATAAGAGGATAATTTGGAATATTTTACGGGATAACAGTTTTCCCAGGGGACTTATTTCTAAATTAATTAATCAATTTACAGACCAAAATGCAGACAGTCGGAATAATGAAAGGGGACCGAAGATTTATAAATCATTTACTTATGTACCAGGAGTGACAGAAAGAGTTAAAAGATCAAAAGTGTTTGACTGTGAGAAGTATAGCATGGCCTTTAAATCTTACAATACTTTAGGTAAATTATTTAGTAAAACAAAAGATAGAATACAAAAGTTGGATATGGCGAATATAGTTTATAAGATACCTTGCAAGGGAAATGATAGGGAGGAATGTAGGAAAGTGTATGTAGGAACTACGAAAAATAAACTTAAGACAAGAATTGCTGGACATAAATCTGACCAGAGATATAGGGACACTGGTTCACAGAAAACAGCGTTATCTTCTCACTGTTCGGAATTCGATCACTTCCCAGACTTTGAGAATGTTTCAATATTGGATAAAGAAAATAATTATAAACGTAGATACATGTTAGAAATGTTAAATATTATTAACGTTCCAAAAGCATATAGAATTAATTTTAAAGCAGACACAGACAATGTTGCCCAGAATTACAGACATCTAATATGTAAAAAATAACAGAGATAGGATTTATATAAGCACATATATAATTTTGACTAATATGGTTTTTAGGTATACATACATATGTTTATGTTTTTTTCATGAGTTAATTTTTTAAATGATTGTATTTTTGTATTAATGTACACTTGTTTACACAAACTTCTGATACTAATCTTTTGTAACTACATTAATACATATTAAACATACAATGTTAAACTAATTTCTTTAAAGATTTTTTAATACATGTATTATTGTTTTTTAGTTTATATTTATATGTTTGATTTTTGTATATAACACTTATTGTTATTTTTAGTAACACTAGCATTCTTAACATTACACTTTTATATTGGAACAGCTTAAATTAATATACACACTAGTATTAAAATTTTGTAACTATTGTCCTAATTAGATTCTTCAAAACTTTTTTATGCATGTATTGTTGTTTTTTGTTTATATTTATATGTTGTTTCTCTATATAACACTTAATATTATTACTTTTTAGTAACACTATTATTCTTAATATTAGGATTAAATTAATATACACACTAGTATTAAAATTTTGTAACTATTGTACTAATTAGATTCTTTAAAACTTTTTTATGCATGTGTTGTTGTTTTTTGTTTATATTTATATGTTGTTTCTCTGTATAACACTTAATATTATTACTTTTTAGTAACACTATTATTCTTAATATTAGGATTTTTTATATTAGAATAGAGTGAAATTGACATACACACTTATATTGGTATATGGATACATTTTTTAATAGTATAAAATTTTGTAATAACACATTTTTTAAATTTTCAAATATTTTAGTTTTAGTACATTTTTGGAAATTTTCTTTAACAAAATATTTTGAAGTTTATATTAAAAATTTGTTAATATTATAATCGTTATTCGAAAAGCCAAAAGCTAATTTTAAAACCAAAATAACAAATTTAATATTTAACTGAAATAACCTCCTGATGATGCCACACAACGGAGTGGCGAAATATTGAAAAAAATTTGCAAAAAAATAAACATAAAAATAGACCTAAAGCTTAAAGAAATAGACTTATTTATTAACATTAAAAAGGTCAAAAAACTAGAAAAAATAGATAATTATACTTTTTAATGTTATGAAAAAGTTTAATTATAGCGTGAATTTTATACAATCTCTTCCTTAGTCTCGTGATACTGTTGCCCGTCGTAGTATTCAAATAGGAGCATGTGTGAAATCTGCCATTAGAGAAAAACTAAAAAATTGTGAGTTTTTTCCTTTTTCTTCAGGCATGGTAGATGAAAGCACTGACATTAAACGGTTTTTGCCAACTTATTATTTGTGTTCGATGCGTAAATAAGGAGTATAACATCTTTGAAACAATGTTTTCACTCGAAACTTTTTACGCTAACGTCACAGGAAAGTTGTTGCTCGATGTCGTTAATAAAAAGCTGTTGTCTCTGGTTGATTCAAACAAATTGGCTGGAATTTGTACTGATGGAGCGAATGTTATGGCTGGCAAACATAACGGCCTTATAGGTCAACTAAAAAAACATGGCTTCGAATTTGATAGTTTTCATTGTATTATCAATCAATTAGCTCTGGCTTCAAAATTTTTAACCAGCCATCCTGCAATGAAAACTGCGGAGCATATTATAAACAAAATTCGTGGTGGACATCACTCACTCACCCATAGAAAGTTTGTATATTTTTTAAGAAATAAGGGTGCTGCTTTCTTTGATCTCAAAATGTTTGCAGAAGTTCGATGGCTAAGCCGTGGTGAGTGTCTAAAGAGGCTTTTTGTCCTAAGAAATGAAGTTTCTCGAATCAGAAAATATGGAAGAGGTTTGTTTTCTAAAATACCAAGGATTTATTATAGATTTACCTTTTTTAGTAGCCATAACTGCCTTTTGAAATGAATTAAACTTGGAACTTCAAGGAAAGGAAAAAAATTAAAGTGATTTAAGGAAAACTCTTTTTGCCTTTAAAACTAAATTATGTATTTTTGATTTTAGAGGATATTCGGCTCAAAAATTTTGCAAACTTTCTAAACACTTTTATTGTTTATGATCAAGAAAATAACGTTAAACAGCGCGAGCATGCAACAATAATATAAGACCTTTTTTTTAATATGCAAGAAATGTTTACGGATTTTGAAATTATGGAACCAATGCTAGAAATTTTCCAAAATCCTTTTAAGTGTGATATTGCAAAATACGAGCAAACAGTTCAATCAGAGCTAATAATACTTCGAAGCAAAATGGAAGCTCCAGACGAAATGGAAGCTATTAAGTTCTGGAAACATATAAGATATCTTGGAATATCCAAAATTAAAAGAAAATTCATACAAATGTCTTTCCTTCTTTCCATCTATTTATCTGTGTGAAAAATTTTTTTTCTGATTTAAAATTCCTTTGCTCAAACAACGAAACAAATTAAATTGAACAAATTAACTTGAATGAATTTTAAATTTAATTTTGATTTTAATGAAGATTTTTTTTACCTTTTTTTTTGGCTGAAAGTCCTTTTATTTTAATTATTATTATTTTTCATACAAAAGATAGAAGTATTTTATTTAATATATATAACTTGTGCTTTTTTATTATAAAAAAATAACACCATTTCTTTCCGAATGACCTAATGTACAGTAAATTTAATTTTTTTCACCCATACAACCACATTTTTTTGTTAAAAAAAATTTAAAATTTTTCAAAATATTTAAATAACTCTCAATTAATAATATTTTACTTATCTTGATTTATCTTATATTTAAAAAATATTTTTTTAACAACATACATATATGCCATTATAAATTACCATTATTCCGTCTGCTTTTTCATTAAAACTACCTATTGTGCAGTAAATGAATTTTTTCTCACTAATCCAAACACATTTTTATTTTTGAGCATAACTGTTCTAAAGGTACTTTTATATGGAAATACATATATTACGACTTGTCAATATATGTTGTAGAATAATAAAAAACCTCATCATGTAAAAGCACAATAGCGGTATTCACAATCTTGTGCATTTAAGATTGCAAATTTGTGCAATTGTAAAAATTTGCCATTATTTGTGAGCGGCTTTTTTGCTGCAGTCTGCAATACTTGTTACAACACTAGAATTCTGTTTTATTTTTTTTTAGCTGTCAGTTTGCACTTAAAGTTTTGGCTTAACAAAAATTATGCCTAAGAAAAGTTTTAAACGAAAATAAGTGGACTTTTTAATAGACGAAGCTGCTAAAGAAATTATGTTTAACGAAGGTACGTACATTGGAACATTTTATCAAAATTTCATTTAAAAACAATTTTTTTAATTTTTTATTTATTATTAGAAAGCAATGATGATGCTGTGGAAGCAGTTCTAGATGAGCTGGCTGCAAATTTATCTGTTGTGATGAAGTGTCATAGAGGATTGTCTGGCGCAGTGCCCAAGTCAGATATGTGGCGCATTAACATTTTAACTTCCATGGATGAGGATAGATTCCGACAAATGTTAAGAGTAGATAGAAAGCAATTCGCGATGTTGTGTAATATGATTAAAAAAGAAACGATGAAGAGTTTGCCAACGCACATTCCTCTAAGCAATTTGCCGTCGAATCGCAATAGTGCTTTTTCGACTAGGCTCATCAGGAGAAAGCGTATTGCTTATAAAATTTGTAACCATTTTTGGAGTGGGAGATGACGGAACTATATCAATAATAACAAATCGACTTTTCAAAGTATTCTTGCACCTTCAACTCAAATTGATTTACCGGCCTAATGTGACTGAACGATCCAAATCGTATCGGATACATTTTACGAGCTCCCTTTCTGCATTGGGTATATAAATGGAACCGAGACCAAGCTGGCAGTCTCTAATCGAAGATCATACGTGGCACTACTCCAGAAGTTATATATATTCCATAAAAGCACAAGTAGTTTGCGACTACAAACAACAATTTTGCCATGTTGTAGTTGGCCACCCTGGAAGCCCGAATTTATAGAAATAGCTCGCTATTTATTTTTATTTACTTTATTTTATTTTATTTTATTTATTTATATGTTCAAATCCCGTACAACAATAATTAATATTATATTTAAGGTACAGGATAGTATAGAAATAATACATAAGTTAAATTGGACGGCAAACATAGATACACACATAAATATTTAGATAAAATTAACAGTCAACATATAATACATATATAACTTAAACAACATAACATAAATGGATTCTTTTTATATTTTATCAGGCTAATTGGTTCAAGTTTTATTGTGATAAGATTTTTGTTAAACAAATATTTTGAAAAAGTTTAGTTTCCCGACACTAGCCGAGTGGAATGCATTTTCAGAGCCCGCTACTAAACTTTTTCAAAATATTTGTTCAACAAAAATCTTATCACAATAAAACTTGAACCAATTAGCCTGATAAAATATAAAAGGAAATTTTAGAAATAAAAATTGTTCAAAATACGCTAAAAAATATATAATATAAATGGATTACTTTTATGAAAAATATTTAAATAAAAAGTGCTTAAAGCTAATTGCGTTGCTATTAAGTTGTTGTGTTTGTGGAAGAATATTCCAGAGACGCACCGCATGTATGAAAAACTGCCATTCAGAAACAAGCAGACGGTGTAAAGGAATTATAATCTTTTTCCCCCTAGCTGATCTGGCAAACCTAAGTTTATCAGAAAGGTATTGTGGCATTTCAGAGTAAATGATTTTATGTAAAAAGATTAGAGCACGTATATTTAAAAGATTGTCGAACGAGACGCCATATAATTTCGAAGAAAACTGAGAAACATGATCATATCTTTTTAAACCGTATACATATCTAACAATGTTGTTGTATAAAACGTTTAGCTTTCTTTTACTAGTTGCGTCACAATTTGCAAAAAGCTCACAACCATATATTAGGCCAGGAATAAGGTAAGATTTTGCTAACAGTTGTCTTATATTGGGAGGGGTATATTGCTGTGACGACCAAAGACACCTAAGCTTTGTATAAGTCTGGCCCACAAGTGTGTTAACGTGATCGCTCCACGCAAGACTGTTATTAAAAATCAATCCAAGATTCTTGGCAGCATCAACAACAGTGATTTTTTCCCCATTTATTAGAACATTAACATTACCCATAAAATTTGTTGTCTTCTTTCGTATTACGATACATTTTGATTTCAGAGGGTTCAAACAAAGCCCATTTGCAGTTGCCCAGCAATAAATTCTATTAAGGTCTTCATTGAGCTTCGAAAGATTTTCAGCAACAGAAGTTACTGGACTACTCACTCACATACAACTGCACATCATCCGCATACATTTGAATTTTGCAGTACAAAAGTTGTTTTGGCAAGTCATTTATATAAATAGAAAAAAGGAGTGGTCCAAGGATTGACCCTTGAGGCACTCCCCTAGATAAATCCAATACCGATGATTGGAGATTGTTGGAATATACAAATTGTCTACGGCTAGAGAGGTATGAAGATAAGAGCCTTGTGAACGTTAAAGAGAAGTTAAAGAAATGCCGTAGTTTCATGCAAAGTGTGCTGTGATCAACTGTGTCAAAGGCTTTGGAATAATCAAGAAGAATCAAAAAATTTATTCTTCCTTCATCTAATTCACGTCGAATGTTCTCAGTTACATCCATTAAAGCAGAAACGCAGCTATGATTTTGGCGGAACCCTGATTGCTTATCGGTCATTAAATTATTGTTTTCAATATAGAGCGTCATTTGGTTATGTAGAACTTTCTTAAGAACCTTCGATAGAAAGCACAGTATGGCAATAGGCCTAAACTCAGAATCATTTTTCGGTATTGGCAATATTTTCGCATATTTCCATTTTAACGGAAAAGTGCTAGTCATTATAACAGTGTTAAACAAATATGTTGTATAAGGCAATAGTTCTGGCAACAATATCCTTAAAAATTTGGGGTGTATATTATCAGGGCCCACTGCATCCGACTTAATTAAATTAAAGCTCCGAGAGGAGCAGTATTTTTGTTTACAGCAATGGATAGCAGGTGATTCAGCATGATAAAATGCCCAAATCGGTTTAATTTACTACAGAAAATATCGGGTTAGAGTTGAGCATTGCTTTGGTCTTTAAAAAAGAGATTTTGTAGTCTTAAACAACTAAAGATGCGTCTTGCCAATAAAAAACCCATAAATTATGTTCCGAACGATTTGCTGTATTGTCTTCAACATTTTACCAAATGAAGATTCAAGCACAAATAAAACTAACTTATTTTAGACAGGTGAAGCAGAAATTCTTCTGAGCCTAAAGATGATATTGAAAGTAATTTTGGTGAAGTTAAAAGTTATTTAAGTTTATTTTAAAAGAAAAAAAACCAAATACAGCTCTATAAATATAAAACTTAAAAATAGTAAAACTTAGAAATGCGTTTCTGATTTAATACATACATACATACAATAAAATTAAAAAAAAAACTATTTTTTCGATTGACACTTATACTTCATTTCAATGTAAAATTGTTGTACTTGTTCATTCTCAAGATATTTTAGTTTTCCTTTTTTACCAACCCATACTTTGAAATCCATTTTACGCTTTACTTTTTCCTCTTCCAGTTGTATATTTCTATCACATAATTCAAGCTTCTTTTCATGATTTTCTTGTTCCCATTCAAACTTAATTTAAAACATTTCGAGAAGAAAGCAAGGTAGATGGCTTACGACATTTTTGTTTATTTTTCAGCAAAGTCCTTAAACATTTAAGAAGTGTTTGTAAGCGAGCTTTGCAAAAAATTGCTTGATGCTTGCATTGGGAAAGATGTTTCAGCTCCTTGTGGTCGAAAAAATTCTCTGGACACAGAGTGCTGACTTCTGCATCATACAGCGGATCCACTGTATCTTCAAGTAACGATTATTCCAGCATGGGTTTGTTTTATTATATTATTATGGAGTCTTCCATTGATATCACGTCTCTACTGTAAACTACCACGAAATTGCGACTAATGTTTTTCTATCCAAAATTTTTGTAAAGTTGCTTAAAGTAGCAACAAATTTATAGCACTTTGCCTGAAATTTCAAATGGTTTAAGACCACTTCAATGAGGTTTACTTGCCTTCAACGCTGGAATCAAGCAATCAAGTGCTCGTAGATTGCAGCCAATGATTGTCTTTTTTTACGGAAGCCTTTAGATGTCTGACTTTCTACCGAACCAGCTCCCATGTTACGTCAATGCCACTTCTTGCTATAATTTTTTAATAGATTATTTGGGCCGTTGCCGCCATTTTTAAAGCTGTCCATAATTTTTCTTACCTCTATTTCTGAAGCTTCTTGAATATAGTTTAATATCTTTCTTATATCCTCCTCGGTCTATTTTTGATTAGGTTTATACTCTTCAAATTTTTGATTTTCCGTTGTTTTTTTAGCTTTTTTTATTTTATTATTATTATTTAAATATATGCAATTGGTTTCAGTGTTGTATATTTGCAAAATTGTAGCATGTGCATTTCTTAATATTTTGTTAGTGTAGTGGAAAAATATACTCTACCATTTTGCAAACGCTGCGATGCAAGACTATTTGCACAGAATTGTGAGAACCGCTGATATGTTATTTCTTACATACGGCTTGTCGTTGCAAAACGTTGTCATGTTTTTTTTCATATATTTATTATTGAATCTTCGCCTGTGGCGAACTAACAATAAGTGTTCAAATCTTAAAACTAGGTAGTTAATATAAGTCCAGCCAGTGCCAGACTAAAATTTAAGTTCTCATATTAATTATCAAGCTTCATATAAGCGCAATAGTATCCCTCCTTTTCAGGAGGGTGTGCCCACTATGTTGCAGGATGTTTCGTGCGAGCGGATTTGGGTGAATTTCCAGCTTATTTAAATACTTGTCAACATAGTTCAGGATTTCGCATTTAACTAGTGGAACTTGTAGATCCTTGTGGATGTTGCTGTTTTTAACATACCAACGAGCACCAGTTATCATTCTTAGGATTTTGTTTTGCCTGCGTTGAATTTTTTCTATGTTGGATGCGGTGCCCCATAATTGTATGCCGTAGCACCAAATTGGTTTCAAAATCGATTTGTAGAGTAGAAGTTTACAATCACGACGAAGCACAGAGTTTCTGCCGATTAGCCAATGGATTTGTGTAGCTTTAAGTTTCATTTTCGTCAACTTCGCATCTATATGAGGCTTTCATGTGAGGCGGCGGTCTAGGTGAATACCAAGATATTTTGTCTCGGTTCGTTGAGGCACCATATGGTTGTTAATAAGAATTGGAGAGCGTAGAGTAAAAGTTACGTGAGTACATTTTTGCTCATTAATTTTTATTCCCCATAATTTTGCCCATTTCTCTACTTGGGTTACGTGTTGTTGCAATTGGCCCGAAGCCTCTTTAGGATCTTTATGAATACTGAGAAAAGCGGCATCATCAGCAAATGTAGACGTATGCGTAAAACAGTTGGTTGGCATATCTGCGGTGTAAAGCAAGTACAAAATTGGACCTAGTATACTCCCTTGAGGTACACCAGCCCGAATTGGTTGAGAAAAACTTATTTGATTTCCCTCTTTGATCTTAAATTGTCGACCGGTTATGTACTTTTCTAAAAGATTGAAAATATTAGCTGGAAGGTTAAGCTTTAGTTTGTTTAACAGGCCTTCGTGCCATACTTTATCAAAAGCTTGAGAGACATCAATAAAAAGCGCGGAGCAGTACTTCTTTTCCTCAAATGTTTTTCTTATAACCTGCACCAGTCTGTGAGTTTGTTCGATTGTGCTATGTTGACTTCTAAAGCCAAATTGGTGATCTGGAATGCAATTGTTTCCATTCATGATCGGAGTCAGCTTGTTTTTAAAGAGCTTTTCGAACAATTTTGACAATGTTGGTAACAAACTTATAGGCCTATACGACTCCACCTTCGAAGGATCCTTACCAGGCTTAGGAATCATCTTAACTAAGGCAACTTTCCATATTGCCGGAAAATGTTCAAGCCGAATTATGGCATTAAAAATAAAAATAATAATTCTTTTAGCGATAAATGGTAGTTCTTAAAGCATTTTGTTGCTTATTTTATCAGCACCAAGAGCTCTCTTAATCTCGTAGTGTACGGACGTGTCTACGCGAGTGTATATTTGTAATAGGTGATATTTGTAATAAGTTACAAAAAAAAATTGTTAATATACATACCTACAAGACATAAGTGAGAATCGAAAATAAAAACAAACTAAACAAAACAAAAAAACCAAACGGTTAATGAGTAACAGTAATCGTTGTGACAGTGGGCCTAATAGCCGAAATGCTTACATTGTGTTAAGCTCAGCAAGCGTTAGCAATGAAAACATTAGAGACCCTGAATATAATAGAAACTATTTAAGTGCAAAACCGAAAACAAATACAAATAATTTAAGTGCAAGTGTGCCTAATTTGAATAAATGTACTGAACAAGGGACAAATTTAGCCCAATCTCTGTTTAAAAATTATAAAAAAAATACCGAGGTGCCATCTTCATCGCGGTCTTCTTTATCAAGTTCTGGTGTCGCACCAACAGCTGCTAAAGGCGCTACGGGCCCAATTTCTGCGTGTGCTCCTAAGATCCAGGTAGGGATGGACAGGTACGTAACAGTTCTTAAAAGGGGAAGGAGCCCTAAATCGGCAGAAGCATCTCAACCTGCAAAAATTTTAAAAGACGATGAAAGGCCAACCTCATCGCAAAATCGTTTTGCAATTTTGCAAGAGGATAATGAGGCCCCTGTTAGTGAAAAAAAGTCCTTTAAGCCACCTCCCATTTATTTGAGGGAAAAAAACTCAAATGATCTCGTCAAGTTTTTAGTCGGTTTGATTGGGGAAAATAACTTTTATGTTTCAAACGTTAAACGCGGTAACATATTTGAGACAAAAATTCAAGTGAACCATGAAAACGCCTACCGCGCCACAGTTTCGGAGCTCGAAAAACTCAGAAAAAACTTCTATACCTACCAACTCAAGACCGCAAAAGGCCTTCAGGTAGTTATTAAAGGCATTGATTCTAACGTTGACCCAGAAGAGATCAAGACCAGTTTGCTAAACAAAGGGTTTATGGTTAGGACGGTATCGAATATGAGAAATAGGGAAAAACACCCCCAACCATTATTCCGAGTGGAGCTTGAGCCTGGTGATATCAAATTGAAAAAAAGTGAAACTCACCCCATCTACGATTTAAAATATATTATGCACCGACGAGTCACTGTGGAAGTGCCACAAAAGCGATCTGGGCCCGTACAGTGCTTAAACTGCCAGGAATATGGCCACACTAAAACTTATTGTAAGTTGCCTACTGTTTGTGTTGTGTGTGGGGATCTGCACGATACGACCAAGTGCGACAAGCCAAAAGATGATCCTACGCTAAAGAAATTCAGCAACTGCGGGGGAAACCACACTGCCAACTATAGAGGTTGTCCTGTTTTTAATTCAGTTAAGCGATCAACTAAGCCGAAAATAGTTCCTGCCCCTCCCCAGCCTTTAAATATACCAACTACAAATATGCCTCCATTGGCACAACCAACTACAAATCAAGTTTCTTACTCCGCCGCATTAAAGTCTAACCAGCCTAATTCACGTAAGTCTACCCAGCCCACAACACAACAAGAAGTGCCAACTAGCGAACCAACCGGGCCTAATTTTAGCCGCCTGGAAGCCGTAATTGACAATATGGTCACACAATTTACGCAGATTATGGCGCAAATGGCCAACATGATGCAAGAAATGCAAAAAATGCAGTCTGCTTTTCTGCAGGCTATGCTTAAAAGACCATGAACTGCCTCAGGGTTTGTTTCTGGAACGCAAACGGCATCCGCCAACACAAAAACGAGCTCGAATATTTCTTGATGAATCAAAAAATCGATGTTATGTGTATTTCTGAGACTCATATGACATCTAGAAGCACTTTTAAAATTAGTGGTTATTCTTTTTACGATTCAAAGGATCCTAGGGATAGATCATGTGGTGGCTCGGCTATTCTAATCAAATCAAGAATTAAACACCAATGGTTGGGTGGCCTCTCGGAATGTTACATCCAAGCTACGAACGTCTGCATTGATGAATTTTTCCATAACCTTGTTATTTCATCAGTTTATTGTCCACCCAGATTCTCCATAACGAAGGATCAGTACAACAGTTACTACAAATCATTAGGTCCCCGCTTCATAGCTGCTGGAGACTATAACGCTAAGCACACATACTGGGGCTCCCGCCTAATTAGTCCCAGAGGTCGTGTCTTGTATGATGCCGTGTCTGAAATGGGACTTTATGTTATTTCAACTGGACAACCAACCTACTGGCCGACAGACCACAATAAAATTCCAGACGTAATTGATTTTGGCGTAGCAAAAGGTATATCCTCGGAGCTCATTGAGGCTCAAGCCTCCTTGGATTTATCTTCTGACCACTCACCCACAATAATCACTATCTGCAGTCCTCACCAAATAGCAGATAGTGAGTTTTTCTTATCTAAAAGAATTAATTGGTTGAAATATAAAAAATATATTAGCACCCACTGCGCGGAGAACCAACCGCTAAAAACTCCCGCAGACATAGATGATTGTTTGAGCGTCCTAAATGAAAACATTAACAAAGCCGTTGAACATGCGTCTTCTACCTACCGCCAGGCTAGGTACAACAAAATTTTCTCTGAAGATGTGGAAAAGCTGGTATCTGAAAAAAGAAGAGCCCGCAGGGAATGGCAAAAACATAGATCGCCCCAACTTAAAATTAAGCTGAAAGAATGTACAACCCAACTAAAAAGCTTGTTGGAGGCTTACAGAATGGCATCACTGAAAGAGTACCTGGAAGGTCTAGACGCAACCCCTCAAACAAATTATTCTCTATGGCGATCAGCCAGTCGTCTCAAAAGACCCGTAATCGCAAAACCACCACTGCGCAATCTAAGAGGATCCTGGGCTAGAAATGATGAAGAAAAATGCGATCTGCTCGCAAGCCATTTAAGAAACGTGTTCACTCCTAATACATGCACTGACGCGAGGGAATTACCGCCTGTTGTTTCTAGACGTCCTATAGAAATACGTTTCCGATATTCAGATGTGGTAGAAGCTATTTCTAACCTTAATGATAAAAAAGCTCCTGGCGTTGATAAAATAAGCAACAAAATGCTCATTGAGCTACCTTTTACAGCAAAAAGAATAATTCTTTTTATTTTCAATGCCATAATACGGCTTGAACATTTTCCACCAATATGGAAAGTTGCCTTAGTTAAGATGATTCCTAAGCCTGGTAAAGATCCTTCTAAGGTGGAGTCTTATAGGCCTATAAGTTTGTTACCAACTTTGTCAAAACTGTTTGAAAAGCTGCTTAAAAACAAGCTTACTCCGATCCTGAATGAAAACAACTGCATTCCAGATCACCAATTTGGCTTTAGAAGTCAACATAGCACAATAGAACAAACTCACAGACTGGTGCAGGTTATAAGAAAAACTTTCGAGGAAAAAAAGTACTGCTCCGCGCTTTTTATAGATGTCTCTCAAGCTTTCGATAAAGTATGGCACGAAGGCCTGTTACACAAACTAAAGCTAAACCTTCCAGCTAATATTTTCAACCTACTAGAAAAGTACATAACCGGTCGACAGTTTAAAATCAAAGAGGGAAACCAAATAAGCTCTTCTCAAACAATAGGGGCTGGTGTACCTCAAGGGAGTATACTAGGTCCAGTTCTGTACTTGCTTTACACAGCAGATATGCCAACCAATAGTTTTACACACACGTCGACATTTGCTGATGATACTGCTTTTCTTAGTATTCATAAAGACCCTAAAGAGGCTTCAAACCAATTGCAGCAACACGTAACCCAAGTTGAAAAATGGGCAAAGTTATGGGGAATAAAAATAAATGAACAAAAATGTACCCACGTAACTTTTACTTTACGCAAAGAAACGTGCTCTCCAATTCTTATTAACAACCATATGGTGCCTCAACGAACCGAGACAAAATATCTTGGTATTCACCTAGACCGCCGCCTCACGTGGAAGCCTCATATAGATGCGAAGTTGACGCAAATGAAACTTAAAGCTACACAAATTCATTGGCAAATCGGCAGAAACTCTGTGCTTCGTCTTGATTGTAAACTTCTACTCTACAAATCGATTTTGAAACCAATTTGGTGCTACGGTATACAATTATGGGGCACTGCTTCCGCATCCAACATAGAAAAAATTCAACGCAGGCAAAACAAAATCCTAAGAATGATAACTGGTGCTCCTTGGTATGTTAAAAACAGCAACATCCACAAGGATCTACAAGTTCCACTAGTTAAATGCGAAATCCTGAACTATGTGGACAAGTATTTAAATAAGCTGGAAGCTCACCCAAATCCGCTCGCCCGAAACATCCTGGAACATAGTGGGCACACCCGCCTGAAAAGGAGGGATACTATTGCGCTTATATGAAGCTTGATAATTAATATGAGAACTTAAATTTTAGTCTGGCACTGGCTGGACTTATATTAACTACCTAGTTTTAAGATTTGAACACTTATTGTTAGTTCGCCACAGGCGAAGATTCAATAATAAATATATGAAAAAAAAAAAAGGAGCCTTTTTATCATTTAGGTTAACGATAGCCTTAACAACATCTGAAAATCGGAAACGTATTTCCAAAGGGCGTCTAGCAACAACAGGCGGTAATTCCCTCACGTCAGTACACGTGTTGGGAGTGAACACGTTTCTTAAGTGTCTTGCGAATAGATCGCATTTTTCTTTGTCATTTATAGCCCAGGATCCTCTCAGATTTCGCAGTGGAGGTTTTGCGATAACGGATCTTTTTAGACGTCTGGCAGCTCGCCATAGAGAATAATTTGTCTGGGAAGTCGCGTCTAGGCTTTCTATATATTTATTAAGTGATGCCATTCTGTGCACCTTCAACAAGTTTTTTAATTGGTTTGTGCATTATTTTAGTTTATTCTTAAGTTGAGGCGATCTATGCTTTTGCCATTCTCTCCGGGTTCTCCTTTTTTCAAATAAAAGCTTTTCAACATCTGCAGAAAAAATTTTGTTGTACTTGGCCTGACGATAAGTAGACGAAGCATGTTCAACGGCTTTTATATATTTATTATATTTCAACCAATCTACTTTCTTAGTTAAGAAAAAATCACTAGTTGCTATTTGATGAGGACTGCAAATAGTGATTATTGTTGGTGAGTGGTCAGAAGATAAATCCAAGGAGGCTTGGGCCTCAATAAGCTCCGGGGATATACCTTTTGCTACGCAAAAATCTATTACGTCTGGTATTTTATTGCGGTCTGTTGGCCAAAAACATATGCTGAAACAATGTTTTTACTCTTGAGAGTATTGAAGATCACTTTTAATTCATCAAAAAGAAATTGGAATATTTATTTAATTTGTGTGTGCCACTAAAAACTAAAAGGATTAAGGTCAAGTAACCGCCTTCGTTTAACTCCGAGGTTAAATCTTCGATATAAAAAACGTGATGTAGCTTACGTCGATGGTATTCTGATTTCATCGGCATGCATATACGTATCTGCACGAAGGGAGGTAACACACCATATTCGACTTGCTGAATCTTTGTGCTTTCAAAGAACATTTTCGAAGGCAATCGATAACAAGTTCAAATGAAGAGAAATCCGCAAAATCGGAGTGGGACTGGGAAATCGTCGTAGGCAACCATGATGTTGAAGTGAATATACTGAATCATAAATTTGTAAACGTCAATAAACCACCCTCAGCAAGCAACATTTATAACGACCTTTGTCATGGTTCAGTAAAAAATCATTTTAGTTTTCGTTGTCATTCGTGATCCTAAACTCGTTGTGTGCGGACGTGTTACGCGAGTGTTAATAAGAGCGAATATTTGTAATAGGTGGCAAACAATTTTTATTTTATACATACATACATATTGTATACTTAAGTGAAAAAAAAACAAAGCAAACGGTAAATGAGTTACAGTAATCGTCTTGACAGTGGGCCTAATATCAGAAATGCTTATATTATGTTGAGCTCCACAAGCGTGAGCAATGAAAACATTAGAGACCCTGAATACAATAAAAACTATTTGAGTGAGAAACCAAAAATAAATACAAACAATTTAAGTGCAAATGCACCAAATTTAAATAAGTGTTTTGAACAAGGGACAAATTTAGCCCAATCTCATTTTAAAAATTATAAAAAAAATACCGAGGTATCATCCTCATCGCGGTCTTCCTTATTGAATATAGAAATTGAACCTACAGTTGCTAAAGACAGTCACAGTCCATTTTCTTCACAAGCTCCAAAGGTCCAGGTAGGAATGGACCGTTATATAACAGTTCTTAAGAGGGAAAGAAGCCCCAAATCGGCACAGGTGACCAACCCAGAAAAAATTTTGAAAGATAAGGAAAAGCCGACCTCATTGCAAAACCGTTTTGCCATTTTGCAGGAGGAAAATGATGCCCCATTACCCGAAAGGAAGTCATTTAAGACTCCCCCAATATGTTTGAGAGAGAACAACTCAAATGACCTAATAAAGTTTTTAGTTGAATTAATAGGCGAAAACAACTTTTATGTTTCGAACATAAAGCGTGGTAGCATTAATGAAACTAAAATTCAAGTGAATCACGAAAACGCTTACCGCACTACGGTTTCCGAAATTGAAAAACATAAGAAAAGCTTCTACACCTACCAACTTAAGAACGCAAAAGGTCTCCAAGTTGTTATCAAAGGTATTGATTCAAATGTTGACCCAGAGGAGATTAAGGCCAGTTTGTGCAGCAAAGGCTTTAAAGCCAAGTTTGTATCAAACATTAGAAACAGAGAAAGGTATCCCCAACCAATATTCCGAGTGAAACTTGAGCCTGGTGATGTATTATATTTATTTATATTTATTTATTTATTGTCTATAGATTACAATCCTTACAGACTAAAGTGAGATAATTATAAGTTCAAAGAAAAAAAGAAGACAAGATATTTTAAAATTAGCGATTCAAATACAAAATTAAATTTCTTTTTACAATTTCTTTACTTTCATTTAGGCCAACAAGGTGATAGTAGTTGTTAAAGTTTTCACATATATGACGAAACGGATCATTATTAGCATAGTTAGATCTGTAGTATTTTATGCTAAGAGGACGGAAGTTTCGAGTTGGTCTAGATGGAACATTAAAAGTAAGTTTACTTAGTAGGAACACAGAATCTACATCTCCTTGAATTAGGCCCAGCACAAACGAAAAACTCAACATTAAACGTCGACTTTTCAAAGTTGGCAGTTTTATAAGACAGAGTCTGCTTTCATACGGGGGTAGTAAAAGAGAATTCCATCCAAGGCCACGCAGACAAAAAATTAAAAATTTCTTTTGTACGGATTCAATACTATCGATATGAATATTATAGTAAGGATCCCATATAACTGATCCATATTCTAGAATAGGTCGGACTAAAGATGAGTATAATTGTTTCGTGATGTAAGGATCTGAAAATTCTTTGCTCCATCTCTTCATAAATCCAAGTACACCATTTGCTTTGTTAACAATTAACGAAATATGGTCACGAAAATTTAATTGGTGATCAAGCAAAATACCAAGATCAAGAAAGTTTATAACTTTATCAAGTTTATTTCCATTAACGCAATAAAATAAATCAAATTTTTTAGTTCGAAAAAAGGACATATGTTTACATTTTTTTATATTTAGTTCCATTAAGTTTATATCACGCCAATTGACCAGTTTGTCAATATCCGACTGAAGTAAAAATTGATCCTCAGGATTATTAATAGAACGAAAAATTTTTACATCATCAGCATACATCAATGTATTAGAGTGCTGTATGACTGAAGGAAGATCGTTTATAAATAAGGTAAATAAGATGGGGCCAAGATGGCTACCTTGCGGAACGCCAGAAGGAACCTCAATAAGAATAGATGTAGCATTTCCGAACTTAACTTGTTGAGTTCTATTAGACAAGTAAGAACTTAGCCACTTAATTGTTTTATCCGTAAATCCCATTAATGACAATTTGTTAAGTAAAAGATCGTGGTTTACTTTATCAAAAGCTTTACTAAAATCTGTGTAGATGGCATCAGTTTGCATATTGTATCTGAAACCCTCATTTATAATAGTTGTTAGTTCCAAAATATTAGTCGTTGTAGAACGACGTTTACAAAAACCATGTTGACACGGCGACAACATTGAAGAAATTTGATAGTATATATTGTCAGTTAAAATTTTTTCAAAAAGTTTGGGAATAGCACTCAGCTTAGCAATGCACCGATAGTTAGGTATTTCAGTTTTGCTGCCACTTTTAAACAACGGAATTATATATGATGATTTCCAAATCAACGGTACGTACCCCAATTTAATGGATTTGTTAAAGATAGCAGTAAGCGGATAACATAATGTTGCAGCACAATTTTTAAGAATGCAATTTGGTATTCCATCTGGACCAGCATTGAAGGAATTATTTTGTGATATCAAATTCGATAGGATCGTTTCATAAGTAATATAAGAAAATTGTACGCCTGCTGATTGGGGTATAATAAAGGGGTAGGATCTGTTGTTATCATATACTTTTCTAGAGTAGGTTGCTGAAAAAAATTCAGCAAACAGATTGGAAATAGAAACGTCATCATCAGCTACAATTGACCCATATTTAAGACTTTTGGGATTAACGCAAGAGCGACGTTTGGAGTTCACAAATTTGTAAAACGATTTAGGATTTGAATTCAGTTTTGATTTAATACGAATGATATAGTTTTCATAAGCAGTTTTATTGGAAAAATTGTATTTAGAACGAGCAATACAGTATTTGCTGTAATCCACAGGTGTTCCTGACCTTTTATATTTCTTATACAATTTGTTTTTCTTATTTTTAATAGTTCGCAGATACTTATTACTCCATGGTGGTCCAATATTGTAATTCCTAACAGTAATTTTTGGGACTGATTCAGAAATACAGTGGCTTAATGTTGAGTAGAAGAAAGAAATAGCATCATCCAGGTTGTCGGTAGAGGTTATAATATCCCAGTTAACATTTGTTAATAAAGAGTTAAGCTTTAGATAGTTGGTTCGAGAGAAGCAAAAAATTTTATGAGGTTTAATTTTGTTAGCTTTTGAAACAGGTGAGTTTAATAAGCAAAATATTTCCAACTTTAATGTAGGATGATAACGATCTTCGGGGTAAGTAACAGGAAGTGTTTTATGTAAAAATATATCCATTGGCTGGTTGACAAACGCAAGATCAAGCAATTTTCCATTAACATTACTTGCATGGTTCATTTGAAAAAGGCCATAACTTAATAGCGAGTCAACAAATTCGTTTGTAACTGTAGGAATTAGGTAGTTTTCTTCAGAAGATTTATTCCACAATATGTTAGGTAGGTTAAAATCTCCCAGTACAATAAAGAAATCAGATGGGCTAGATTGTTGCAAAACAAAATCAATTGCCGAGATGTGATGACTGTAGATATCTAGCGAAGAGTTTGGAGGAATGTATGAGCAAGTAATGTACATATTTGCATACGGCAATGAGGACACCTCCACCCAGCTTATTCAATCAATCACGCCTGAACATTTGATATTTTGCAGATAAAACTTCGCTATTATGTATAGTTTTTTTCCCATTTAACCAGGTTTCAGTAAAGACAATGATGTGGTAAGAAAATTCAAAACTATTTGCATAAAGTGCAGTTAATTTCGTATTAAGGCCTCGAACATTTTGATAGACAATATTAATGAAATTATCAGCAGAAAAATTGTTTAGTTTTTTTGCGTGTTACTTTGGGTAGGTAAATAAGCGATATCACCGCGAGAAGTATTTTTATATTCATATTCACGAATAATAGCCTTGGGGGGCCAAAAATCTGGATTTACAATAATTTCAAATAATTCTTCTGGGACAATAATTTTAAAGGAAGACTTACTCCGTTTTTCCGAATAATTAAATTTAAAAATAGATAATTCACAATCATATCCAAGTTTAAATTTTATGTAATCAGCAACAGCATTTGTTGTAGTTTCAGATGAAAAGCGAGCAGCAAAAATTGTTTTCATTGGAGAAATAACTTTAAGTATTGCTTGATTATTTTGCAGATTAGAGGCCAGAGCAGTAGAATGTGAGCTTATTGGTTGAATGTTATTTTGAAAAGGTGTATTAGTTGCAATATGTTCAACATGATTATCATTAGGTGGTAATATTTCGGTGTTGTTAGAGATAGTCGATGGGAATTTATTCGATTCATGAAGAAGACCAGTGGAGCATAACGAGGAGTTGGTTTCCAGATTTTGAAATAGCCTCAAAGGTGCATTAATTTTGGAAGACGGATTCGAACGAACTACATTATCGGAAATGTTTTGATTTATGGAAGAGCTAATAGTGGATATTACAGTATTGTTAGCAGAAGAGCTTAAAGTTGGAGTAGTTTTTTTCCTTTTGGGCGAAAATGACGCATTATCAAATAATGCTTTGAATTTTAAAAATCTTTGGGTTAGACATTTTAAGTCGTTATTGATGCTATCAAATTCATCTCTAAAATTTTTAAATGCAGAATAAAATTCAACATCATAAACTATACATTTTTTACAGCACCAACGTAAACCTTTATTCTCCCGAAGATTGTCTGCAGTTCGTGCTGCCAAATCAACGCATTTGGTATGATAGACTGCATTACACAGCCAACAGGAAACCATTGGATCATCAGCCTTATTTCTGCACTTTGGTTTAGAACAAATCATATTGAAAAATTTCTCGTAACAGCTCAGTTGTCGCGTAAGTCGAGGTATTAATGTATATTTTTTGTAGGTAAGCAAGGTTTAATATAGTTGTTATTACTGCGAATACGATAAACACAGGCAGAAATTATTATTGTTCTTGATAACGAGAGAAAAGAAATTAGGTAAATTATAAGAGTAAAACAGGTAAAAGCTTGTTATTGTTGTTTTTTTTTTAAATATTTTTTTTTAGTTTTGATGTTCTTTTTGTATTTTTTTTGTTGTGTTTAAAAACAACAACTCAGGTTTTTTGTTTTGTTATTAATACATATAGGGATAATTTTTTTCTTAATTTCAAAGGTTATTGACTGTTTATTTTGTTATTGATTACAAGTTTCGTTTTATTGTTTTGATATATTTTTAAAAAGAGTTTTGGCGTTATTTTATGTTTATTAGTTTGTTTTGATTGATTTTGCTAGTTTTTTTTTTTTTTAATTTAAGAGTAAAGTTTACAACATTTTTTTTTATTTAATATAATTTTTTCAATCTAATATTTGGTTGTTTAACTATGACACCAGCGGAGCTTAAAAAAAAACACGCGGCGTTTTTAGCGCAAAACCCGTAAATTTAAAAAAGAATTAGACTCACCCTATTTATGACCGTAGAGTTGTAGTTGAAGCGCCACATAAGCGATCTGGGCCCGTACAGTGCTTAAACTGTAAGGAATATGGTCACACCAAGGCTTATTGCAAGTTGCCTTCTGTTTGTGTTGTGTGTGGTGACCTGCATGCTACGAAAAGCCCAAAGATGATCCTCGGGTAAAGAAATGCAGCAATTGCGGAGGAAACCACACGGCCAACTATAGAGGTTGTCCCGTTTTTGATTTAGTTAAACGCTTATCTAAGCCGAAAGTGGTTCCTGCCCCTCCCCAGCCTTTAAATATACCAACTACAAACATGCCTCCATTAGCACAACCAACTACAAGTCAAGTTTCCTATGCCAACGCATTAAAGTCTAACCAGCCTAATGCACGTAAGCCTACCCAGCCTACAACACAACAAGAGATGCCAACAAATGAAGCAACCGGTTCCAGTTTTAGCCGCCTCGAAGCTCTAATTAACAATACGGTTAAACAATTTACGCAGTTCATGGCGCAAATGGCTGGCATGATGCAAGAAATGCAAAAAATGCAGTCTGCTCTTCTGCAGGCCATGCTTAAAAGACCGTGAACTGCCTCAGGGTTTGTTTCTGGAACGCTAACGGCATCCGCCAACACAAAAACGAACTCGAATATTTTTTTAATAAACCAAAAAATTTATGTCATGTTGATTTCTGAGACGCATATGACATCAAGAAGTAATTTCAAAATTAGAGGCTATTCTTTTTACGATTCGAAGGATCCCAGTGATAGATTATGTGGTGGCTCGGCTATAAGAATCAAATCGAGAATCAAACATCAATGAATGGGTGGTCTCTCCGAATGTTATATACAAGCAACAAACGTTTGCGTTGATGAATTTTTCCATGGCTTAGTTATTTCGTCAGTGTATTGTCCACCCAGGTTCTCCATAACAAAGGATCAGTTCAACAGTTTTTACAAATCTCTAGGTCCCCACTTCATAGCTGCTGGATACTATAACGCTAAGTATACGTACTGGGGCTCTTGCCTTATAAGTCCCAGGGATCGTGTTTTGTTTGATTCCGTATCTGAAATGGAACTTAACGTTATTTCATCTGGACAACCGACATATTGGCCAACTGATCACAATAAAATTCCAGCCGTTATCGATTTCGGCGTAACAAAAGGTATATCCCCGGAACTTACCGAAGCTCAAGCCTCGTTGGATTTATCTTCAGACCACTCTCCCACTATAATCACTATTTTTAGTCCTCATCATATACCAACTAGTGATATTTTTGCATTTAAAAGGGTTAATTGGTTAAAATACAAAAAATTTGTCAGCACCCACTGCTCGGAAAACCAACCACTAAAAACACCCGAAGACATCGATGATTGTCTGAGCAGCCTTAATGAGAACATAAAAAAAGCCGTTGATCATGCTTCTTCTTACTATCGGCAGACAAAATACAACAAAATTTTTTCAGCCGACGTGCAACAGCTTTTATCTAAAAAAAGAAGAGCCCGAAGAGAATGGCAAAAGCACAGATCACCCCAACTTAAAGCCAAGTTGAAGGAATGTACAAACAAATTGAAAAATTTGCTAGAGGTTTACCGATTGAACACCTCGAAGGTCTAGACTCGACTCCTCAGACGAATTATTCACTATGACGATCAGCGAAATATCTTAAAAGACCCGTTATCGCGAAACCACCACTACGTAATCTAAAGAAAAATGTGATCTGCTCGCAAGTCATTTAACAAATGTCTTCACTCCAAATACATGCACTGACATGAGTAAATTACCGCCTGTTGTTGCTAGATGTTCTATGGAAATACGTTTTCAGTTGTCAGATGTCGTAGAGGCTATCAATAATTTAAATGCTAAAAAAGCTCCTGGCTTTGATGAAATCAGCAACAAAATGCTTTTAGAGCTGCCTTGCACAGCAAAAAGAATAATTATTTTTATTTTTGACGCCATATTACGGTTCGAACATTTCCCGCCAGTATGGAAAGTTGCCTTGTTAAAGATGATTCCTACGCCGGGAAAAGATCCTTCGCAGGTGGAGTCTTACAGACCTATAAGTCTGCTACCATTTATGTCCAAATTGTTTGAGAAATTGCTTAAAAACAAGCTGACTCCGATCCTGAATGAAAACAACTGCACTCCAGATCACCAATTTGGATTTAGAAATCAACATAGTACCATCGAACAAACCCACAGATTGGTACAGGTTATAAGAAAAGCCTTTGAGGAAAAGAAATACTGCTCCGCGCTCTTCATAGATGTCACTCAAGCGTTCGACAAAGTATGGCATGAAGGCCTGTTAAACAAATTAAAGCTCAACCTTCCATCTTATATTTTTAACCTATTAGAAAAATACATAACCGGCCGACAATTTATGATTAAAGAGGGAAACCGAATAAGTTCTTCTCAACCAATAGGGGCTGGTGTACCTCAAGGGAGTATACTAGGTCCAATTCTGTACTTGCTTTACACAGCAGATATGCTCACAAACAATCTTACTCATACGTCGACATTTGCTGATGATACCGCCTTTCTCAGTATTCATAAAGACCCTAAAGAGGCCACAAAACAACTTCAACATCACGTATCCCAAGTTGAAAGATGGGCAAAGTTATGGGGTATTAAAATAAATGAACAAAAATGCACCCACGTTACTTTTACGTTACGCAAGGAAACGTGCCCCCCAATTCTTATTAACAACCATACGGTGCCTCAACGAATTGAGACGAAATATCTTGGCATTCACCTGGATCGCCGCCTCACATGGAATTCTCATATAGATTCGAAGCTGACTCAAATAAAACTTAAGGCTGCTCAAATCCACTGGCTAATGGGTAGAAACTCTGTGCTACGTCTGGATTGTAAACTTCTACTCTACAACTCGATTTTAAAACCAATTTGGTGCCACGGTATACAATTATGGGGCACTGCTTCCGCCTCCAACATAGAAAAAATACAACGTCGTCAAAATTAAATCCTAAGTATGATAACTGGTGCTCCTTGGTATGTTATAAACAGCAACATCCACAAAAGATCTGCAAGTTCCACTAGTTAAATGCGAAATTTTTAATTATGTGGACAAGTATTTAAACAAGCTGGAAATACATCCAAATCCGCTCGCCCGAAACGTTTTCCAACATAGTGGACACACTCGTCTGAAAAGAAGGGATACTATTGCACTAAGATGAAACTACTGAATTAATAAATTTTATTATGAGAACTTGGATTTTAGTCTGGCACTGGCTGGTCTAATAAAAATTAAACAGTTTTAAGATTTGAATATTTATTGTTAGTTCGCCAAAGGCAAAGATTCAATATTAAAAATATGAAAACAAAAAAAAAAAAGTTTTAGTTGCGTGGACCAGCACGAAGTTCTTTAAAGCTTTTCTGTGGTTAAATCTAATGCAGCACAGTGGTATTGCTTCATACATTTTTGTGCAAAAAATAGAAGGAGTGGTCCTAAACTATTGAGAGTTGGCATCGAGCATTGTATTGACTAAATTAAGAAAAAAATAGAATTTCGTCAAAATTGCTCACGCTCACCGCCCATCTCCCATACATCAACAAGCGAAACCTGTGTGAAGAGTTTTATTTGCATAAGCAACACCCACCTTCCATGCATAAAAGACGAAACCTGTGTGCAGAGTTTCAATGGCATCAGCCCCTCCCAACGCCCACCACCCACCTCCCATGCAATCCGAATCAAATTTTGACTATAATTTTAATTAAATAAAACTAGTAGCCAAACCCCAGAAAAAATTTTTATTCAAGTATTTTGAATTTAAAAGATTGCAAGAACGATGTTGTTGTAGATAATTTAATAAATTTAAAAAATTTGGCCCGAGTGCATTGATCGGGTGGTCTACAACACATTGGTTGTCTGGGGAAACCAAAAAAACTTTGCAGTTTTTTTAGCCGATTTCAGTTTTTATAACCTTATTGAAAAGATATTTTACTGCATATTACAAATTTTTTATCATCTTATTTCAAACTTGATTTAAAGTATAAAAATTTTTAATAAAATGAATAAAAGGTAATATTTTCCCCTTGTAATCAATTTTAAAAAATTTCAGGAATTTTTTGGCACGGGAAGGCAAAGTCCGATTTAGGTAAATTTTTTTACAATCATATTTTTATACCAAATCGATTTTAATAAAACCACCCTAATATTCACATATAAGTATAAACCAAATGAGTCTAAAATAATAAAATATTTTATTTATTCGTCAACTAACATTTCTTTAACTACATCATCTAGTTTTAAAAAATGTTTATGAGATTGACTTATTGTACTACTTATGATCGGATCAGATGATGCAAGCAAACAAAGTAAAACATCAGTATTTGTTGAAGTTCTATTGCACTTTCTAGAAAAGATTAATCTATACTTCCTATTATCTTTATTACGAGCTTCTTCTGCTTCCTCAGAGACCATACCAATAGGAAGTACTGCTGCATCAATAATCTCCTTTCTATGTATCAGTTTTTTTTAGACAGTAACAGGCATGTAGTACCAGTTATATTTTTTAACAAACAGTTCACAGTATCAATTTTCTAGCCACATGTTATTATCTGAAGAACAATTAGGAAGCGATCTATGAGTTCTTTATTAACACCTTTTATATCAGCATTAAGAACAGGGTTGAGGAAGAAACGCCTTGAGGTATTGCCATCGTTCGAAGAGCCAGGCCCTTGTTGTACAACATCCACTCGCTAGCTTATTCGTTCTTTAAATGCCGCCTGAATTCGATTCTTGTTTTCTTGTTTAAAAATCTTGATTTTTGCTTTGATCGCAGACCACTTTTTGAAAGGCATCTTATAGGTTACATGGAGTATACACTCCGTTAATTTTATTTGAGAATGTAATGATGAAATGCCCAATTTACAAGCTTCATTATCAATTCTATTCATTGAAATTGTGTGAAAAATCGTTCATTTCTGCTGCTGAAGCAGGATTTGCAACGGACTGAACTGTTTTGCCATCTAGCATCGTGAACACTAAATAGTGTCTTACACTTGTTTGCCGCATATTACAACATTCGTTTTCTCCAAAGCAGCAGTAGCGGACTTCATGTTCTCAACAACCGCTAAAGCTTTTTCTTTAGTCTCTTTAGTGAATTCAACGGAAATTGGACGACAATACCTTGTTGATGATGGACTTTTATTACGCAAATATTCTTTTTCAGTGTTTTGTTTTAAACTTAAAAGTACCATCGAAGCTAATAGCAGACTCCTGTCGCTTGCATCAGTTGGCAAACACTGATTGTGCTCTGCATGGCCAGAAGATCCATCGCAACCCCACTTCGACGTAAGAGTGTAATTTTAGTTGTGCATATCATTAACTTTTTTGCAGAAAAAACTTTCAAAAAGGCGCTTTATGGTGTGATTCATCAAACTTTGAAAGCTAACAGATGCTTTATTTTCGGATAATCGAACTTCATTGGGATAACATTTTTTTTCTCTTTTAGTACCTAAAAGGTGGAAATATATCATATCCTCCTTTTTTCAAAACATATTTTATTGTCTCCTACTGATGTTTTGTTAAGTCTGCATCCAACATTAACGCCAGCGCGATTGACGAAGGAATATATGGTTGTGATTATTTTTTTCTCTCGTTACTGCACTTGCCATTAGTAACTGTTTGTTGGGTTGTTGGGATGCTAAATCAGAAGCTTTGTGCCTTTTACAACGTCCTTTGCAATCATTGAATTCCTTAACAGGCCTTCCTCTCTCTTTGAATAACTAGGTTGATCATCAGCAGGTGATACTTCAAATACATATTAAACACTTGCAAAGATATTTCTTTTAACACCAGTTTGTGTGTTTTTTGCAACTTTTAGTGCGTATTGATAAGTAGCTTCGTGTTTTTGTTATAAGTTTGTATTGGTGTTTTCTCTAATTAAATATGGTGTGGTTTGGTAAAATGAGAGCAATAGTAACAAATTTGTTTTTCTATGTTTCGTTGAAACAGATACATACAAATAATGATGCTTAACTATAAGTACTTTCGTTATTTTTCTTATTCTTGCTATATTAGCTAGTTTTTCTATTTTTTAAATTTTATTTAAATAAATAACACAAATTTAGCTAAATAAAATTAAAACTGCATCGTTACTATATATATTAAGGTCAAATTAAAAATTTAAATTTTTAAAAAATACAAAATAAATATATATATTATATTATCTTAATTTTTGAGCTTGAGATAAAAAAAATGTTTTTTTTTTTATTTATTTTGTTAATTTTTAAACACTATAGCTACAATAAACTTTAAAAATCAAATTTTTGTTTCATTCACAACCTTCTATATGAACGATCTTGTGTATTTGTTGTACCAATAGTTATAAGAAAACATGCATAATACAATTGTTATTCAGCACAAAAAAAAACCATAAACTACAATATTTGTTTATAAGAGTAGAGTGAGTGCGCAATAGCCAGAGTTGGGCAAAATACATGCTTTGCTGTATTTGAAATACAAAATACTTCTTCCGCTTGTATTTCAAATACAAAATACCAAATACTTTCAAGTCGAGTATTTTAAATACAAAATACAGTATTTAAGTATCTTTTATTTGAAATACAAAATACATTTATAGACATTAATCATGAACACAAGACTTTTAAAAGTTTAATCAGATAAGCAGAATCTTGCTGAAGAATATATAAATCCTGCTAAAAAAAAAACAATCTTTCTACACAGAAATAAAACCCGCTTTCTAAAATCAAGAATTTTATTCTTGATTTTATCCAAAATCTTTCTTGAAATTTTCAAGTGCGATCCGTACTTATATTTTCTTAAATAAAGCCCATTCGGATTGCTTCAACTAATCAAGCAGAAAAAAGCTTGTTGTTTAAATATATTATTTTACATTTAAAAACAAAGTGTCTCGGTGGACTAGCGGTAACGCGCTTGTGCTGCAGTGCAGAAAGTCCCTGGTTCGAATCTCAGCTTCGGTAAGTACAAAAAATGAAATTTTTAAATTGTAAATTTTAAGTATCTAAAAAATAAATTACAAAATTCTTCTTCTTAATTAAAGCTTCCAAAGTCAAAAAAATGACGTTTAATTTTCGAATTAATCCCGTTTTCGGCTTAAATCAATCTTTTTCACGCTTACATCAAGTACGGTTCCGAACTGAAATCAATCCTTTTTTGGCTTAATTGTGGCTAAAAGTAAGAAATTCGTACTTGAAAAATTTTACTTGGAGTAAGAAATTTCGTAAGTTTACTTAGTTTATGCTTTGTGTATACAGGTCCTGATGAAAACAGACTGGTGTTAAATTTTATGAAAACAGTTTTCTGCAAGGCACATTCAACAATGTAAACCCAAGGCGAAATCAAAAAATTCGCCCTCTGCATTTCCTTTTTGTGTTTAAACGGTAAAATGTCAGAAAAATTAAAAATTTCATACAAAATTAAATTTTTATAACGTGAAAATGTCAAATTGATTTTAATCAGCTGGGTTCTTAATATTACCTGGTTAAATGTGTTTGGTTCTCTGTATGTGACTTGTATGTGAAAAACAAATTAAATTAAAAGTAAAGTAATATCAACGCGAATTCAAAAATTCGCCCTCTGCATTTCTTTTGTATACCCTTCACATAGTGATAAGGGTATATATCAGTTTGTCATTCCGTTTGAAGTTTCTTTATTTTCCATTTGCGACCTCATAAAGTTTAAATATTCTGGATATGTTAAAATCAAGTTTCCGGAGTCAAATATTGGTGTCAAACTTTTGTAAATATCTTGGAGACAATCGCTATTTAAAATTAGCAAAATCGGTTGACTATTGACCGAGATATAAACGAAAAATCAAAATAACCAATTTTTTAGGACAAAATCCGTGCATACATCCCTATATATCTCAGTAAAGGTAGTCATTCTTGCCATAAAACTTGGCACGGATACTCTGAAAATAGGGACCTCAAAAGGAAAAAGGTTTTTTCAGATAGGATCAAGGGAAGTGGTTTTTCAAATGAACAATTTTTATGAAATTTTCGATACGCTATATCTCGAAAACTATAACAGCTATCGACTTCTAGTGTTCTACAAAAAGTAACTCGATGATAAGATCTACATTTTGAAAAAAAAGGTTGAAGAGAAGCACGGGGACTAGAAGATCCCATAAAAATTAACAACTTTTATTAACCTTTTAATAGTGTTGAAAACTTTTAAAAACTCTCGACCTCAAACCTTTTTCATCTATTTCTATTATTCATACGAAAGTTAAAATTTTGTAAAATTTTCTATGGACTTTAAAACTGGCACACGGTGTTTTTATTATATTATTTGCAGTACAAAATAACTCGGCTGGGTATATTAAAAGACCAATGTGAAGGGTATATTAGATTCGGCAGAGTCAAATATAGCGATCTTACTTGTTGTGTTTAAATGTGTGAATGTCAAAAAAATTTTAATTTTTATACAAACTCTAATTTTTTTGACATTCAAATTTCCAAATATCCGCTTAGCTCTTGATATGACCTGAATGAGTGAGACTTGTACAAGAACGTCCTTGCTAAGGCGAAGACGTGAATGAATACGGAGACAAAGTTTCCGTTCTTTTTTTTTTTAATTGTAACATTTTTCAATTTTTCTAATGAAAACTTTTTTTTTTTTTTTCATATATTTTATTATTGGATCTTCGCTTAAGCGAACTTACAATAAGTATTCAAATCTTAAGACTAAGAAATTAATATCAGCCCAGCCAGTGCCAGATTAAAATTTAAGTTCTCATAATAAAATAGTTATCTTCATCTAAGCGCAATGGTATCCCTCCTTTTCAGACCGGAGTGTCTACTATGTTGCTAGATACTTCGAGCGAGCGGATGTGGATGCGTTTCCAGCTTATTTAAATACTTGTCCACATATTTCAGGATTTCGCTTTTAACTAGTGGAACTTCTAGATCCTTGTGGATGTTGATGTTTTTAACATAACAACGAGCACCAGTTATCATTCTTAGGATTTTGTTTTGCCTGCGTTGAATTTTTTCTATGTTGGATGCGGAAGCAGTGCCCCATAATTGTATGCCGTAGCACCAAATTGGTTTCAAAATCGATTTGTAGAGTAGAAGTTTACAATCACGACGAAGCACAGAGTTTCTGCCGATTAGCCAATGGATTTGTGTAGCTTTAAGTTTCATTTGCGTCAACTTCGCATCTATATGAGGCTTTCATGTGAGGCGGCGGTCTAGGTGAATACCAAGATATTTTGTCTCGGTTCGTTGAGGCACCATATGGTTGTTAATAAGAATTGGAGAGCACGTTTCTTTGCGTAGAGTAAAAGTTACGTGAGTATATTTTTGCTCATTAATTTTTATTTCCCATAATTTTGCCCATTTCTCTACTTGGGTTACGTGTTGTTGCAATTGGGCCGAAGCCTCTTTAGGATCTTTATGAATACTGAGAAAAGCGGCATCATCAGCAAATGTAGACGTATGCGTAGAACAGTTGGTTGGCATAGTACAAAATTGGACCTAGTATACTCCCTTGAGGTACACCAGCCCCAATTGGTTGAGAAAAACTTATTTGATTTCCCTCTTTGATCATAAATTGTCGACCGGTTATGTACTTTTCTAAAAGATTGAAAATATTAGCTGGAAGGTTAAGCTTTAGCTTGTTTAACAGGCCTTCGTGCCATACTTTATCAAAAGCTTGAGAGACATCAATAAAAAGCGCGGAGCAGTACTTCTTTTCCTCAAATGTTTTTCTTATAACCTGCACCAGTCTGTGAGTTTGTTCGATTGTGCTATGTTGACTTCTAAAGCCAAATTGGTGATCTGGAATGCAATTGTTTCCATTCATGATCGGAGTCAGCTTGTTTTTAAAGAGCTTTTCGAACAATTTTGACAATGTTGGTAACAAACTTATAGGCCTATACGACTCCACCTTCGAAGGATCCTTACCAGGCTTAGGAATCATCTTAACTAAGGCAACTTTCCATATTGCCGGAAAATGTTCAAGCCGAATTGTGGCATTAAAAATAAAAATAATAATTCTTTTAGCGATAAATGGTAGTTCTTAAAGCATTTTGTTGCTTATTTTATCAGCACCAGGAGCCTTTTTATCATTTAGGTTAACGATAGCCCTAACAACATCTGAAAATCGGAAACGTATTTCCATAGGGCGTCTAGCAACAACAGGCGGTAATTGCCTCACGTCAGTACACGTGTTGGGAGTGAACACGTTTCTTAAGTGTCTTGCGAATAGATCGCATTTTTCTTTGTCATTTATAGCCCAGGATCCTCTCAGATTTCGCAGTGGAGGTTTTGCGATAACGGATCTTTTTAGACGTTTGGCAGCTCGCCATAGAGAATAATTTGTATTTTTTTTGGCATGCATTGAGTTTTTGGGAATAGAACGCTATTGGGTGTTTTTCGTTCTCACCACTGATCTGATACAACATAGCGCCAATCCCCTAGTCACATGCGTCGCACTAAATAAAAAATCGCTTAGAAAAATCTGCAATGACGAAGTACTGGAACTGACGTTAATGCTCTTTTTAAGCTTTCAAAGGCTGTTATGGCTTCAGAAGTCATTTCAAATTTTGCTGACTTTTTTAGGGTGTCAGTTAAGGGTGACGATATCGCAGATAAGTTTTTGATAAAGCGACTATACCAGCCTGCGGTACCCAAAAAGCTTCGCACATCTCGTGCTGATTTCGGCACCTTCATCTCTCTTATCGCTTGCACTTTATCAGGGTCAGTTTTTAACATTCCCCCACCGACAATGAATCCTAAATATTTCAGCCGTTAAAAACAAAACAAAACGTTTACTGAGGCCGATTGTTAAATTAGCTTTTTTCAGATATTTTGCCACTTCATCTAGCAACCATAAGTGTTTTTCGAAACCATCCGATATTATTAATAAATCGTCTAAGTATACGAAGACGTTGTCTTTTAGATGCGTTGGGATGACTTGGTCCAGAAGCCTACATTAACGTTGCGCCGCGTTGCATAGACCGAAAGGCATGACACGAAACTGATACAGCGGGCGACCTGCAACAGTAAATGCGGTGTATGGCCTGCTCTTCTCATCCAACTCGATATGCCAAAATGCAAATTTTAAATCGACGCTACTAATAAAATACGGCTAATCGATTCTACTCAATATGCAGTCTATATTTTGCAATGGATACGCATCTTTGACCGTCAGTTTATTGAGTTTTCTCGCATCCAAACAGAATCTATTCATTCTAGGCTTCTTTAAAATTGTTGTCCTGTTACTCCATGGACTTTCGCTAAGTTATATTACCTTTAACTCAAGCATCTTATCAATTTCCTTATAAGTTATTTCTTGAACAGCCGGTGATATCGGGTAATATTTTTCTTTTATGGGTTCAGCACCATCTATTAATTTAACAACGTGCTTTTCTAGCGTGGTTCTACCTAACCCTTTCTCTTCAAAAGTATTAAACTTTGCTGTTACCTCTTTAAGTTAACGTTGTTGCTCTTCATCAAGAATATGTGGCTCCATTTTATAATTTAATCTTTCACTTGCATAATCTTCCAGTGCTTTACTTAACTCTATTTCCTCAATATTAAAAATTTCAGGGGCTCAATTGAAAATTCGCCAAAAATCTATACCTTAGTATAGTGTTTGTTCTAAATCAGGGCACAAATATAAAACTATTTTATTGGTTTGATTTTTAAAATTAATAAAAACATTTATTTTGCCAAGTATTCTGTGGGCTTGGCCACTCGCAATCTTGACATTTGAGAAAATAGAAGATATTTCAATTCCCAGGTCTTCTACAAACTCTCTGCATCCTTTGCCTAGAATACTAACGGATGCTCCACTATCAAGCAAGCCTGACATCAGTTTGTCTCCAATCTTTACATTCACAAAAACTCAAGGGTCTTTTTCTTTATAATCAACTTTTTTAACTGTTTCAACAACTAGTTTCTTTATTAATCGTTTTCTTTTATAATGTTCTCTTATTCCTAGAATACATTTAGATATGGGTTTTGGAGTTATGGCTGGATATAAATTCTTGAGCGGACATAATTATAATATTGTTCTCTAACATTTATTGGTACTAAGTGTCTCATATGAGACATGCAAGAGGATATATCTTCAGTGGTCATAGGATTATTTTTATCAGCAAAATGGCTTACTGGTTTCCCGTCGGGGTGTTTGCCGGACGTAAGTTCCCCCTCAATCCTACGTCCCTGATACGGTTTCCTTGTTGGCAATCAGGACAGTTGCCTCATTCACGTATCTTGCTGGGCGTTGATTCGTAGCCAAGTTTTTGGATTCTCGTCTGGGAAAATGACGTTCAGCCTGCAGACATTCAACTCTCAACTGCTCAACAGATGCCACAGATATCGGGTAAACTATTCTTGCCACACTGTCTTTCAAATTTGACATTAACATCTTTATCATGTCATATTCGCGTATAGGCTATAGCAATCTAGAGCGGAGTTTGCACACGGAATGAAAAAAGGAATCTGTTGACTCATTTACTTGTTATCTACGCTCGACTTAATCTCTTAGGATCTCAAAATGGGAAATATTGGGTTGATATTGCCCCAATATCTCAGCTTTAAGTGATGGCCATTGTAGATTACGCCAAGTGCGTATAAGGAGCCAGTACCACTCTTTGGCTGGACCTGTTGCCGGGAGATGGAAATCTCGGAGGATTTCGTCCCAACTGATACCGTAATGGGCCTGAAGATGTTCAATTCTGAAGATGAAATATTCTACACTCATGTGAGAATTGTTGCCATTAAAAACTATACCCCATTTATCAATATGTATACTAATCCTCTCATTGTTCATATTTTTTTTTTTTTCTTATATTTTATTATTGAATCTTCGCTTAAGCGAACTAACAAGAAGTATTCAAATCTTAAAACTAAGTAGTTAATACTAGTCCAGTCAGTACCAGACTAAAATTTAAGTTCTCACAATAAAATTAAATAATTTCAAAGGTTTCATCTAAGAGCAATTGTATCCCTTCTTTTTAGGCGGGTGTGCCCACTATGTTGCAGAATGCTTAGAGCGAGCGGATTTGGATGTGATTCCAGCTTATTTAAATACTTGTCCACATATTTCAGGATTTCGCATTTTACAAGTGGAACTTCTAGATCCTTGTGGATGTTGCTGTTTTTGATATACCAAGGAGCACCAGTTATCATTCTTAGAATTTTGTTTTGACGGTGTTGGATTTTTTCGATGTTAGAGGCGGAAGCAGTACCCCATAATTGTATACCGTAGCACCAAATTGGTTTTAAAATCGAGTTGTAGAGTAGAAGCTTACAATCAAGACTTAGCACAGAGTTTCTACCAATAAGCCAGTGGATTTGAGCAGCTTTAAGTTTCATTTGCGTCAGCTTAGCATCTATATGAGGCTTCCATGTAAGGTGGCGATCTAGGTGAATACCAAGATATTTTGTCTCAGATCGTTGAGGCACATTATGGTTGTTGATAGTGATTGGAGGACACGTTTCTTTGCGTAAAGTAAAAGTTACGTGGGTACCGTTTTGTTCATTTATCTTTATTTCCCATAACTTTGCCCATTTCTCAACTTGGGTTACGTGTTGTTGCAGCTGGTTCGAAGCCTCTTTAGGGTCTTTGTGAATACTAAGAAAAGCAGTGTCGTCAGCAAATGTCGACGTGTGTGTGAATCTATTGGTTGGCATATCTGCCGTGTAAAGCAAATACAAAATTGGACCTAGTATACTTCCTTGAGGGACACCAGCCTCTATTGGTTGGGAACAACTTATTTAAGTTCCCTCTTTGATCATAAATGGTCGGCCTGTTATGTATTTTTCTAAAAGGTTGAAAATATTAGCTGGAAGGTTGAGCTTAAGTTTGTTTAGAAGGCCTTCATGCCATACTTTGTCGAAAGCTTGTGAGACATCGATAAAAAGCCCGGAGCAGTACTTGTTTTCCTCAAAGGATTTTCTTATAACCTGTATAAACCTGTGAGTTTGTTCGATGGTACTATGTTGACTTTTAAATCCGAATTGGTGATTTGGAATGCAGTTGTTGTCATTCAGGATCGAATTTAGCTTGTTTTTTAACAGTTTTTCGAACAATTTTGACATTGTGGGTAACAAACTTATGGGCCTATTAGATCTACCTTCGAGGGATCTTTGCCAGGCTTGGGAATCATCTTTACTAAGACAACTTTCCATATAGGCGGAAAATGTTCAAGTCGAATTATCGCGTTAAAAATAAAAAGAATGATTCTTTTAGCAGTAAGAGGCAGCTCTATGAGCATTTTGTTGCTTATTTTGTCAACGCCAGGAGATTTTTTACCATTAAGGTTAGCGATAGCCTCTACAACATCTACAAATCAGAAACGTATTTCTAAAGGACGTCTTGCAACAACAGGCGGTAATTCCCTCACGTCAGTGCATGTATTGGGAGTGAATACGTTTTTGAAGTGATTTGCAAACAGATCGCATTTTTCTTCATCATTTCTAGCCCAGGATCCTCTCAGATTGCGCAGTGGTGGTTTTGCGATAACAGGTCTTTTAAGACGTCTGGCTGATCGCCATAAGGAATAATTTGTCTGAGGAGTCGCGTCTAGACCTTCCAGGTACTCTTTCAGTGATGCCATTCTGTGAGCCTCCAACAAGCTTTTTAGTTGGGTTGTACATTCTTTCAGCTTAGTTTTAAGTTGGAGCGATCTATGTTTTTGCCATTCCCTGCGGGCTTTTCTTTTTTCAGATACGAGCTTTTCCACATCTTCAGAGAAAATTTTGTTGTACCTAGCCTGGCGGTAGGTAGAAGACGCATGTTCAACGGCTTTTTTAATGTTTTCATTTAGGACGCTCAGACATTCATCTATGTCTCCGGGAGTTTTTAGCGGTTGGTTCTCCGCGCAGTGGGTACTAATATATTTTTTATATTTCAACCAATCAATTCTTTTAGATAAGAAAAACTCACTAGCTGCTATTTGGTGAGGACTGCAAATAGTGATTATTGTGGGTGAGTGGTCAGAAGATAAATCCAAGGAGGCTTGAGCCTCAATGAGCTCCAAGGATATACCTTTTGCTACGCCAAAATCAATTACGTCTGGAATTTTATTGTGGTCTGTTGGCCAGTAGGTTGGTTGTCCAGTTAAAATAACATAAAGTCCCATTTCAGACACGGCATCATACAAGACACGACCTCTGGGACTAATTAGTCGGGAGCCCCAGTACGTGTGCTTGGCGTTATAGTCTCCAGCAGCGATGAGGCGGGGACCTAAAGATTTGTAAAAACTGTTGTACTGATCCTTCGTTATGGAGAATCTCGGTGGACAATAAACTAACGAAATAAGTAGATTATTGAAAAATTCATCAATGCAGACGTTTGTTGCTTGCATATAACATTCAGATAGGCCACCCAACCATTGGTGCTTAATTCTTGATTTGATTAATATAGCAGAGCCACCACAGGATCTATCCCTGGGATCTCTTGAATCATAAAAATTGTATCCACTAATTTTAAAAGTGCTCCTAGATGTCATATGAGTCTCGGAAATCAACATGACGTCAATTTTATGGTGTATTAAAAAATATTCGAGCTCGTTTTTGTGTTGGCGGATGCCGTTTGCGTTCCAGAAACAAACCCTGAGGCAGTTCATGGTCTTTTAAGCATGGCCTGCAGAAGAGCAGACTGCATTTTCTGCATCTCCTGCATCATGCCAGCCATTTGCGCCGTTATCTGCGTAAATTGTTTGACCATATTGTCAATTACGGCTTCCAGGCGGCTAAAATTGGAACCAGTTGGTTCACTTGTTGGCACTTGTTGTTGTGTGGTTGGTTGGTTTGGCCTTTGTGCATTGGACTTGTTTGACTTTAGTGCGTTGGCGTCAGAAAATTGACTTGTAGTTGGCTGTGATAACTGGGGAATGTTTGTTGTTGTTGGTATATTTAACGGCTGGGGAGGGGCAGGAACTACCTTCGGCTTAGATGAGCGCATAACTAAATCAAAGACAGGACAACCTCTGTAGTTGGCAGTGTGGTTTCCACCGCAATTGCTGCACTTCTTCACCCTAGGGTCATCTTTTGGTTTGTCGCACTTGGTTGTAACATGCAGATCCCCACGTACAACACAAACAGAAGGCAACTTACAGTAAGTTTTTGTGTGGCCATATTCCTGACAATTTAAGCACTGTACAGGTCCAGATCGCTTATGCGGGACTTCCACTGTAACTCTACGGTGCATAATATATCTTAAACCATAAATGGGGTGAGTTTCGTTTTTCTTTAATTTGGCATCACCAGGCTCAAGTTCAACTCGAAACAATGGTTGGAGGTATTTTTCCCTGTTTCTAATATTTGTCACAGTCCTTACCTTAAATCCTTCGCTGCACAAACTCGTCTTTATCTCCTCCGGGTCAACATTTGAGTCAATTCCTTTTATGACTACCTGGAGGCCTTTAGCGTTTTTCAGCTGGTAAGTGTAAAAGTTCTTTTTTAATTTCTCAAATTCCGACACCGTGGCGCGGTAAGCGTTCTCGTGATTTACTTGAATTTTGGTCTCATATATATTACCACGTTTTATGTTCGACACATAAAAGTTCTTTTCGCCTATTAATGCAACTAAAAATTTAATGAGGTCGTTCGAGTTTTTTTCTCTTAAATAAATTGGAGGAGGCTTAAAATTTTTTTCCGTAACGGGGCCATCATTATCATCTGTTTGCAGAATGGCAAAGCGATTTTGCGATGTGGTTGGCCTTTCATCGTCTTTTAGAATTTTTGAAGGTTGACTTACTTCTGCCGACTTCGGACTTCTCCCCCTTTTAAGAACTGTTACGTACCTGTCCATCCCTACCTGGATCTTAGGAGCACACGCAGAAATTGGGCCTGGAAAACTTTTTGTATAACAAAAAAAATGTATTTTGCAAAAATGTATTTTGACATCATAAGTATTTGAAATACAAAATACTTCAGTGTTGGGTATTTCAAATACAAAATACGTTAGAAGGTGGTATTTCAAATACAAATACAAAATACGTATTTGTATTTCAAATACGTATTTCAAATACAAGTATTTCAAATACTGCCCAACCCTGGCAATAGCAAAACCATACAATATCAGTTACACTTATTCACACATTTGTACCCAAAACAACTAGTATGTACATGTATATCTGCTTTTGCTATACTTATTTGTTCTATTGATGCACGTGTATAATACATTTATTTGAAAAAATGTTGTGGCATTCAAAATTTACAATAAGTGCTTTTTGTTTCAGACCTCACGTTTTAGCCAAGCACAATTTTTCTTAAAAATACGATTTTTTTGTATGATTTCTCCCAGCGTTTATAAAAGTTGCTTCTGAATTGCTTTTTTCACTATTTCGATTTTATTAATTGTAAGCACTGGGTTTCTTTGCTTTTATAAAATCAGTTAATAAATCAACATTTTTACCGCAATTAATAAGTTCCTTACACAATTCACTATATGATACAGAAAATGAACTCATTTCAATATTTAATTATGTTAGACAATTTTGATATACTATTTTTACTTTTATTATTATCTCTTTAAACGGTTTTATTTACCATAAAATTCGCAAGACTGCCGAGTTTAACAAATTGTTATTATTTGTGTTCAATAACTTTCCAGTAATTACTAGCAACGAGAGAGTAAAAAAAAATATTTTCAAAATTGCTCTCAAAAATATTTAAAAGTAAATGAACACTTTTACAGTCAAAACTTGCAAGCAAATGTATTTTGTTATTGTAAACTTATGAAAATTTAAAACTTAATTTTTTTTAAGCATAATGACAGAAGGACTGTTTGAATAGTTTCTGATTGTAAAATTTTTCCAAGTAGAAATTATCAGAACCATTTTTGTTTCTAAACATATTACGCTCTTTTTTGGCTCTCTAGCTGCTAATTTTTTGTGTACGTGAACACTTACTAGTAAAAATTATCGAAAATTAGTGATAATTTTCTGTGAATGAACAAACCTATTATAATTAATAAGCGATATATCATTAAAATAGTTTAAGCCTTAATGTATGCAACACATTTTATTAACAAACGTTTGCAGCATTATCCTTGATTTTTTTTAGAATATTTACATGTTTTTTTAACGATCGGCGAAAGTCGGTAAATTTTTTTGGGTAAATTCAAAGAATAGACTCTCACCCTTTATTTTGTTGCAGTAAGAGGAAGGGAGTAAACGGAGCCAACTTCTTTTTTTTCCAAGGAAAACTGCAAACACCGAATTTTATAAAGCTATTTTAATTTGCTTATATTTACTGAAATACATATGTAATCCAAATATGTATTTTTTTAAATTAAAAAGAAGGCTGTGTATTTCAATAAAAACCGCATTAAAATGTTAGTAATGAAAATATCTTTTACGCATCAGCTACTGAGTTTCATGAACATTTTCACCTGTTTTCGTTTTACAATACTAAGATGACTTCACTAAACTTTTTATAAGACAAAATATAACTTTTTTAAAAAAAACTTATTAATTTTTCTTAGTGAAACACTTCTCTTTAAAACAGCATCATTAGATTTTTGAAAAGTATATGTCGAAAGTTGGCTTTTTTGCCACCAAAATACCACTGTGTGGCGCCACTTCCCACACATTGCATCAATCAATGTGTTTATTGAGATAACACTTTGGTGAGCACATAATATCACGTTTTGGACCGGTCGGGGATACGTAAAGTCTAAAGTTTTTGTGGACGAACCCACTTCGATTCAGGCCTTCGCGGAAAATATCACGCGGGTCATTCGCCAGTAGAAATGCTCGAAGGATTTATCGAAAATTGGACTTAACGGATGGACCATCTGCAACGCAGCAACGGCCAACATTTAATAGATATAATCTTTAAAAAATAAATGCCAAAGAATGTTCTTTCAAATGATAATAAACATCCCCCGTTAAATTTGGTTTTCTGCGTTTTTTTTTTGAAGTAGGGTACCTCGAAGTGGATCACGCGTTAGATAGGGAAGTTTATTTAACAAGCCTTCCTAATATAACCCAGATTTCTTCGACAAAATCCAGGTTGGACGCTGTTTTTTTAACTAAGTACTGGACGCACATAGGGGTATTTTGCCAATCTAGCCGGACATTAAGCCAAAATGGAAATTAAGAAATGTTTAAATTTAAGTGCGCAGCTCGACAGATAACAAAATTCTCTATCGGATTGTGAATTTTCAAATATTTTGCTTGCAATTTGTCGTTTTGAGGCACTGTCAAAGTCAGGAAAGTTAAGAAAATTTGCCTGCAATTTATTAACTTTTGATCGTTTTGAGAGGTTTACAATATATTTTTTGTAGCTAAACAAACAAAGATTTTAAATTGATTTTTTCTTTCTGCAAAAGATTATATAAGCAACTACATTATTTAATTTTTTTTTATTTTTTATTTAAAGTTTTATTTAAAAAAAATTCCTTCGAAATTAAAAAAAGGTTTTTTTGTTCACTTATTGATTAAAAAAAATAAAACCAAATGGTTTTTAAAAGTGATGGCAGTCATTATCCTAAAAATCTTTTTCATCGCAATAAAACCTGAAATCTCTACTCTTAGACGAAAAAAGAAAACGTTGCGCGTTTTTGCGCCATTTTTTTTTTGCGAATTTTTGAAAATTTCACTCTTTTCTGTTTTTTCTCATCTTGTGTGTTTACATATAAGTAAGGAACTTTTTTGTGGGTCAAAAAAAATTTGATAATTAATTGTTTTTTTAATGTTTTTTATTTTAATTGTTACAGGTAAATTAAAATTGATTTTTAACAGGTTAAATTGGGTTTTATACTGACATTACATGTATAAAAAGGAATGTGCGAGGTAGTAGTTTTTACTCACCCCTAAACTGGTAATGTATACCTGTTATATATAAATTACCTATTTGCAGATAAATTTAATGCATTAAATTACAAAAAAAGCGAAAAACAAGTTTAAAAATAATTTTTTTGTAAAAAATAAGCAAAATATAAAAACAAAATTTTTGTACAGGGCCGTTTGGGTGGGGGTTGGGTTTGGGGGCATTTCTGCCCCTACCCATAAAAGCTTAAAAATTTTACTTATATAGTATTTGGGCGTAGTTACCAATTATTTTTATTATATATGTACATTATTTTTGCAAGTTTTGCTTTATGCCGCCGCCCACGGAAGGGGAGAGGACGCCACTGTCCAAGTGTAGATTTTTTTAGCTTTCGCTTACGCTCAAAGTTGCATTTGCCTAACAATAGTATTAAAAACTTAAACAAATTTTAATTTTTCAGAGGTGGTATTTGTTCTTCTTAGGGAAACTTTTTCCCCCTTGGTTAGATTCTCATTATTTTTAATCATTAAATGCCTACGACTACAATACATGCTTCTGCCAAGTTTCATCAATCTAGGAGCACTCAGTAATTTGTAAAAAGCTTTATTGTAAAAAATAAAAAGCAATGTCCGGCTAGATTGGCAAAATACCCCTATGTGAGACGTAAGAAACAATTTACTTCATCGAACAGGCTTGACAACAATAAGGTTCGGAAAACTGCGGTAGTAATACATTCTCCATAACGAAGGATCAGTACAAAAATCTTAAGGTCCCCGCTTAATAGCTGCTGAAGACTATAACGATGAGCACACGCACTAGAGATCCCGCCTAATTAGTCCCGGAGGTCGTGTTTTGTATGATTCGGTGTCTGAAAGGGGTCTTTGCTTTATTTCAACTGGACAACTAACCTATTGACCAACGGACCATAAATTAATTCAAGACGTAATAGATATCGGCGTAGCAAAAGGTATATCCCCAGAACTTTTTCAAACTCAAGCCTTGTTGAATTTATCTTCTGACCACTCACCCACAATAATCACTATTTGCAGTCCTCACCAAATCGCAACTAGTGATTTTTTCTTAACTAAAAGAGTTAATTGGTTGAAATATGAAAAATAGTTCAGCTCTCGGAAAACCTGCTGCCAACAACTCCTGAAAACAGCAATGATTGCCTGAGTAGGTTTAACAATAACATTAAAAAAGCCGTGGAACATGCTTTTTCTACCTACCTGTCAGGACAAATACAACAAAATTTATTCTGCCGATGTGTAAGAGCTTTTATCTGCAAAAAAGAGAGCTCGAAGAGAATAGCAAAAGTATACATCGCCCCAACTTAAAACTAGACTAAAAAACTTGCTGGCATTAATTAGGGACCACTTTGAAGGTCTAGACGCAACTCCCCAGAAAATTATTCACTATATCGATCTGCCAGACGTCTTAAAAGACCCGTTATCGTACATAACCGTTCGGCAATTTATGATCAAAGAGGGAAACCAATTAAGTTGCTCTCAAACAATCGGGGCTGGTGTGTCTCAAGGGAGTATATTAGGTCCAATTCTATACGTGTTTTACACTAAAGATATACCAATCAACCGTTTTACCCACACGGCAATATCTGCTGATGATACCGCATTTCTCAGAGCCTTCAAACTAACTGCAATAATACGTAACCCAAGTAGAGAAATTGGCAAAGTTATGGGGAATAATAATAAAAGAACAAAAATGTACCCACGTGACTGTTATTATTTTACTTAAAGAAACATGTTCCCCAATCCTTATTTACAACCATATGGTGTCTCAACGATTTGAGACTAAATACCTTTTCATTCATCTGGATCGTCGCCTTACATTAAAACCACATATAGATGCAAAGTTGACGCAAATGATACTTACAACTACACAAATTAATTGGCTAAAAATATCTGTGTTTCGTCTTGATTGTAAACTTCTACTTTACAAATCGATTTTAAAGCCAATTTGGAGCTACGGTATACAATTATGGGGCACTGCTACCGCCTTCAACATAGAAAAAATTCAATGCCGTCAAAATAAAATCCTAAATATGATAACTGGTGCTCCTTGGTATGTTAAAATCAGCAACATCCCAAAGAATTTATGAACAAGTTCCGATAGTTAAATGCGGAATCCTAAACTATGTGGACAAGTATTTAAATAAACTGAAAACTAATCCAAATCCGTTCGCTCGAAACATCTTGCAACATAGTTGACATACTCGACTAAAAATAGGAGATGCTATTGCGCTTAGATGAAACTTTTAAAATTAATTAATTTTACTTTTAGAACTTAAATTTTAGTCTGGAACTGGCTGGATTTATATTGATTACTTAGTTTAAGATTTGATTACTTATTGTTAGTTCGCATAACCGAAGATTTAATAATAAAAATATGCAAAAACAAGTAAGAGCGCTATATTCGGCTGTGCTGAATCTGATATACCCTTCACATTAGTCTCTTAATATACCCAGCCGAGTTATTTTGTACTGCAAATAATATAATAGAAATACCTTGTGCGGGTTTTAAAGTCCATAGAAAACTTTACAAAATTTTAGCGTTCGTATCAATAATAGAAATAGATAAAGAATGTTTGAGGCCGATATTTAATAAAAGTTGTTAATTTTTATGGGATGTTTTAGTCCCCCTGCTCCTCTCCAACTTTTTTTCCAAAATGTATTAATTATTTGATTATTACTTTTTGTAGAATATTCGAAGTCGATAGCTATTATAGTTTCCCATATGTATCGAAAATTTCATAAAAATTGTTAATTTGTATGAGAACTCCCTACCCCTGCCCCTGCCCAAAAAACTTTTTTTTCGGAGTGTAGGTCTTATCCTGTTACTTTTTGCAAAACATTTGAGGTCAATTTCTGCTATATTTTCCGAGATATAACGTATCGAAAATTTCATAAAAATTGTTAATTTTTATGGGAGCTACCCCTTCTTCAACCCCCACCCAAAAAATTTTTTCTTTAAAACATAACTCTTGATGTACAATTACTTTTTGTAGAACATTTGATTTCAACAACTTTTATAGTTTCCGAGATATAGCGTATCGAAAATTTCATAAAAATTGTTAATTTGTATGGGAGCTACCCATTCTTCTGCCCTCACCCAAAAAATTTTTTCTTTAAAGTGTAGATCTTAGTGTACAATTGCTTTTTGTAGAACATTTTAAGCCAATAGCTGTTATAGTTTTCGAGATAAAGCGCAAAAAATATTTCACCAAATTTGTGCAATTGTAGGAAAAATACCTCTTCCTCTGATCCTATCTGAAAAAACTTTTTCCATTATTTAGGTTCCTCCTTTTGGAGTATCCGTGCCAAGTTTTGTGGCAAGAGTGACTATATATACTGAGATATATAGGGATATATGCACTGATTTTGTCCTAAAAAAAATGGGTTACTCTGGGTTTTCGCTTATATCTCGGTCAATAGTAAACCGATTTTGCTGATTTTAAATAGCGATTGTTTCCAGAATATTTCTAATAGTTTGACACCAATAACTGGTCCGTAATTTGACTCCGGAAACTTGATTTCAACAGACGGACAGATGGACATGGCCATATCAACTTCCCTTTCTATAAGGATCCAGAATATATATACTTATGGGGTCGCAAATGAATAATAAAGAAATTACAAACGGAATGACAAACTGATATATATCCCTTATTACTCACTATGTAAAGGGTATAAAAATATGTGATACCATTTACCTAAAATGTATATAATTGTCTAGATTTTTAAAGTACATCAATAGTAATCTAAACACATTTTAAAATGGTGTTTACATAAAAAGCTTAATTAATTTTTAAAGACTGTTATTAGTCAAAGCTTATAAGATTAAAATCTGTTCTGGTGTGGTAATAAATTTTTATTTTGTAATTGTGTAATGCTGTAGTATAAATTATATTAAACAATCAGAAAGCAGAAAACAAAAAGCTTCTAATGCAAGTTAAAGCTTCATTTTGTATGAACACTCTCTATTTTTATTCTGCCTTTTTTATATTTCCAGTAAACTTAGTTATTCTAAATGATTTTGCCAACTGCCAGCACAGTTTTATGCCCTTATGGATACATTTTTTCTCAGTTTTTTTATTTGCCACTTCCTAAAATAAAAAAAACTTTGATCTGGCCTCAACTACAACAGTGGTAATGTTGCCTTGTAGCTGTGATGCCGTCCAAATAATTGTGCACATATAAATGCATGTATTTTAGTTTTGATAGAACGTAATCGGTGACCTGCTGTGGTCTATGTGTTTATAGAATAATAATTCAACAAAGATTAAGAAATACCGAAAAGGTAAAGACAAGATACTCGACAAGGATAATAAAGTTGATACAATCGTTCCATTTTTGATACAATTCAAGTTTTTAAAGTACGTTGGTACACCCTTTGGCAATGTATTACTACCGCAGTTTTCCGAACCTTACTGTTGTCAAGCCTGTTCGATGAAGTAAATTGTTTCTTACGTCTCACATAGGGGTATTTTGCCAATCTACCCCTATGTGAGACGTAAGAAACAATTTACTTCATCGAACAGGCTTGACAACAGTAAGGTTCGGAAAACTGCGGTAGTAATACATTGCCAAAGGGTGTACCAACGTACTTAAAAAAAACTTGAATTGTATCAAAAATGGAACGATTGTATCAACTTTATTATCCTTGTCGAGTATCTTGTCTTTACCTTTTCGGTATTTCTTAATCTTTTATCTTTGTTGAATTATTATTCTATAAACACATAAACCACAGCAGGTCACCGATTACGTTCTATCAAAACTAAAATACATGCATTTTGTGAGGACCAAAATATTTTGTAAATTTTGCCCACATACATCTGTTAACTCTAACGCATGTATGTAAATAAAATCACATTTAATAAAGTAAATGGGAAAATATATATACATACGTATATGCAAAAGCTTTGCTTTATCCTGTTGTAATTTAGTATTCATTGTGAGAATAGGTAAGGAGAATCGGTGAATTACATTCACCTCACTATAACAAAGGTAGATTACATCTACCTCCAGAAATCTCCTCTCATTTCAGGAAGGAAAGGCAAAGGGGAGAGTTTAAAGGAGAAGCGTTTAGCAAGAGAGCCGATAGATCGAAGGGGAAAGCAAATGCAATAAAAGATGACGACAGAGTACGATGCAGCTAGAACACAATACAATACAACAGCGTAGGTGAAGTAAGTGGTGAATGTCGCAAAGCAAGAGAGAAGCAGAGAATACAATACAATAAAAGAGCGCAGCTTGGAGTAAGTGGTGAATGTCGCAAATCGAAGGGGAAAGCAGCAATCTACGATGATGGCCAAGTTAGACAACAAAGTTGCGGCAAGGTTTATGACATTCATTGGTTTACAATCGATGAAGACGGACGTGTTTTAAGGCCGGATAACATCCAGTACAGCAAATAATACTTACCATAGGTAGAACAAACGTGGGTATTTTGCTTTAAGGTTGACATTTGGGATTGGTAGGATTACATCCTACGACATTAAGTATTGGATAACATCCAACTTATCAGGACGTAGGCCAGGGATTGGTAGGATTACATCCTACGACATTAAGTATTGGATAACATCCAACTTATCAGGACGTAGGCCAGGGATTGGTAGGATTACATCCTACGACATTAAGTATTGGATTACATCCAACTAATCGGGACGTAGGCCAGGGATTGGTAGGATTACATCCTACGACATTAGGTATTGGATAACATCCAACTAAACAGGACGGAGGACACTAGGCAGTAGTTCCAGGATTACATCCGGAACTAGTATAAGTTGGACTACATCCCACAGAGACTGTGACGAAGAGGTTGCACCCCAGAGTCCACCGGCGAACCCCGAGGTACCGTACCACTACCAGAAGGAGGAAATAACATCATACAATTAAAAAGTGTTATTGTTACAATAAAAATCATAAGTGAAAAAAAATATAAATATAAAGTAGAACAAAGTCGTAGAGTTTCATTTACGAAAGGACCTGGTCAGACTGAGTGATACCCTAAGCGTAACCAAAGGTTCTTTACAATTGGCGCCCGAGCAGGGACTTCTACGGCTAAAAAAAAAAAAAAAAAAAAAAATAGTACCCCACAAAACAAGGGGGTGAGAAAGCTTTTCAAGATGGTACACACGTCGTGGGTTTATACGCTGAAAAGAGACGAGCTGGTACAGTATGCGCAGGAGTTTGCGTTAGACGGTACTGGCTCGGTGGAAGAATTGAGGAAAAGGCTATCAACCTATATCTCAGGTGGGCACAGAGGCTCATACTTGGAAAGGCTAGAGAAATTAGAAGCTATACATGGTGGTGCGAGAAGCCTTACACCAACGCCTAGCAGGAAGATAACTCCTACAGTCGAAAGGGAGTCACCAGCAGCGGTTCAACCGCCTCCACAGATATCGATTTCAGTTCCACCACCGGTACAACAACCGGAGCCGCAGAGGTCATATCCGGTTGTAATAGAGCTAGTGCGGAAGTGGTCATTCCGTTTCGACGGAGGCAAGGATCCGTTGGGTTTTGTGGAACAGGTCGAGGAACTAGCCGAAGTATACGAGATTGATGTCAACATGTTGCCAAAAACTATGCCGGAACTACTGAAAGATAATGCTCTGCTGTGGTTCCGAAACAACCATCGACGATGGCAGTCATGGGCCAGTTTTAAAAGAGACTTCCTTACGTTTTTCCTACCCCCTAGGTATTTTGAGGAATTGGATGATCAAATTCGAAAGCGTCAACAAAAGGTACGTGAGTCATTTAAAACGTTTGTCCTAGAAATGCAGAATATGATGCGCCATGCAGGATATTCTGAAGAACAACAAGTGGAGCGCATCTTCCGTAATTGCCTGGTCGAATATCAGCTTTATATCCGCCGCACCGACTTTAAAACCCTAGAAGAGTTAATAAAAATGGCTGAGGACTTAGAGATAATTAGAAGTAACCATCCCGAAGTAAGCCGCGACTATAGAGAAAACCGTCAGGGAGGAACTCGTAGAGAAGAGCGGGCGAGGCAAGTGGTATCCAACGGGAACGAGGTCCCAATAGACCCAAGTCGGGCGTGTAGACGGTGTGGTGAAGAGGGCCATGGATACCGGTTCTGTCAGAACCCAAGCGTTTTATTATGCTGGCAGTGTGGAAGGAGAGGTACCAGAACCAGAGAATGCTGTAGACGTAGCGAAAGAACCGAGGGGCGGGCGGGAAATGCACGCGGCCCACGCCAGATGCAAGGAGAGGCGTTGGACCGAAACCATCAGCCCTTGCGACAGTAAATACACTTCGGGTGTCAGACTCTAGGATACTCATAAATGTGGAGATTGCGAACCAAAAAAGAGAAGCAACGATAGACACCGGAGCATCCAGGAGCTATGTAAACGAACAAGTGGCAGACCAGTTAAGAACGAAAGGTAGTGTAAGAAAAGTGTAGGGAAAGATAAGCCTTGCGAACGGCGTTACAGTAGTTATCAATGAAGTGGTAAAAGCGAAAGTATCTTTGGCGGGAAACCAGTGAAGCTTAGAGTTTGGCGTGATGCCTGGCATGGTAGATGAAGTGCTCCTGGGGTTAGATTTCTTGAAGGAAATGAGGACAGAATTACGATGTGGAGGGCAAGTTCTATATCTTGCTCCCGGATATTCACAGGTAAGCGCAGTAAAGAATGTAGAAGTGTTAAAAAAGCCAGCGGGGCAAATAAAGTGCGAGACATAGTTAATAAACGAGTTCCTTAACGAGGAGCTGGGGAAGTTTAAGAACGTCAAGGGACCCACAACGCTGGCCGAACACAAAATTATCCTTAAAGATGATAGACCGGTCCGACAGAGATATACACAGCGAAACCCGGCAATGCAACGACGCATATACGATGAAGTAGAATAACTCCTAAGAAATGGTTACATAGAATCATCGAACAGCCCGTACAGCGCTCCGATAGTAATGGCCCCAAAGAAAAATGGAACACTAAGGCTATGCGTTGACTACCGCCTACTGAATGCCAAAACCATCCCAGATGCCTACCCTCTGCCACGCATAACCCCTATTCTAGACAGACTCCGCAACGCCAAATATATCAGTAGCATAGATCTAAAGAACGGATATTGGCAGATACCTATGGCAGAGGACAGTAAGCATTACACAGCATTCACCGTCGCCGGAAAGGGACTGTACCAGTGAAGAGTTATGCCCTTTGGATTGACGTCAGCTCCCGCTACCTTTCAAAGAACTTTAGATCGGGTCATAGGTCCCGAGATGGAGCCATATGCGTTCGCCTACCTTGACGACATCGTCGTACTGGGAGCATCACTAAAGGAACACATGGAAAATTTAAAAGAAGTCTTCCGCAGGTTACGAATGGCGGGGCTAAAAATCAATGAGGAGAAGTGCAAGTTCTTTCAACAGGAAATAAGATACCTAGGTCACCTGGTCACTCCGAATGGAATTCATACCGATCCTGAGAAGGTAGCAGCTATAAAGGATTTGCAGCCCCCACGAAACATGAAAGAGCTGCGCCGATGTATTGGCATTGCATCCTGGTATCGCCGCTTCGTTCCGGAGTTCGCGCAAGTAGTATTGCCATTAACGACATTATTAAGAAAGGGTAAACATTTTCGTTGGAATACGGAGCAGCAGGAAGCGTTCGAGTCATTAAAGAAAAGGCTGACGGAAGCCCCAGTGTTGGCCTGCCCAGATTTTTCTAAGCAATTTTGTCTTCAGACGGACGCGAGTAACTACGGCCTAGGAACAGTCTTAACCCAAGAGGTGAATGGACAGGAGCAGGTCATATCGTATGCAAGCCGCCGGTTGAATCGAGCTGAAGAAAACTATTCAGCTACCGAGAAGGAGTGCCTTGCCATAGTATGGGCAGTGCGAAAGCTTAGACCGTATCTGGAAGGGTACCATTTTGTTATCATCACCGACCATCTGGCACTCAAGTGGTTAAACTCCATAGAAAGTCCATCAGGAAGAATCGCCAGGTGGGCCCTTGAGTTACAGCAATACGATTTTGAAGTCCGCTATAGAAAAGGAAAATTAAATGTAGTGGCTGATGCCCTCTCGCATGATCCGAGTGGGTATATAATTTTTTACAAGAAAGTAAAGAGGATGATTGGTGTCAGCAGCGCATGAAAGTAGTGCTGGCAAGCCCCGAGAAGTTTCCTGACTATGTGATAAACGAGGGAAATCTCTACCGTCATATACCAACGCAAGGGGAGGACGAAGGGGGTGTACCGTGGAAGCTTTGCGTCAGGTCAGATCAAAAGAGCCAAATCCTGAAGGAGAACCACGACTCACCAGCGGCCGGACATTTGGGAATCCGGAAAACAACGGCCCGAATTGCAACACGTTACTACTGGCCGGGAATGTTCAGGGATATCAGGTCATATGTCAGGCAATGCCTGCTGTGTCAGAAGTACAAAGCAGATCAAAGATCACCAGCGGGGCACATGCTCTCCCATGTCGCGGAGGAACCATGGTCAGTTGTGTGCGCCGACTTTGTCGGACCATTACCAAGGTCAAAGCATGGTAACAATATGCTGCTGGTTTTTACGGACAAATTTTCAAAATGGACCGAATTAGTACCCTTACGTCGCGCCACTGGGGAATCCCTACAAAAAGCATTTCGCGAGCGAATAGTAGCAAATTTCGGGGTGCCAAAGGTTTTGATAACAGACAACGGATCCCAGTTCACGTGCAGAGTGTTCCAGAAGTATCTTAAAGAAATAGGAGTGCAGCAGCAACTAACGGCGCCCTATACGCCACAAGAGAATCCAACGGAACGGGTTAATAGGACGGTAAAGACCATGATCGCACAGTATGCTGGAGTGGACCAAAAGAGATGGGATGAATTAATGCCGGAGCTTCAACTCGCAATAAATACAGCGAAGGCGGAATCAAAAAACTACAGTGCAGCTTTGGTGGTACAAGGCAGGGAACCCAGACTACCTGCCGCCCTCTACGATGAGGTTACCACGGGGACAGGAACAAAAAACTGTTGTCCGCAGGCCAAAGCTGAAATGCTAAAGGAAATATTCAGTCTGGTAAGAAGAAACCTTAGCCAAGCAGCGAAGGATCAAGCGCGCTACTACAATCTCCGTCGAAGACGATGGACTCCAAAGGTTGGCGATCTAGTGATGACAAGGGAGCATCATCTGTCCAAGGCCACAGAAGGCTTCGCGGCGAAATTAGCACCTAAATACGACGGGCCCTATAAAATTGTTCAGATGGTATCTCCAGTTATCTTTGAGCTACGCAAGGAAGGGCAAAAGGGCGTGCGTACGGCTCATGTAAGTAGCCTAAAACCATTTCATGGAAATTATACCTACTAAAGATGCAATTTTCATCCGACAATCATAACAAACAAAACAACATATGTAAGCTCGAAGAGTCTTGCCGAATAAAGATATATGCATATCGACATATATGTATAAAGTAGACCAAAGATGATAAAAATTTCGAAGTTTATCCACATTCCACAGCAATCATGTGCCAGCAACCTATAAAACGCAACATTGCCCCTCACGGCAAATGGAGTACCATAAGAATGCATACAATTTCACCTAAGGGGAATGTTGTAACAACGAAGGTGACCGACCAAACAAAAATTTGTCAAAGTAAAGTAACAACACACTGGGAGTAAACAGAAAAAAAAAATATATATATATATATATATATATATATATAAGAGGGGAAAGAAAAAAAAAGGAAAGGAAAAACGATAAAGGTAATAAAAGTAATTGTGCCGAAAAATCAGCTTGATGTACTTTCTGAACGGACTAACAGCACAGCAGTCGCATAAAATAAATAAGAAAATTGTAGTGAAAGCAATGTTCAATGGGGAGTGTATAGAGCTGTCCGATACGGAGGACGAAAGGTGTACTGTACCGGAAGAGGAGCGTCCAGGTGAGGAAATGAACCTGTCGCAGTCAACGGTGAGCTCAGGTGAAGGACCAAGGTTCAAGGTGATGTTTGCGGGGCGACTGGACCGACATGTCCGACGATGTAGCAAGTATACCCAGTATATCGCTGAACTAGGGTTTACCTGGACCGTGGTGGCGTCAGACAGCGAGGTCGAAGATCCTGACGTCTTGGTAGAAGAACCAATATCGCCTAGGCGGCTCGCGATTCAGGATGGCACCATAAGCCCGATGCCAGAGCCAGAGGAAGACCCTTTGCAAATAGACGACCTACCATTAAGTGGCCTGGGAGATGACGTATTGTCGCTTGGGGACATAAGCATAACTAGCATCGAAGAGATCATCCAGAGGGCTATTGAAGAGGAGATGCGTCCAAGCTTCACCGAAGTACAAGAAGCCAATCAAGAGGGCATACCTGAGATCCTAAGACTGGAAGTCGAAGAAGCCCGAACCAAGGGAAAACGCTTGTGCTTCCGACGTGATGTAGATGGAGTGGCTTACCGTGTCCGTATATCCCCCAAAGGCCAGGTAAACATTCGAATACTATCCGGAGAAGGGAGGAGATGTGAGGACCAAAATATTTTGTAAATTTTGCCCACATACATCTGTTAACCCTAACGCATGTATGTAAATAAAATCACATTTAATAAAGTAAATGGGAAAATATATATACATACGTATATGCAAAAGCTTTGCTTTATTCTGTTGTAATTTAGTATTCATTGTGAGAATAGGTAAGGAGAATCGGTGAATTACATTCACCTCACTATAACAAAGGTAGATTACATCTACCTCTAGAAATCTCCTCTCATTTCAGGAAGGAAAGGCAAAGGGGAGAGTTTAAAGGAGAAGCGTTTAGCAAGAGAGCCGATAGATCGAAGGGGAAAGCAAATGCAATAAAAGATGACGACAGAGTACGATGCAGCTAGAACACAATACAATACAACAGCGTAGGTGAAGTAAGTGGTGAATGTCGCAAAGCAAGAGAGAAGCAGAGAATACAATACAATAAAAGAGCGCAGCTTGGAGTAAGTGGTGAATGTCGCAAATCGAAGGGGAAAGCAGCAATCTACGATGATGGCCAAGTTAGACAACAAAGTTGCGGCAAGGTTTATGACATTCATTGGTTTACAATCGATGAAGACGGACGTGTTTTAAGGCCGGATAACATCCAGTACAGCAAATAATACTTACCATAGGTAGAACAAACGTGGGTATTTTGCTTTAAGGTTGACATTTGGGATTGGTAGGATTACATCCTACGACATTAAGTATTGGATAACATCCAACTTATCAGGACGTAGGCCAGGGATTGGTAGGATTACATCCTACGACATTAAGTATTGGATAACATCCAACTTATCAGGACGTAGGCCAGGGATTGGTAGGATTACATCCTACGACATTAAGTATTGGATAACATCCAACTTATCAGGACGTAGGCCAGGGATTGGTAGGATTACATCCTACGACATTAAGTATTGGATTACATCCAACTAATCGGGACGTAGGCCAGGGATTGGTAGGATTACATCCTACGACATTAGGTATTGGATTACATCCAACTAAACAGGACGGAGGACACTAGGCAGTAGTTCCAGGATTACATCCGGAACTAGTATAAGTTGGACTACATCCCACAGAGACTGTGACGAAGAGGTCGCACCCCAGAGCCCACCGGCGAACCCCGAGGTACCGTACCACTACCAGAAGGAGGAAATAACATCATACAATTAAAAAGTGTTATTGTTACAATAAAAATCATAAGTGAAAAAAAATATAAATATAAAGTAGAACAAAGTCGTGGAGTTTCATTTACGAAAGGACCTGGTCAGACTGAGTGATACCCTAAGCGTAACCAAAGGTTCATTACAATTTATATGTGCACAATTATTTGGACGGCATCACAGCTACAAGGCAACATTACCACTGTTGTAGTTGAGGCCAGATCAAAGTTTTTTTATTTTAGGAAGTGGCAAATGAAAAAACTGAGAAAAAATGTATCTATAAGGGCATAAAACTGTGCTGGCAGTTGGCAAAATCATTTAGAATAACTAAGTTTACTGGAAATATAAAAAAGGCAGAATAAAAATAGAGAGTGTTCATACAAAATGAAGCTTTAACTTGCATTAGAAGCTTTTTGTTTTCTGCTTTCTGATTGTTTAATATAATTTATACTACAGCATTACACAATTACAAAATAAAAATTTATTACCACACCAGAACAGATTTTAATCTTATAAGCTTTGACTAATAACAGTCTTTAAAAATTAATTAAGCTTTTTATGTAAACACCATTTTAAAATGTGTTTAGATTACTATTGATGTACTTTAAAAATCTAGACAATTATATACATTTTAGGTAAATGGTATCACATATTTTTATACCCTTTACATAGTGAGTAATAAGGGTATATATCAGTTTGTCATTCCGTTTGTAATTTCTTTATTATTCATTTGCGACCCCATAAGTATATATATTCTGGATCCTTATAGAAAGGGAAGTTGATATGGCCATGTCCATCTGTCCGTCTGTTGAAATCAAGTTTCCGGAGTCAAATTACGGACCAGTTATTGGCGTCAAACTATTAGAAATATTCTGGAAACAATCGCTATTTAAAATCAGCAAAATCGGTTTACTATTGACCGAGATATAAGCGAAAACCCAGAGTAACCCATTTTTTTTAGGACAAAATCAGTGCATATATCCCTATATATCTCAGTATATATAGTCACTCTTGCCACAAAACTTGGCACGGATACTCCAAAAGGAGGAACCTAAATAATGGAAAAAGTTTTTTCAGATAGGATCAGAGGAAGAGGTATTTTTCCTACAATTGCACAAATTTGGTGAAATATTTTTTGCGCTATATCTCGAAAACTATAACAGCTATTGGCTTAAAATGTTCTACAAAAAGCAATTGTACACTAAGATCTACACTTTAAAGAAAAAATTTTTTGGGTGAGGGCAGAAGAATGGGTAGCTCCCATACAAATTAACAATTTTTATGAAATTTTCGATACGCTATATCTCGGAAACTATAAAAGTTGTTGAAATCAAATGTTCTACAAAAAGTAATTGTACATCAAGAGTTATGTTTTAAAGAAAAAATTTTTTGGGTGGGGGTTGAAGAAGGGGTAGCTCCCATAAAAATTAACAATTTTTATGAAATTTTCGATACGTTATATCTCGGAAAATATAGCAGAAATTGACCTCAAATGTTTTGCAAAAAGTAACAGGATAAGACCTACACTCCGAAAAAAAAGTTTTTTGGGCAGGGGCAGGGGTAGGGAGTTCTCATACAAATTAACAATTTTTATGAAATTTTCGATACATATGGGAAACTATAATAGCTATCGACTTCGAATATTCTACAAAAAGTAATAATCAAATAATTAATACATTTTGGAAAAAAAGTTGGAGAGGAGCAGGGGGACTAAAACATCCCATAAAAATTAACAACTTTTATTAAATCTCGGCCTCAAACATTCTTTATCTATTTCTATTATTGATACGAACGCTAAAATTTTGTAAAGTTTTCTATGGACCTTAAAACCCGCACAAGGTATTTCTATTATATTATTTGCAGTACAAAATAACTCGGCTGGGTATATTAAGAGACTAATGTGAAGGGTATATCAGATTCAGCACAGCCGAATATAGCGCTCTTACTTGTTTTTGCATATTTTTATTATTAAATCTTCGGTTATGCGAACTAACAATAAGTAATCAAATCTTAAACTAAGTAATCAATTTAAATCCAGCCAGTGCCAGACTAAAATTTAAGTTCTAAAAGTAAAATTAATTAATTTTAAAAGTTTCATCTAAGCGCAATAGTATCTCCTATTTTTAGTCGAGTATGTCAACTATGTTGCAAGATGTTTCGAGCGAACGGATTTGGATTAGTTTCCAGTTTATTTAAATACTTGTCCACATAGTTTAGGATTCCGCATTTAACTATCGGAACTTGTGCATAAATTCTTTGGGATGTTGCTGATTTTAACATACCAAGGAGCACCAGTTATCATATTTAGGATTTTATTTTGACGGCATTGAATTTTTTCTATGTTGAAGGCGGTAGCAGTGCCCCATAATTGTATACCGTAGCTCCAAATTGGCTTTAAAATCGATTTGTAAAGTAGAAGTTTACAATCAAGACGAAACACAGATATTTTTAGCCAATTAATTTGTGTAGTTGTAAGTATCATTTGCGTCAACTTTGCATCTATATGTGGTTTTAATGTAAGGCGACGATCCAGATGAATGAAAAGGTATTTAGTCTCAAATCGTTGAGACACCATATGGTTGTAAATAAGGATTGGGGAACATGTTTCTTTAAGTAAAATAATAAAAGTCACTTGGGTACATTTTTGTTCTTTTATTAATATTCCCCATAACTTTGCCAATTTCTCTACTTGGGTTACGTATTATTGCAGTTAGTTTGAAGGCTCTGAGAAATGCGGTATCATCAGCAGATATTGCCGTGTGGGTAAAACGGTTGATTGGTATATCTTTAGTGTAAAACACGTATAGAATTGGACCTAATATACTCCCTTGAGACACACCAGCCCCGATTGTTTGAGAGCAACTTAATTGGTTTCCCTCTTTGATCACAAATTGCCGAACGGTTATGTACGATAACGGGTCTTCTAAGACGTCTGGCAGATCGCCATAGTCAATAATTTGTCTGGGGAGTTGCGTCTAGACCTTCAAAGTGGTCCCTAATTAATGCCAGCAAGTTTTTTAGTATAGTTTTAAGTTGGGGCGATGTATACTTTTGCTATTCTCTTCGAGCTCTCTTTTTTGCAGATAAAAGCTCTTACACATCGGCAAAATAAATTTTGTTGTATTTGTCCTGACAGGTAGGTAGAAAAAGCATGTTCCACGGCTTTTTTAATGTTATCGTTAAACCTACTCAGGAGTTGTTGGCAGCAGGTTTTCCGAGAGCTGAACTATTTTTCATATTTCAACCAATTAACTCTTTTAGTTAAGAAAAAATCACTAGTTGCGATTTGGTGAGGACTGCAAATAGTGATTATTGTGGGTGAGTGGTCAGAAGATAAATTCAACAAGGCTTGAGTTTGAAAAAGTTCTGGGGATATACCTTTTGCTACGCCGATATCTATTACGTCTTGAATTAATTTATGGTCCGTTGGTCAATAGGTTAGTTGTCCAGTTGAAATAAAGCAAAGACCCATTTCAGACACCGAATCATACAAGACACGACCTCCGGGACTAATTAGGCGGGATCTCTAGTGCGTGTGCTCATCGTTATAGTCTTCAGCAGCTATTAAGCGGGGACCTTAAGATTTTTGTACTGATCCTTCGTTATGGAGAATCTGGCTGGACAAAAAAATGGTGAAATTACTAGTTTATGGAAAAATTAATCAATGCAGACGTTTGTTGCCTGGATATAACATTCCAAAGCATTGGTGTTTAATTATTAATTAATATAGATGAGCCACATGATCTATCCCTAGGATCCTTCGAATCATAAAAAATAAAGCCACTTATTTTTAAAGTGCTTCTAGATGACATATGAGTCTCGGAAATCAACATTACGTCCATTTTTTTGGTTTATTAAAAAATATTCGAGTTCGTTTTTGTGTCGGCGGATGCCGTTTGCGTTCCAGAAGTAATCTGTTACTTAACTTATTAATTGTGTGTTTATAAACATGCATATGTTCATATGTTTGTACGAATGTAAGGGATAATTTAAAAAATCCAGCTGTTGTAGACTTGATAAATATGCCGGTTTAAAGTTAAAAGAAAACCACTGTTAATATTATAAGATCCTAGGAACTTGGCAAATTCTTAAAAATGCATCTTTCAGGTTATTTAAAATTTTATTTGTGTACATCATGAGATCAATACAGAAAAATATTAAGTATATTTAGTAATATTTATTAATATACATACATCGTAGTAAAAGATCTGCAAAAAAATATTAGCAAATACTAAATTAATAAAAATGTTTTTAAAAAATGTTCATTGTATGTGTATATAAATGGTACAAAAATTTGATATTTAAGCAGTAAGTTTGTATCTAAGATTGCTATTTATTGATTTAACGCTGAAGTGTGTGGCAGTGTTTGAGTTTTTTGAAGTGTGAAAGCATCATATACTTGACAAAGTTCTGATAAGCGATATTCTTCCAAACAGATTATGCCCTCTAAGTTTGGAGCCAGTTTATGAGCGCATGGCATGCAGTGAACAACGTGTTTTTTTTCTTGTTCTCTTACTAAAAGCACATTAAATACTTCAACCTGAAATTGAAAATATGTGAGTTTTTTTAAATCAAATTTCATGCGGGCATATATATGTATGTATAATATAAAAAACTTGATAAAATAAATTGACAATTTTCCAACAAATATCGTCTTTTTCTGATTCAGAATTTATATGTTTTATTGAATTGGAAAAAGTTAAGTTTGCATTATTCTTTAGTAATTTATTATTTTTTGTGTAATTGTATTCTTTTAATTAGTTTGTGTAATAGCTTTTATTAATTTTATTGCATTTTCGTTCATTTATATGGGAACGGAAATACAAGAAAGCAATTCTTAAGAAAAAGTCTGGTTTAATAATTTGCTACGTTTTATTAAACTTTTAAGAAAACAATTCTTAGGAAAATAAATTGTTAGGTTTTTAATTGTTTATAAGTTTTGCGTAATTGCATTTATCTTTTTTTTTACTTTTTTGTTTATTTTTATGGAAACGGAAATGCACAAAAACAATTCCTAAAAAAAGTCTGGACTTAATAATTTGTTATGTTTTAAATAATTCTTTAATTTTTGGTAATTTATCGATTTTGCATTTTAGTTCACATATGCGAATTACTTTAAATTATGTTATTGGTATGTTTTAGTGGAGTAATTATAACAATTCAGCAGATTTTACAATTACAGTAAATTGCAAATTATATTTGTTGTTCGGTTTTTTTTTGTTTTATTAACTATTTTTTCTTAATATTTTAAGTTAATTTGGACAATTTTTGGTAAAAATTATATTTTCTGATCTTTATTATATAAAGCCTGATCGAACGTGCATTTTTGAAACCGAACCTAACCCGAACTTTAGTCAACTTTTTATTGTTCGGCTGAACACGAACGCAAGCTGAACACAAGCCAAGCTCATAATTTTTTATTGAATAACAAACAAATGTGTAAAAACATACTCAGGACAAATAAATGCACTAATGGTCATAGCTAAGCATTTAATTGATTTAATGAAAAATTATAATTTTTTGTATATTTGTGGTACTAAATAGTTGTGTTTTTTATATTTTAAGCCACAATTGACACTTTTGTATTTTCCTGTAATTAACGAATGCCTTCTTCATATACAATAAGTATTTAAATCTTAAAAATTTAGGCCCATATTCATTATAACTAAAGTAGGGTGGTTAAGCGGTTATTTGACAGATGTTTATGGAATAATTGTCAAATAAGCTCTTAATAAACCTAATTTAATTATTAGGAATAGGAGCGGTAATATTTAAAGATAGTTCAGGCAGGGTCAGACTAAAATTTCAGTTCCTTAAAAAAAGTTATTCAGTTCCTATGGTTTCATCTAAAGCCAACAGTATCCTCATCTTCGTTATATTCTAAAAAGTTTCGAGCGACTGGCTGCCAGTTTTATTAATACTTGTCCACCTAGTTAAGAATTTCGAGTTTAACTAGTGAAATTTACAAATGTTTATAATACACCAAGGAAAACCAGTTTATAATACACCAAGGAAAACCAGTTTTCATTCAGAAAATTTTGTTTTGATGACGTTGAATTGTCTTTATGTTAGAAGGGAAGGCAGTGCCTCATGTTGGTAAACCACATCATCAAATTGGTTTCAAAATCGAGTTGAAGAGCAGAAATTTAAAGTCGAGACGAAGCATAGTTTCTACCAGTTAACCAATGAATTTCAGCTGCTATCAGTTTTATTTGTAACAGCTTTACATCTAGATAAATGTGACTTTCGTGTGAGGCAACGCACAGTGGCTCAAAAACGTTTTTCATCCGCAAAAACTCAAAGTTCTTGTTATCATAAATTAATGCCATTTGATGGCAAATATATTACAATTAAGGTATCATAAAAATTGGCTCAAAATATAATAACTGTGGATGTGACATTCTGCTAAAAGCAAACATTTTATGTTATTTCAGAAGAAATTTATTTTTGTAAATTTTATTATTCGTAAACTATTATCAATAATAGTTTGATTGTTTTTATTTTTTTAAATAGTATATTATAATGTATTATTTTTAAGAAATACCTGACGCACAGTGGGGCCAAACGCACAAAAAATGGTAATAAATCTGTATCTTTCAAAGTATTTGTCCAATTATAAAATAATATATGAAGCAGTCGTAGAGGAGGACCCAAGGTTTTAGAATATAAAATTTTGGACTACCCTGTATAAACATCCTTTGATGTACAGGGTGCCAAAGTTGACCTCCTCGGGTTTGCAAAACATTTCTATGCTCATAACTTTTGCAGATGTCAACCGATTTCAGTGATTTCCAGATTTATTTGATAAAAACTAAAATCTAAAAAGAAAACATATTCACTCTTACTTGTTAACTGTTACATTTTAAAAGATATTTGAGTTTGAAATTTAAAATTTTTTTTTTGTTTTCATATTTTTATTATTGAATCTTCGTCTTTGGCGAACTAACAATAAATATTATTATTATTATTATTTTATTATTGTTTTTATAACTATCACAACAAGAAATACATCTTATAAATTACAGTGATAGTAAGTAATTGAGCAGTCAAATTAAATTGAATAAACAATTATGAATTACATTTTAGATTAAATTTAGTTATACATTAAATAAATAACAAAAAAAGAAAAATATATATGTAATTAAATAATTACCAAACAATAAATATAATAATATATAAATGAAATGAATATGTAAATTGTATTATTGATTTTTAAGATAGTGTGAAAGCTCCTTTTTAAACGAAAACGTGTTGCTTTGTGTTTGAATACTTGATGGTAATTTATTCCAAAGACTAATAGTATAGTTAAAAAACTGCCTTGAAGAAATTAGATAATTAAACTTTTGTGAAATCAAGTTTTTTCCGCGGGGAGATCTAGCAAATGTAATTCTGCTGTAAAGATACTCAGGCTCATTCAAATATATTATCTTGTGCATCATAAGAAGGCTTTTATATTTTAACATATTTTCAAGACTCATATCAAACAGTCGTAAAGAGTACGAAGAAATACTATCATATCTACTACGGTTAAATACATATCTAGCAATATTATTATATGCTACTTCAAGTCTATGAAAGTCAGCCGAGCTACAGTTTGCAAATATTTCGCATCCATAAAATAAAACCGGAATTAAATAGGTTTTAGCCAACAGTAATCTAATATTGAAGGGAGTAGAATCTTTAACTGTCCATAAGTTTCGTAGCATCCCGTGGACCTTACCTGCCGTAATGTTTATATGGTTCGACCATGAAAGTTCCGAATTGAAAGTAATTCCAAGATTTAACGAAGAGGAGACATAGTCAATTTTGATGTTGTTAATAAATAATGAATCATTGCTGTCAAGTCTTTTTCGATTATTCCTTGAGATAAAAATGCATTTAGATTTTTTAGGATTTATACACAAGCCATTTATAGATGCCCAGTGCTGCACTCTTTTAAGATCATTGTTAATGAAGTCAATACAAGATCTAACTTCTTCAATGTTTGTACTTAAACACAACTGTACGTCGTCAGCATACATTTGAATTTTGCAGTGATTTAATACCACTGGAAGATCATTCACATACAACGAAAACAACAGAGGGCCCAAAATAGAACCTTGGGGAACTCCTCTGTCAACCTTTAAGAAATTGGATGTTAACCCATTTAAGAAGACAGATTGCTTCCGATTTAAAATATACGATGACATTCAATTAATAGCTGCAGAGGAAAAATTGAAAAACTTTTGCAGCTTCGTATGTAGAATAGGGTATTCAACAGTGTCAAAAGCTTTACTGTGATCTAACAACACCAGAAAAGATACCATGTTATTATCCAGTTTAGACCTTATTTCCTCCACTACATCAATAAGAACGGTGGTACAGCTTCTTCCCTGTCTGAAACCCGACTGAAAAACTGTTAATAAATTATTTTCAGCTAGATATTCACAAACTTGTGACTTCATTAACTTCTCCATAGCTTTGGACAGAAAAGAAAGTATCGAAATCGGTCTAAAATCCTTATTGTTCTTGAGGACAGGAATAATCTTGGCATCTTTCCACGCATCAGGGAAAACTTACTTCGTTAAAATAGTATTAAATATAAATGTTATAAAAGGCAAGAGTTTAGGGATAACAAGCTTTAAAAATCTTGGATTTATGCCATCTAAGCCCTCGGCATTCGACTTAACACTTAACAAGCTTTGCAATACGTCTGCATAACTTACACATCTGAAGGAAAAAGAGTTTTCAATTGGCACAGTATTTAGTTCGGAATATTCGTTCATAGTTTGCCTTTCAACTTGAATATCAACGAATAAGTTGTTCAGCTTGTTAACGTCTACATTACAGCTAGTAGTAGAGTTTCCAGTTTTCCCAATACCTATTTCACGAATTTTCTTCCACTTATCCTTACTATTGATAGCCACTGAAAATTTCCGTTTGTAGTAAGCAGACTTTGCTGCATTAATAGTTTTAACCACATCTTTCCTTGCAGACTTAAAGATAGTGTATAATTCCGGAGTTTTGAATCTTTTCCATCTACTGTAAGCTAAATCACGAACATAAATTAAGTTTTTAATGGCCGAGTTAAACCATTGCGGCTGCATCGAGCTTTTAAGTTTAGTTTTTTCAGGGACACACTCATTGTACAACTGAACAATGTTATTCTGAAAGAAATAAACTTGATCGTTTACATCATCAAGACCATAGATTAGACTCCAATCAATGCTATCAAGACTCTGACTTAAAATACCAGTATCCAAGTTTTTAAAATCACGGTAAGTATAACGAACATCATTTGTTTCTGAAAGGGCGTCGTACACAATGAAAATAAGGTCATGTCTTGAGAAAACCGAAGCGGACACTTGGCTGTACAGTAATACTTTGCTTTTATTATTTACAAAGAAAACGTCAAGTAAGCTGTTTGCACCATTAGGATAGTGGGTAGGAATTTCATTGTTTACAGGAAGAAGCCCAATTGTTTCCATGTCAACAGATAGTGAGTTCTCAAAAAGTAAGTTACTGTTTAAGTCGCCTGAAATAATAACATCATTGTAAGATAACGATATAGATTCTATTCTATTCATTAAATCGGCAGTGTCTATGCTATGGTGTGGTCGATATATACAACCAATAAGAATTTTCCTATGGTCCTTCATTTTCAGCTCCAAGAAAATGTACTCAATTTGACTGCAGGGATCAGACTTTAGTTTTACGCAAGAGCTTATATTGCACCTTACATATATTGCAACACCCCCAGCATGTGACGCTCTATCAGCACGAAATAGCTTGAAGCCTTGTAAGCTAAAAAAGGAGTCAAATCTTAAAACTATTTAATTTTATTAGACCAGCCGGTGCCAGACTAAACTTCAAGTTCTCATAATAAAATTAATTAATTCAGTAGTTTCATCTTAGTGCAGTAGTATCCTTTCTTTTCAGACGAGTGTGTCCACTGTGTTGCAAAATGTTTCCAGCGGATTTGGATGTACTTCCAGCTTGTTTAAATACTTGTCCACATAATTAAAAATTTCGCATTTAACTAGTGGAACTTGCATATCTTTGTGGATGTTGCTGTTTTTAAAATACCAAGGAGCACCAGTTATCATTCTTAGGATTTTAATTTGACGCCGTTGTATTTTTTCTATGTTGGAGGCGGAAGCAGTGCCCCATAATTGTATACCGTAGCACCAAATTGGTTTTAAAATCGAGTTGTAGAGTAGAAGTTTACAATCCAGACGTAGCACAGAGTTTCTACCCATTAGCCAGTGGATTTGAGCAGCTTTAAGTTTTATTTGAGTCAGCTTTGAATCTATATGAGGCTTCCATGTGAGGCGGCGATCCAGGTGAATGCCAAGATATTTCTTTTCAATTCGTTGAGGCACCGTATGGTTGTCAATAAGAATTGGGGGGCACGTTTCCTTGCGTAACGTAAAAGTAACGTGGGTGCATTTTTGTTCATTTATTTTAATACCCCATTTTTCAACTTGGGATACGTTATATTGAAGTTGTTTTGTGGCCTCTTTAGGGTCTTTGTGAATACTGAGAAAGGCGGTATCATCAGCAAATGTCGACGTATGAGTAAGATTGTTTGCGGACATATCTGCTGTGTAAATACAGAATTGGACCTAGTATACTTCCTTGAGGTACACCAGCCCCTATTGGTTGAGAAGAACTTATTTGGTTTCCCTCTTTAATCATAAATTGTCGGCCGGTTATGTATTTTTCTTATAGGTTAAAAATATTAGATGGAAGGTTGAGCTTTAATTTGTTTAACAGGCCTTCATGCCATATTTTGTCGAACGCTTGAGTGACATCTATTTTGTTGTGTTTTGTCTGACGAAAGTAAGAAAAAGCATGATCAACGGCTTTTTTCATGTTCTCATTAAGGCTGCTCAGACAATCATCGATGTCTTCGGGTGTTTTTAGCGGTTGGTTTTCCGAGCAGTGGGTGCTGACAAATTTTTTGTATTTTAACCAATTAACCCTTTTAAATGAAAAAATATCACTAGTTGGTGTATGATGAGGACTAAAAATAGTGATTATAGTGGGAGAGTGGTCTGAAGATAAATCCAACGAGGCTTGAGCTTCGGTAAGTTCCGGGGATATACCTTTTGTTACGCCAAAATCGATATCGTCTGGAATTTTATTGTGATCAGTTGGCCAATATGTCGGTTGTCCAGATAAAATAACGTTAAGCCCAATTTCATATACGTAATCAAACAAAACACGACCCCTGGGACTTATAAGGCGAGAGCCCCAGTACGTATGCTTAGCGTTATAGTCTCCAGCAGCTATGAAGCGGGGACCTAAAGATTTGTAAAAACTGTTGAACTGATCCTTTGTTATGGAGAACCTGGGAGGACAATACACTGACGAAATAACTAAGCCATGGAAAAATTCATCAACGCAAACATTTGTTGCTTGTATAAAACATTTCGGAGAGACCACCCATCCATTGATGTTTGATTCTCGATTTGATTATTAAAGTCGAGCCACCACATGATCTATCTCTAGGATCCTTCAAATCGTAAAAAGAATAGCCTCTAATTTTGAAATTACTTCTAGATGTCATATGCGTCTCAGAAATCAACATGACATCAATTTTTTGGTTTATTAAAAAATATTCGAGTTCGTTTTTGTGTTGGCGGATGCCGTTAGCGTTCCAGAAACAAACCCTGAGGCAGTTCATGTTCTTTTAAGCATGGCCTGCAGAAGATCAGACTGCATTTTTTGCATTTCTTGCATCATGCCAGCCATTTGCGCCAAGAACTGCGTAAGTTGTTTAGCCATATTGTCAACTACAGCTTCGAGGCGGCTAAAACTGGACCCGGTTGGTTCATTTGTTGGCATCTCTCGTTGTGTTGTAGGCTGGGTAGGCTTACGTGCATTGGGCTGGTTAGACTTTAATGCGTTGGCAAAGGAAACTTGACTTGTAGTTGGTTGTGCTAATGGAGGCATGTTTGTAGTTGATATATTTAAAGGCTGGGGAGGGGCAGGAACCACCTTCGACTTAGATAAGCGTTTAACTGAATCAAAAACGGAACAACCTCTATAAATTGCCGTGTGGTTTCCTCCGCAATTGCTGCATTTCTTTACCCGAGGATCATCTTTTGGCTTTTTGCACTTGGTCGTAGCATGCAGGTCACCACACACAACACAAACAGAAGGCAACTTTCAATAAGCCTTGGTGTGACCATATTCCTGGCAGTTTAAGCACTGTACGGGCCCAGATCGCTTATGTGGCGCTTCAACTACAACTCTACGGTGCAAAATATATTTTAGGTCATAAATAGGGTGAGTCTAATTCTTTTTTAAATTTACATCACCAGGCTCAAGCTCCACTCGGAATATTGGTTGGGTATACCTTTCTCTGTTTCTAATGTTTGATACAAACTTGGCTTTAAAGCCTTTGCTGCACAAACTGGCCTTAATCTCCTCTGGGTCAACATTTGAATCAATACCTTTGATAACAACCTGGAGACCTTTTGCGTTCTAAAGTTGGTAGGTGTAGAAGCTTTTCTTATGTTTTTCAAGTTCGGAAACCGTAGTGCGGTAAGCGTTTTCGTGATTCACTTGAATTTTAGTTTCATAAATGCTACCACGCTTTATGTTCGAAACATAAAAGTTGTTTTCGCCTATTAATTCAACTAAAAACTTTATGAGGTCATTTCAGTTTTTTTCTCTCAAACATATTGGGGGAGTCTTAAATGACTTCCTTTCGGGTAATGGGGCATCATTTTCCTCCTGCAAAATGGCGAAACGGTTTTACGATGAGGTCGGCTTTTCCTCATCTTTCAAAATTTTTGCTGCGTTGGTAACCTCTGCCGATTTGGGGCTTCTTCCCCTCTTAAGAACTGTTATATAACGGTCCGTTCCTACCTGGACCTTTGGAGCTTGTGAAGAAAATGGACTGTGACCGTCTTTAGTAACTGTAGGTTCCATTTCTATATTCAATAAGGAACACCGCGATGAGGAAGGTACCTCGGTATTTTTTTTATAATTTTTAAAAAGAGATTGGGCTAAATTTGTCCCTTGTTCAAAACACTTACTTAAATTTGGTGCACTTGCACTTAAATTGTTTGTATTTATTTTTGGTTTCTCACTCAAATAGTTTTTATTGTATTTAGGGTCTCTAAAGTTTTCATTGCTCACGCTTGTGGAGCTTAACACAATATAAGCATTTCTGCTATTAGGCCCACTGTCACGACAATTACTGTAACTCATTTACCGTTTGCTTTTTTTTATTAAGTTTGCTTTGGTTTTTTTTCACTTATGTATACAATATGAATGTACACAATAAAAATTGTTTGCCACCTATTACAAATATTCGATCTTATTAACACTCGCGTAGCACTTCCGCACACAACGAGTTTAAGATCACGAGTTCGAAATTTAAAATTGTTGTTTTTGACCTTGACTTTAATCGGTTTTTTGCAAATGTCTGCAATTGAAGTTATGCTAAAAATATTTTTAAAAATATTTTCGTGTTTTTAAAAAGTTTGTTAAGCCTATACATAAAATTTGTTTAGTTATCTTTATTCGTCTAGCAGTGAAAAATATTCAAAGTCAAAATTTGAAAGATTATTCCAAAATGGCATAATTTTGACAAAAATTTATCACAACTGAATAACTTTTTTTGCAAAAATTTGTGAAAATTATTATTTCATTCTTTACATTTTTTGAAAAAGGAGGCTTCAAGAATTATTGGTAGTATATTTTTGAAAGGATTTAAACATGCGCCCTACGCCAGGCATTGGTTGAAAATATGGAATTTTACAACGAAATTCCAAATTTATCGTCCGAGAAAAAAAAAACGCAAGCCAGTTTTTGAAAAATTAGTTCAAAACTAAAATAACTAATCTTTTGAGGTTTCATTTTTAATTAGGTTATTTACCCCCCGCTCAAAAATGGGGTCACGAGGGTAAATGTTATTAACATAGGCAAATTTTAAGAGGCGTGTTATATAACAGCTCAGAAAATATCTTGAAGTTTAATTATTTCATTTTATTTTTTGTTTAAATAACAAATAACATAATATTATTTTAAAATCCATTACGTTATCATAAATCAACAATATTTTAAAAACTTTCAAATATAAAAAATCTTTACAAAACAAACTGTGAATATAATATTTTAGAATTTTTTTAATCAGACCCCTTATTTTTTTCTGATAGGTAAAAAATATGATATGTATGCGAATCTTCATCTGTTTACCTCTTCAACGGTATATAATATTTGTGTATTTTTAGTTATTTAATACTATATTAACTGCCCTTAAAACAGCTATCTTGCGTCAAATTTGTTAAAAGTTCATTATTTTATAGGGTGGGTGTGTATTTACTTACCCCTGCAGAAAACAGGACTAGTCCATACATGCGTGTATGGACTAGTCCATAAAAGAGTAGGATTACTCCAAAACTAACCCAAATGCATGTAAAAAACATGGTCTTTTTAACATTATGATGTTCTAGGGCCGGACCACTTAACCCAGATTTGCATTACGTCGGAGTAGTTTCAAAACTGTTCTATCCTACCTACAAACAACGACAACTCGGTACGCAATCGTTAAAACACGAACGCATATCACTTAAGTAACAACAAGTTCTTGTTTGACAATGACATGGTCCAAGACTGCATAACACAAGGACCATGTTGTAACTAGTCCATTTCAGCTAAAACAAACCATGTGTTCCAAGATTTTTTGCAGGGACATAGAAGCACATAAAGTACATATCACACAATTGTCATCGCCTACATACATACAAAAATACATACACAAATACGTACATATGTATGTAATGTTTATAAAATTTCCCTCTAAATTATTATTTTATTATGGATATAAGAGTTTGGGATTTCTGATTTTTATATATATGCCATATATCCATAATTCTTGTAGGCGAAAGCAGGGCAAAAAGTAGAATTCTTAACAGCTTATTGACTCGTTTTAAATATCAAAATTTCAGCCCATGAAGAAAATTGTATATTCAATAACTAAAAATGCTTTTTTAAAATCACTCAATTTTTGTTAAAGTATTTAATAATATTGTGTTTGATTACTCTAGTAGTTGATACAATTACGAAAGTAATCAAAACTTATAAACTTCACATTATTTGTATAATTATAAATTTTTACAATATATTGTTTTCTCTGTATTTATAGGTATATTAAAACTATGAAATATAGTTATATCTATTTATTCGGCTTTAAGTTCATTATTAAAAATGTGATAGCTGAAAATGGAAATTTCATTAAAAATTAAGTAATTCCGATACTAGCCGAGTGTAATGCATTTTCGAAATCAGCTACGATTTCTCGTCAGCACTCTTTCTATCCGATACTACTGTAAGTTGAATGTTGATTTGTTCTGTTTAAACAAACTTTAATTAGAATTTGAATACTGGAATTATATTCATGTTCTATGTTGCTTAAACCGAACTAAATCCACATACAACCCTATGTTCTCTTATTCTCATTCAATTCGCATTTATCACTAATTACTTCTATTATTTAATTTATTTTTATCTTGTCTTTTGCTATCCATTGGATGACACTAAATTTATTTAAATTTTTATAAATTTTATTTATCATTCTGTTATTCGATTGCTTACGATAATTTTTCTATTCATACTTTTACATTGAGCCATGTGTTTGTAATAAATTTAATGGTTATTTATTTGAACTTTTCTATGTCTTATAGTTATATCCTTGAATTCGGCATAGTTCTATCTGTAAGGTGATCTGTTTTACCCATTCGCCTATTCTGGCATTGTGAGTCGGCACGAAGTTTTTTCCATTTAACACTAACTGAATTAAAGCTTTTTCTTTTTTCCTTTTTTATGTACTCTAACGCTATCTAGATAAAGATCTTTGACCATCTTTCAGACGGTATTAAAGACTACGTTGTTTTTAAATTTACAATTTTTAAATTGTTAGTTATCACCGTGCCCATGTGTGTTTTATGCGTTTATTTATGTATAGTTAAACTATTTGTTTTTCAGACAATTTTTAACTCTAACTTTAAGGCTCAAGTTCAATGCTTAGCTAAATTCTCATTATTTTGCAAATGAAGTATTTTAGTTTATTATTTTATTAGCGTTAGTTAAGAAAGGAAAATTTTTGTATTGAAAAAACGTGTTTCTATTTACCGACACTAGCTGAGTAGAATGCATTTTCGAAAACAGCTACGATTTTCATCATCAGAACTCTTTGTTCGGTTGTAAGTTATTATATTTGGTTGTAAACATCAGCCGTTTTACTTATTCGCCTATTCTGGCGTGGTGAGTCGGCACGAAGTTTTCTCCATTTAACACTAACTGAATCAAAGCTTTTTCTTTTTTTCCTTTTTTATGTACACTAACGCCATCTAAATATAGATCTTTGACCATCTGTCAGACGGTATTAAAGACTACGTTGTTTTTAAATTTACAATTTTTAAATTGTTAGGTATCACCGTGCCCATGTGTGTTTTATGCGTTTATTTATGTATAGTTAAACCATTTGTTTTTAAGACAATTTTTAGTTTTAATTTTTAGGCTCAAGTTCAATGCTTAACTAAATTCTCATTATTTTGCAAATGAAGTATTTTAGTTTATTATTATATTAGCGTAAGTTTGTTTTTGTTCACAAATGTCACTTCAATTTGTCCGCCACTGTAAATAATTTTACTATTCTTTTGAAATTTCCTTTGTAACGCGCTTACTAAATTTTTGTACTATTAAAGTAAGAAGTCAGTGTAGATTTGAGCAGTAAAACATAAAGAACTTTTTTCTCGGTTGTGCAGTGGCAAAAAACTAAAGTGACATTCGTGAACCAAACTTAATTAAAACATTAATAAATTTAACCTAAATAAACCAAACTTAAATAAACAAAATGAAAACTAAACACAAACAAAAAAGTGTTTCTATATAAAGAACAAAAAAAGGAGAACATAATTTGACAAGCATTTGGTCCATTGGAACAGGATAGTGCCATTTAAAATAAAATATACACTTATAAAACAATTAAAAATACAAATTACAAAAATGGCAGCCATATACATAAGTAGATTTTTAAGAACAATTAAATACAATAGCTGAAAATAAATAAGTGTCACAAAAACAGCATCAACATTATCATCTTCAAAATCATTTACGGTAACGGCACATAAATTCTTTAGCACAACAAGAACAACCCAAAAGACACAAGGAAGAAAAAAGACCCAACAACAACAACAGTAAGTACAAAATTATAAATTAATACGCAACAGAAAATGAGAAAAAAATTCTACCGCAAACAACAGAGAATTGCAAAAAATAAAAAAGGGTTACCATCGGACATCCATTAATCACTTACCGGGGAAGAACAAAATACCCTAAAAATATAACACTTACTTAAATAAATACATTTTTTGAAGATTAATGTTGTAAATAATGCTGGCAGGGGCTTCTTTTAACCCCTATATTTTGCTTTGTTTTACCCAAAACTGGCATGCGAAAAATTTGTAAATTGTACAAACGACCTTGTAGAGTTTGAAAGCGTATGTATAAAAAACGCATCTGAAGACAACGTCCTAGAAGTACTGCGTGTCGAACTAGATTCACTATGGTCTCAAGTCCAACGATCATATGAGAAGTGTAGGGACAAGCTATAGGAAGCCGCTGAAAACCAATAGATAACAGCAAACTTCGCGAACGATATCAAACAGCTCATTAAGCATATCAACATTGTTTAGGAAAAATTTATTAGAATGAATAAAAAATGAAATAAATAAACAAGAGCGAATTTCAGCTGTTAATTCTCAGTCAGCTGAAGTTTATGACGTTTCGTTTATACGGTTACCATCTTGCGAAACAGACAAATTTTTTTGGAATTTTGCAACATGGCCAACTTTTTGTGACCTTTTTTCAGATCTATATATATAAAAAGCGCGTCTTAGCAAGATTAAAAAATTGTTTCACTTAATTCAAAAGACAGGAGGAGAGGCTGAAAAAATATTTACAAATGCCTCATTAGCCAATGAGGCCTGGACAAATTTCGTCAATCAGTACAAAAATAATTGCGTTCAAGTCAACGAACAATTAAAAATTTTTTTTATCTTCCGAACGTTAACGCTGAATCAGGCCAATCCATTCAAATAATACAACGAACGGTTAATTGATGTATTCAGGCATTAAATACTTTAGATGTAGGAACAAACACTTGGGACCCTATACTAGTTTACATTTGTTAAAATAATTTGAAAACTCTGTTCAGGATATAACAAAAATTCCAACATGAAACCAATTCTAAACATTTTTGACGCACAATTCCAAGACTTTAGAGTCAATTATAACTATTACACAGTCCAATAACAAGACCCATTTACAGAAAAGGGAACATTAAAAACCAGTAGGTTAAAAAACCCGTGTCAACTCCTTCCATACTAACACGACTCAAGTAGGAAATGGGTCAACAGGTAGGAAACATTCTTCATCAACTAGAGCTCAACAGAAAGACACACATCAAAAAAGCCCACATTGTAAAGAGGAGCACCACTTGCGGTCATATCCAAAACTGTTAAAACAATATGTAAGAATTAACACAATAAGAGTCACCAATTCATGTTATAATTGTCTCTCTAAGGACCACAGTGTCAAGGATGGTACAGAAGACCCAACCAACTAATTGTCCCCACAAACCTTGGACTTGCAACACTTTAATGAGGCGGCTATATTAGAACTCGCCGATCCTCAATGTTATTAAAGTAGACCCATCGACCTGCTAATAAGCCTCGATTTAGGCCCTTTAATATATATTGCCTGGAGACGCCGATGAGGTTTATTGGCTCACTTTAAGCACATAAAAGTGTTCGGCTGGATTGTGGGAGGACATTGTCCCACATCAACAAAATCACAACCAGCAATCTGTTTACTCAACACATCCTCCCTTGCACATATAACACGCTCTGGGGAGGTAGAGGAAACTCCAAAACAGATTTTGAGGTCAGATGAGGACACATTTTGTGAAAACAATTTTAAAACAACAACACGTAGAAATAGCTCAGGAAGCTATATTGTTACCCTACCTTTAAAAAATTGTGAACAAGTAGGCATTTCTAGAAACATAGCAATGGCACAGTTTATGAGAATGGAACGCATGTTCACACAGATAACCGACCTCAAAAAACAGTACGATGACGTTATTTTAGAATATCTAGAGTTAGGACAGATAAAAAAGGTGTGCCCCTCGGATATAAATAAGGCACCTAATTATTACCTGCCACATCTTGCGATAATTAAACCCGAAAGGCTGACAACGAAGCTTAGAGTAGTTTTTAACGTCTCCTGCCCGATGTCAAACAGGAATAGTCTTAATGACATTTTATATCGAGGACCCCATCTTTAACAAGATCTTGTTCTTTTGATATTAAAAATTCTATCGTTTTGTCTACAACGACGATATGACAAAAATGTATCGTCAAATACTTATTGACCCAACTCAAACCTGCTACCAACGAATATTGTTTCCAAAATCTCCAAATGTTCCTACAGAGGATTATGAACTCCTAACTGTAGAAGATGTCAAAACAACACAACCCTCTTGCACCAACCATTTTACAGCACAATATGTATGTGGATGATGTCCTGGCGGGAGGACACACCTTAAACAATACTACAAAATCCTAAAAATGAACTAACAACCGTTTTAAAATCTGCTGGATTTGAGCTGATGAATTGGGCGTCAAATGACCCACGAGTAATACAGGATTTACCAAATGAGACACTCTTACTGCTTGACTGACTAAATTTGTCTAAAAACGCTAGAATGAAAACTCTTGGGATAAAAAGGAACATTTCATTTGACTCCTTCGCATTTACTGTATCGAAAGTCGCATTTGAGGAAAGTTGCATAATTCTTTGACCCTTGTGTCCCTGTGGAGTTGTTAGTCTCCCACTGAACGCGTACCGGATAGGGGATACCTTTGATATGCTGTCGATAGTTTTTTTTTTTTTATTATTCTTTTATTATTGAATCTTCGCCTGTGGCGAACTAACAATAAGTATTCAAATCTTAAAACTAGGTAGTTCATATTAGTCCAGCCAGTGCCAGACTAAAATTTAAGTTCTCATATTAATTAACAAGCTTCATATAAGCGCAATAGTATCCCTCCTTTTCAGACGGGTGTGTCCACTATGTTGCAGGATGTTTCGAGCGAGCGGATTTGGGTGAGTTTCCAGCTTATTTAAATACTTGCCCACATAGTTCAGGATTTCGCTTTTTACTAGTGGAACTTCTAAATCCTTGTGGATGTTGCTGTATTTAACATACCAAGGAGCACCAGTTATCATTCTTAGGATTTTGTTTTGACGGCGTTGAATTTTTCCTATGTTAGAGGAGGAAGCAGTGCCCCATAATTGTATACCGTAGCACCAAATTGGTTTCAAAATCGATTTGTAGAGTAGAAGTTTACAATTAAGACGAAGCACAGAGTTTCTGCCGATTACCCAATGGATTTGTGTAGCTTTAAGTTTCATTTGCGTCAACTTCGCATCTATGTGAGACTTCCATGTATGGCGACGGTCCAGGTGAATGCCTAGGTATTTCGTCTCAAATCGTTGAGGCACCATATGGTTGTTAATAAGAATTGGAGAGCACGTTTCTTTGCGTAAAGTAAAAGTTACATGAGTACATTTTTGCTCATTAATTTTTATTCCCCATAATTTTGCCCATTTCTCTACTTGGGTTACGTGTTGTTGCAGTTGGCACGAAGCCTCTTTAGGGTCTTTATGAATACTGAGAAAAGCGGTACCATCCGCAAATGTAGACGTATGCATAAAACAGTTGGTTGGCATATCTGCCGTGTAAAGCAAGTACATAAATGGACCTGGTATACTCCCTTGAGGTACACCAGCCTCAATTGGTTGAGAAAAACTTTTTTGATTTCCCTCTTTGATCATAAATTGTCGACCGGTTATGTACTTTTCTAAGAGGTTAAAAATATTAGCTGGAAGGTTTAGCTTTAGTTTGTTTAATAGGCCTTCGTGCCATACGAAAGCTTGAGAGACATCAATAAAAAGTGCGGAGCAGTACTTCTTTTCCTCAAATGTTTTTCTTATAACCTGCACCAGTCTGTGAGTTTGTTCGATTGTGCTATTTTGACTTCTGAAGCCAAATTAGTGATCTGGAATGCAATTGTTTTCATTCATGATCGGAGTCAGCTTATTTTTAAAGAGCTTTTCAAACAATTTTGACAAAGTTGGTAAAAAACTTATAGGCCTATACGACTCCACCTTCGAAGGATCCTTACCAGGCTTAGGAATCATCTTAACTAAGGCTACTTTCCATATTGGCGGGAAATGTTCAAGAATTATGGCATTAAAAATAAAAGGAATAATTCTTTTAGCGATAAAAGGTAGCTCTAAAATCATTTTGTTGCTTATTTTATCAACGCCAGGAGCCTTTTAAGTTAACGATAGCCTTTACAACATCTGAAAATCGGAAACGTATTTCCATAGGACGTCTAGCAACAATAGGCGGTAATTCCCCCACGTCAGTGCATGTATTGGGAGTGAACACGTTCCTTAAGTGACTTGCAAACAGATCGCATTTTTCTTTGTCATTAATAGCCCAGGATTCTCTCAGATTACGCAGTGGAGGTTTTGCGATAACGGGTCTTTTTATACGTCTGGCTGCTCACCATAGAGAATAATTTGTCTGGGAAGTCGCGTCTAGGTTTTCCAAATATTTATTCAGTGATGCCATTCTGTGTACCTCCAGCAAGTTTTTTAATTGGTTTGTGCATTCTTTTAGTTTATTCTTAAGTTGAGGCGATCTATGCTTTTGCCATTCTCTCCGGGTTCTCCTTTTTTCAAATAAAAGCTTTTCAACATCTGCAGAAAAAATTTTGCTGTACTTGGCCTGACGATAAGTAGAAGAAGCATGTTCCACGGCTTTTATTATGTTTTCATTAAGGCTGTTCAGACAATCATCAATGTCTCCAGGTGTTTTTAGTGGTTGGTTTTCCGAGCAGTGGGCACTAATATATTTTTTATATTTCAACCAATCTACTTCCTTAGTTAAGAAAAATCACAAGTTGCTATTTAATGAGAACTGCAAATAGTGATTATTGTTGGTGAGTGGTTAGAAGATAAATCCGAGGAGGCTTGGGCCTCAATAAGCTCCGGGGATATACCTTTTGCTATGCCAAAATCTATTACGTCTGGTATTTTTTTGTGGTCTGTTGACCAATATGTTGGTTGCCCAGTTGAAATAACGTGAAGTCCCATATCCGATACAGAATCACACAAGACACGACCTCTGGGACTTATAAGGCAAGAGCCCCAGTATTTGTGTTTAGCGTTATAGTCTCCAGCAGCTATAAAGTGAGGACCTAATGATTTGTAAAAACTGTTGAACTGATCCTTCGTTATGGAGAATCTGGGTGGACAATAAACTGACGAAATAACAAGATTATGGTAAAATTCCTCAATGCAGACGTTTGTTGCTTGTATATAACTTTTGCAGAGACCACCTATCCACTGGTGTTTGATTCTTGATTTAATTAATATAGCTGAGCCACCACATGACCTATCTATGGGATCTTTTGAGTCGTAAAAAGTATAGCCACTTAATTTAAAAGTGCTTCTAGACGTCATATAAGTTTCGGAAATTAACATGACATCAATTTTTTGATGAGTTAAAAAATATTCGAGTTCGTTTTTGTGTTGGGGAATGCCGTTTGCGTTCCAGAAGCAAACCCTGAGGCAGTTCATGGCCTTTTAAGCATGGCCTGCAAAAGAGCAGACCGCATTTTTTGCATTTCTTGCATCATTCCAGCCATTTGCGCCATGAACTGCGTAAACTGTTTTACCATATTGTCTATTACGGCTTCCAGGCGGCTAAAATTGGGGCCCGTAGGTTCATTTGTTGGCACCTCTTGTTGTGTTGTTTGCTGGTTAGGCTTACTTGCGTTGGGCTGGTTAGACTTTAATGCGTTAAAATAAGAAAGTTGACTCGTTGTTGGCATATATGCATTAGTTGCTTCCTATAAAGTTTGAGTATTTTTTTCTAAGTGTGTAGCAAACTTATGACAACAGCTGGTTATGTTGGTGTTTAAAAAACAAGAAGTCGTCGCTGTTTTCTTAAAAGAAGTAATAAGCAGGGTACTCGTGGAACAAAAAGTCGAATATATGGCTTTTTAACGACACTTTTAAATAATATAACCCTTTATAGATATCAATTAAGGGAAAATTACTGTTAATTAGTCTTTTTCTAGTCTTAAATATACTTTCAAATAAAAACCTCCGCCGATAACAAATTTACGCGTCGGCCGCTGCCGCCCTAAAACTTTGCGCTGGTTTTTAGGTATTGTTTTAAGTCAATTGGTCAGCTGTTTATGTGGTGCAAATTTTTGTAAGGCATATATGCACTAATTTTTAGTTATGCAAAATTGCAAATTGCACTTGCTTTCATTTTGTTTTTGTAGTCTTGCAAATTAAATATATCTTGCTAGACTGGCAAGATCTGCACACTTTGCAAGGATTATTTGAATCAAAGACTGAGTTCCGCTATTGTGAGCGGAGTGGTGCATAGTATGCATACTTATCCCACATTTCAAGTCTCTGGGCAATTTCAGGATTCTGGATACATCTGTCAAATGATCCAGCACTCTTGACATTGCAAGGGTAGAGCGTGCGCAGAGTAATGCATAGTGTGCCATATTCTGCTAACACTCTATTTTCAGGTAATACCAGGGTTTTTGGGTACATCTAACAGATGGTCCAGCGCTCCTGGTAATGCCTCCATCCTTCCTACACAATGCAATCCCGCGGACCAAAACTAACCCACTTATAAGGTTAAGGTTGTGGACGCAGCGCCGAGAACCTGAATAGCTGGCTAGTGGTAAAAGAAGACTAGTTGCAAGTTGTTGTCACCTCCGATGCTATAGCAAAGGTCGGTTGTAATCTTAGTTGCTCAGTTCGCGTACGCCGTCACTGCGCGGATGGTCCTCCCTTTACGTTCATACTCGTGGGAATCATATGCCTCAAGATAATTATAAAACACAAAAACAAAAAAACTTCGCGGATGGTCAATCTGGTGAACTCAAATGGCCACCTGCATCAAATCTACTGATCATTCTTCGGATGACAGCAGTGATATGCCTCTGCCCGTCGCACAGTGTTGAGAGCGTGGCCATAAATAAAAAATTTCAATTAGGGAAATAAAAAAATGGCTAATGGTATTTAAAAGAAATACACTCTTACTAATAAGGGTAAAAAAGAATTAGATTTAAAAAAAAAATTTTTTTTAAAGATATTGTGGTTTGAAATAACTACAATTTTGTATAAAAAAGGAATAAAAATAAGCATGTACTTCATAGGGTTAAATAATGAAATTTAGTTGGCAAATAAACATAATTTGTGCTAGATTAGTTGTTGTATTACGTTTTAAGTTTATAAATGATATTTTTAATTACATATGTCGATAACAGTGTATGCATCATTATAAGAATCATATTAATACAACAAAACAAATGATATTAATACAACAAAAGAAAATATATAATAGTGAAGAAGAAAAAATGTTCAAGTATTATCGGGATATTTTTTCTTTAATTTTATAAAAGTATTACAATTTATAAAAATAAAAATTTAGCTGCAATTATGTGCGCCAATTAAAATAATTGTATTTTTTTTAGTGTCGACTTAAATGAAAACGCGAGACTTTTTTAATTCTTGGATTGAGTTGAAACAAAGATGTAGTTAAAAAATTATCAGGAATTATGGGGGGCTCAAATAGGGAAATTTTTGGAAGCGAAAGACGTTCAAAAAATATATAATTTAAATTCAAAGTTAAAGCGAATGTGGTCCGATTGCAACCGAAAAAGGGGTGTAAGTTCTGAGACTGGCTAAATACCGATTAGCCAATACATGGAGTAAATTTGAGTAATTTTTTTTCATATATTTAATAATTGAATGTTCTCTTAAGCGAACTAACAATAAGTATTCAAATCTTAAAACTAAGTAATTAATACTAGTCCAGTCAGTACCAGACTAAAATTTATTTTCTCATAATACAAATAGTTATCTTCATCTAAGCGTAATAGTATCCCTCCTTTTCAGACAGGAGTGTCCACTATGTTGCAGGATGCTTTGAGCGAGCGGATTTGGATGTGTTTCCAACTTATTTGAGTGATATTTGTATTTTATTTAAATTAGTTACTGGATTGTGAGTGCTTTTTATAGTTTTTGTTATTTTTCGCTTTTGCTTTGTAGAACCCTAGTACTAGCCATGTTCGTGGTAGACCTTCTATAGCCTTTAAAGAGAGTTGGAGTGGGTAAAAGTTTGACAGTAGTTCAGGGCACAGTATATACAAACAAAAAAGTAGTGACGCAAATCCCATAGATGAATTTTTATTTGTTGTATCATTTGTTTCAATAACATTTTTAGATTGGGAAAATAAAGAAGTTTTATGGGAAAACAAAAGACGTTCATCCACAAGATTCTGCATGCCGATAAAATTCATATTTGAAAAAGAAAATGGAGAAGTTATTATAAATACACAGAAAAGAATTGAAACGGAAATACAGAAACTGACAGCTTATTGTTATGAGTCGGAAGGAAACAAAATTAAGGTTAATTTTAAAACAAGATTGACAATGATAGATAGTGCAGTATTTACTGTTTTAACGGGAAATAAGAAATATGTATAGCTTAAGCGTATCGTAAAGTTATAATATATCTGTGGATTATTGTTAGATATATATGATATAAATCTTTTTTTTTACAAAATTTAAATTTATTGTTTCACTATAGTATTTTACTCCAAATTTGATATCATGAAAAATATTACTAAATAACTTAGTTATATTTTCATATTTCGTTATGTAAGACCAGGGGGCAAATTATGGCATTCGATTTGAATTTAAATTTCACTCGATCGATCGAGTTGTCAATGCTTTTAATATAGAAATTCTAATAAGAATTTTAAAGTTTCGAATCGAATGCCGTATATATATACATATATGTATATATATATACATTAGTTTAAGGATATATTGAAGGTAAGGGCGTCCATTCATCTAATTGAAAAAATATAAGTGTATTGTCTTCGGAATTAATTTATAAAAATTAATTTAACTTTTCTTTTTCTTTTTTAGATTTTTTAAAATATATATATTTTTTAGCCTAACGTGGGATTCATCTAAATTGAATCAAATTTGGTCAATCATTAAAAATAACACATCCAATTACTATAAGAAAAATTTCATAAAGTTAGCATTTTTTCTTACTTTCAGGGTATATAGGAAGGGCACGAAGCCTTGCTCCGAATTTTTTCATATTTTAAATTTTATTACGTTTTGCCAACCCAAATACATGTGCTAAATTTCAGCTATTTATTATAATTTTTTCTATTTATGGCCACTCGTTATCTGAAGTCACGACACTGAGCGTCGCGGCAAGCACCTCCAAAGCTGCTCAACCCTCTGCCGTTTCGGCAACCCCAGCTGAGATTTGTGTGCCCCACAACATCTGCAACATCTGTACCGTCTGACACAGTAGCGCCAAAAACTTCAGATGCGGCTGGAGAAAGCCGCAGACAACAACAACGCAGAGAAGCCGCATCCAAGCGAGCCGCTACGCGTATTATTGGACGACATGGTGACAAACCGGTCGATTCCCTGACGGTCGACCAGAGATCGCCGCTAAATTGGGCTAAGGCCTTTATTGCTGAGGTGGGATCCGAACCTGATCCAGGCTCTTCTACCGCGCCCAAACGGCAACGATCAGGCGAGGACACCACAAACGCATCCATCAACCAACCGGATGCGAAGAGACCAAGATCCTCTCGAGTTGTTAACAGGCTTTACAGCGAGGTCGCTAAGAATCCGCGACGCTGGCTGGTTTCAAGGCCATGTAAAACTTATGGCATGCAGCAACGAACGGTCGGCCAATCTGTTGAAACTAGCCATAACAGCCATAACGATATCCCTCGTCGTTCAAAATCCGTAGCGACCATTCCGGCAGAAATTCTTGGCTTCATAAGGATCGGTAACCCTGACCTCCCTACTCACGACTGGAAGATAGTCAAGGTCTCCGATGCTAATGATCTTTCCCAACAGCCTCCCAGGAGGATAATCAGTCAGACACAGGTCTAATTGGCGATCTTCTTGGTCGCCTGGATGTAGCGGAGGACGAGGACCCTCTTTTGGATTCCAATTCAGAGAGCGGAAACGTAACCATCATCTATGATCCAGACAATGGCGAAGGTAATGCAAATTAATTTTCACCACTCTAAAGCACCATCTGCTGCACTGATTTTTCGTGCCGTAGATCGGGGCGAAGACATTGTACTAGTCCAGGAACCCTGGATCTCCGGGGGTACAATTCCTCGACTAAATGCTAGAGGCTACAAGCTATTGTATGCGAATCTACATGGTAATATTAGATCTCGTATAATGGCCAAAAGGCAACCTAATATCTTCATACTGTTTGATTATAGCGATGAAGATACTGTAACTGCAGCTTGGGAGATAAATGGTAAAACATTGTAGATCCTCTCAAGCTTAATGGCGCACGACCATAAGGACTCATAACCACACCATCTTGTCCATTAAGCGGTTGGCACTGCGAAAGCAAATCGGATTACTGTCATCATTTCGGGAAATCAAGGCAAAGCGACTCCGTACGTGAAAAGGAGGAGGACGAACTGGCAGATGCCTATCTGCGGGACATGCTACCCCCGGCACCGACTATCGTTACAGTTGGTGACATAGAGAATGATGTACTGACGCTATCAAGCTCCTTTAAGGAGGCTACGTCAATGTCCTGCCCCCAATCCTTCCGAGGGGCAGAAGGAAATCACCTTGGTGGTCATCCACCATAGATGAAACCCGCAGGAAATGCAGGAAACTTTTTGCTGAGGCAAAGAGGACGGGTCACTGGACTCTGTACAAGGCCACACTAAACAAGTTTAAGATCGAAGTGAGGAGTGCCAAACGTGGTACTTGGAGAAACTTCTGTTGCAGCGTTGAAAACTCGTCTGAGACGAGCCGTCTGCGCAAGTTTTTTTCCAAATCGCTCATCGTCCCTGGCAATATCCAGAAGGATGATGGAACTTGGACTACGGACATCCACGAAACGCTGTACGTACTGATAGTCACTCACTTCCCGGGATCTCTCAATTTCTCGGATAGGGTGCCACGCATACCACATTTAACCACAATATGCTGCTTTGGGCGATCAACAGCTTCAAACCATTTAAGTCACCTGGACCGGATGGACTGATTCCAGCGGACTTGCAGCGCAACGTTAAACTAGTTACTCCGTGGCTTCTCACATTTACGGGGATTGTCTCCCCTGGTCATATATTCCCAAACAGTGGACGGAATCCAATGTTGTTTTCATACTTAAGGGAGGTAGGACATTAAACACAAAAGCAAAGGACTACAGACCGATAAGTCTCGCGTCTTTCTTTCTTAAGACACTAGAAAGGCTAGTCGACGTGCACCTCAGGGCGTCAATCCACCCCTGCCTTCTATCGGAATCCCAACACGCCTATACCAAGCGCAGATCGGTGGAAACGGCTCTCCACTCGTTAGTTGGTTATATCGAAAGGTCTCTTGAATTTAGGAACTATACACTTATGTCGTTTCTGAATATAGAAGGCGCCTTTAACAACGTCAACCCATCATGTGTCATCCGGACCTTGCGTGAGACAGAGGTTGATGACTCTCTGATTGTATTCATTTCCAACCTGGTGGAACGTAGGATAATAAAGTCTACATTTGGTCAAGCTGAGGTTACGAGGTCAGCTAATAGAGGAACCCCTCAGGGAGGTGTCCTATGACCATTGCTGTGGAACATGACACTGAACTTGTTCCTCAGGAATATGAACTTAATGGGACTAAGAACTGTTGCATACGCGAATGACGTGGCAGTTGCGATATCTGGAGTTCATCTGAATACCATCTCTGACGGGATGGAACTGGCTCTGAAAACACTCAGTGAGTGGAGCGGAGATAATGGGTTATCTATCAACCCTTCTAAAACGGAGCTCGTACTGTTCTCGAACAAGTACAAGATTCCTTCTTTTAAATTCCCGACGCTGAACGGAGTGGTACTGACTTTATCGGGTAGTGCAAAATATCTAGGAGTCATTCTGGACAGTAAGCTATCCTGAAGGCCAAACGTAGGGGCGATAGCAGCGAAGGCACAGACCGCGATGTATGTGCGCAAACGCGCCTTTGGTAGGACCTGGGGACTCAGTCCCCGTAATGAAGCTGGCTCTACAGGACGGTAATAGAGCCGGTTTTCTTTTATGGAGCCACGGTCTGGTGGAAGGCTATGGACTCTGTCACGAATCGTTGTCGTATTGAGAGAGCGATGCGCAATGCGGCGATCATGATAACAGGCGAAATGAGGACGACTCCAACTAGGTCACTTTTTACCCTACTCAACTGGCTCCCAGCGGATCTTCTTGCGAGAAATCTGGCGCTGAACACCGCGATAAGGCTATATGCTGTGGGTGGTTGGATGCACAGGACATGCGGCCACGCGAGTATTATCGGGACTATCGATTTTGTTCCCGATCTGATTGACTACTGCACACCGGAACATTTTCTCCTCAGGAAATTCTCCTTCGTTGTTTCAGAGGGAGGGTGAATTGATCTCTTCGGGACCCGTCAATCTGGAGGTATACACGGGTTGGTCTAAGGGGAGAACTGGTGTTGGTGGAGGCATATACATTGTACAGGCAGGAGTCCAGATTTTATTCAGACTTCCGGACGAATGCAGTGTTTTGCAGGCAGAATTGTCGGCGATAGGCAAGGCGGCTAATTGGCTACGGTATTACAAGATATTCGGCAGGAATATCGGAATCTTCACTGACATCCGTGCTGCCATCAGGTGCATTACCGATGCATATTCTACATCACAACTAGTCCGCGAATTCCGGGCTTCCTTGAACTGGATCCCGATGCATTCTAACATCACCTTGGCGGAGGTGATGGGTCACGGGACCATGGCAGGCAACTGCGCTGCTGATGCACTTGCCAGAAATGGTGCTGGATTGGATATTCGGGCAAATGATCACTTTTGTTGCAACCCCCTCTCCTCTTGCAAATTTCGCGTGGATGAATATTTTTGGAGAATCGCAGGGGCTAGATGGTCCGACGAACCCAGATGTGGAACTACTCGGATAACCTGGCCGAGGATAGATCCGCGCCGTTCGAGGTCTCCCCTTTATCTGCATAAGCGGAGGATAAGGGACACCGTGGCCGCAATCACCGGCTACTGTCGATTTGGAACCCATGCCGAAAGATTGGGACTGCCTTGGAACGACTTCTGAAGAAGCTGTCAAGACGAAGAGGAGACTGAGAGCGTACGGCATCTCTTGTGTTTTGTCCAGCGTTGGAGGACATTAGGATAAGGCTTTTTGGTACCGGCAGACTGAATATCCTGACGGACGTGGCCGACATTGGCCTAACCAACCTGGCGTCTTTTATCAGGGATAGCGGTTGGTTTGGGGACAGCGGCCAATACGGGGCAACTACCGCTGATCATACACAATAACTTTCTGTCTTTCTATCCGATCCAATCTAATCTATATTTTTCTTTCCCAGGTATCACAAATGGGCCGAGGAGACGGACCCAAGTGGACTGCACTCCTTTAACTTTATCACTTCTGCAGCCGCCAGTTCTATCTAACCTTGACCCTTGTGGATGGATTGAACCAACAATTGTAGTCGCAAAACGTATCATGCAAGAGATTTGGTTAGATAAAATCGAATGGGACTACATCAACACGTAGACACTAAGGACAACCCAGCTGATATCGCCAGCAGAGGATGTATTTCACAAGAGGTAGAAGGTCAAAAGCTATTGTGGTTTGGACCCCCTGGTTAAAGTTATATAAAAACCAGTGGCCAAAACAGATGAGGCCTGAGGACACCAAAAGTTTTTTTTTCCTCATATATTTTATTATTGCATCTTCGCTTAGGCGAACTAACAATAGGTATTCAAATCTTAAAACTAAGTAATTAATACTAGTCCAGTCAGTACCAGACTAAAATTTAAGTTCTCGAATAAAATTAACTAATTTTATAGGTTTCATCTAAAAGCAATAGTATCCCTTCTTTTTAGGCGGGTGTGCCCACTATGTTGCAGGATGCTTCGAGCGAGCGGATTTGAATGTGTTTCCAGCTTATTTAAGTACTTGTCCACATAATTTAGGATTTCGCATTTCACAAGTGGACTTTCTAGATCCTAGTGGATGTTGCTGTTTTTGATATACCAAGGAGCACCAGTTATCATTCTTAGAATTTTGTTTTGACGGCGTTGAATCTTTTCTATATTGGAGGCGGAAGCAGTGTTCCATAGTTGTATCCCGTAGCACCAAATTGGTTTTAAAATCGAGTTGTAGAGTAGAAGCTTACAATCAAGATGTAGCACAGAGTTTCTACCAATTAGCCAGTGGATTTGAGCAGCTTTAAGTTTCATTTGCGTCAGCTTCGCATCTATATGAGGCTTCCATGTAAGGCGATCTAAGTAAATACCAAGATATTTTGTCTCAGATCGTTGAGGCACATTATGGTTGTTGATAGTGATTGGAGGGCACGTTTCTTTGCGTAAGGTAAAAGTTACGTGAGTGAATTTTTGTTCATTTATCTTAATTCCCCATAACTTTGCCCATTTCTCAACTTGGGTTACGTGTTGCTGCAGTTGGTTCGAAGCCTCTTTAGGGTCTCTATGAATACTGAGAAAAGCGGCATCGTCAGCAAATGTAGACGTGTGCGTAAAACTGTTTGTTGGCATATCTGTGGTGTAAAGCAAGTACAAAATTGGACCTAGTATACTCCCTTGAGGTACACCAGCCTCTATTGGTTGAGAAGAACTTATTTGGTTTCCCTCTTTGATCATAAATTGTCGACCGGTTATGTATTTTTCTAAAAGGTTGAAAATATTACCTGGAAGGTTAACCTTTAGTTTGTTTAAAAGGCCTTCATGGCATACTTTGTCGAAAGCTTGTGAGACATTGATAAAAAGCCCGAAGCAGTACTAGTTTTCCTCAAAGGCTTTTCTAATAACCTGTACCAACCTGTGAGTTTGTTTGATGGTACTTTGTTGACTTCTAAAGCCGAATTGGTGATTTGGAATGCAGTTGTTGTCATTGAGGATCGGATTCAGCTTGTTTTTTAGCAGTTTTTCGAACAATTTTGACATTGTGGGTAACAAACTTATTGGCCTGTAGGACTCTTCCTTCGAGGGATCTTTGCCAGGCTTAGGAATCATCTTTACAAAGGCAACTTTCCATATAGGCGGAAAATGTTCAAGCCGAATTATCGCGTTAAAAATAAAAAGAATTATTCTTTAACAGTAAGAGGTAGCTAATGAGCATTTTGTAGCTTATTTTATCAACGCCAGGAGCATTTTTACCATTTAGGTTAGCGATAACCTCTACAAGATCTGCGAATCGGAAACGTATTTCTAAGGGACGTCTAACAACAACAGGCGGTAATTCCCTCACGTCTGTGCATGTATTGGGAGTGAATACGTTTTTGAGATGATTTGCGAACAGATCGAATTTTTCTTCGTCCTTTCTAGCCAAGGATCCTCTCAGATTGCGCAGTGGTGGTTTTGCGATAACAGGTCTTTTAAGACGTCTGGCTGATCGCCATAAGGAATAATTTGTCTAAGGAGTCGCGTCTAGACCTTCCAGGTACTCCTTCAGTGATGACATTCTGTGAACCTCCAACAAGCTTTTTAATTGGTTTGTACATTCCTTTAGCTTAGATTTAAGTTGGGGTGATCTATGCTTTTGCCATTCTTTTCGGGCTCTCCTTTTTTCAGATAAAAGCTTTTCCACATCGTCAGAAAATATTTTGTTGTACCTAGCCTGACAGTAGGTAGAAGACGCATGTTCAACGGTTTTTTGAATGTTTTCATTAAGGACGCTCAGACAATCATCGATGTCTCCGGGAGTTTTTAGCGGTTGGTTCTCCGAGCAGTGGGCTCTAATGTATTTTTTATATTTCAACCAATTTATTCTTTTAGATAAGAAAAACTCACTAGCTTCTATTTGGTGGGGACTGCAAGTAGTGATTATTGTGGGTGAGTGGTCAGAAGATAAATCCAAAAAGGCTTAAGCCTCAATAAGCTCCGAGGATATACCTTTTTTATTTATTTATTTATTTATTTATTTATTTATTTATTTATTTATTTATTTATTTATTTATTTATTTATTTATTTATTATTACAACCATGCACAACAAGACAAAGTCTTACAATTACAGTGCAATGGTTTATTAAAGAACACACATTTTTGGTATCATAATTTTCAATAATATACTTAAATATAATAAAAAAAAAATGCAAATATAATAAATAGACAAATCAATATAGGTTTTATAAAACATTTGGTGTAGATTTTTTAATGTAAACAAGAACAAATATTAAAAATTTTGATTGGTAAACGAAACGTTAACATATTAAAACAAAAAAAGTATTAGTACACGACATATATTACTAGTCAAAATAATTAAAAAGAAACATTTTAAAATTCATTGCATTGCTGTTTAGTTGTTGGTCATACGGTAGGGCATTCCAAAGGCGGACAGAATGTAAAAAGAATTTCCAATCGGAAACAAGGCATTGATATTTAGGAATTATAATTTTCCTACCCCTTAGTGACCTCGCAAATTTAATTCTCTGAAACAGATATTGCGGTTCTCCTGTGTATATAATTTTGTGAAGAAAAATTAGCACTCTAATTCTCAATAAATTCATAAATGATACACCATAAAGCGTCCTCGCGTATATAGAGACATGGTCTCTTCTTCTTAGATTATATACATATCTTGTTATGTTATTATATAAAACCTCAAGTTTTCGTTTACTGACGTAATCACAGTTCGAAAACAATTCACAACCATAAGTAAGGCTCGGAACCAAGTAAGCTTTTGCAAGAAGCACTCTTATTCTCAATGGTGTGAGATATTGAACAGACGAAAGTGCTCTCAATTTACAATATGATTTAGCAACCAGCATATTGACCTGATTCGTCCACGTCAAGTTGCTATTAAAGACAACTCCAAGATTCTTCACATTACTGACCATCTCAATTTTCTCTCCATTAATGACGATGTCATCACATATACATGGCTGTACTGATTTCTTGTGGATCACTAGACATTTGGATTTCCTAGGATTCAAACAAAGCCGATTTACAGATGCCCACCTATAAATATTATCCAGATCATAATTAATTTTGCAAATGTTCTCCGAGATCAATTGAACTGGACTACTTAGCCACAACTGCACATCATCGGCATACATATGAATATTGCAGTATGATAAATTTCCCGGCAAATCATTGGCATATAACGAAAAAAGAAGTGGTCCCGAAATGGATCCTTGAGGAACACCTCTTTTAAGCTCAACAATATTAGACACTCTGTCATTAGCGAATACCGATTGTGTACGATCAGTGAGATATGAGAAAATAAGTTGTGCTGCTGTCGAAGAGAAACCAAAAAGGTGTCTAAGTTTGTTGTACAAAATGTTGTGGTTTACTGAATCAAATGCTTTTGAATGATCAAGAAGCACCAAAATTACTAAATTACTCCTGATACTTTCCGAAACATTGACTAAAGCAGTCACACAACTATGATTTGGTCGAAACCCCGACTGTTTATTAGACAATAAATTATTAGCTTGAAGATGAGCACTTATTTGCAAATGCAAAATTTTCTCAAAGGCCTTTGAAAGATAGCTTAATATGGCTATTGGACGGCATTCGTCATTGGATTTGGAAACTGGAATTATTTTCGCGTACTTCCAACTTGTGGGGAAACAACTTGTGGTAATGATGGTGTTAAAAAGTAAGTAATATACGGTAGGATAGAGGGCAACATGAGCCTTATGAATATAGGATGCATATTATCAAACCCTATTGCGTTCGATTTTATCTGTGAAAAACTTGAAAGAACATCAAGTTGACTGACACATGAAAACCCGAACATACTCCGACCAGAAGTATTGAAGTCAACTCTGTTACACCCTCCTGCATCATCCATCGTCAGCGCGTTATTAGCAAATATGTTATTAAGGTTATCAATATCAGTGGAGCAGTTAATATCAGTATCAGACTTTCCTATTCCAATTTCTCTAATTGTTCGCCAAGTGCGCTTTGATTCAAGAGCGAGATCGAATCTGCTGGACATATAATTAGATTTAGCAGTCCTTATCATTCTATTTGTCTCTTTCCTGGCCGAACGGAATAAAGCCAATAACCCAGATGTTCTAAAACGCTTCCACCGCGAGTACGCCAAATCTCTGCGCCTAACAGACTCACGTATGTCTGAGCTAAACCATGGCTTCGCTGCTGGAGTAACATATTTAGTTCTCATAGGAACTGAATCATCATAGAGTCTGTACAAATTATGCTCAAGAAACGAGAGCTGATCATTCACATGTGTCATGCCAAAAATATTATCCCAATTCACCTGTAGAAAGCTATTATTGAGAACATTATAATTTAATCTATTAAGATCACGGAATGTATAAGACTGGTTCTTGTGTCCAAACTGAAAATCATATGTCGAAAAAATTATATCATGTTTAGAAAAACATGGAGCAGAAAGCTGATCATACAGTAGTATTTTTGAAGTATCACCAACAAAAATAAGATCCAGGAGGGTACTATTACTTTCGGTAAAGTGTGTAGGAGTAGTTAAATTTGCCGGTATAAGACCAATTGAACCCATGTCATCTCTGAATGTGGTCTCACTCAGTAGATTAGAATTAAAATCTCCAGTAATTAGCACATCACTGAACCGCATGACATGTGTCTCAACACCAGCCAAGAAGTTGCGGTAATCAACATTGCTATTTGGCCTATACGCACAACCTACCAACATTTTTCTACCAAATGAAGAAATTTCAATAAAAATATGCTCAATTTTATCGTCAGCACTATTCCTGTTACAAAGCTTGCAAGTTATATAATTCTTGACGTATATGGCAACACCTCCCCCTCTTCCAACAAGTCTATCAGATTCAAACATCTTATAACCTGATAAGGACACAAGCCCATTAGTAATTGACTCATCTAGCCATGTCTCCAACACACAAACAATATCAATATTAGAGTTTTCAAAAATCCATCTAAATTCTTCAATTTTCGGCCTTAAGCTCTGCGCATTCAGATGACATATTTGAAGGCCTTTTTTCCGTTTGGAAATAATATTAATTAAAACATTCGTTACGCACTTGGAGTTACCTTCAGAAATTACCATACTCAAGATAATAAATTAAAAAAATGTTAAAATAAATGTTGACCCTAAACACAACGCAATGCATCTTAAAAATAACTAAGTTAAAAGGTGAACTTATAAAAAATAGAAATAAAAAATATATAATATTAATTAATTGTTCATTGTTCACCTGGGGACTCAGTCCCCGTAATGAAGCTGGCTCTACAGGACGGTAATAGAGCCGGTTTTCTTTTATGGAGCCACGGTCTGGTGGAAGGCTATGGACTCTGTCACGAATCGTTGTCGTATTGAGAGAGCGATGCGCAATGCGGCGATCATGATAACAGGCGAAATGAGGACGACTCCAACTAGGTCACTTTTTACCCTACTCAACTGGCTCCCAGCGGATCTTCTTGCGAGAAATCTGGTGCTGAACACCGCGATAAGGCTATATGCTGTGGGTGGTTGGATGCACAGGACATGCGGCCACGCGAGTATTATCGGGACTATCGATTTTGTTCCCGATCTGATTGACTACTGCACACCGGAACATTTTCTCCTCAGGAAATTCTCCTTCGTTGTTTCAGAGGGAGGGTGAATTGATCTCTTCGGGACCCGTCAATCTGGAGGTATACACGGGTTGGTCTAAGGGGAGAACTGGTGTTGGTGGAGGCATATACATTGTACAGGCAGGAGTCCAGATTTTATTCAGACTTCCGGACGAATGCAGTGTTTTGCAGGCAGAATTGTCGGCGATAGGCAAGGCGGCTAATTGGCTACGGTATTACAAGATATTCGGCAGGAATATCGGAATCTTCACTGACATCCGTGCTGCCATCAGGTGCATTACCGATGCATATTCTACATCACAACTAGTCCGCGAATTCCGGGCTTCCTTGAACTGGATCCCGATGCATTCTAACATCACCTTGGCGGAGGTGATGGGTCACGGGACCATGGCAGGCAACTGCGCTGCTGATGCACTTGCCAGAAATGGTGCTGGATTGGATATTCGGGCAAATGATCACTTTTGTTGCAACCCCCTCTCCTCTTGCAAATTTCGCGTGGATGAATATTTTTGGAGAATCGCAGGGGCTAGATGGTCCGACGAACCCAGATGTGGAACTACTCGGATAACCTGGCCGAGGATAGATCCGCGCCGTTCGAGGTCTCCCCTTGATCTGCATAAGCGGAGGATAAGGGACACCGTGGCCGCAATCACCGGCTACTGTCGATTTGGAACCCATGCCGAAAGATTGGGACTGCCTTGGAACGACTTCTGAAGAAGCTGTCAAGACGAAGAGGAGACTGAGAGCGTACGGCATCTCTTGTGTTTTGTCCAGCGTTGGAGGACATTAGGATAAGGCTTTTTGGTACCGGCAGACTGAATATCCTGACGGACGTGGCCGACATTGGCCTAACCAACCTGGCGTCTTTTATCAGGGATAGCGGTTGGTTTGGGGACAGCGGCCAATACGGGGCAACTACCGCTGATCATACACAATAACTTTCTGTCTTTCTATCCGATCCAATCTAATCTATATTTTTCTTTCCCAGGTATCACAAATGGGCCGAGGAGACGGACCCAAGTGGACTGCACTCCTTTAACTTTATCACTTCTGCAGCCGCCAGTTCTATCTAACCTTGACCCTTGTGGATGGATTGAACCAACAATTGTAGTCGCAAAACGTATCATGCAAGAGATTTGGTTAGATAAAATCGAATGGGACTACATCAACACGTAGACACTAAGGACAACCCAGCTGATATCGCCAGCAGAGGATGTATTTCACAAGAGGTAGAAGGTCAAAAGCTATTGTGGTTTGGACCCCCTGGTTAAAGTTATATAAAAACCAGTGGCCAAAACAGATGAGGCCTGAGGACACCAAAAGTTTTTTTTTCCTCATATATTTTATTATTGCATCTTCGCTTAGGCGAACTAACAATAGGTATTCAAATCTTAAAACTAAGTAATTAATACTAGTCCAGTCAGTACCAGACTAAAATTTAAGTTCTCGAATGAAATTAACTAATTTTATAGGTTTCATCTAAAAGCAATAGTATCCCTTCTTTTTAGGCGGGTGTGCCCACTATGTTGCAGGATGCTTCGAGCGAGCGGATTTGAATGTGTTTCCAGCTTATTTAAGTACTTGTCCACATAGTTTAGGATTTCGCATTTCACAAGTGGACTTTCTAGATCCTAGTGGATGTTGCTGTTTTTGATATACCAAGGAGCACCAGTTATCATTCTTAGAATTTTGTTTTGACGGCGTTGAATCTTTTCTATATTGGAGGCGGAAGCAGTGTTCCATAGTTGTATCCCGTAGCACCAAATTGGTTTTAAAATCGAGTTGTAGAGTAGAAGCTTACAATCAAGATGTAGCACAGAGTTTCTACCAATTAGCCAGTGGATTTGAGCAGCTTTAAGTTTCATTTGCGTCAGCTTCGCATCTATATGAGGCTTCCATGTAAGGCGATCTAAGTAAATACCAAGATATTTTGTCTCAGATCGTTGAGGCACATTATGGTTGTTGATAGTGATTGGAGGGCACGTTTCTTTGCGTAAGGTAAAAGTTACGTGAGTGAATTTTTGTTCATTTATCTTAATTCCCCATAACTTTGCCCATTTCTCAACTTGGGTTACGTGTTGCTGCAGTTGGTTCGAAGCCTCTTTAGGGTCTCTATGAATACTGAGAAAAGCGGCATCGTCAGCAAATGTAGACGTGTGCGTAAAACTGTTTGTTGGCATATCTGTGGTGTAAAGCAAGTACAAAATTGGACCTAGTATACTCCCTTGAGGTACACCAGCCTCTATTGGTTGAGAAGAACTTATTTGGTTTCCCTCTTTGATCATAAATTGTCGACCGGTTATGTATTTTTCTAAAAGGTTGAAAATATTACCTGGAAGGTTAACCTTTAGTTTGTTTAAAAGGCCTTCATGTCATACTTTGTCGAAAGCTTGTGAGACATTGATAAAAAGCCCGAAGCAGTACTAGTTTTCCTCAAAGGCTTTTCTAATAACCTGTACCAACCTGTGAGTTTGTTTGATGGTACTTTGTTGACTTCTAAAGCCGAATTGGTGATTTGGAATGCAGTTGTTGTCATTGAGGATCGGATTCAGCTTGTTTTTTAGCAGTTTTTCGAACAATTTTGACATTGTGGGTAACAAACTTATTGGCCTGTAGGACTCTTCCTTCGAGGGATCTTTGCCAGGCTTAGGAATCATCTTTACAAAGGCAACTTTCCATATAGGCGGAAAATGTTCAAGCCGAATTATCGCGTTAAAAATAAAAAGAATTATTCTTTAACAGTAAGAGGTAGCTAATGAGCATTTTGTAGCTTATTTTATCAACGCCAGGAGCATTTTTACCATTTAGGTTAGCGATAACCTCTACAAGATCTGCGAATCGGAAACGTATTTCTAAGGGACGTCTAACAACAACAGGCGGTAATTCCCTCACGTCTGTGCATGTATTGGGAGTGAATACGTTTTTGAGATGATTTGCGAACAGATCGAATTTTTCTTCGTCCTTTCTAGCCAAGGATCCTCTCAGATTGCGCAGTGGTGGTTTTGCGATAACAGGTCTTTTAAGACGTCTGGCTGATCGCCATAAGGAATAATTTGTCTAAGGAGTCGCGTCTAGACCTTCCAGGTACTCCTTCAGTGATGACATTCTGTGAACCTCCAACAAGCTTTTTAATTGGTTTGTACATTCCTTTAGCTTAGATTTAAGTTGGGGTGATCTATGCTTTTGCCATTCTTTTCGGGCTCTCCTTTTTTCAGATAAAAGCTTTTCCACATCGTCAGAAAATATTTTGTTGTACCTAGCCTGACAGTAGGTAGAAGACGCATGTTCAACGGCTTTTTGAATGTTTTCATTAAGGACGCTCAGACAATCATCGATGTCTCCGGGAGTTTTTAGCGGTTGGTTCTCCGAGCAGTGGGCTCTAATGTATTTTTTATATTTCAACCAATTTATTCTTTTAGATAAGAAAAACTCACTAGCTTCTATTTGGTGGGGACTGCAAGTAGTGATTATTGTGGGTGAGTGGTCAGAAGATAAATCCAAAAAGGCTTAAGCCTCAATAAGCTCCGAGGATATACCTTTTTTATTTATTTATTTATTTATTTATTTATTTATTTATTTATTTATTTATTTATTTATTTATTTATTTATTTATTATTACAACCATGCACAACAAGACAAAGTCTTACAATTACAGTGCAATGGTTTATTAAAGAACACACATTTTTGGTATCATAATTTTCAATAATATACTTAAATATAATAAAAAAAAAATGCAAATATAATAAATAGACAAATCAATATAGGTTTTATAAAACATTTGGTGTAGATTTTTTAATGTAAACAAGAACAAATATTAAAAATTTTGATTGGTAAACGAAACGTTAACATATTAAAACAAAAAAAGTATTAGTACACGACATATATTACTAGTCAAAATAATTAAAAAGAAACATTTTAAAATTCATTGCATTGCTGTTTAGTTGTTGGTCATACGGTAGGGCATTCCAAAGGCGGACAGAATGTAAAAAGAATTTCCAATCGGAAACAAGGCATTGATATTTAGGAATTATAATTTTCCTACCCCTTAGTGACCTCGCAAATTTAATTCTCTGAAACAGATATTGCGGTTCTCCTGTGTATATAATTTTGTGAAGAAAAATTAGCACTCTAATTCTCAATAAATTCATAAATGATACACCATAAAGCGTCCTCGCGTATATAGAGACATGGTCTCTTCTTCTTAGATTATATACATATCTTGTTATGTTATTATATAAAACCTCAAGTTTTCGTTTACTGACGTAATCACAGTTCGAAAACAATTCACAACCATAAGTAAGGCTCGGAACCAAGTAAGCTTTTGCAAGAAGCACTCTTATTCTCAATGGTGTGAGATATTGAACAGACGAAAGTGCTCTCAATTTACAATATGATTTAGCAACCAGCATATTGACCTGATTCGTCCACGTCAAGTTGCTATTAAAGACAACTCCAAGATTCTTCACATTACTGACCATCTCAATTTTCTCTCCATTAATGACGATGTCATCACATATACATGGCTGTACTGATTTCTTGTGGATCACTAGACATTTGGATTTCCTAGGATTCAAACAAAGCCGATTTACAGATGCCCACCTATAAATATTATCCAGATCATAATTAATTTTGCAAATGTTCTCCGAGATCAATTGAACTGGACTACTTAGCCACAACTGCACATCATCGGCATACATATGAATATTGCAGTATGATAAATTTCCCGGCAAATCATTGGCATATAACGAAAAAAGAAGTGGTCCCGAAATGGATCCTTGAGGAACACCTCTTTTAAGCTCAACAATATTAGACACTCTGTCATTAGCGAATACCGATTGTGTACGATCAGTGAGATATGAGAAAATAAGTTGTGCTGCTGTCGAAGAGAAACCAAAAAGGTGTCTAAGTTTGTTGTACAAAATGTTGTGGTTTACTGAATCAAATGCTTTTGAATGATCAAGAAGCACCAAAATTACTAAATTACTCCTGATACTTTCCGAAACATTGACTAAAGCAGTCACACAACTATGATTTGGTCGAAACCCCGACTGTTTATTAGACAATAAATTATTAGCTTGAAGATGAGCACTTATTTGCAAATGCAAAATTTTCTCAAAGGCCTTTGAAAGATAGCTTAATATGGCTATTGGACGGCATTCGTCATTGGATTTGGAAACTGGAATTATTTTCGCGTACTTCCAACTTGTGGGGAAACAACTTGTGGTAATGATGGTGTTAAAAAGTAAGTAATATACGGTAGGATAGAGGGCAACATGAGCCTTATGAATATAGGATGCATATTATCAAACCCTATTGCGTTCGATTTTATCTGTGAAAAACTTGAAAGAACATCAAGTTGACTGACACATGAAAACCCGAACATACTCCGACCAGAAGTATTGAAGTCAACTCTGTTACACCCTCCTGCATCATCCATCGTCAGCGCGTTATTAGCAAATATGTTATTAAGGTTATCAATATCAGTGGAGCAGTTAATATCAGTATCAGACTTTCCTATTCCAATTTCTCTAATTGTTCGCCAAGTGCGCTTTGATTCAAGAGCGAGATCGAATCTGCTGGACATATAATTAGATTTAGCAGTCCTTATCATTCTATTTGTCTCTTTCCTGGCCGAACGGAATAAAGCCAATAACCCAGATGTTCTAAAACGCTTCCACCGCGAGTACGCCAAATCTCTGCGCCTAACAGACTCACGTATGTCTGAGCTAAACCATGGCTTCGCTGCTGGAGTAACATATTTAGTTCTCATAGGAACTGAATCATCATAGAGTCTGTACAAATTATGCTCAAGAAACGAGAGCTGATCATTCACATGTGTCATGCCAAAAATATTATCCCAATTCACCTGTAGAAAGCTATTATTGAGAACATTATAATTTAATCTATTAAGATCACGGAATGTATAAGACTGGTTCTTGTGTCCAAACTGAAAATCATATGTCGAAAAAATTATATCATGTTTAGAAAAACATGGAGCAGAAAGCTGATCATACAGTAGTATTTTTGAAGTATCACCAACAAAAATAAGATCCAGGAGGGTACTATTACTTTCGGTAAAGTGTGTAGGAGTAGTTAAATTTGCCGGTATAAGACCAATTGAACCCATGTCATCTCTGAATGTGGTCTCACTCAGTAGATTAGAATTAAAATCTCCAGTAATTAGCACATCACTGAACCGCATGACATGTGTCTCAACACCAGCCAAGAAGTTGCGGTAATCAACATTGCTATTTGGCCTATACGCACAACCTACCAACATTTTTCTACCAAATGAAGAAATTTCAATAAAAATATGCTCAATTTTATCGTCAGCACTATTCCTGTTACAAAGCTTGCAAGTTATATAATTCTTGACGTATATGGCAACACCTCCCCCTCTTCCAACAAGTCTATCAGATTCAAACATCTTATAACCTGATAAGGACACAAGCCCATTAGTAATTGACTCATCTAGCCATGTCTCCGACACACAAACAATATCAATATTAGAGTTTTCAAAAATCCATCTAAATTCTTCAATTTTCGGCCTTAAGCTCTGCGCATTCAGATGACATATTTTAAGGCCTTTTTTCCGTTTGGAAATAATATTAATTAAAACATTCGTTACGCACTTGGAGTTACCTTCAGAAATTACCATACTCAAGATAATAAATTAAAAAAATGTTAAAATAAATGTTGACCCTAAACACAACGCAATGCATCTTAAAAATAACTAAGTTAAAAGGTGAACTTATAAAAAATAGAAATAAAAAATATATAATATTAATTAATTGTTCATTGTTCACCTGGGGACTCAGTCCCCGTAATGAAGCTGGCTCTACAGGACGGTAATAGAGCCGGTTTTCTTTTATGGAGCCACGGTCTGGTGGAAGGCTATGGACTCTGTCACGAATCGTTGTCGTATTGAGAGAGCGATGCGCAATGCGGCGATCATGATAACAGGCGAAATGAGGACGACTCCAACTAGGTCACTTTTTACCCTACTCAACTGGCTCCCAGCGGATCTTCTTGCGAGAAATCTGGCGCTGAACACCGCGATAAGGCTATATGCTGTGGGTGGTTGGATGCACAGGACATGCGGCCACGCGAGTATTATCGGGACTATCGATTTTGTTCCCGATCTGATTGACTACTGCACACCGGAACATTTTCTCCTCAGGAAATTCTCCTTCGTTGTTTCAGAGGGAGGGTGAATTGATCTCTTCGGGACCCGTCAATCTGGAGGTATACACGGGTTGGTCTAAGGGGAGAACTGGTGTTGGTGGAGGCATATACATTGTACAGGCAGGAGTCCAGATTTTATTCAGACTTCCGGACGAATGCAGTGTTTTGCAGGCAGAATTGTCGGCGATAGGCAAGGCGGCTAATTGGCTACGGTATTACAAGATATTCGGCAGGAATATCGGAATCTTCACTGACATCCGTGCTGCCATCAGGTGCATTACCGATGCATATTCTACATCACAACTAGTCCGCGAATTCCGGGCTTCCTTGAACTGGATCCCGATGCATTCTAACATCACCTTGGCGGAGGTGATGGGTCACGGGACCATGGCAGGCAACTGCGCTGCTGATGCACTTGCCAGAAATGGTGCTGGATTGGATATTCGGGCAAATGATCACTTTTGTTGCAACCCCCTCTCCTCTTGCAAATTTCGCGTGGATGAATATTTTTGGAGAATCGCAGGGGCTAGATGGTCCGACGAACCCAGATGTGGAACTACTCGGATAACCTGGCCGAGGATAGATCCGCGCCGTTCGAGGTCTCCCCTTGATCTGCATAAGCGGAGGATAAGGGACACCGTGGCCGCAATCACCGGCTACTGTCGATTTGGAACCCATGCCGAAAGATTGGGACTGCCTTGGAACGACTTCTGAAGAAGCTGTCAAGACGAAGAGGAGACTGAGAGCGTACGGCATCTCTTGTGTTTTGTCCAGCGTTGGAGGACATTAGGATAAGGCTTTTTGGTACCGGCAGACTGAATATCCTGACGGACGTGGCCGACATTGGCCTAACCAACCTGGCGTCTTTTATCAGGGATAGCGGTTGGTTTGGGGACAGCGGCCAATACGGGGCAACTACCGCTGATCATACACAATAACTTTCTGTCTTTCTATCCGATCCAATCTAATCTATATTTTTCTTTCCCAGGTATCACAAATGGGCCGAGGAGACGGACCCAAGTGGACTGCACTCCTTTAACTTTATCACTTCTGCAGCCGCCAGTTCTATCTAACCTTGACCCTTGTGGATGGATTGAACCAACAATTGTAGTCGCAAAACGTATCATGCAAGAGATTTGGTTAGATAAAATCGAATGGGACTACATCAACACGTAGACACTAAGGACAACCCAGCTGATATCGCCAGCAGAGGATGTATTTCACAAGAGGTAGAAGGTCAAAAGCTATTGTGGTTTGGACCCCCTGGTTAAAGTTATATAAAAACCAGTGGCCAAAACAGATGAGGCCTGAGGACACCAAAAGTTTTTTTTTCCTCATATATTTTATTATTGCATCTTCGCTTAGGCGAACTAACAATAGGTATTCAAATCTTAAAACTAAGTAATTAATACTAGTCCAGTCAGTACCAGACTAAAATTTAAGTTCTCGAATAAAATTAACTAATTTTATAGGTTTCATCTAAAAGCAATAGTATCCCTTCTTTTTAGGCGGGTGTGCCCACTATGTTGCAGGATGCTTCGAGCGAGCGGATTTGAATGTGTTTCCAGCTTATTTAAGTACTTGTCCACATAGTTTAGGATTTCGCATTTCACAAGTGGACTTTCTAGATCCTAGTGGATGTTGCTGTTTTTGATATACCAAGGAGCACCAGTTATCATTCTTAGAATTTTGTTTTGACGGCGTTGAATCTTTTCTATATTGGAGGCGGAAGCAGTGTTCCATAGTTGTATCCCGTAGCACCAAATTGGTTTTAAAATCGAGTTGTAGAGTAGAAGCTTACAATCAAGATGTAGCACAGAGTTTCTACCAATTAGCCAGTGGATTTGAGCAGCTTTAAGTTTCATTTGCGTCAGCTTCGCATCTATATGAGGCTTCCATGTAAGGCGATCTAAGTAAATACCAAGATATTTTGTCTCAGATCGTTGAGGCACATTATGGTTGTTGATAGTGATTGGAGGGCACGTTTCTTTGCGTAAGGTAAAAGTTACGTGAGTGAATTTTTGTTCATTTATCTTAATTCCCCATAACTTTGCCCATTTCTCAACTTGGGTTACGTGTTGCTGCAGTTGGTTCGAAGCCTCTTTAGGGTCTCTATGAATACTGAGAAAAGCGGCATCGTCAGCAAATGTAGACGTGTGCGTAAAACTGTTTGTTGGCATATCTGTGGTGTAAAGCAAGTACAAAATTGGACCTAGTATACTCCCTTGAGGTACACCAGCCTCTATTGGTTGAGAAGAACTTATTTGGTTTCCCTCTTTGATCATAAATTGTCGACCGGTTATGTATTTTTCTAAAAGGTTGAAAATATTACCTGGAAGGTTAACCTTTAGTTTGTTTAAAAGGCCTTCATGTCATACTTTGTCGAAAGCTTGTGAGACATTGATAAAAAGCCCGAAGCAGTACTAGTTTTCCTCAAAGGCTTTTCTAATAACCTGTACCAACCTGTGAGTTTGTTTGATGGTACTTTGTTGACTTCTAAAGCCGAATTGGTGATTTGGAATGCAGTTGTTGTCATTGAGGATCGGATTCAGCTTGTTTTTTAGCAGTTTTTCGAACAATTTTGACATTGTGGGTAACAAACTTATTGGCCTGTAGGACTCTTCCTTCGAGGGATCTTTGCCAGGCTTAGGAATCATCTTTACAAAGGCAACTTTCCATATAGGCGGAAAATGTTCAAGCCGAATTATCGCGTTAAAAATAAAAAGAATTATTCTTTAACAGTAAGAGGTAGCTAATGAGCATTTTGTAGCTTATTTTATCAACGCCAGGAGCATTTTTACCATTTAGGTTAGCGATAACCTCTACAAGATCTGCGAATCGGAAACGTATTTCTAAGGGACGTCTAACAACAACAGGCGGTAATTCCCTCACGTCTGTGCATGTATTGGGAGTGAATACGTTTTTGAGATGATTTGCGAACAGATCGAATTTTTCTTCGTCCTTTCTAGCCAAGGATCCTCTCAGATTGCGCAGTGGTGGTTTTGCGATAACAGGTCTTTTAAGACGTCTGGCTGATCGCCATAAGGAATAATTTGTCTAAGGAGTCGCGTCTAGACCTTCCAGGTACTCCTTCAGTGATGACATTCTGTGAACCTCCAACAAGCTTTTTAATTGGTTTGTACATTCCTTTAGCTTAGATTTAAGTTGGGGTGATCTATGCTTTTGCCATTCTTTTCGGGCTCTCCTTTTTTCAGATAAAAGCTTTTCCACATCGTCAGAAAATATTTTGTTGTACCTAGCCTGACAGTAGGTAGAAGACGCATGTTCAACGGCTTTTTGAATGTTTTCATTAATGACGCTCAGACAATCATCGATGTCTCCGGGAGTTTTTAGCGGTTGGTTCTCCGAGCAGTGGGCTCTAATGTATTTTTTATATTTCAACCAATTTATTCTTTTAGATAAGAAAAACTCACTAGCTTCTATTTGGTGGGGACTGCAAGTAGTGATTATTGTGGGTGAGTGGTCAGAAGATAAATCCAAAAAGGCTTAAGCCTCAATAAGCTCCGAGGATATACCTTTTTTATTTATTTATTTATTTATTTATTTATTTATTTATTTATTTATTTATTTATTATTACAACCATGCACAACAAGACAAAGTCTTACAATTACAGTGCAATGGTTTATTAAAGAACACACATTTTTGGTATCATAATTTTCAATAATATACTTAAATATAATAAAAAAAAAATGCAAATATAATAAATAGACAAATCAATATAGGTTTTATAAAACATTTGGTGTAGATTTTTTAATGTAAACAAGAACAAATATTAAAAATTTTGATTGGTAAACGAAACGTTAACATATTAAAACAAAAAAAGTATTAGTACACGACATATATTACTAGTCAAAATAATTAAAAAGAAACATTTTAAAATTCATTGCATTGCTGTTTAGTTGTTGGTCATACGGTAGGGCATTCCAAAGGCGGACAGAATGTAAAAAGAATTTCCAATCGGAAACAAGGCATTGATATTTAGGAATTATAATTTTCCTACCCCTTAGTGACCTCGCAAATTTAATTCTCTGAAACAGATATTGCGGTTCTCCTGTGTATATAATTTTGTGAAGAAAAATTAGCACTCTAATTCTCAATAAATTCATAAATGATACACCATAAAGCGTCCTCGCGTATATAGAGACATGGTCTCTTCTTAGATTATATACATATCTTGTTATGTTATTATATAAAACCTCAAGTTTTCGTTTACTGACGTAATCACAGTTCGAAAACAATTCACAACCATAAGTAAGGCTCGGAACCAAGTAAGCTTTTGCAAGAAGCACTCTTATTCTCAATGGTGTGAGATATTGAACAGACGAAAGTGCTCTCAATTTACAATATGATTTAGCAACCAGCATATTGACCTGATTCGTCCACGTCAAGTTGCTATTAAAGACAATTCCAAGATTCTTCACATTACTGACCATCTCAATTTTCTCTCCATTAATGACGATGTCATCACATATACATGGCTGTACTGATTTCTTGTGGATCACTAGACATTTGGATTTCCTAGGATTCAAACAAAGCCGATTTACAGATGCCCACCTATAAATATTATCCAGATCATAATTAATTTTGCAAATGTTCTCCGAGATCAATTGAACTGGACTACTTAGCCACAACTGCACATCATCGGCATACATATGAATATTGCAGTATGATAAATTTCCCGGCAAATCATTGGCATATAACGAAAAAAGAAGTGGTCCCGAAATGGATCCTTGAGGAACACCTCTTTTAAGCTCAACAATATTAGACACTCTGTCATTAGCGAATACCGATTGTGTACGATCAGTGAGATATGAGAAAATAAGTTGTGCTGCTGTCGAAGAGAAACCAAAAAGGTGTCTAAGTTTGTTGTACAAAATGTTGTGGTTTACTGAATCAAATGCTTTTGAATGATCAAGAAGCACCAAAATTACTAAATTACTCCTGATACTTTCCGAAACATTGACTAAAGCAGTCACACAACTATGATTTGGTCGAAACCCCGACTGTTTATTAGACAATAAATTATTAGCTTGAAGATGAGCACTTATTTGCAAATGCAAAATTTTCTCAAAGGCCTTTGAAAGATAGCTTAATATGGCTATTGGACGGTATTCGTCATTGGATTTGGAAACTGGAATTATTTTCGCGTACTTCCAACTTGTGGGGAAACAACTTGTGGTAATGATGGTGTTAAAAAGTGAGTAATATACGGTAGGATAGAGGGCAACATGAGCCTTATGAATATAGGATGCATATTATCAAACCCTATTGCGTTCGATTTTATCTGTGAAAAACTTGAAAGAACATCAAGTTGACTGACACATGAAAACCCGAACATACTCCGACCAGAAGTATTGAAGTCAACTCTGTTACACCCTCCTGCATCATCCATCGTCAGCGCGTTATTAGCAAATATGTTATTAAGGTTATCAATATCAGTGGAGCAGTTAATATCAGTATCAGACTTTCCTATTCCAATTTCTCTAATTGTTCGCCAAGTGCGCTTTGATTCAAGAGCGAGATCGAATCTGCTGGACATATAATTAGATTTAGCAGTCCTTATCATTCTATTTGTCTCTTTCCTGGCCGAACGGAATAAAGCCAATAACCCAGATGTTCTAAAACGCTTCCACCGCGAGTACGCCAAATCTCTGCGCCTAACAGAGTCACGTATGTCTGAGCTAAACCATGGCTTCGCTGCTGGAGTAACATATTTAGTTCTCATAGGAACTGAATCATCATAGAGTCTGTACAAATTATGCTCAAGAAACGAGAGCTGATCATTCACATGTGTCATGCCAAAAATATTATCCCAATTCACCTGTAGAAAGCTATTATTGAGAACATTATAATTTAATCTATTAAAATCACGGAATGTATAAGACTGGTTCTTGTGTCCAAACTGAAAATCATATGTCGAAAAAATTATATCATGTTTAGAAAAACATGGAGCAGAAAGCTGATCATACAGTAGTATTTTTGAAGTATCACCAACAAAAATAAGATCCAGGAGGGTACTATTACTTTCGGTAAAGTGTGTAGGAGTAGTTAAATTTGCCGGTATAAGACCAATTGAACCCATGTCATCTCTGAATGTGGTCTCACTCAGTAGATTAGAATTAAAATCTCCAGTAATTAGCACATCACTGAACCGCATGACATGTGTCTCAACACCAGCCAAGAAGTTGCGGTAATCAACATTGCTATTTGGCCTATACGCACAACCTACCAACATTTTTCTACCAAATGAAGAAATTTCAATAAAAATATGCTCAATTTTATCGTCAGCACTATTCCTGTTACAAAGCTTGCAAGTTATATAATTCTTGACGTATATGGCAACACCTCCCCCTCTTCCAACAAGTCTATCAGATTCAAACATCTTATAACCTGATAAGGACACAAGCCCATTAGTAATTGACTCATCTAGCCATGTCTCCGACACACAAACAATATCAATATTAGAGTTTTCAAAAATCCATCTAAATTCTTCAATTTTCGGCCTTAAGCTCTGCGCATTCAGATGACATATTTGAAGGCCTTTTTTCCGTTTGGAAATAATATTAATTAAAACATTCGTTACGCACTTGGAGTTACCTTCAGAAATTACCATACTCAAGATAATAAATTAAAAAAATGTTAAAATAAATGTTGACCCTAAACACAACGCAATGCATCTTAAAAATAACTAAGTTAAAAGGTGAACTTATAAAAAATAGAAATAAAAAATATATAATATTAATTAATTGTTCATACAGGAAAAATAGTATATTCAAATGGAAATCTTTAACAAAAAATAGAAAAAACTTATAATAAAAAATTTTTAGACTCAAGATAAAGTTAGTTCCGAAAAAGATGTAGTAGCTCATCAAGAAATTCTACACGTACTGGATCATCAGAATCGTTCTTTTTAATGTACACCAGTCCACGCAAGGTATAAGCATTATTAATTTGTTTGTCTCTTTTCATTCTTAGGGCTTGTTGGAAAATTTTGTGGTTGTGAGGAGTTAAATTTTCATTAATAAAAACAGGAGCAACACTATCAAACCCAGCATGTTTAAGACACAGGGTTGATTTATTTTCTCGTCTGAACTTTGCAACTGTTTTCAGTAAGAAATTTCTATCATAAGGCGAGTGCATTTTTACGACAATGACTTCATCTTTTGGTGCATATGTTATATTGTCTTTGTATATTTTGTTATGCCTATATATATGTTGTCAACTTGCGGCGTTGAGATATTTAAACTGTTGCAGATTTTACTAAATATGTCATATAAATCTTCATTATCATAGCAGGGTACACCACGTATTCGTATACTATCAGCCACTGTTGAATTGTCTTGTTTATTTAGTTTTCTTTTTAATACTTTTATTTCACTCTCAAATTTCTTAATTTCATAAACCTCTGACTCTAACGTATCTATACTCTTTTTTATTGTTTTCTCTAGTGCTGTATTCTCTAGTGCTGTTACTCTTTCATTTAAAGCATATAAATCACTTTGTAATGAAACAAATCTCTTATCAATTTCACACAAGAGCTCTTTTTTATGTTCTTTGAATTTATTATCAATCATAATATTTAATTGCACCGAAAGTTTATCAAGGCGATTGTCTAGCATTGTTACTAATTTAAAAGGGGAATTTAATAAAAGAGAGTCTTGTGCAACCTCTCTTAAACGTTTTTGGGTAAGATCCATTTTCTTTGGAGTAATTTCAATTTCACTATTTATCTCTTGCATGCTGTTATGTATTTTTTCATTTGTTGTTTTCGTTGTTATATGCTTGTTTCTGTTTGTTTTGCTTCGGGATGTATACATTTTATTTATAAATCAGAACGTTTATAGTTTTAAATAATTTTTAATTTCAGTAATTTTGTTATATTCTTTGGCGCTTGTTTGGATCGGTAACAATAAGATAATTCAAAAAGGTGTTTTCTTTTTTCAAAATTAGGTATCTTTGTAAAACAATTATTAAAGAAATAACAAAAAAAAAATTAATTGTGTTTAGGCGCAAAAAAAGCGGTTTTTAGATAGCTATTATCTTCTTTATATACAAGTATTTGAATTGGATTGTTTTATTTGTTATTGTTTGCCTTTTTGCTTGTTTTGTTTTAATTTCGTTTTGTTGAACCATTAAACTTTTTATTTTTGATATCAAACAGCTTTTTAATTGTTGGTACGAATTTTCAATTTATATTCACATTCGCACAAAAACATTTATTATTCTTGGATAAAATGTAGGTATTTATTTTTAGTTTTTTAAAAACCTTTGAAATATTAAGTTTTCTTAGAGAACTACGGTAAACACGTCCGTACGATTTTTGCTACGCCAAAATCAATTACGTCTGGAATTTTATTGTTGTCCGTTGGCCAGTAGGTTGGTTGTCCAGTTGAAATAACAAAAAGTTCCATTTCAGACACGGCATCATACAAGACACGACCTCTGGGACTAATTAGTCGGCAGCCCCAGTACGTGTGATTGGCGTTATAGTCTCCAGCAGCTATGAAGCGGGGACCTAAAGATTTGTAAAAACTGTTGCACTGATCCTTCGTTATGGAGAACCTCGGTGGACAATAAACTGACGAAATAAGTAAGTTATGGAAAAATGCATCAATGCAGACGTTTGTTGCTTGCATATAACATTCAGATAGGCCACCCAGCCATTGGTGTTTTATTCTTGATATGATTAATATTGCAGAGCCACCACAGGATCTATCCCTGGGATCTTTTGAATCATAAAAATTGTATAAACTAATTCTAAAAGTACTCCTAGATGTCGTATGAGTCTCGGAAATCCACATGACATCAGTTTTTTGGTGTATTAAAAAATATTCGAACTCGTTTTATGTTGGCGGATGCCGTTTGCGTACCAGAAACAAACCCTGAGGCAGTTCATGGTATTTTAAGCATGGCCTGCAGAAGAGCAGACTGCATTTTCTGCATCTCCTGCATCATGCCAGCCATTTTCGCCGTTATCTGCGTAAATTGTTTTACCATATTGTCAATTACGGCTTCCAGGCGGCTAAAGTTGGGACCAGTTGGATCACTTGTTGGCACTTCTTGTTATGTTGTTGATTGGTTTGGCCTTTGTGCATTGGACTGGTTTAACTTTAGTGCGTTGGCGTAAGAAATTTAACTTGCAGTTGGCTGTGTTAACTAGGGAATGTTTGTTGTTGGTATATTTAACGGCTGGCGAGCAGCAGGAACTACCTTCGCCTTAGATGAGCGCCTAACTAAATCAAAGACAGGGCAACCTCTGTAGTCGGCAGTGTGGTTTCCACCGCAATTGCTGCGCTTCTTCACCCTAGGGTCATCTTTTGGTTTGTTGCACTTGGTTGTAACATGCAGATCCCCACATACAACACAAACAGAAGGCAACTTACAGTAAGTTTTTGTGTGGCCATATTCCTGACAATTTAAGCACTATACAGGCCCAGATCGCTTATGCGGAACTTCCACTGTAACTCTACGGTGCCAAATATATCTTAAATCATAAATGGGGTGAGTTTCATTTTTCTTTAATTTAGCATCACCAGGCTCAAGTTCAACTCGGAACAATGGTTGAGGGTATTTTTCCCTGTTTCTAATATTTGTCACAGTCTTCGTTGTGACTTTAAAACCTTCGTTGCACAGACTGGTCTTTATCTCCTCGGGGTCAACATTTGAGTCAATACCTTTTATGACTACCTGGAGGCCTTTTGCGTTTTTTTAGCTGGTAAGTGTAAAAGTTTTTTTTAATTTTTTCAAATTCCGACACCGTGGCGCGATAAGCGTTCTCGTGATTCACTTGAATTTTGGTCTCATATATGTTACCACGTTTTATGTTTGACACATAAAAGTTCTTTTCGCCGATTAGTCCAACTAAAAATTTAATTAGGTCATTCGAGTTTTTTTCTCTTAAATAAATTGGAGGAGGCTTAAAATTTTTTTCCAAAACGGGACCATCATTATCATCTGTTTGCAGAATGGCAAAACGATTTTGTGATGTGGTTGGCCTTTCATCGTCCTTTAGAATTTTTGCAGGTTGATTTACTTCAGCCGACTTTGGGCTTCTTCCCCTTTTAAGAACTGTAACGTATCGGTCGATTCCTACCTGGATCTTAGGGGCACACGGTGTAATTGGGCTTAATGTCCCTTTAGCAGCTTTTTGTAAAAATCCAGAACTTAGTAAAGGTGAGCGCGATGACAAAGGTCCCTCGGTATTTTTTTTATAATTTTCAAAAAGAGGTTGGGCTAAGTTTGTCGCTTGTTCAATACTTTTATTTAAATTAGGTGCGCTTGAACTTAAATTTTTTGTAACTATTTTTGATTTTGCATTTAGATCGTTTTTTTTTACTCAGGGTCTCTAATATTTTAATTGATCACACTAGTGGAGCTTAACATTATGTATGCGTTTCTGCTATCAGGCCCACTGTCACTACGGTTACTGTTACTCATTTACCGTTTGATTTTTTTATATAGTTTGTTGTTATTTTCTTTTTTCACTAATATGTGTATGTATGTATATTAATAAATTCGTTTGCCACTTATTACTTATATCACCTATTACCAATATTACATTCTCGTAGACACTTCCGTACACTACGAGATTAAAAATGCAACTGACACCAAAAGTGAAGCAACAACTTTTTAAACGCAACGACTACATACGAAGATCCCTTAAATCGTTTTTTTAAATTATCACGTACATTTAGAATACTCGCATATGCGTTGCGATTTTTTAGAAAAACTGGCAAACATAGAAACCATCTTCGCATACCATCGACAGAAATTACAAAAGAGGTTGAACCAGTTAAAACCCGTGTTTTAGCATTGATTCAAAAATATTATTTTCCCGAAGAAAAAAACTTTTGAAATAGGAACAAAAATCTATTGTGATATCTTTAAGAATTATTTTTTTGCTAATCAAAACAAGCCATAAAACCCTTTCGCAGGTATTATATTTAATTATTTTAGTTTAACGCAGTCTAAAGTAAAAAAACATAAAACTTTAGACGAAAAGGTAAAAATTTAATACACCATTGTATACGAGTAATTATGGGGCTGTTTAAATTATCGTAATTTGAATTTTTTTACAGTAGTTACATTAACATTAAAAAAGTGTTCTTCCGGCGGGTCGTGGCGGGTGCAAAAGTATATATAGGGTTAAAGAAGACACTTTCACCTTTCTTGGGGTGATAAACGTTTCTTGTTTCCTTTAGTTCCCTAGAAGTTCTATTCCACTTAAGTTTAAATTTAAGAAAAATATTGTAGTTTCATAAATATTTCATAACGCTAGAGCGGTAACCACTTACAACAACTAAAGACTACAATCCTACCAACATTATAAAAAATACCGCAGGCCATTATCGATGATAGCTTGCGAGTAGTACCATTTATTTTTGACAGAAAACAAATAAAAAACACCTTTTTCAGAAATTAAAAAACAGTTGAGTTTGACAGCATGCCACGCCCACAATTATCGATAGTTTAACCTAATATTTTGGCTACCTTAATATGGCTATATTAGCTCTAAAATGGCGTTAAAGTCCTAAAAATCCCTGACAAAAAAGAATTCGACTTTTGGCCAATTAAAAACGATTTTCAGCCACTGTGCAACGGTTCGATACCTGGCCGGGAATATATTTAAAAAAATTTGTTTTGCCTTCTTTTTATTATCCACATAAATTTAAAATGAAAAAAAAAAATAAATTTTCGATAACAGACAGGTATAAGCCACCAACTTACTACCTCTGTTTATTTCTCTAATATTTGTACCTAAAAACCTCTAAAACTTACCCGGAGTTGCCCCTACACGAGGGCAATTTAAGACCAACTCTCAATAATTTTTCCTCTCAAAAAAATTTTGTGAAACATACTCCACCCCCTAACAGGGTTGCTATACAAAGCTTAATTTAAATTTTTTTTTTAAATCGCTCTCACAGCTTCCAGGGTTATCCTACAAAGGTAAAATGTAGTTTATCCTCCTAAACAAGGTTGCCATACAAAATTTGAAAAAATAGGGTAAAAACCCCTACTTTTCCGGAGTCGCCCCTAGAGGAATAAAATGTATAACATACCCCAATTAGTTTTTTCTCCCAAACGTATTCCTAGAGTATATTTACCTCCTATCTCCATCACCTAAGGGGGTGCCATAAAACATTTACAAAAATGATGTAAAAACTTCTACAGAGTCGGCCTTAGAGAAATAAAATATACGACCGACCCCTATTAGTTTCTACTTGCAAACATATATCTAGAACATACTTGGCCTCAATCTCTACGCCTTAAGAGGGTTGCCATACAAAATTTAAAAAAAAGGGTATAAAACGCTAAAACTTCTCCGGAGTTGCCCCAAGAGGAATAAAATGTTTATCAGACCCCCATTAGTTTTTCATCCCAAACGTATTCCTAAAGTACATATACTTACCCCGTATCTCCATCACCTAACAGCGTTGTCATACAAAATTTACACAATTGATGTAAAAACGATCATAACTTCTACAGAGTCGCCTTCTACTCGCAAACATGTTCCTAGAACATACTTGCCCCCTACCACCAGTCCCTAACATGGTTGCCATACAAAATTTGAAAAAATAGAGTAAAAACCCCTACAAATCCTCTGGAGTCGCCCCTAGTGGAATAAAATGTATCACAGACCACCATCAGTTTTTCCTCCCAAACGTACTTCTAGAGTATACTTACCCCCCATCACCACGCCTTAAGAGGGTTGCGATACCAAATTTGAAAGAAATAGGGTAAAAATCGCTACAACTTCTCCGAAGTCGCCCCTAGGGGAGTAAAATGTTCTACAGACCTCCATTGGCTTTTCCTCCCAAACGTATTCCTAGAACATACTAAGCCTCTATCTCCACGCCCTAAGGGGGTTGTAATACAAAATTTGCAAAACTAAGGTAAAAACCTAGAGAAATAAATTGTATCCATTAGTTTTACCTCTAAAACGTGTTCCTACAATATACTTACCCACCATCTCCAAGCCCTAATGGGGTTGCTTAACAAAATTTAAAAAAAAAATTAAGTTAAAAACCATTACAACTTCCCCAGATTCGCCCCTAGAAGAATAAAATTAATCATAGACCATCATTAATTTTCCCTCCCAAACATATTCCTGAGGTTTCGGCCTGATAGCCGAAATGCTTACATTGCGTTAAGCTCGACAAGTATTAGCAATAAAAACATTAGAGATCCTAAATATAATAGAAACTATTTATATGCAGAACCAAAAATAATTACAAACAATATAAGTTCAAGTGTGCCTTATTTAAATAATTTTACTGAACAAGGGACTAACTTAGCCCAATCTCTATTTAAAAGTTATAAAAAAAGTTCTGAGGTACCATCTTTGCCGCGGTCGTCGTTATCAAAGCGGCAGAAGCATCTCAATCTGCAAAAATTTTAGAAGACGATGAAAGCCCAACCTCATCGCAAAATCGTTTTGCAATTTTGCAAGAGGATAATGAGGTCCCCGTTATTAAAAGAAAGTCCTTTGAGCCACCTCTAATTTATTTGAGAGAAAAAAACTCAAATGACCTGATTAAGTTTCTTGTTAAATTAAACGGCGAAAATTATTTTTATGTGACAAGTATAAAATGTGGTAACATATACGAGACCAAAATCCACGTTAATCACGAGAACTTGAAAAACTGAACATAAGCTTTTATACATACCAACATAAAAATGCAAAAGGCATCTAAGTAGTGATTAAAGGTATTAACTCAAATGTTGAGCCAGATAAAATTAAAACCAGTTTGTGCATTAAGGGCTTTAGAGTCAAATCCGTATCAAACATAAGAAACAGGGAAAGATACCCTCAACCACTATTCCGAGTGGAGCTCGAGCCCGGTAATGTCAAATTAAGAAGAAATAAGACTCACCTAACTTACGGTTTAAAATAAATTTTGCGTCGTAGAGTGGTAGTGAAAGCGCCACATAAGCAATCTGGGCACGTACAGTGCTTGAACTGCCAGGGATACGGCCACACCAAAGCTTATTGCAAGTTGCCTTCTGTTTGTGTTGTTTGTGGGGACCTGCATACTACGACCAAGTGCAACAAACCAAAAGATGATTCTGGGGTAAAGAAATGACGCAATTGCGGTGGAAACCACACGGCAAACTATAGAGGTTGCCCTGTTTTCGATTCAGTTAGGCGCTCTTCTAAGCCAAAAGTAGTTCCTGCCGCTCCCCAGCCTTTAAATAAACCAACTAAAAACATGCCTCCATTAGCACAGCCAACTTAAAATCATATTTATTACGCCAACGCATTATGCCTTAAGCACATAGACGACAGCAAGCAACACAGATACATGACTACAAATGCAGCTGGCTGAATATTTGCCATGCAGTTAGCTACTTAATTATATTGAAGGCGGCGGCTGCATACATATACTAATGTAATTAATTTTCATCATGGTACAATTTTAAATTCGTTTAACTTTTAGACAGTAAAATATTTGGTGTTTAATCTGGCCACAATTATAACTGAAGTTATTATGCCGTGTTGCTGCGAAGCAGTCAACATAATTGTGTACATTTAAATGCATGCATTTTTGAGAGATTGTAGTCGGTAGCCTGCTGTCGTCTATGTATTCATAGAATTAAAATCTAACCAGCCTATTGCACGTAATGGTTAGACAACACATCATGAGGGACCAGCAAACGAACCAACCGGGCCCAAGTTTAGCCACCTGGAAGCCGTAATTGACAATACGGTTAAACAATTTACGCAGATCATGCTGAAAATGTCTGGCATGATGCAAAAAATGCAGTCTGCACTTTTGCAGGCCATTAACTGCCTCAGGGTTTGTTTCTGGAACGCTAACGGAATCCATCAACACAAACAAGAATTCGAATATTTTTTAACACACCAAAACATTGATGAAATGTGAATTTTCGAGACTCATATGACATCTAGAAGCACTTTGAAAATAAGTGGCTATACTTTTAATGATTCAAAGGCTCAGCTATATTAACTAAGTCAAGAATCAAACACCAATGGATGGCAGGTCTCTCCGAAAGTAATATACAAGCAACAAACGCATGCATAGATGAATTTTAGCATAATCTCGTTATTTCGTCAGTTTGTTGTCCCCCCAGGTTCTCCATAAGAAAGGATCAGTACTATAGTTTTTAGAAATCTTCAGGTCCCCGCTTTATAGCTGCGGAACTCTAAACACATATACTGGGGCTCCCGCCTAATAAGTCCCAGAGATCGTGATTTGAATGGTTATGTATCGGAAATGAGACTTTACGTTATTTCAACTGGACAACCAACATATTGGCCAACTGACCACAATAAAATACCAGACGTAATGGATTTTGGCGTAGCAAAAGGTATATCCCCTGAGCTTATTGAAGCTCACGCTTTCTTGGATTTATCGTCTGATCACTCACCCACAATATTCACTATTTGCAGTTCTCACCAAATTGCAACTAGTGACATTTTTTGTCAATGAGTGCCTGAGTAGCCTCAATGAAAATATTAAAAAAGCCGCTAAACATGCTTCTTCTACCTACAACAAAATTTATTCAACTGATGTTGAACAGCTTTTATCTGAAAAAAGGAGAGCCTAAAAAGAATGCCAAAAGTATTGATCGCCCCAACTTAAAAATAAGCTAAAAGAATGTACAAACCGATTAAAAAACTTGTTTGAAGTACATAGAATGTTATCAATGAAGGAATACCTGAAAGGAGTAGATGCGACTCCCTAAACAAATTATTCTCTACGGAGTTTCGCCAAACGTCTTAAAAGACCCGTTATCGCAAAAGCACCACTACGAAAACTGAAAGGATCCTGGGCAAGAAATGACAAATAAAGTCATTTAAGGAACGTGTTTACTTCTAATGCATACAATGACGTAAAAGAATTGCCGCCTGTTGTTGTCAGACATCCTATAGAAATACGTTTCCGATATTCAGATGTTGTAGACGCTATCGCTAGTCTAGATGAAAAACAAGCTGCTGGCGTTGATAACATAAGCAACAAAATGACCTTAGAGCTACCCTTTATAGCTAACAGAATAATTCCTTTTTATTTTTAATGTCATAATACGGCTTGAACACTTCCCGCCAACATGGAAAGTAGAAGTAGTGAAGATGACTCCTAAGCCCGGTAACGATCCCTCAAAGTTGGAGTCTTATAGGCCTATAAGTCTATTACCCACAATGTCAAAATTGCTTGAAAAACTGCTTAAGAACGAGCTGGCCCCGATCTTGAATAGCCACAACTGCATTCCAAATCACCAATTCGGCTTTAGAAGTCAAGATAGTACCATCGAACAAACCCACAGGATGGTACAGGTTATAAGAAAAGCCTTTGAGGAAAAGAAGTACTGCTCCGTGCTTTTAATCGATATCTCTCAAGCCTTCGATTAAGTATGGCATGAAGGCCTATTAATCAAACCAAAACTGAATCAACCAGCTAATATTTCCAACCTTCCAAAACTTAAGCAGCAGACAATTTCTTATCAAAGAGGGAACCCAAACAAGTTCTTTTCAAACAATAGGGGCTGGTTGTGACGGTTGTGCTAGTATTTTTATCACTAATGTCACATTGGTCTTATCGTGTTGTTAATTCAATAAATTGTTTTACCTGTACCGTTATATTTGCGTATGTCTTTTCAAGTTTTTATTATTTCTCATTTAAATTTTTGAATTTACCTATTAAAGAAGTTGTTGTTGTCCCAAAAAAAAAATCAATGTAACGCAACTTACATTTATTTACTTCTCTATTCCTGTTTTAACACTGTCCTAACTCAAAATTATAAAAATTTGTTATATTCTTAAACTCACTTGCTTTGATATAAATCGTTATTTGTCTCTATCCTTACCGAATAATAAAAAGCTTTTAAATTGGCAAACTTACTCTGAAAAATTAACAATAACATAAATAAAGTCATAGATGTAAATTAAACAATAGTTGACAAGCATAATCGCCAAGTAATAGTATTTTTTTACTTCAATTTTTGTGTTGTGACTTTCTTGTGGCAAGTAAGCAAAAAGAGATAATTGATTTATTACGCTGAGTAGAGGTTAAAAGAAAAAAATCAAGGGGGAGATATGAAACAGTGTTCAAAGCAAAAGGTCGACAATTTTAACTAATTTTTCGGAAAAAAAAAACAAAAGAAAAAAGGAAAAATTTGAAACTAAAATATTTTTCGAAGCAGAAATTAAAAATAGTTTTAAAAGAAAGTGGTCCTCTCTTGGAAGGATTTGAAAATTCTTTGGCCCGATTGCGGTATACTTTCAGTGTGGTTCTACCAGGTGAAGAGGGAGAATAAAGTGGCCAACAAGTGCACGTGGTTGAGACTTCTGGTTTGACTTCTTTTGCTACAGCAAAAAAAAAAAAAAAGAGGAACAAAGGTCTACGTATAAAGTAGGACAATTGTTTAAAATTTTAAAGAAATATACATATGTAGGGTAAATAATATTAAAGCCAAAATATGTGTACAAATATAAAAAAGAATTTGAAATACTTATATGTATAAACCTTAGTTAAAAAGAAAAAAAAAAGGAGGAACAACCTATAAAATAATTATTTAACTTTAATCCCGTAAAACTAAAGTCTAAAATTGCTGTGCAATTAAGTTTTTTTGTGAGTGTAACGTGCATAGTATTCTATACAAGTATTTATGTTTAAAGCGTGTTAACATTAAAATTCATTGATTAAATGCACTTTTCATACTCAATTAATAATTTTTTTTGCTGAATATAAATATGTAACTGGATTGTAATATATTAGTAGTTTATTGTTATAGTAATTTGCTTTTTGAACATCTCTAAAGGTAAATTAAATATTGTTGTTGTATTATTAGTAACTATAATTTTTAAGAGAATATTTGTTAAGAGATTTAAGATTTATCCAGCATTCGTGGCAGAGAAACAGGCCTGGTTCATCTACAATCAGGAAAATTCGTAAGTCTTTATAAAATTTATTTTGCTTAAACTCGTATAAGTTCGATAACGATTACTATGATAAACTATTATAATGTAATATAAAGAAAAAAAAAAAAAAAACAAAAAGAGGAAAAAATTTAAAAGTTTTAATATTTTGTGGTCTAAATTTAGTTAATATAAATGTTTTTTGAATAAAGCAATTTTTCATCCCTAATGTAACCAAACCATTTCTATAAACTTAATTGGGTTACCAAAACAAAATTATTTGGATATTTGGTAACATGGCAGGGTAAGGGCAAAGGAATAAAAACATCCATTCCTTAGATCCCGACATATAAAATAACCTATCTGTCCAACATTTAAATAACTACAGTTGTCTCGTTGTCCGTTATTTAGCACGTGATTTCTTTTGTAATGTAATTCGACAGTGGCGCAGCAAGATCCCCTCCCCGTCCGACGAGCTAGACCCATAGCAAGCACGTGCTGAAAGCTGATGTCACTGATAGTCGATGTAGGCTATGATAGCTTAACCAACAAAAAAGCCGAAACAAAGGAAACATTACAAAGTGGCGCCCAACGTGGGGCTGGCTCAATGCTAAATTTTATTTGCCATCTATAAATTGAAAAATTTATTTTGTTTGTCATCTTGGTAACACGTCCCACTATTTTTTTATACATATTTAATCCCCTTATAGGTCTCTGGAATCTAATTAAATATGTTTAAATAACTATTTATATTATGCCGAGAATATAGGTGATTTTTTATGTCAATTTATACACAGATACAGTTTGCCTTATTTTGATGTAATTTGTTTTATTTTTTTGCAAATTCTTAACTTGTTTCAGGACTATAGGAAAATGTTATTGAAAATATTTTCTAATTTTCTAGAGTTCCATAGTTGTGATTGGTGATTTTTATTAAGCCGTGGTTTGATTTTGCGATTTGGTTTGGTTACAGGGATTTACTTAAGTACTACAAAAAAAAAAAAAAAAAAAGAGAGAAATAGTTTTTGTAAACGAAAGAGAAATTAAATTTAAAACGAAAATAAATACATCTATATATGTATATTTAAAAGAGAGCAAAAAAACACTTTTTAAGAATAAACAAAGTTAATAATTATTTTTACTTCTTTTGTGGGTTCGAGGGTAATATTTCCGTTCTACTAGCTTTACTACTTTTTAATCAATATATAAACTTTTCATAGTTTTACTTAACTGTGCATAAGTTTATTTTCATTATGCCACTACATCATAGTACGGAAAATCTTTCTAGTGTCCCCCAAATTGAGACAAATACTTGTTCAATTTGCAAGATAAATTATGATCACACAAGTATTTTAGTCTCTTCAAGATGTAGACACATTTTTCACCGTGAGTGTATATCTCAATATGTGGAAACTTCACAATTTTGTCCCCAATGTGGAAGACCGATAACTCGAAACAGTTTGTTAGAATATTTTCATCCTAACCCAAATAAAGACACCTTTCCTATTCAAGTGGTAGCAAACCCAACAGTTGATAGAATATTATCTGGCCGTAAGAACAAGAATAAACAACTAAATTCGAATAACAATATTCCTGTTAGTCAGGACAGAACCACTGAACGCGAAAACTTAGAGCACAGTCGAGAGTTAATACTATTGGAGAATCGAATTAGATCCAATATTGAAAACAGTTTCCAGTCCGAAATTACCAAGCTTCAGAACGTTGTACAGAGGCTATCGGAGCAGTTTACTAACTTGAATGTAAGCCCCAGTCGTGAGCCCGTATGGCCCAGGGAAAGTTTTCTAAATTGTTTTAATCCTATTCGTAGATTTCCAGAGGCCAATTTTCATAACTCAACAGCTCCTTCAGCTTATGGCGCTGGAAATCCCCCTGATTACGTTCCTCAACATGCAAATGTACCTAGGTTTCCACCTTGTCAGGCCAGTCGTGAAAGGCTTCAAACATCATCTTTAGTTGCTAATAGCGGTAAAATTGCAAGCGTAATAAGTAGCTGGAATGTGACTTTTAGTGGATCAAATACCGGTTTTTCAGTTGATAAATTTATTTATATAATAACATCTTTGACCAATGATAGCCTTGGTGGGGATTTTAGGCTAGTTTGTAAACATAGTCATATCTTATTTACGTCTAAGGCGAAGGACTGGTATTGGAGATACCGTCGTTCAGTTGAAAGGATTGACTGGGAAAATTTATGTAGAGCTTTAAATAATCATTTTAGTGACCACTTAACTGACCTGGATATAATAGAAATGATGAGGGACAGAAAACAATGTACTAACGAGAGCTTTGACGATTTTTACAATGCAATGCTACAGTATAGTGATCCCTTAAAGTATCCTATCCATGAACAGGATTTGACTGAAATATTGAAAAGGAATTTAAGACCTCACATACGTAAGGAGTTGTTTTACTTACAAATTAATAACGTATCTAGTTTGCGACACTTAGTGTTGAGAAGAGAAGCATTAGGTCTAGATTTGGGTGAAAATCCGAGAAGTATTAGGAGACACATTAATGCTATAGATTTTGAAGAAAATGTTTTAAATAACGAAGAGTCCGTAGAGGATGTATGTGAAATCGGAAAATTTAAGGGAGAGGTATCCAAGGAAGGAAAGAAAACTTGCTGGAATTGTAGACAGGAAGGTCACCGGTATATGGACTGTATGCAGGAACGATCCATATTTTGCTATGGTTGTGGCGACGTAGGTGTATATAGACCTCAATGTGATAAATGCCAGGGAAACTTAAAGTCGAGTGCCAGTCAGAACACCTGCGCTCGAGAACAACGTCGAAACTAGAATAGTTAAACCTAACGACAATAAGAAAATATCACAAGACAACAACACCCTACCTTTTAACATTATGAGAGGCAATTGTAAATCAGAGCCGATTCTTTATCCTATCAGACCATATCATGAAAGCCTTAGATTATACAAAATGGCCAGGGAAAGAATATTTTGTGATTCACTCGACCATAAAGCCTTTCAAGAATTTTCTAATAAAAGAACTCAAAGAAACTCTGAACGAAAAAGACGCTTTTACAACTTTAGTAAACAGATTATGAATAAAATCAAAGTTAGTATTGAATCCATTGACAAATCGCAGTCCGATATGCGACCCTATATTAGAATTGATTTATTTGGTATGTCTTTTTTTGGACTTTTGGATTCTGGGGCATCCTTATCTTGTTTAAGTGGCAACGCTGCAAAGAAATTTCTGAGTGAGAAAATTTCCTACCATAGTTTTTCAAATTTTATTCAAGCCGCTGGAGGTCAGCAGTATCAGATTTTAGGTTATGTGGATACGGATATAGAGTATAAAGGCATGGTGAGGCGTTTACGGTTTTATATAATACCAGACTTAAAACAAGACTTATATTTAGGTATTGATTTTTGGCATTCTTTTGGGCTTAATGACAAAATATTTGAGAAGGAAACGTTGAAAATTGAAGAATTTAGACAGGCTAGTGAGGAAAATATACTGACACCTAAAGAAGGAGAGATATTGGATAGGGTGACAGCTCTTTTCCCAGATTTTGAGACGGAAGGTTTGGGACAAACGACTGTATTAGAACATACCATAGAACTTCAACTGGGAACGAAACCCATAAAACAGAGGTATTTCTCTGTTTCCCCTGCAGTTGAAAAGAAAATTCATGAAGAAGTCGATCGTATGCTTCAACTAGGGGTAATCGAACCAGCTCCCCCTACTTGTTCATGGAGTAGCCCCATAGCTTGTGTTAATAAAAATGATAAATTTCGATTATGCTTAGACTCCCGAAGGCTTAATAGCAGATTTTGAGAAGGAAGGTTTGGGAAAAACGACTGTATTAGAACATACCATAGAACTTCAACTGGGAACGAAACCCATAAAACAGAGGTATTTCTCTGTTTCCCCTGCAGTTGAAAAGAAAATTCATGAAGAAGTCGATCGTATGCTTCAACTAGGGGTAATCGAACCAGCTCCCCCTACTTGTTCATGGAGTAGCCCCATAGCTTGTGTTAATAAAAATGATAAATTTCGATTATGCTTAGACTCCCGAAGGCTTAATAGCGTGACCGTTCGTGACGCATATCCTCAGCCAAAAATCAATGGAATTTTATCGAGACTTCCTAAGGCGGAATTCATTTCTTCCTTAGACCTAAAGCACGCATTTTGGCAAGTTGGTCTGGATGAAAAGTCACGGGATATGACTGCATTTACTGTACCCAATAGACCGCTGTACCGATTCAAAGTTATGCCCTTTGGTTTGACGAACGCCCCACAAACTCTTTGTCGTCTAATGGACCTAGTAATTCCACCCCACCTTAGAAGTAAGGTCTTTGTGTATCTAGACGACCTTCTGTTAGTAAGTGACAGTTTCGATAAACATATTTTTCTAATGATAGAAGTTGCCCAGCTAATCCGTAAAGCCGGACTAACTTTAAACCTAGCTAAATGCCGATGGTGCCTAAAGGAACTACATTACCTTGGCTATGTAATAGGCTCGGGGGGCATTAAGCCAGATATAGATAAAGTGGCAGCCATTCGTAGCACCTCGTAGTGTGAAGGAAGTTCGTCAATTTTTAGGCCTCGTAGGATGGTATCGAAGATTTGTTGAAAATTATGCTTCGGTTACCAGTCCACTGACAGATCTTACGAAGAAATCGGATAAGTTTCAATGGAATGAAGAGGCTCAGATATCCTTTGACCTTATAAAGCAAAAACTTACAACAGCCCCCGTCCTCGTAACACCTGACTTTGACCGTGCTTTTATAATTTCATGCGATGCTTGCAAAACTGGAGTAGGCGGTGTGTTATCGCAAAAAGATGAAAACGGAGATGAACGCCCTATAGCATTCTTTTCCCATAAATTGAACAGTGCTCAACAGAACTATTCTATTACGGAGCTCGAGTGTCTCGCCGCTGTATTAAGTATAGAAAAATTTCGGGAATATGTAGAAGGGCAGGAATTTTGCGTCATTACGGATCATGCGTCCCTAAAATGGTTAATGCGCCAATCCGACCTCAATGGAAGGCTCGCTCGATGGTCGCTCAAGCTACAGGGCTTTAATTTTTCCATATTTCACCGTAAAGGCAGTCAACATATTGTCCCTGACGCTTTATCTCGGCTCCCATCTGACAATAACCATTATGAGTTTCACAATATTTAAAGTCTCGCCGACTTAGAGCCGGAAATTGACTTAAATTCCCCTCACTTTAGATCCGGAACCTATTTGAATTTAATTAGGGAAGTTGAAAGTAAGCAACCCCGGTTGCCAGAGGTCAAGATCGTAGACGGATACGTCTATAAACGTACAGATTTTATTAGAGACGAATTTTCAGAAGCGCGATCATGGAAGTTGTGGGTTCCACAGGAACTTACTTCTTGTATGATCAAGCTCGCTCGTAATCCCCCTATGTGTGCTCACGGAGGAGTGGAAAAAACGTTAGAGAAATTAAGGCGTAATTTTTATTGGCCAAAGATGGCTTCTCAGGTAAAAGACTTCATTTTGAATTGCGAGGTGTGCAGACAATGTAAAGCTCCAAACTCAATACTAAGACCACCAATGGGAATGCAGATAAAGTCTTCTAGACCCTTCCAGCGATTGTATTTAGATTTTATAGGACCTTATCCCCGTTCAAAATCTGGGAATGTAGCAATTTTTTTGGTCTTGGACCATTTTACTAAATATCCAATATTCAAAGCTTTACGGAAAATGGATTCGAGTTCGGTAATAAAGTTCCTAGAGGAAAACGTTTTTCATTTATTTGGAGTTCCAGAGGTTGTCGTGACCGATAATGGTTCCCAATTTAAATCCTCTCTGTTTGAAAATTTTTTGGGCCGATATAGGGTGCAGCATATATTTACGGCAATTTACTCTCCACAATCAAATAGTTCTGAGCGCGTGAACCGATCAATAATAGCCGGGATAAGATCTTATCTAGGAACTAACCACCGCCTTTGGGACCAACATTTAAGCCAAATTGGAGTTGGTCTCAGAAGTTCATTTCATACTTCCATTGGATATTCGCCGTACTACGTACTTTTTGGGCAACAAATGGTCACGCATGGTAAATCGTATGAGGTTATGAAAAAGCTCGACATGCTAGAAGAGGGTTTGAATATTGTGGAAAAACCAGATAAGTTGAGTATTATTCGAAATTTAGTTTTGGGAAACGTGAAAAAGGCTTATGAAGCAAATAAAAAATCCTATGATTTAAGGGCGCGACCTGTAAGTTTTTTAGAAGGTGAAATTGTTTACCGGCGAAATTTTTCCCAGAGCCATAAAGCTACTGCATACAATAGTAAGTTGGCGCCGAAGTTTCTAAAATCCAAGGTACTAAAGAAAATAGGACACTGCAATTATCGCATAGCGGACATGAACGGCAAAGATCTAAGAGTTTATCATGCAAAAAAACTACAGAAATCTCATAACGCCTAACCGAACTCTAAGAAAACCGTTTCCAGCCAATTTTTCAATTTTTTCTGAAAATTCTAAATTGCCTGTGTTGTGACGGTTGTGCTAGTATTTTTATCACTAATGTCACATTGGTCTTACCGTGTTGTTAATTCAATAAATTGTTTTACCTGTACCGTTATATTTGCGTATGTCTTTTCAAGTTTTTATTATTTCTCATTTAAATTTTTGAATTTACCTATTAAAGAAGTTGTTGTTGTCCCAAAAAAATCAATGTAACGCAACTTACATTTATTTACTTCTCTATTCCTGTTTCAACACTGTCCTAACTTAAAATTATAAACATTTTTTTAATACTCTTAAACTCACTTGCTTTGATATAAATCGTTATTTGTCTCTATCCTTACCGAATAATAAAAAGCTTTTAAATTGGCAAACTTACTCTGAAAAATTAACAATAACATAAATAAAGTCATAGATGTAAATTAAACAATAGTTGACAAGCATAATCGCCAAGTAATAGTATTTTTTTTTTACTTCAATTTTTGTGTTGTGACTTTCTTGTGGCAAGTAAGCGAAAAGAGATAATTGATTTATTACGCTGAGTAGAGGTTAAAAGAAAAAAATCAAGGGGGAGATATGAAACAGTGTTCAAAGCGAAAGGTTGACAATTTTAACTAATTTTTCGGAAAAAAAAAACAAAAGAAAAAAGGAAAAATTTTAAACTAAAATATTTTTCGAAGCAGAAATTAAAATTAAAAATAGTTTTAAAAGAAAGTGGTCCTCTCTTGGAAGGATTTGAAAATTCTTTGGCCCGATTGCGGTATACTTTCAGTGTGGTTCTACCAGGTGAAGAGGGAGAATAAAGTGGCCAACAAGTGCACGTGGTTGAGACTTCTGGTTTGACTTCTTTTGCTACAGCAAAAAAAAAAAAGAGGAACAAAGGTCTACGTATAAAGTAGGACAATTGTTTAAAATTTTAAAGAAATATACATATGTAGGGTAAATAATATTAAAGCCAAACTATGTGTACAAATATAAGAAAGAATTTGAAATACTTATATGTATAAACCTTAGTTAAAAAGAAAAAAAAAGGAGGAACAACCTATAAAATAATTATTTAACTTTAATCCCGTAAAACTAAAGTCTAAAATTGCTGTGCAATTAAGTTTTTTTGTGAGTGTAACGTGCATAGTATTCTATACAAGTATTTATGTTTAAAGCGTGTTAGCATTAAAATTCATTGATTAAATGCACTTTTCATACTCAATTAATAATTTTTTTTGCTGAATATAAATATGTAACTGGATTGTAATATATTAGTAGTTTATTGTTATAGTAATTTGCTTTTTGAACATCTCTAAAGGTAAATTAAATATTGTTGTTGTATTATTAGTAACTATAATTTTTAAGAGAATACAGAGAAACAGGCCTGGTTCATCTACACTCAGGAAAATTCGTAAGTCTTTATAAAATTTATTTTGCTTAAACTCGTATAAGTTCGATAACGATTACTATGATAAACTATTATAATGTAATATAAAGAAAAAAAAAAAAAAACAAAAAGAGGAAAAAATTTAAAAGTTTTAATATTTTGCGGTCTAAATTTAGGTAATATAAATGTTTTTTGAATAAAGCAATTTTTCATCCCTAATGTAACCAAACCATTTCTATAAACTTAATTGGGTTACCAAAACAAAATTATTTGAATATTTGGTAACATGGCAGGGTAAGGGCAAAGGAATAAAAACATCCATTCCTTAGATCCCGACTTATAAAATCACCTATCTGTCCAACATTTAAATAACTACAGTTGTCTCGTTGTCCGTTATTAAGCACGTGATTTCTTTTGTAATGTAATTCGACAGTGGCGCAGCAAGATCCCCTCCCCGTCCGACGAGCTAGACCCATAGCAAGCACGTGCTGAAAGCTGATGTCACTGATAGTCGATGTAGGCTATGATAGCTTAACCCACAAAAAAGCCGAAACAAAGGAAACATTACATGGTGTACTTTAAGGCAGTATTATAGGTCCAATTCTGTACTTGCTTTACACAGCAAATATGCCAATCAATAGTTTCACACACAAGTCGACATTTTCAGATTTTCTTTTTTTTTATATTTTTATTATTGAATCTTCGCCTTTGGCTAACTAAGAATAAGTAATTATATCTTAAAACTCTTTATTTTTAATTAGACCAGTCAGTGCCAGACTAAAATTTAAGTTCTCAGTTTAATTAATACGCTTCATACAAGCGCAATAGTATCCCTTCTTTTCAGACGAGTGTATCCACTATGTTACAAAATGTTTCGAGCGAGCGGATTTGAATGTGTTTTCAGCTTGTTTAAATACTTGTCCACATAATTAAAAACTTCGCATTTAACTAGTGGAACTTGCAGATCTTTGTGGATGTTGCTGTTTTAAATGTACCAAGAAGCACCAGTTATCATTCTTAGGGTTTTATTTTGACGGCGTTGGATTTTTTCAATGTTGGAGGCGCAAGCAGTGCCCCATAATTGTATCCCGTAGCACCAAATTGGTTTCAAAATGGAGTTGTAAAGTAAAAGTTTACAATCAAGACGTAGCACGAGTTTCTACCGATTAGCCAGTGGATTTGGGCCGTTTTAAGTTTCATCTGTGTCAACTTCGCATCTTCCATGTGAGGCGGTGATCCAGATGAATGCCAAGATATTCCGTTTCAATTCGTTGAGGCACCTTTTGGTTGTTAATAAGAAATGGGGGGCACGTTTCCTTGCGTAACGTAAAAGTAACGTGGGTGCTTTTTTGTTCATTTATTTTTATTCCCCACAACTTTGCCCATTTTTCTACTTGGGATACGTGATGTTGAAGCTGTTTTGACGCCTCTTTAGGGTCTATATGAATACTGAGAAAGGCGGTATCATCAGCAAATATCGAGGTATGAGTAAGATTGTTTGTGGGCATATCTGCTGTGTAAAGCAAGTACAGAATTGGACCTAGTATACTCCCTTGAGGTACACCAGCCGCTATTGGTTGAGAAGAACTTATTTGGTTTCCCTCTTTAATCATAAATTGTCGGCCGGTTATGTATTTTTCTAAAAGGTTGAATATATTAGATGGAAGGTTGAGCTTTAATTTGTTTAACAGGCCTTCATGCCATACTTTGTCGAACGCTTGAGAGACATCTATAAACAGAGCGGAGCAGCATTTCTTTTCCTCAAAGGCTTTTCTTATAACCTGTACCAATCTGCGGGTTTGTTCGGTGGTACTTTGTTGATTTCTTAATCCACATTGGTGATCTGGAATGCAGTTGTTTTAATTCAGGATCGGAGTCAGCTTGTTTAAAAGCAATTTCTCAAACAATTTGGACATAGTAGGTAAAAGACTTATAGGCCTGTAAGACTCCACCTTCGAAGGATCTTTTCCCGGCTTAGAAATCATCTTTACCAAGGCAACCTAAAAATAAAAAGAATTATTCTTTTTGCTGTGCAAGGCAGCTCTAAAAGCATTTTGTGGCTGATTTCATCAAAGCCAGGAGCTTTTTTAGCATTTAAATTATTGATAGCCTCTACGACATCTGACAACTTAAAACGTATTTCCATAGGATATTTATTCATGTCAGTGCATGTATTTGGAGTAGACATTTTTGTTAAATGACGTGCGAGCAGATCACATTTTTCTTCATCACTTCTTGCCCAGGATCCTCTTAGATTACGTAGTGGTGGTTTCGCGATAACGGGTCTTTTAAGATATTTCGCTAATCGCCATAGTGAATAATTCGTCTGAGGAGTCGAGTCTAGACCTTCGAGGTGTTCCTTAAGAGATGCCAATCGGTGAACCTCCAGCAAATTTTTTATTTAGTTTGTACATTCTTTCAACTTGGCTTTAAGTTGGGGTGATCTGTGCTTTTGCCATTCTCTTCGGGCTCTTTTTTTTTTCAAATAAAAGCCGTTGCACATCGACTGAATAAATTTTGTTGTAATTATTCTGACGATAATAAGAAGAAGCATGATCAACGGCTTTTTTTATGTTCTCATTAAGGCTGCACAGACAATCATCGATGTCTGCGGGAGTTTGTAGCGGTTGGTTTTCCGAGCAGTGGGTGCTGCCAAATTTCTTGTGTTTTAACCAATTTACTCTTTTAAATGAAAAAATATCATTAGTTGCTATTTGATGAGGACTAAAAATAGTAATTAAAGTAGGAGAGTGGTCTGAAGATAAATTCATCGAGGCTTGAGCTTCGGTAAGTTCCGGGGATATACCTTTTATTTATTTATTTTTTATTTATTTATTTATTTATTTATATGTTCAAATCCCGTACAACAATAATTAATATTATATTTAAAGTACAGGATAGTATAGAAATAATACATAAGTTAAATTGGAACGGCAAACATAGATAAACACACATAAATATTTAGATAAAATTAACAGTCAACATATAATACATATATAACTTAAACAACATAACATAACATAAATGGATTCTCCTTATGGAAAATAGTTAAATAAAAAGTGCTTAAAGCTAATTGCGTTGCTATTTAGTTGTTGTGTTTGTGGAAGAATATTCCAGAGACGCACCGCATGTATGAAAAACTGCCATTCAGAAACAAGCAGACGGTGTAAAGGAATTATAATCTTTTTCCCCCTAGCTGATCTGGCAAACCTAAGTTTATCAGAAAGGTATTGTGGCATTTTAGAGTAAATGATTTTATGCAAAAAGATTAGAGCACGTATATTTAAAAGATTGTCGAACGAGACGCCATATAACTTCGAAGTAAACTGAGAAACATGATCATATCTTTTTAAACCGTATACATATCTAACAATATTGTTGTATAAAACGTTTAGCTTACTTTTACTAGTTGCGTCACAATTTGCAAAAAGCTCACAACCATATATTAGGCCAGGAATAAGGTAAGATTTTGCTAACAGTTGTCTTATATTGGGAGGGGTATATTGCTGTGACGACCAAAGACACCTAAGCTTTGTATAAGACTGGCCCACAAGTGCGTTAACGTGATCGCTCCACGTAAGACTGTTATTAAAAATCAATCCAAGATTCTTGGCAGCATCAACAACAGCGATTTTTTCCCCATTTATTAAAACATTAACATTACAGATAAAATTTGTTGTCTTCTTTCGTATTACGATACATTTTGATTTTAGAGGGTTCAAACAAAGTCCATTTGCAGTTGCCCAGCAATAAATTCTATTAAGGTCTTCATTGAGCTTCGAAAGATTTTCAGAAACAGAAATTACTGGACTACTCAGATTGACTTACACACGCGAATTGAAACACACTACGACTAGTTTCGCAGTCATTGGGATTTGTGCTTGGAAAGTTGTAAAAAGTGTCGTCTACTGGTATTAATGGTAAATTTGTGAAGGTTTTATTGAGCTCTTCGACATCGACTTGAGAATTGCTCGATTCCTTTGATCTACCGACCCCAATCTCGCGTATGTATTTCCAAGTTTGACCAGAGCCCAATGCAGAACCAAAGCATCTAGAGAAATATTCAGTTTTCGCAGTTCTGATGGCAGTATTAACATTTTTTCTTGCATTTCTAAATTCAGTTTTCAGTCCTGAGGTTCTAAATCGCTTCCACCTTGAATAAGCGCAGTCTCTTTTAGCTATTACAAGTTTTATATCGGCAGAAAACCAAGGCTTATCCTTACCAGATGTCTTTTTAGACTTAAGTGGAACTGTTTTTTCAAAAAGACATTGAATATTATTTTCAAAAAATACCACTTGCTCATCAACTGAGGGCATGTAGTACATTTGAGACCATTCAATACGAGAAAAGCTTTCACGAAGCTCATCGTAGTTCAAGTTATTGAAGTCGCGATAATAGACTGTATGTTCCAACATAGGAGTTTTAAAGTTATACGTTAAAAAAATTAGATCATGTTTTGAGAAACACGGTGCTGACACTTGGTCATACAGCATTACGTTTGCTGGGCTCGCAACGAAAATAATGTCAAGCAGGGTTCTGTTCGTTGCTGTATGATGAGTTGGATAAACTTTGTTGGTAGGAGTAAGACCAAAAGATAACATATTATCCGATAAACTTGATTCCAAAAGTAAGTTTGAATTGAAATCACCTGATATAATAATATCATTATAAGCAGGGGAAAGTTTTTCCATCGCACAGAAAAAATTTGAAAAGGATATTCTTTTATTCGGTCTGTACACGCACCCTACCAATGTCTTCTCAACGCCAGAGATAATTTCTATAAAAATAAATTCCACACTTTTATTGGTAAATGACGAATTATTAGAAGATTTTAAACAAACTTTGCAAGATATACAATTTTTTATAAAGATAGCAACCCCGCCAGCCTTACCGTTTCGATCTTCTCTAAAAACTTTATAACCACTAAGGCAAATTAAACTGTCAGGAGTGCCAGATGAGAGCCAAGTTTCGGAAACGCATACAATATCAATATTGGAATTTTCAAAAACATATCTAAATTCATTAATTTTGTTGTTTAAACTTTGGGCATTAATATGGATGAGCGTTAATCCTTTCTTATAATTAGTCAGGATCCTTACCATGTTCATTGTTGTGTCTCTGGTATTTCCCCACACTGTATAACCACTATTTGTGATCATAAGAAAACAAGTAATCAAAATCCCTGATAGCAACGCAATAAGCAGTAATTTTAACAAAAATTTTAGTTTTAAATTAATATAAAAAATTGTTATAATATAAAAATATATGTGGGTTTAAAAATAAGACATTAAATAAAAATATTAAAAGGTAAGAGAATTTATAAGTAAAATTAATCACAAGCTTGAAATAACTGCTGCAATTGATCCGGAAAAAGAATTTCAACAGGGTCATCATTTTCATGTATTTTTACATGCACAATTCCACGTTGTGTAAATACAGTTTTTAAACAATTATCTTTTTTAAGATTTAGCGCTGATTTAAAAATACCATGGTTATATGGAGTAAGATTTTCATTAATGAAAAAGGGTACATTGCTGTCAAAACCTGCATTGCATAAACGTAAAGGTGATTTGTGTTGACGACGGTAAGCAGCAACGTTTTTAAGGAACAAATTTCTCTCGTATGGAGAGTTCATTCTGATTACTATTGGAGGGTCTTTCACATCACGAGTATGCTTAAAGTGCTTGACACGAAATATAGCTTTATGAGCACGCACTCTAGTGTTTAACGCACCACAAATATTTCCAAATATTTCAGCTAGGTCTTCATTTTCGTGAAACGGTATACCAGTGATTCTGATGTCTGACGCTACTACCAAGTTATCGTGTTCAAGAACTTTTAAATTTAATTTATACACATCATCTTTTAACTTTACAATTTCATTGCTGGCCGTCTCTAATTTAGTAACCCTATCATTTAGTTGTTTAATTTCTTTCTTTACCTCGTTTACTAACTCGTTTTGCAAATCACTAAACTTTTTTTCAATTTCAGCCATTAGGCAACTCTTATTGTCTTCAATAATTTTTGTTATTTTTTCAGATTGCTCTTGGATGTATTCATTTTGCTTTGAAAATTTATTATCCAACCAGTTCCAGAAACGCGAACGAATTGTTGGATCATTTGATGTCGAAAAAAAAAGATCACATATTTCAGTTGTGTTGTTTTTCAACAAATCATTTTCGTCAACAATTCTCTTAGTTCTACGAGAGCTCATGATTGTTGTCTTACTTTAATTTAAGAGAAATGAGTTGTTTGTGTTTATAATAGGGTCAGCTTGGAAGCAAGTCAAATTTAAAACGTTTGTTGTTGCCTTGGTTTTTGTGTTCTTAGATATTTGTTTGTTTATAGTTTTAGATTAAGTTTTGTGTTGTACTTTTGTATATTAAATTTAAGGCTTAATCAGATTTGTTCAAAAAATTTTTAATGTGTAGTAAGTAGTTAATTTTGTTCAGATTATAAAGTTTAGTTTAAATGTGTTGTTGTTGATTTTATGTTTTCTTAGCTTCTTTGTTGTTTGTTAAATTTGGTTGGTTTTTGTTGTAGGTTAAACTTTTGTTTTGTTCTTTTGCTACGGTTTTCTTTTATATGTTGTGCTTGTAATCAAAATTGGTGAATATAAAAAGAAATATTTATGTATATATTTGAACTAAGATTTAAATAAAGATTTAATCAGTTCTGTTTTAAATTTACAAATATATTATTCGTAATTATTTTTAATAAATTATCATAGCAGTGGCAAAGTTAATTTTAAAGCATTATTGTTTTGTTTTTGTTTTTTTTTAGTTTTTTGTTTGCTTAACTTCGGTTTGTTTTTGTTGTAGGTAAAATTTTGTTATGTTACTTTCTTATTGATTTCTTTATTGATTATATTAAAAGTCAAAATTGTTTATTTTATTTAAACTAATATGACAAGAAACTATTTCGTCACTTATATTTATGATTCTATCTTGTAATGGTTCAAATACTTTTAAAATTTTATTTAAAACGAGAGATGCACAAAAAACTCGACCGTTTAGTTTTGATTCACATTCTCGACTTTGCCAAAATCGATAACGTCTGGAATTTTATTTTGATCAGTTGGCCAATATGTCGGTTGTCCAGATGAAATAACGTTAAGTCTCATTTCAGATACGGAATCAAACAAAACACAACCTCTGGGACTTATTAGGCGAGAGCCCCAGTACGCATGCTTAGCGTTGTAGTCTCCAGCAGCTATAAAGCGGGGACCCAAAGATTTGTAAAAACTGCTGAACTGATCTTTTGCTATGGACAACCTGGGTGCACAATACACTGACGAAATAACTAAGCCATGTAAAAATTCACCAACGCAAACGGTTGTTGCTTGTATAAAACATTCGGAGAGACCACCCATCCATTAATGTTTTATTCTCTATTTGATTATTATAGCCGAGCCACCACAAGATCTATCTCTGGGATCCTTTGAATCGTAAAAAGAATAGCCTCTAATTTTGAAATTACTTTAGATGTCATATGCGTCTCAGAAATCAACATGACATGAAACATGGCCTGCAGAAGAGCAGACTGCATTTTTTGCATTTCTTGCATCATGCCAGTCATTTGCGCCATGATCTGCGTAAATTGTTTAACCATATTGTCAATTACGGCTTCGAGGCGGCTAAAATTGAACCCGGTTGGTTCATTTGCTGGCACCTCTTGTTGCGTTGTAGGCTGGGTAGGTTTACGTGCATGGGGCTGGTTGGTTTAATGCGTTGGCGTAGGAAACTTGACTTGTAGTTGGTTGTGCTAATTGAGGCATGTTTATAGTTGGTATATTTAAAGGCTGGGGAGGGGCAGGAACCACTTTCGGCTTTGATAAGCGCTTTACTGAATCAAAAACGGGACAACCTCTATAGTTGGGCGTGTGGTTTCCTCCGCAATTGCTGCATTTCTGTACCCGAGGATCATTTTTTTGCTTGTAGCACTTGTTCGTTGCATGCAGGTCAGCATACACAAGACAAGCAGAAGGCCACTTGCAATAAGCCTTGGCGTGACCATATTCCTGGCAATTCAAGCACTGTACGGGCCAAGATCGCTTATGTGGCGCTTCAACTACAACTCTACGGTGCAAAATATATTTTAGGTCATAAATAGGGTGGGTCTCATTTTTTTTTATTTTACATAACCAGGCTCAAGCTCCACTCGGAATATTGGTTGGGGATACCTTTCTCTGTTTCTAATGTTTGATACAAACTTGGCTTTAAAGTCTTTGCTGCATAAGCTGGCCTTAATTTCTTCCGGGTCAACATTTGAATCAATACCCTTGATAACAACCTGTAGGCCTTTTTATAGTTGCTTTTTATAGAAGCTTTTTTATGTTTTTCAAGCTCGGAAACCGCTGTGCAGTAAGCGTTTTCGTGATTCACTTGAATTTTAGTTTCATAAATGCTACCACGCTTTATGTTCGAAACATAAAAGTTGTTTTCGCCTATTAATTCAACTTAAAACTTTATAAGATCATTTGAGTTTTTCTCTCTCAAATATATTGGGGGAGGCTTAATGACTTCCTTTCGTGTAATGGGGCATCATTTTCCTCCTGCAAAATGGCAAAATGGTTTTGCAATGAGGTCGGCTTTTCTTCATATTTCAAAATTTTTGCTGGGTTGGTAACCTCCGCCGATTTGGGACTTCTTCCCCTCTTAAGAACTGTAATATAACGGTCCATTCCTACCTGGACCTTTGGAGCTTGTGAAGAAAATAGACTGTGACCGTCTTTAGCAACTGTAGGTTCAATTTCCAAATTCAATAAGGAAGACCGCGATGAGGATGGTACCTCGGTATTTTTTTATAATTTTTAAAAAGAGATTGGGCTAAATTTATCTCGTGTTCAAAAAACTTATTTAAATTTGGTGCACTTGGACTTAAATTGTTTGTATTAATTTTTGGTTTCTCACTTAAAAAGTTTTTATTGTATTCAGGGTCTCTTATATTTTTAATTGCTCACGCTTGTGGAGCTTAGACAGTATAAGCATTTCTGCTATTAGGCCCACTGTCACGACGATTACTGTAACTCATTTACCGTTTGCTTTTTTTTATTAAGTTTGTTTTGGTTTTTTTTTTCACTTATGTATGTATAAAATATGTATGTATATAATAAAAATTGTTTGCCACCTATTACAAATATTTGCTCTTATTAACACTCGCGTAACACGTCCGCACACAACGAGCTTAAGACCACGAATGACATTTGGCATTTGGCGATGTCACTGTCTTTCTTAGTTTTCATAAAGACCCTAAAGAGGCTTCGAACCAGCTGCAACAGCACGTAACCCAAGTTGAGAAATGGGCAAAGTTATGGGAAATTAAAATAAATGAACAAAAATGTACACATGTTACTTTTACCTTATGCAAAGAAACGTGACCTCCAATCGCTATTAACAACCATATGGTGCGTCAACGATTCGAGACAAAATATCTTGGTATTAACCTGGATCGTCGCCTCACATGGAAGCCTCAAATAGATGCGAAGCTGACGCAAATTAAACTTAAAGCTGCTGAAATCCACTGGCTAATTGGTAGAAACTCTGTGATGTGTCTTGATTGCAAACTTCTACTCTACAACTCGATTTTTGAACCAATTTGATGCTACAGTATACAATTATGGGCACTGCTTCCGCCTCTAACATAGAATAATTACAACGCCGTCAAAATAAAGTCCTAAGAATGATAACTGATGCTCCGTGGCATGTCAAAAACAGCAACATCCATAAGGATCTAGAAATTTCACTAGTTAAATGCGAAATCCTGCAATATGTGGACAAGTATTTAAATAAGCTGGAAACACATCCAAACCCGCTCGCTCGAAACGTCTTGAAACCTAGTGGACACTCCCGTCTGAAAAGTAGGGATACTGTTGCGCTTAGATGAAGTTTCCTAATTATATTATGAGAACTAAAATGTTAGTCTGATACTGGCTGGACTACTATTAATAACTTAGTCTTAAGATTTGAATACTTTTTGTTAGTTTGCATAACCATCACCCAAGGGAATTGCAATACAAAATTTTAAAAAAATAGAGTAAAAGTTCATACAAAGTTAAAAGAAAACTAGACTAAAAGCCCCTGATGCTGCCCTAATCACCCTTAGAGTGTTAAAATATGACACCGAAATCTTTCATAAGTAAAAAAACGGATAAAAATATAAAAAGGTTTGGGGCTTCGAAAATCCAATGTGAAGGGCATCAAAGATTGGCACAGCCGAATATAGCGCTCTTACTTGTTTTGCGTAACAATTCGTCTGTGGCGTTCGCGCAGCGCGAATTGCGTTGCTGATTCCCCGGTCGTCCGGCACCAACTGTGCAAACACTGCGCCGTTTGACCACCAACCTCCCGAGAATATCGCCGCTGTTGGCGAGGATGTCAAGCTATCGCCAGAAACATCGACCAATCACCGTGCCTCCCAATCAGACGTCAGCCGATCGTCCCTAAGGGGAATTTCGGTTAAAGACCTGCGCATGTTTCTGTACAAAGTCCATTCCGTGCATCAGCTGATGCCTGTCGAGCTCCAAACGCGTGTAACCTTCGCCCAAGCCATCCGCAATCTCGACGCCGAAGTGGACGATTTTTCTTCCGAAATCCTTATGAGCGATTAGGCTCATTTCAACAATCAGCGGGCACGTGAACAAGTAAAACAATCGCTTTTGGGGCACCAGAACTTCACAAGTAATGCACGAGGAGTCATTGCACCCGCTCAAAGTGACTGCATGGTGGGCTGTTCACGCTGGAGGACTCATCGGGCCATTTTTTTCCGAGGACGCAGCTGGTCAAACGACAACAGTGGACGGTGCGCGTTAAAGGGTCATGTTAGCCGAGATTTTTCTACCGCATTGGAACAAATTAGGGCTGGAGGGCATGTGGTCCCAACAGGACGGAGCAACGGCACATACTGCGCGAACCACAACTGATATTCTGAAGGCGGCGTTCCTGGGTCGCCTAATCCGTTCCAGACAAAAATTAAAAAAAATCGGAGGACTTTTTTTGGCCAACCTTGTACTACATTTTTTAGCGGTTGGCAAATTTTTTAAATTAATGGCATGTTTATAGAACGAGTTTAATGAACTGTAACCGGATGAAACATGGACGAATACGTAGCAAATTTCGCTTATGTAACGCGTATCTTTTTGTTCGTCTGACTAAGGTTATGAGACATAAATGTCAACGTTGTGTCAAACATCAGTATTGCCAGTCAATCTCTATTTGTTTTTGGGAATATTTTTATATAGAAAAATAAGATTATACAAAGAAAACAAAACAATATACCTAAAAAGTAAAACAAAAAGTTAAATTAAAAAAATATTTAAAAGCACGCAAAATGTTCGGGTCCGTGGAGCTTGGTTTTTTAGTGATTCAAGTGAGTGATAAATATGAAACCCGCTTATTCCGAAGAAACTTAAGAGACTTTTGAAACGTGATTGAGTTGCTGGAGGAACGGTAGGTTCTTAAATAAGAATATTGTGTATACAAAAACATCTGTACTAATCTATTAAGTATTGCTGGTTACTTTTGTGTGAGTAAGGAAGTCTTTAGGGTTCTACTAGAAGTCGTGGTTCCAAAATTAAAAGTGGCCTATAGAAATACACACGTATTATCAACGAATGCTTTAGCAACGTTCTTAGCATTTCTGGGAACTGGTGGCTACCAAACTTCACTAGGCAACGAATGGGCTTCTTCAATGTGCAAGTCCCAAGTTTAAAAAATTATAGAGGAATGTTTAAATGTGTTTGAGGAAGTTTTGTGCCCGAAATGGACTACACCACAAAAAAGTGTAGAGGAAGAAAATATTAATAAAGAGAGCTTTTATACAAAGAAAACAAAACAATATACCTAAAAAGTAAAACAAAAAGTTAAATTAAAAAAATATTTAAAAGCACGCAAAATGTTCGGGTCCGTGGAGCTTGGTTTTTTAGTGATTCAAGTGAGTGATAAATATGAAACCCGCTTATTCCGAAGAAACTTAAGAGACTTTTGAAACGTGATTGAGTTGCTGGAGGAACGGTAGGTTCTTAAATAAGAATATTGTGTATACAAAAACATCTGTACTAATCTATTAAGTATTGCTGGTTACTTTTGTGTGAGTAAGGAAGTCTTTAGGGTTCTACTAGAAGTCGTGGTTCCAAAATTAAAAGTGGCCTATAGAAATACACACGTATTATCAACGAATGCTTTAGCAACGTTCTTAGCATTTCTGGGAACTGGTGGCTACCAAACTTCACTAGGCAACGAATGGGCTTCTTCAATGTGCAAGTCCCAAGTTTAAAAAATTATAGAGGAATGTTTAAATGTGTTTGAGGAAGTTTTGTGCCCGAAATGGACTACACCACAAAAAAGTGTAGAGGAAGAAAATATTAATAAAGAGAGCTTTTATAGTAGGGGTGGTATACCAGGTGTAGTAATATGCGTGGATGGCACTCATATAAGAACTAAGTTACCAGGGAAAGTTTTGATGCATCCATACCATAGCAATAAGGGATCTTTTAGCATTATTGTGATGGCAGTAAGTATACCTTAAACGTACAGCTTTTGTCCAATCGTTATATATTTAGATATGTGATCATAAAATGGTCAAAACTTATGTAGACGCCAGACATCCAGGACGTAATCACGATGCTTTTGTATGGGATTAAAGTGCTGCTTATATTTTTTTCAAAACCAACTATTTAAAAGGAAAACGAAACACTTGGCTTCTAGGTATGTTACGAAAAATATTTTTGTTAGTTTAAACTTTTAATCCATACATTTAAATTTTAAATGATGAAATGCTCGATACGAAAAATTAGGGCAAGATCTTTAAGAGACCAAATAACCCGTAACTTATATATATACAAATATGTTTTGACTTTTTATAAGAAAACAACTTGCATGCATATTGTTGAATTACCATATTGTTTCAATAAAAACAAACTTAAAACACAAGTACAAATACATATAGTCAGCTGAAATGCAATGAAATGAAAACCTCAAAACTAACAAACAATCCCAAATCGATATTTTAACAAATTTGTGTCAATTTTAATTTAAAATACATTACAATAAATTTTTTTAATGTTAAAACAAAAAAAAGTTTTTGCTTCTCCTGCAAAATTTTGAATATTGTAGTAAGGCGATTTTTCATTTCAGCTAACGAAGAGTTTCTTTATTTTTTAGTTATGAACACTAAGCATTTATTCCAAGTGTTAAATAGTAACAAAACTAAACTAGTTTATTTAAATAGCTTAAAAATAAAAACAAATCAAACCATTTAAAAGAAAAACAATTAAAAAAATATAAAAAAAATTAAGAAATAAATAATGAAAAACACACTATTCACATCTATAAAAACATTTAAATAAATGCTAAAGAGATTATTCCTGTGTTAGGTACTTTTCACTGTCAAATATGCCTCTCGTCATTATTTTCATGGATTCAGCTATTATTATTAGTGATTCAGGCTGTGACCGAATAGTTTTCTTGACCTCTTTCACCGCGGTTGCACCCTTTTGCTGCCTCAGCTTGTGCCTTAAAAGCCTTTAAAGAAGATTTTTATTGTCGTCAGAAATTTTTTTTTAGACGGCACTTAAGATCTGCCCAAATCGGAAATAAATTATTTGAAATAAATTTCAAATAAAAAGCATTTTAAAATACCCTTTTCCCTTCACATACTTTTCTTGTTGGTGGCCCTAAGGCATTAACTTTCATTGCCACTGTCTCCCACAACACCTCCGTAGAAGATTTGCTACTGCCAAACTAAGGACATCCTGTGGCCAATAGGGAAATTCTTCCATGCAGTTTACCAATTGTTGGAACTGATTGGCTGTTGATGTTGGATAATCAAATATGTATAAACATAAATTTATAAATATAAACATACATATGTATATTTTTAGAATATAATTTTTATATACTTACTTCTTATTTTCTGAAATTTCTATTTTTTCACTAAGAGGCTAACAAATAAACAGACAACCTTTTTTAAGCTATTTTTCACTTTACTTCAAACCCAATGACAGTTATATGTTCGCCCTATTTTGACAGATCTTTCGTGTCAATTCGTGATAGACAAACTAAAAACAGTCAGTTGTTACGTAGTGTACAAAAACAAATAACACATTCGCGATTTAAAGCTCCAAATATAAAAAAACCTTAACGTTTGTTCGCGTAATATTACCAAATTGTGTTCTATAAACATGCTGTTAATTACGTTTAGCACTTTTCTCCCTCAACTATAAATTTAAAATATTTTCCGTATAAATGGTTTTTTGCACTGTTAATAGCCTTTTTATACTTACTCACATCTTTCATTAATTTTCAAAAATGTTATCATTTTTCTATATGAATTATACAGGTTTGTGTGTCAACTTTTTTTGTCATCTTTAAAATATGTTCCTAAATCATTTTGTTTCACTTATCATTTTTCGATTATTTTGGTGTCATCACTAGTGAACGAAGTTGAATTAGAACAACAATGTATACAATAAAAGGTTGTTTTTATCAGGTGAGGTTATTTCTACAACAAAAACGACATTTCAAAAACATGTTTCTGACATAAAAGGCATACAACATGGATGAAAAAAGTATAGATTTGCTTTCTTAACGCCATCTTATTAGTTACGTCTTGTAAACATTTAGAACTTTGTGTGTGTGTGTGCATATGTTTTGTTAATACAAATGGGAATATACATTCACATAACATGCATGCATTTTGTAAATTTCGCAAAGGCAGAAAATTAAACAATTAATGTATGTTTGCATACAGTTATTATTTAATTTAAATTTATTTTATTGAGTTTTCAATAATTTTGGAAATAAAAATTCTGTTATAATCATTTTTTTTATTATTTTATTTCTTACACTTGGCGTCTGAAATACAGTAAAAATTGACGGATGAAGGATGTTACAAATGTAAACGCAAGTTTTACATTTTTAACATATTCCATGCGTTCCTGCAAGATGTACCTAAGTGAAAAAGGCTATTAAGGAAATGTAAGTACATATTTGATGGCTTTCATTTTAAAATAGAAGAGTAAATATATTCTAAATATAATTTAAGTATATAATTCAAATTGTGGATTATGTAAATAATTAATTATTGTTCTACGTCCTCTACGTCTACGTGTAGAAAAGTTTTAGGATTTCTTATCTGCTCAGTAACGAGAAGTTGTTGCACCTATATAATGTAGGTTTCTATGGAAGCACTTTTTCTTTGATTATTTATATTTCACAAAGCCTTGCATATTTCTTTACTTGGATAATATGATGATAATATTATATAAAAAAAAAGATCTGAGCAGCCACCTGTTTTAATGAAGCAGGTTATTTAAATTAGAAATTAGCAATACCGTGCGTTTTAAAGAGCACTATGATCAGTGAATTTTATTTTTAAAACACAGTTCTTTTAAGAAAATCGCAGTTACTTTCAATGACATAACATAATAATACCAGAATTGTTTAGCAATGTATAGATACTTACTTCACATTGGCCACAGTAATGAGATGCTTCATTTTTGCCTCGGCCATGAAAACGAACTAAGACTCCCTTTGATTTTACATATTCAAGAGTATGCATAACATTTTTTAATGTTTGCAATAGGCACAATCTATAGTTTACCAAGAATATATTTTTTTAGCACTTGAAACGGTTAAAAGATTATTGTCCTTACCTTATAAATTCAAATAACTTTGGATCTGAAACGCGAATATTGCGAGCTAAATTCCAACTTAGGTGTACCATAGGAACAATGCTTTTGAAATTTTGTAATTTATTCCATTCGTAACGTTCTACGGCTAATGAGAATTGACGAGCTGTAAGAGGTCCCACATTCCAGGCAATGTTGTTACACCAACCAACTGATTGTACCCAATGAACGCATCTGAAATTTTTATTATTTTGTTAATACAAGTTTTAGACCTGATGTTACGTCACATGTGTGCATTAGTATGTACTACATACGTAAATGTATGTATATGTGTATACAGGGCGTACGTATTTTAGGTGGCCTAAGTAAATCAGCTGAGTAACGGTATTTCGTTATTTAAATGTAAAATTTTGTTTATATTTATGTATTTTTTTATTTTTGCAAACAGCAACTGCAATATTCTGGGGAAAGCTCAAAAGAAGAAAGAATTTGTGAGTTTTTGTAATCTGTCTTTGACATTCGTATGACGAAATTAGTAGTTTTTGTAGAAGCGATCCCACCTGATATATGTGAGCCATCCCTGCAGAAAACAGGACTAGTCCATACATGCGTGTATGGACTAGTCCATAAAGGAGTAGGATTACTCCAAAACTAACCCAAATGCATGTAAAAAACATGGTCTTTTTAACATTATGATGTCCTAGGGCCGGACCACTTAACCCAGATTTGCATTACGTCGGAGTAGTTTCAAAACTACTCTATCCTACCTACAAACAACTTGGAAATGGACTAGTTACAACATGGTCCTTGTGTAATGCAGTCATGGACCATGTCATTGTCAAACAAGAACTTGTAGTTACTTTAGTGATATGCGTTCGTGTTTTAAAGATCGTGTTTTTTGTACGCAATCGTTAAAACACGAACGCATATCACCTAAGTAACTACAAGTTCTTGTTTGACAATGACATGGTCCATGACTGCATTACACAAGGACCATGTTGTAACTAGTCCATTTCAGCTAAAACGGACCATGTGGTCCAAGATTTTTTGCAGGGATGTGTATATATATGTATGTATGTATGTATGTATGTATGTATGTATGTATGTATGTATGTATGTATGTATGTATGTATGTATGTATGTATGTATGTATGTATGTATGTATGTATGTATGTATGTATGTATGTATGTATGTATGTATGTATGTATGTATGTATGTATGTATGTATGTATGTATGTATGTATGTATATATATATATATGTATGTATGTATGTATGTATGTATGTATGTATGTATGTATTAAACAGAGTACAAATTTTCTTAAGAGTGAGCGATAAAAAAACACCATTCATGAAAAATCTCGAGTGAAAAATCCCAAAAAAAAAATTTTTTCTCCCATTCATAAAAGAGCGTGAAAAAATTTTTGCCAACCCTCACTTACTTATGAGAAGTTTGTCGTTTTTTTTTTCATGCTCAAAAATCACATATGAAAAATAAAAACCATATTTTATTTCTCACTCACAAATGAATGACAAATTTCTTCTTCTCACTTTCGATTCATTCTTTTATGAGTGCGAGTGTTGTTTTAATATTTTTCACTGTAACAGAGTTGCCGGAAAATAATTTTTTAAACGTGTGAAATTTGTACTCCCAATAAGAGTAATAAACTTCTTGCATTTTCATACAATATTTTTTTTTTTTTTGATTTTGCTGCTCGTATATACCTATATGTATGTTGTTAAATTTAAAAAATGCTACACATCTACATTTTAATCAGTCTTTTGAGTATATTTTTAATTAAGTGACTTTTAATGCTATTAGAAAAAAAGAAATATATTTTTAAATAAAATAAAAACCACAAATTTATAATAAAAATTACGTTTGTTTCCCAAAGTAAGGCAAAAACGCTATTTTAAAAAAAATCGCGTTTCTTATTTTTAGTTTAAGGCATCGATATGTAGGTTTATAAAAGATAATAAATCTTAACATAAAGGACTAGTTTTAGCAGTGTTTACTGTAAAAAAGTCATATTAATGAAAAATTGTTTTTATTAAGAAAATTAAATAATACATTATATTTTATGTTGTGATTTTTTGGAACTTTTTTAGCCTTCACTGATACAAGTTTTCATAGCAATATTTAAAAATATTTTTGAACTTTTTCCATAAATTTTTAATGAAGTTTTCTGATAAAAAAAAAGTACTTCTTGTGTGTTGTGTTCAAGGTCGTAACTGCTCTTTTTTAATTTCCCTTACTTTTGCTACTGCAACTCCTTCACACTCTTAGGTTCTATTAAATTGTCTTTCAGGTTTTAAATTGTTGTACATAAAAAGATTTGCGTGTGTATTGTATAATAACCACCACAATTTTTTGTATCAATATCAGAGTACAAATTTTCTCAAGAGTGAGCGATAAAAAAACACCATTCATGAAAAATCTCGAGAGCGAAAAATCCTAAAAAAAAAAATTTTCTTCTCACGTTCATAAAAGAGCGTGAAAAATTTTTTGCCAACCCTCACTCACTTATGAAAAGTTTGTCGTTTTTTTTCACGCTCACAAATCACAAATGAAAAATAAAAACCAAATTTTATTTCTCACTCACAAATGAATGAGAAATTTCTTCTTTTCACTTTCGATTCATTCTTTTATGAGTGCGAGTGTTGCTTTAATATTTTTCACGCTTTGTAACAGAGTTGCCGGAAAATAATTTTTTAAGCGTGTGAAATTAGTACTCCCAATAAGAGTAAAAAAATTCTTGCATTTACATAAATTTTTTTATTTTGCTGCTTGTATATACTTGTATGTTGTTAAATTTAAAAAATACTACACATCTATATTTTGATCAGTCTTTTGAGTATATTTTTAATTAAGTGACTTTTAATGCTATTTGAAAAAAAGAAATATTTTTTTGTAATAAAATAAAAACCACAAATTTATAATAAAAATTACGTTTGTTTCCCAGAGTAAGGCAAAAACGCTATTTTAAAAAAATTGCGTTACTTCATTTTTATACTGAGGAATCGATATGTAGACTTATAAACAATAATAAATAAATATTAACATAAAGGATTACTTTTAGCAGTATTTATTGTGAAAAAGTCATATTTATAAAAAATTGTTTTCGTTCAGAAAATTAAATAATACATTATATATTATGTTGTGATTTTTTAGAAATTTTATAGTCTTTACTGACACAAATCTTCAAAAATATTTTTGAACTGTTTTCCTAAATTTTTAATTGACGTTTTCTGATAAAAAAAAAAGTATTTCTTGTGTATTGTGTTCAAGGTCGTAACTGCTCTTTCTTTAATTTACCTTACTTTTGCAAATAGAACTCCTTCAAACTCTTAGGTTCTATTTAATTGACCTGAAAGATAAAGTTTCAAATTGTTGTACATAAAAAGATTTGCGTGTGTATTGTATAATAACCACCACAATTTTTTGTAACAATATACCTAAACCTAAAAGGATGACGGACAGGCAGGTATCAAATACCTTTCAAATTAGTGGAAAATCCCAAACAAAATGAGATGATGAACAATTATCTCTAATGGTGGTAAAGCGGAATGCAATTTTTTCCAATCCTTTTAAAATGTGCATGAGTGTGTGTAACAGCTCTATTTTTTTTGCAATATAAACATTAAATATTTGTAAAAGAACCTTATTTGGATTTTAAATAGCGTGAAGTGAATAACAATCAGGGCCTAAAAGACAATTTAATTTTGAAAAATATGTGTTGTACGATGCATCTTCAAAAAAAGTATTTGCTTAATAGAATCGTGCAAAAAGGAACTTAGTGAAAGACATTACAAACTACTTCACAAACAAGATATACAAAGTAATGATGAAAGTGATGGTGACGATGCTTTTGTTTGTCACTGGAGTAATGCTTCCCATATTTGTAAAACCTTAACCGCATATTTTTATTACTAAAATCATTAAATCGGATTCATTGAAAAATTTAAATGAAATGAAGTTAAATAAATGCAAATATTTTATTATGAAAGCAAGAAAATTAAAAAAAGTAGTTAAGAACCACAACGTATAACAGTTTTTAATTTATTAAAAACATGTTTAAAAAAAAATTATTCCTACTTTTTTTAAGCATTTCAAAAATTATGCGACAAAATTTTACATATGGCAGCACCAGTAACATGACCAAAAAATTTTATGTGTACACATTTATGAATGCTTCGCGAAAAAATTCATTTATGATTTCTCACTTATGAGAAGTACTCGAATTTGATGCTTTTCATTTATGTTCGTGAAAAAAAAAGTAAATTTTTCTTTTCACTTCTCACTTATGACTGGTGAAAAAAAAATTTTTTTTTTCTCACTCGAGAGTGAGAAGGCACAAAATGTTTTTTAAAAACTCATTCATTAATGAAAAATTGCTGTAGTAACACAGCGCTCACACTCGTTCTCACGAATGAGAAGTGAGTGAGCAATTTGGAATCTGATCAATATACTCAACACCTAAAAGGATGACAGACAGGCAGGTATAAAATACCTTCCAAATTAGTAGATAATCCCAAACAAAATGAAATGATGAACAATTATCTCTAATGGTGGTAAAGCGGAATGCAATTTTTTCCAATCCTTTTAAAATTTGCATGAGTGTGTGTAACACCTCTATTTTTTTGCAATATAAACATTACATGTTTGTAGAAGCTCCTTATTTGGATTTTAAAAAGCGTGAAGTGAAAGTAAAAGACAATTTAATTTTGAAAAATATGTGTAGTACGATGCATCTTCTAAAAAAAGTTGAATGACGACCTTGTTTTAATAATAATTTATAAATTAAAAAAGTAATTTAGAGCCACAACGTATAACGGTGCCTGGTTTTTGAATTTATTAAAAACATGTTTTCTAAAAAAAATTATTCCTGCTTATTTTAAGCATCTCAAAAATTATGCAACAAAATTTTACATATGGCAGCATCAGTAACATGACCCAAAAAATTTTGTGTACACATTTATGAGTGCTTCGCGAAAAAATTCATTTATGATTTCTCACTTATGAGAAGAACTCGAAATTGATGCTTTTCATTTATGTTCGTGAAAAGAAAAAATTATTTTTTGCTTTTCATTTCTCACTTATGACTGGTCCGAAAAAAAATTTTTTTTTTCACTCGAGAGTGAGAAGGCACAAAATGGTTTTTAAAAACTCATTCATTAATGAAAAATTGCTGCAATAAACACAACGCTCACACTCGCAGTCATGAATGAGAAGTGAGTGAGCAATTTTGAACTCTGGTATTTAAAATGTTTAGTCAACATTTTTGTAACAAAAATAAACAGAACTTAGTAAATAGCCTTGAAATTACAGCAGCTTTTATACGTTTACGAATCGTGTCGAAACAAGTATTCCGTTTTTCACTACGAACTAAAGTTCTAATAAAAATTTGTGGAGGGAAAATTTAGATTGGTGTTTTACCACCCACTTTCTAGTCGCTGATGTTTTTATGTTAAGGGTAGAGATGAGCGCAGCGTTGCAAAATGGTCAATTTTCGGCATTTTCGCATCAAAAATCAGTAACTTTTTTGTTTGATAAGATAGATCTCTGAAATTTGGAATGAATCATCCTAAATATATATGACAGTAGATGTGTAAATAATAAAGAATTCACTGAAGGGGCTATTCAAATATATATAATTACACTTGAGTTTTATTTCCTTTTTGTAGTTATGAATTTCACTTGTATTTACAACAAAAAGATTTATATTTAGAACAACAGAAAACAATATTTGATAACATCAACAATATTATAAGCTGGTAAAAGAATTTTATTGTATTAATTTTTATTTAATTCTTTTAATTTTACTTTATATTTTTTTTAAATATTTTATTAAATATTCTGTGTGTGTGATACTAAAAAGCGTATCAATAAAAAAGCTAAATAAAAATATTTCAATAAAGAACTTAAAAACGTTTTTTAAATTTTTTTTTTATACGAAAAAAGTAAATGAATTTTAATAACCAACTTCATAAGACTTAGAGCATCTTCATCTATGTGTTTGACAAGTTTGGTATATGCCTTTCGAAGGCTAGCCACATATGGATAAAAGTCTGTTAAAAATATTCTCTGAACATTCTCGTGAGTGATGCAAGCGGTACAAATTGTAATCTTTGTTACGCGATTCTTGGGCATTCTCTACATTCTTGGGAATTCTATTTCCAACCACTAAACATTTTTGTTATAAAAAATTTTAAGAGATCTATTTGATGCCTTCCATCGACGATTCAAATTTGATATTAAAGTTGTTTAATATTATTCACCTTATACTGTATATTTTCTTCTGAAAATTGAAAATTTTTCGAATAAACTTGTTAAAACTTTGTAAACTCCTTCCACTTTAAATATAGGTATCAATTATTTGACGCACTAATCACTTAAAATTTTTTACTTTAAAATTAATATTAGATTTTTTTATCTTAAATTTTTCATAAAAAAAAAAAAAACGATGACTGCTACGATTAAGCTTTTTTTTGCGTTTGTAGAATATGTTCTCTTTTCACAGAGGAATTTAAAACAGTTATTTTTAATAATTTATTAATTAATAATAATACTTCATAATAATTAAGTAATTTATAAATAATTAATGAATTAATTTTATTTATAAAAGCCATAACAAATATTTATAAGATGTTCACTAAGCTTAGTCAATATTTTTGGCCGTTTAAAAATATTATGATGCTAAAATTAGCTCAAATTTAATAAGAACGATATAAAAAAAAAAAGAATTAAAATTTTCATTTCAAATTCGTATAAATATCTAAACTTTAAAAAAAAAATATATATATACATATATTTATCTGGAATTAATTTTTCGCACACCTTTCAGTTGTTGAACTATTTAGTATGTAGAATGTGTTTAGGAACGTATATGCATCTGATTTTTATACACTGGTTTAACAATTAATGAGGCTTTAATAATATGTATATATGAGCATGTAGCTAAGTGTAGCTCATATTTAAAATCTTTACCAAAGCTCAGACACGCTCTTTTATCTTATTATGTATATGCTTCAGATAAATATATATATCAAATAATCTCGCAAAAACTCAAAAATTAGCAACAAAATAAGAATTTGTATTAAATTTCCTTTCCAAAAAGGTATAATACTTCTATATTGTAAAGTAAAATATATTAAATCTATTCCTTTGAATATGTTGCACTTTCTTTCCCCTAAGTCATTGTAGTCAAAAGAAGTGAATTCGATCGTAATTTTCGATTATTTCTATTCAAAAAATATCAAAAACAGTTAGCATTTTTATATTTTTTGCCGAAATTCTAACATTTGTAATTATGAGACGTTCTTACTCTAGGATAGACCATAGTGCGTTGCCATAACTTTTTTTATTTAAACTGCAAATTTTGGAAAAAAAACTGATTTTAAAGTAAAAAAACAGCACATCGAAGTCCAAAAATAATATTATTTATTTCATATATTTTTTTATTCATTAAAACGTATCACAAAAAATTAAATATAAATAGAAAAAACAAAAAAAAAATTTATAAAAAAAACATGTACATTCTACACATGTTAAGTTATATAAATTATTTCAGTTAATTTTTCAAAAAAATAAATATGACGCACCATAGCATAATTCAAATATATATAACTTTTGGTTTCATATACAAAATTGTTTACCATTCGCGTAAAAATGTTTAGTTACAATTTTTTTTAATACTTAATTAGATTCGTACATTTATTTTGTAAACTTAATTGCCATTTTCTTAGATTGCACGAAATTGCTGCAATAAACCCGTAATTATAAAGAATTTTGTTTCGTTAAAAAGTACAAAAACAATTATAAAGATAAAAAAAACTGTAACGGACTTTTTGTCCTCTATATACTATGTATGTATGTAGGAAAAATTTTAAATATATGGTTCCAGGGATGGAAAACCATATAGTATATAAAATAATAAAAATAACTGAAGAAATTGTTAAACACGGTTCAACATATTCTGGCCACAAAAGAAGTGGAGATATTGACTGGATATAGTTGTAGAGCATTTTTCTGGCAAATATGAGTTGGATTTTGGTTCGAGGGTCGGCTCGCTTAGGACTTTTGGAAACTTCGTTGGATTGCAAGTGGTCACGCATCTCATTGCGCTGCAAACGTCGGTATCTACGGTTGCACCAGCGTTCGTATATTGAGCCTGTAAGTACGCAAGATGATTCAGATAGCAAACTTAATTTTTGCTGTACACTAGCACCTATGGATGTCGTTTTTTCTTCACCTGTAAGAAAGAACCAAAAAAAGAAAACAAACTAATATACACAGCGATAAAGAATATATTGTACGATTACTATTTAGAAGTGTTATGGTAAGTTTTGAAATTGTAGACTTAAGCGAGCCTCGGAGGATTTAGCGGGTTGTGTCATGTGACATTAGTACATCAGTTTACTGAGGCGGCGGATGACTACCCGTCGTCGGGAGGACACACAACTTCACGATGGATCTTCGAATTATTCCATTTTGGGTAGCGATATCTGCAACGCGAACTTTGTTATCTTTGCCACGATTATATTAGTGACACGACCTAGGCGCCATTCCGTAGGCGGCAGTAAGTCGTCTTTGATGATTACAACGTCATCGGGTTTAAGGTTGTTCCCATCTTTCTTCCACTTGTAGTGTCGCTGCATCTCAGTGATGTGTTCACTTTTCCAGCGTTTTGCGAATAGAAACTGTAGAGCTTTCAATCGTTCCCAACGTTTCAGGAGACATACTTTCTTTACTGGGGGGTCCACTGGAGCTTCAGATGGGGCGACGAAAAAAGCGCCGCAAAGAAAATGACCTGGGGTCAAGGGTAAAATTTCATCCGGCTTTTCGGTGACCGTGGAGAGCGGTCTGGAGTTTAATATGGCTTCGATCTTTACAAGCACAGTCGCAAACTCTTCAAACGTAAACGACAAATTGCCTGCAATTTTCTTTAAGTTGGATTTCATGCTCTTCACGGCAGCCTCCCAGAGGACCAATGCTTTCTCGGCTTTCTTGAAAAAGAGATTGTGATTCTTTAGAAGAGCTTGGCTCGCACCGAGGAAATTTTTGCCATTATCGGAAAACATCGTTTTCGAGAAACCTTGACGTCCATGAAACCGAGCAAAGCAAGCGAGAAAGGCGTCGGTAGAGAGGTCCGAACACATTTCTAGATGAACTGCTCGAGTGGTGAAACACACAAATACGGCAGCATATCCTTTTATTAGTTTGGCGTTTCGTAAATTGAAGGATTTTATGCTAAACGGACCAGAAACGTCCACTCCCGTATATGTGAAGGGCAGGGTAAAGTTAACTCTTTCTGGAGGGAGTGCAGCCTTAATCTGGATTTCAAACCGTTTTTTATAAATGGTACACTGCTTGCAATTCCGAATACAGTTTCGCACGACCTTTTTTAGACGAGGGAGATAAAATCCGTTTTTTATCGCTCGAACCATAATGTGATGCTCTGCATTAAGCAAAACGCGATGTGTAAACTCTACTAGAAGCTTGGCGAAACAGGACGTCTCGGGTAGAACTATTGGGTGCTGCTCTTCGTAGCTAAGACCGGAATTTGCAAGTCGTCCACCCACACGCATAAGTTCGTTTCGATCAAGAAATGGGTTCAATGTCAGAATTCTGCTTCTTCTAGATAAAGATTTTTTCTCTTTTAGACGTGGATGGTCATTCGAAAAATACGTTCTCTGAGCAATCGATATGAGTCGAACCTTGATGCTATTGATTTCGTCTGTCGTTATGAAGTTTTCGTGTAAGGTTTTCTTCTTCCTGAGGCGCGTTATGAATCTCATACAATAGCTTAGGACGCGTAGCGCTCGATCAAGAGAGCAGAATCTTTCTAGAATGTCGTCTTCACCAGTCTTTAATTAAACGTGAAAATTTGCTATGGAGACGCGAGCACTTTTTTTCATTTCTAGATCATGAGGATCGAATGTTCTAGGGCTTGGCCATAGAGACATGGGTTGGTTTGGCCATAGAGACATGGGTTGCTCTTGCAAATTTTTCGTTTTTATGGGCCGAGAAGGCAAAAAGTGAGATAGTTTTGGCACTACGATGGCTTGAACTTTAAGTTTGAAGTCAGAGACTCTTGACTTTAATGTTAAACAGCATCGCCATTTAGAATTTCCTACCCAGGTACCGCCGAGACCCAATATCTTTGTACTGTGACTTTCTAACGGTAGAGAAAGATTTTGTGCTACTCGTGTGGAAACAAAAGTTTTTTCAGAACCTGCATCTAGAAGTGCTCTAACTCCGAAAGTTTCTCCTAAATGTTCTATATAAGCCAAGGCTGTGGGTAAAATTGTGGTTCCTTCAATACGAGAAAAATGGTTAAGCACACTGCTTGCTTCACTGCTGACAGCGCTCCTGGTTTAAACTGCCTGTGAGGAAGGAGGATTAGAACGTTGAGTTCCAGAGGTCGATGGCATCTAATCATTTCTTGTGTGTGAATTTGGTTTTAGTGAAGGGTCTTTCTTTAAGTGGGGTTTATCGTTTTGTTCGCTGTGTAGCATAGTGTGATTCTTTTGGTTACACTTCAGACACCGAACAGTGCTTTGGCACTTGGACTTGTAATGATTTGGCGATAAACAGTTGACGCAATATTTGTTAGAGTACGCAAACTTGGTTCGATCGCTAACCGTTAACGCTTTGAAGTCTTTGCAAAACCGCAGGGGATGGGTTTGCTTGCACAGTTTGAAAGTCGAAGTTGCTCAGATTTAGCATGAAACGACTGATTTTTAGACGTATGATTTTTTCTGACGGATGGTCTTCTTATATCGGAAACTGTTTCTAACATTTCGACTCTTTTCGAAAGAAAATTGGACATATCTTGCCAATTGGGCCAATTTTTGTGATCGTTCAATGATTTTTTTTCAAGATCGCATAGTTTCTTCGGGAAGTTTTGAAGCGCACAAATGGATCAAAATTCCATTCCACGTTTTTGTAAGCTCAAGTGAGTTGAAAATTGTTAAGCTCTGATTTAGTACATTTTCAATTTGCCTGATAGATTTTGCGTTTTCATTTTGAACCGTTTGAATACCGAACATAAGTTTCATTTGCTGATGAGCCAGTATACGCGGATTTTAAAATCTAGTTTTCAATGCTTGCCAGGCCAAATTAAAATTTTCATCAACCAAATCGAACCTTTCAACAATTTGGTTGGCCTTCCTCCTCGTTTTGCTACGTAGGTGGTATAGCATCTGCGCTGGTGCTTAATGTGGAAGATTACCGATTACTGCCTGAAACATGTTCCTAAACGCTGGCCATTTTAAGTAACCACCCTCAAAATCTTCTTTTTCACATGGGGGCAACTTTAGTGTCATTGGGGACTGTTGAACCGTTGCAGCTCTTCTCAGAGATTCTTCCTGCTGCGTTATGGATGAAATGAGACTTAAAATTTTCGCTTGCAATTTCTGAGCATTTCGTCAGGCCCTTTCATATTTTAAAGAAGTGTCATCTTTGGACTCGCTTTCGGACTCCGCTCTAATTCCCGCTGCAATACATCAAGATACGATATATTTAATTTTTCAAATCTGCATTTTTTTCTATTCGCCATGTTTTATTTAAGTTTGTAAACTTGGTCAAAATGTAGAATTTATTTTGCTCACGTATTCCGAAAATTAAAATTTATATTAAAAAAATTCAAAGGGAACGATATTTCTGTGTACCACTGTACAGTTAAATTCCTCAATGTTTATTAAGATTTGAAATTATATTAACCCGGTGTGATTTAAATATGTTCTCAAACCAGGTTTTTCTAATTTTAAAAAATTTTGAATTTATTTGCCCACCACTGTAATGTTAAATTGATGCCCTCCTGGCTTTATCAATATGGACTACGCACTATTTCGTTTAATATAGTATATAAAAGTTTCAAATTCCCACTCACCGTTTTCCCCGGTTTTTTCTTTTGCCTGAAACCCCTCTTTGATTAACCACCAATTTGTGCCGGTTGTTTGTATGTATGTACAGTATTGAACTATGTACATAAACTTCTTGTTGTTTTTGATATTTATTTTATTTCTTGTACCTTTTTCATGTAATTACACCTATTTGTTAATGTTCTGCTAAATTTGTGGAGCTTATTCTTTTATTAAATCGTTTATTCTTTTGTAATTTTCGTGGCCTATTCGTTCTGTTTCTTTTAACCTTTTTCATTTTTGGTTTATTCTTTCACTTTATTTTATCAAAACTTTGTCTTTTGTTCTTCTTCCCACTTTACTATTATTTCTTTTATATAGTTTGTATTTTAAAGTTTCTTAACATTTGCCTTTAATTGAAATGTTTCCTTTTCGTTCCTTCACTTAATTTGGTGCGCTTTTACTTCACTTTAATTTTTTAAATTTTTAATTAATATTCACTTTTTGTTTGCCGACTGGAAGTTTTAATGTTTTCAAAAGTTTTTTGCACAGGAATGTTAATGTTTTTTTTAATGCTCTTAAGTGTGAAGAGTATGACTATTACGTTTGTGTTACTGCGCATGCCCAAAAATTTTCGTTGTGTTTTTAACAGTGATGGCACTTTTTTCCAGTGATGGTACCGTGTGCCAACAACTGTCACTTTGTTTAACACGTGAAGTTATTATTATTTTTTTATGGTAACGTTTGAACCTTTTGCTATTTTCGCCACTTTTAACACTTTAATTTCTTTTTTTATATGTAAATTTTTCACCGCACAAAATATAATTTAAATACTTTACACACCCAGTTTCCTTTCTTGATCTTTCTTCTAAAGAAATACCTTCTGTTATCGGCTTCCAGACTTCCTTCTCTTCTTGATAGATGAGTCTTCCTTCTCGAATCGTATCTATGGCTGATAGTCTTGTAGAGTTGCTGACGATTTTATTTTCATAAGCACGGGAGGCTGTATGACTTTTTTTCTTCTTACCGTTACCAGTACGGCTAAACTGGTTTTGTTGTTTTGTTGCTTTTGGGTAACAGCAACTTCTTCTCGCTGACTGATGACAGGTATCCACCAGATGAGTTGTTTCATAAGAACGGGAGGCTGTATGACTTACTTTAATCTTTTACCAATATGAAAAAAACTGGTTCGAGGTTATGTTGCTTTCGGGTAACAGCAACTTCTTCTGACTGACCGATGACAGGTATCCACTAGTTCAATCGCTTCCTAGCCTTTCTAGCAACGTTCGAAAGACCATATGTTGGACTGTACACATACACAGTCCAAACAGTGGATTTATTTTCCGTTGAGCAGTAAGAAAAACAACGTTAGTTCCTCTTGAACGTAACAATTTTATTTATGGCTTCTTGCCTCTTTAAACTCTTTCTTAAAACTAACTAACTTAACTTTTTACACTTAAAACAAAACCCGTAATTATAAAGAATTTTTTCGTTAAAAAGTACAAAAACAATAATAAAGATACAAAAAACTCTAACGGACTTCTTGTCCTCTATATACTATGTATGTATATAGAAAAAATGTTAAATATATGGTTCCAGGGATGGAAAACCATATGGTATATAAAATAATAAAAATAATTGTTGAACACGGTTCAACACCGATAAAATAGCATACACTAGTTTTCTTTAAAGTAGAAAAAGCTTCGGTACCATCGCCACGTTTTGTTTTAAATATTACTTTCCAAAATTTTTCAATATTTTCTTCTTTCAATATTTGATATTTTGACACTAAGCTTGACTGCATCGCCTTGTGACAACTTTGAATTATTTTGAATTTGTACAGCTGTTGATCTTTCAATATGTCAAAGAATGAGCCCTTAAATCTGTGACTCCAGGTAAGGCTTTAAGCTTACAGCAACAAATATTACAGTAGGCCAAATTGTTATTGTTTCTCTGGACCCAAGACTTAAACATTGATTGTTCCTCCTACGATACGTTGTAATCACTAAATTTTCGCTTTCAAATTTTACTTCTTTTTTTTTAATGGCATAATTTGGCTTGAACAATTCCCGCCAATATGGAAAGTTGTCTTAGTAAAGATGATTCCTAAGCCTGGTAAAGATCCTTCGAAGGTGGAGTCTTATAGGCCTATAAGTTTATTACCAACTTTGTCAAAATTGTTAGAAAAGGTCTTTAAAAACAAGCTGATTCCGACCATGAATGGAAACAACTGCATTCAAAATCACCAACTTGGCTTTAGAAGTCAACATAGTTCAATCGAACAAACTCGCAGAATGGTGAAAGTTATAAGAAAAACATTTGACGAAAATAAGTACTGCTCCGCGCTTTTTATAGATGTCTCTCAAGTTTTCGATAAAGTATGGCCTGCTAAACAAACTAAAGCTAAACCTTTCAGCTAATATTTTCAACCTTTTAGAAAAGAACATAACCGGTCGACAATTTATGATCAAAGAGGGAAGCCAAATAAGTTGTTCCTAACCATTAGGGGCTGGTGTACCTCATGGGAGTATACTAGGTACAATTCTGTACTTGCTTTACACGGCAGATATGCCAACCAACTGTTTTACGCACATGTCTACATTTGCTGATGATACCGCTTTTCTCAGTATTCCTAAAGACCCTAAAGAGGCTTCGAGTCAACTGCAACAACACGTTAACCAAGTAGAGAAATGGGCAAAGTTATGAGGAATAAAATTTAATGAGCAAAAATTTACCCACGTAACGTTTACTTTACGCAAAGAAACATGCTCCTCAAACCGTATTAACAACCATATAGTGCCCCAGCGATTTCAAACGAAATATCTTGGCATTCACCTGGATCGTCGCCTTACATGGATGACACATATGGATGCGAAGTTGACACAAATGAAACTTAAAGCTACACAAATCGATTGGCTAATCGGCAGAAACTCTCTGCTTCGTCTTGATTGTAAACTGTTACTTTACAAATCGATTTTGAAACCAATTTGGTGCTACGGTATACAATTATAGGGCACTGCTTCCGCACCCAACATAGAAAAAGTTCAACCCCGTCAAAACAAAATCCTAAGAATGATAACTGGTGCTCCTTGGTATCTTCAAAGCAGCAACATCTACAAGGATCTACAAGTTCCACTAGTTAAATGCGAAATCCCGAACTATGTGCACAAGTATTTAAATAAGCTGGAAACTCACACAAATCCGCTCGCCCAAAACATCCTGCAACATAGTGGACACACCCGTCTGAAAAGGAGGGATACTATTGCTCTTATATAAAGCTTATTAATTAATATGAGAACTTAAATTTTAGTCTGGCACTGGCTGACCTAATATTGACTACCTAGTTTTAAGATTTGAATACTTATTGTAAGTTCGCCATATGCAAAGATTCAATAATAATATATATAAAAAAAAATATATATATATGTATAAAGGAAAAGATAGACCGATGAAGAAAAACAACTTGAAGAAAAAACAAAGAAGCACATCCAAAAAAATCCCAATTCAGATTCTAACAACACTGAACCAGACTCAGATGAAGAGAAGCAATTACGGAATGTTTTTTTAATGTAATATTTCTAATATATTTGATGTATTAAGTAAACTGTTCTTATATATTTTAATTTAATTAAAATAAATACAGATTTTGTTTTAAAAAGCATAATTATAATAATTTTAAATAATTTGTTTTGTTTTGTGTGTGTTTTTTGGGTTAAATAAATGTTTAAGTGCGTTTCGTATGATTTTTTTACTTAAAATTCTAAACAAACTTAACTAAATTAAAATAAATACTCAAATGAGACATAATATCACGCAGAAAAGATATAAGAGAAGAAATAATTTTGGCCACGTATATAGTGATTTTTGACCTATGTGCGATGGTCGTCTCACATCGTTGGTTGTTAATAAGGACTGGTGTACTTTCTGAGTAAAAGTTACATGGGTGCACTTTTATTCATTTATTTTTATTCCCCATAAATTTTTGCATTTTCTACTTGGGTTACGTGTTGTTGCAGTTGGTTCGAAGCCTCTTTAGGGTCTTAATGAATGCTGAGAAAAGCGTCATCATCAGCAAATGTTGACGTGTGGGTCAAAATGTTGGGTGGAATATCTGTTGTGTAATATACTCCCTTGAGGTACACCAGCCCCTATTGGTTGATAGCAAATTATGTGGTTTTACACCTTGATCATAAATTGTCAAACGGTTATGAATTTCTTTAAGAGATTAAAAATATTGGTTAGAAGGTTTAACTTTAGTTTGCTAAAAAGTCCTTTGTGCCATACTTTATCGAAAGCATGAAAAACTTCGATAAAAAGCGCGGGGCAGCACTTCTTTTCTCAAAGGTTTTTCCTATAACCTGTACCAACCCGTGAGTTTGTTAGATGGTACTATGTGGACTAAATCTAAATTAGTGATTTGGAATGCAGTTGTAGTCATGTGGGATCGGAGTTAGCCTGTTTTTAGGCAAATTTTCGAAAAATTTTGATACGGTTGGTAACAAACTTATAGGCCTAAAAGACTCCACTATTGAATGAACTTTACCAGGCTTAAGGTAGGATCCCACTCTCGTCGCAATGTACCGATTTTAGTAAAATTTCATGCACCGATAGTGGGAACGCAATCTGCGCCGATATCGTGCTTAGTCTAGACAATCAAAATCAACCGCAATATACCGATAATGTGAACAGTCTATTGAAATCGAGCAGATTTTTATCGGCCACTTGTGCGCCGATGGAAGTCACCGATTAGCGCCGATGTAAGCAAACAAGGACAAAACCCTAACTTTTTAGCAGGCGAACTTTATAGTTAATATTGTTATGTTAAGCTTAAATATAAAATTGAATTAATTGAACGATTAATACAGAAAATTAGCAAATTCTTAGACTCAGTTAATTAAAAACAAGTAGAGATGGTCTGCTTAAATCGTGTCTAATTGATGAGTAACTTTTACTAGATCTTTGAAGTTTTGAGTGCGAAAACAAAAGCGAGGTAGTACTGGCTCCCGTGCTACAATGTGTCGAAATTTGTAAAACTGTGCAGCTAACATAGATTTTTTTAAATAAAAGAAGTGTAAAACTTCCGAAAAATATGATAAATATTCAGGTATACAAAGTGCTTTTAAACAAGTATTTTCTCGAATAATTGGAAAAAACCAAAATTTAGCGCAGTTATTTCAAAATGCAGCAAGCCTTAACGATATCCTAAAAATGCAAGTATAGAAAGTGTACTTAAAGAAAGGAATTTTTTAGGGAAATAACCAGTTTTGTGCAGTTTAGTCAAAAGCGCAAATGAACAAAAGGCAGTTAAATTAAAACAACGTACTAATTTAACGTGAAAAATTCTTGTAATATATATTAGTGGTATTTAATGCCGAAAAATGGAATGATACACGGTACATACATACCACCATATAGAAATGGTGACCCAGAGAGTCGCAAAAAAGCACGCCCGTTGAGATATTTATAATAATCTTGAAACTTAAGAATGTTAATTTTCAAATTTTAACATTAGAAGTTCTTAAGTTTTATATGGTGGTTTTACATTATATGTTAGCAGTTCTTATGCGTACCATTAATTTGATAATTGAAATTCCATCTTCTTAAAGTTTTGGCTTTTGTTTTTGCTAAGTAAATGCTCTTAATTGAGCCAATAAAGCACGATTGTGTGACCGCAGTGTGCCGATTTTTGTCACAATTTTAGTTTGGCAGATGTGCGCCGAAAAATGTTGTCGCAACATGTGCCGATAATGTGACCGCTCAAAAAACAGTTGCCTAATTTTTTTAATTGTGTACCGATGTAGCACGATAAAAATCGGTATACATCGGGCCATTTGCGCCGATAATGGGATCCTAGCTTTAGGAACCAACTTTACTAAGGAAACTTTACATACTAGTGGGAAATGTTGAAGCCGTATTATGGCGTTAAAAATAAAAAATAATTATTGTTTTTGCTTTAAAAAGTAGCTCTAGAAGCATTTTTTTTTGCTTTTTTCATCAACGCCAGGTGCTTTTTTATCATTTAGGTTATCGATATCCTCCACAGCATCTGGAAATCGGAAGCGTATTTCTGCAGGACGTCTAGCAACAACAGGCGGTAACTTCTTCACGTGAGTGCATGTATTGGGAGTGAACACGTTCCTTAAATGACTTGCAAGCAGATCGCATTTTTTTTCATCATTTCTTGCCCAGGATCCTCTCAGATTACGCAGTGGTGGTTTTGCGATAACGGGTCTTTTAAGTCGTCTGGCGGATCACCGTGGTGAATAATTCATCAAGGGAGTCGTGTCTAGACCTTCCAAGTGGCCTTTGAGTAACACCATCCTGTGTACCTCAAGCAAGTTTTCTAATCGCTTTGTACCTTTTCTCAACCTAGTTTTAAGTTGGGGCCATCTATACTTTTGCCATTCTCTTCGAGCTCTCCTTTTTTCAAATAAAAGCGTTTCTACATCGGCAGAATAAATTTTGTTGTACTTAGCCTGACGGAAGGTAGAAGAAGCATGTTCGACGGATTTTGAAAGTTTTTATTAAACTGCTCAGGCAATCATCGATGTTTACTCTCTTAGATAAAAAAAGTCACTAGTTGTGATTTGTTGAGGACTGTAAATAACGATTATAGTGGGTGAGTGGTCAGAAGATAAATCCAACGATGCTTGAGCTTGAAAAAGTTTTGGGGATATACCTTTTGCTACGCCAAAATCTATTACATCTGAAATTTTATTGCGGTCCGATGGGATATAGGTTGGTTGTATAGTTGAAATAACGCAAGGTCCTAATTTTTGACAAGGAATCATACACGACACGGAATCAGACACGACCTCTGGAACTAATTAGGCGGGAGGCCCAGTACGTGTGCTCAGCGTTATAATCTCCAGCAGATATGAAGCGCGGACCTAAGGATTTGTAAAAGCTGTTGTACTAATCCTTCGTTATGGAGAATCTGGGTGACAATAAAAAATAACTAGGTTATGAAAAATTCATCAATGCAGACGTTCGTTGCTTGGATATAACATTTCGAGAGACCACCCAACCGTTGGTGTTTAGTTCTTCATTTGATTAATATAGCCGAGCCAAATCATAAAAAGAATAGTCACTTATTTTAAAAGTGCTTCCAGATGTCATATGAGTCACGGAAATCAACATTACAGCAATTTTTTGGTTCATTTAAAAAAAAGTCGTGTTCGTTTTTTGTTGGCGGAAACTAACCCTGAGACATTTCATGAATGGCCTTTTAAGCATGGCCTGCACAAGAGCAGACTGCATTTTTTGCATCATGCCAGCCGTTTGCGCCATGATCTGCGTAAATTGTTGGGCCATATATATATATATTATCAATTACGGCTGTTAATTCTGTATGATTTTTCTATTTTGCAACAAAAATAAACAAATCTTAATAGAATTGAAATTTAATAAACTCCCTTATTTTTTGTTCTTCAAATCTGTTTTGATTCTCCCACAGTCTAGTCAGCCAAAGCGTGAGAATCGATGCGTCAGCTTTTCTTTTCGACTGCACATGCAAAACATAAAATATTTATTTTGCAGGTGCTATTCAAATTACCAGCCAGACAGTATGAAATCCAACGCTTTTCCCTGGCTTACTGTGGGAAAATATTTAAATGAAACATAAGCAATTCCGGCTCACCTAAATTCTTTACTTATAATTTCTTTTATTTTTAGTTTTATTTTAATTATTTGTTTTTGTGTATGATTTAGTATATAAGTATGAACATTTCCAATAAATGCAATCATTTTACGACTGTTGTTGTTAATTAACTAAGTGATCGGCTTCTCTTGGTGTACCACCTTGAGAACTCCTTTAGAATATCTACAAACTTATTCTGGTGAACCACCAGGATAATTCTATACAGAAATTTCGTACCATTGACTTATTCTGGTGTACCACAAGAATAATTCCATTTATAAAAAGCGAGGCAAACGAGCCGTCGCAAAAAACATTGGCGACCGTGACAGGACCAGCAACCTTCGGTTTATCTACTCAACGTTTGACAGGAACCAAACCTGCAATCTTTCCATGGAACCCTCAGCAAAGCTCCTCCAGAGGCTAAAGGAAATCGGCGAAAGCATCGCCATCATAATAAGGAACTTTAGGAAGGATTCCAGTAGTCGCAAGACGACTACTTTTTATGAGGAAGGACTGGCCAGACTCAAGGTTGCTTGGGCAGAGTTCGAAGATGCGGACAACAATCTACGAAGTTCGAAGGATGTAGACACTGTGTCCGACTACTACACCAAAGCAAGCTCTACGGCAACAAAGTATATCACGCTGATAGAACGTGAGCTTGACACTCAAGGCCGAGCGCGAGACACCAAGCAACCTTAGGGTCCCTCAACCTCAAACACCGAACGATCAAGTGGTGGTGCAACTGATGGTCATGATGGCCTTATTAGCCGGTCTCTGGGTAAAATGGCGGCTTTTACCCGTCAACTAGAAGGGCTTAAGATGAACGACCAAGAAATGACCTACTATGAGATAAAAAAGGCCACAATTACCCACCTATGGCAGCAATTGGAACAACTGAACGACGAGGTACTGGACAAATATCCTGATCCAGATCAATTTGGTTATCATTCAACGAAATATGTGCACCTCGAAAAAGAAGCCCAAACAGCAATCATCCAGCTCACAAGTGCTACTAAACACCTCCACTCCGCCACCTCGGGAATTGTAGCTAGATCACCTTCATTGTCCTTACCCACAATCGACATTACTAAATTCGATGGTGATTATATGAAGTGGATCTCCTTTTCTGATCTATTTACCAGAATTATCCATGAGCAACCCATATCCGACGCTCACAAAATGTGGTATTTAAAGAATAACGTAATCATTGAAGCAGCAAATATCACTGCTAATTTCGCTATTACGGAAGAAAATTACCAAGCGGCATGGCTACTGCTGCAAAACCGGTATAATAACAAAAGGGATATGGTGGCTACGGCAATTCAAAGATTACTCGATCAGCCATCTGGCGCTTGCTCTTTGAATACCCTTAAGCGACTGCACGATACAACAAAGCAGTGCTTAGCAGCTCTATCCAACATGGGTCTCGAGACTACGTCATGGGATCCTCTTCTAATCCACCTTTTAGTTAAAAAGGTTGATAAAACCGTATATAGTCAATATGAACAAACAATTTCCAGGTCTAAGGAGCTACAAAAAATTAGCAACTTTTTAAGCTTCCTCGAGAACTACTTCCACACTCTTGGGAGAGAGCTGCCGTCAATATTCCTACAACCTGCACGCTTACTACACAACCCCAACTCGAAAGCCGACAATGCATTGATTGCAAGAGAGATAATCACCCATTATATCGATGCAAGGAATTCCTATTGCTTAGCCCAAAAACGCGACTTGATCTGGTACAAAAACAAAGGTTATGTGTAAACTGCTTTAACAATAGTCATAATAATGCGCGATTGCAGGCCGCTGCCAAAAATGTGGGAAAAAGCACCATATGCTGGTTCACCTTGAACCAAACTCACGACAGATTTCGACATCAGCAGAACAAGGAAATTCCTCCAATATGTCAATTAAATCAACCAAAGACGAACGTTAAACTTCTACTGAGCCGGCCATGAATAGTAATCAATTCTCAAAACAAGCGGCTTCCCTCGTCACTACACCAACAGTTGTAGTAGAAGGCAGGGCTGTGAATTCTGCTTCTCCTAGGCCCTATGTTTTAATAGGAACAGCATTGGTAAAGGTAAAGGCGAATGGTCTGGAAACCCAATGCCAGGCGATTCTCGACTCAGGATCGCAAGTCAACCTAATTACAGAAAGATTATTTACCCGGTTTGGACTCCCTGCTAGGCCTGCATCTATCTCAAAAAATGGCATCGGAAAAAACCAGACCAAGGTTCAAAATCGAGTCAACATTACACTTCAATATCGACTCAACAATTCCTCAGCACGTTTGGAGGCATTTGTGTTGCCACAAATAATTGCTCTTCAACCTTCGCAGCATATTAATATTGACAAGTGGCCGATTCCCAACAATATAGCACTGGCAGACCCAACCTTTAACCGTCCAGACAAAGTCGATATTCTTTTAGGAGCAGAATATTATCATCAGTTACTCGCTATTGGACAGATTAACTTTCCGATAACCTCCCAGTCTTGCAAAATACAATATTAGGCTTGATGGTATCCGGAAGTGTCTGGCCAGCATCAACCAACAGCTTTACGTGGGGTTCTGACTGAAGAAGACAAGATGAGCCAGGCAATCGAGAGATTTTGGAAACTGGAAGAAGTCGATAGCACACACTGTCAGTCATCAACGCATAATGCACAGTGTGAAGCGCATTTTAACCAGCACTCTGTACGTGATAAGAAAGGAAGATTCATAGTAAGACTCCCATTTTGTACTGAACCAAGTTCTTTAGGAGAGTCACATAGTATCGCCTTCAATCGTTTCCTGTCATTGGAACGACGATTATCCAAAGACACTGCTTTAAAGCAACAATACACACAATTCATAAAAGAATATGAGGCATTAGGCCACATGACCAAAGTCGACATAGACAAAGTGGAAGGGGCAAAATACTTTATTCCCCACCACTGCATATTACGACCCGAAAGCAGTACCACCAAAATTAGGGTTGTGTTTGATGCCTCTTCGAAAACATCATCCGGGAAATCATTAAACGATATTTTGCATACTGGACCACCACTACAAAATGACTTATTCGCTATTTTGCTGCGCTTTCAACTACCGCGCTTCGTATTCACAACAGACATAGAAAAAATGTTTCGCCAAATCTCGATCCATCCCAAAGATAGGCCATACCAGATAATCCTATGGCCACAGGATATCACCGAGCCCAGCTTAAGTATAGCCTTGGACACCCAACGCCAACTGAAGCAAGTCATGGCGCGATATGGATTTAACTTTCGAAAAAGGAGCGCCAATCACGTTCAAATACTTCGTAATATCCCAGAATGTGATCAAGAAGTCAGCCTCGACTTCTCCGCAGAGGAAACCAACTACACTTAAACCTTAGGATTGGCCTGGTTACCCAAAGGTGACCAACTTAAAATCAAGGTCAACGTACAACCAATCAAAACTGTAACCAAAAGGACAGTCACTTTAGATTTAGTACGCATTTTCGACCCACTGGGTTGTTAGGGCGAAAATGTTTGTTCAAGAGCTTTGGAGCCTGAATCTTTCATGGGATGAAGCCGTATATTCCGAATTTGACTCTCGGTGGTAAAACTTTTTAAACAATCTCAAAAAACTCAAAAACTTTCAAGCCCAGCGACATGTATATAAGGGAAATATTTCCCACAACACACAACTTCATGTCTTCTCCGAAGCGTCAGAAAAGGCATATGGGGCGGCAATATACATTAGAAAATTTTTACCAAATAAAACGATAGTGGTATACTTGTTATGTGCAAAATCTCGGGTAGCGCCTCTCAGGACACAAACGCTTCCAAGGCTAGAATTATGTGCTGCCCAGTTAAGAGCTAACTTGGCGGTAAAAGTTAAACACGAATTGGACATGATTACAACACCAACACTCTATTGGACCGATTCAACAATAGTGTTAACCTGGATAAACTCGAGATTATCCTCCCTTCATACCTTCGTTGCAAATCGAATAGCTTTAATTCAGGAGAGCACGAAACCTGAACAATGGAGACATGTTAGTTCCAAGGATAACCCAGCGGACAGCATTTTTAAAGGTTTAGACCCACAACAACTACAAAACACACCCCACTGGTTGTAAGGGCCATTTTTCCTTCACGGAGACGAAAAACATTGGCCTTCAGCCTTTCGTCCAACTTCTGACGCAGCCGTTATTGAAAGGAAACAGAAAAAGCGAGCCATCCACTTACTCGCTCCTCTTCCGATAGAAACAGACGACGATAAAGGAAGAGATAATTCACAACACCTCAAACGAAGCGGCGCGCCCAGCGACCTTAACAAAAATTCTCCAAAACGTGTCAAACTGGCCACAACAAGCATGCTCGTGATCCTAGCATTGTTTCTTCCACTAGTGACGTGCCAACAAGTCACTTATACTCAGATTAAAAGACACCCTGGTATACATTTCGAACATATTGGTAAAATCAAGCCAGTTCTTTCAGAGTGGAAACTTCTGATATATTTTGAGCTAGCACCATTTCATAATGAATTACAGCTTTTGATTAACGGGACCAACGCCTTGACGAATGCCTGTAATTACTCATACTTCCACACTCAATGTACCGGACTGATAAACCATTTTCGCAACATCCAGAACGACATGCATGCTGGTCTAGAAAACTTTGCTAAACGGAAAAAACTAGGCGCAATAGACATTGTCGGTAACGTAGCATACTCCTTATTCGGTGTTCTGGATTCAAAATATGCTAAGCAAATGTACGACACCATCAACAGTATCAAAAACGATGAAGCCCGACTACAAGAGTTCCTGCGGAATCAAACTTTATTCTTGGACTCTACCTTTAACCTAATGAAGCAGACTGAGGCTCAGACTAAAAATGGTTTTAAAAAAAATCAACTTTAAAATCATCAAACTCACGAACCTCACAAACTCATGAACCTCACAAACAATGACGAACGATCACAGTTTATTTTATCCCTAAGCATCCAGTTAGTTATAATTGCAGACAAGTTTCAAAAAATGCACACCTCTATTATTATTATAATCATGGTCAGATCAGCCCTATTCTGCTAACCCCACAACAATTTTCTACTGAAGTGGATAACATAAAAGCTAATCTTCCAACAGATTTAACATTACCAGTAGTGGATATCATTCATATATATGGCATCTCAAATGAGCACATAATCTGCACCCCTTTTATTCCCTTGTCAAATCCAAATGAATATGATTTATTCTACCTTACACCAGTCCCACAAGTAATAAACAATCCCTTAGTAGCTATCATACCGACATCAAAAATGATAGCCCTTAACGCTCATCGTTATAAATATTTCCCAACGGATGACAATAAACTTTTTGACTGCAATACGCTGGAGCGCAATACCTTCTTGTGCCCAAATGTCCAAGCTACTAACCACAAGGGTGCACCAACATGCAGCTGGAAGATACATTTATTCAATAATGAATCTTATTCAAGCTGCAATATAGAAGTAATAACTAAGAACAACGTATGGTATCAACTGTTTGAAAGGCATCAATGGCTGGTCGCAACCCATCAGCAACTCAAATTAAGTACAGTTTGCAATTGAAAGAGCAGCTATAAGCTTGTTTAAGGTACGAGGTTAATAGCACTACCAGCAGGGTGTACAACCTGACGCAATCTTTGATATACCGTTCAATTATTGAGGAAATGAACCGATTGCAGGCAGAAGTGAAAGCACAGCTACGCGATATACCAGTAACGACAAGCCATCGCGAAAAAAATAGTTTGACAGCCAGTTACTTTGGATTGCCGCTCATTTTTAATTTTATTTTATCCTACTAAGAAGCTACATACGAAAGAAGAAGGCCAACGCTCGCCGTGCAGTGCCGCAGCCTTCTCCAAGGTCCTCATGCGATATTTCAGTAGATCCACCAGCTTGAAACTGCTTAGATTAAGTCCCCGGAATTAATTTATGTGAGCTGTCCTACTATTCTTCCCAGTTCCCCTAAGGGCCCTCCCTCTAGTGGATGGAAGCCTCTTCATGACATCGAAATTCCATTTTTTAGATGTCCCAAGTTCGCGCTTGTTACTACTTCCCTCACCCTTACTTATCGCTAAGTTGGGCTCTAGGCCTTTATTAAGTATCCGAAAAAGCTAATAAACAGAATAATAAAGTCCATTTCAACATTATTAAATTATGGTTTATTGAATAACTATTTTTACTACATAAGAATATAAATTTAAAAAAACGAGTAAGGTTGAACAGCAGGGTAAACAAATGAAATAAAGCAAAAATTAAAAAAAAAGTTTACTGTGAGCAAACAAAAAATTAAAATTGTATAAAACAATGCAATTAAAAGAAAACACAACAAAAGATATTTTTTGGCAAAAACTAAATTTCACTATGCTTTCTACTTGATTTTGGCGGCAACCATATATAGAATAAAAAACATTATAATGGCGGATTTTCCTGTGGTCCGGCAGAATTTCTTCATTGGCGGATGCCTCAGGAACGGCTTCTTCCGTCTGATGTCCAAATATGTATGTATATATGTATGTCTACCAGTTATATTTAATATATTTACCAACCAATATATTTTACTTCCGAGTTCCTTTAATCTGGTCCCTACGCAGCGTGCACTCTGGATCTTTTCCCCCAGAGGAATGATTACTCGTTTCGCAATTTCCCTAACAAACGGACACTTCGCGGTTTTCCTATAAATAAGTAAAATATATAGTAGCTTCTTTTGTTTCCCTTGTCAAGGTCAGTTATGTCCGTCGTTTCCTGTCCAGGTGCCAGTACCTGCAAGGATCAGGAGGAGCCAGGTACTTGCCCAGGTGACAGCGCTTGATACTGCGGTTGATTGGCCTTCTAGTGTGCGTACCCAACTTGTTTGTTAAACTATGTGTAGGGCGTTTGTTTCTTTTGTTTGATGTTGCAGTTTTAATTGTTTTGTTTAATTGTACCCAATTGTTTTATTCTGTGTAAGTATTGGTGCTTCTGTGTTCTATCTTTTAAAACTAACACAATATATATCTTTTTTTTGTTCAACTTGTCTTTTGTTTTACGTGAGTATAATTTAATTTGGTAGATTTTGCTTTGTTTTAGTGCTTTTTTTTTTGTTCTATTTTGTTTAAGGCTCACGAAAAAACCTTATGCACCCCCACTTTATAAATTAGAATAATAATTGTTTATTTCTCTTCTTATTTTATTTTTTTTTTACTGCGGCTCGGCACCAATCAACCATTACTCTTTCACCGGATCAAAAAAAGTGCGCCATTTTTCCATCTACCCCGGCAAGTAACTTCGGAAACGCGCGCCCAAAGTTCTCCACACCATCCTTAGCCATTTATTGTATGTTGTCCCCATTCCAGCTGTTATTAAAACACGGCATTTCCAACTCACAAAAACTTAATAACACAGGGTGCACACAACAACTATTTCGTTAAGCATATAGAACACAACTATATGTGTATGTACACATATTAACAAAAAAAAAATAACTGTTTGATTTTTTCAATGCTTCAAGCAAAATTTAAAAGTTATTGAGTGTTAAGTGCTTCTACTTATATCTTTTAAGTTACGTAGACGTTAAGTCTTTAAGATACTATTGTCCTTGAAGATTGGGTTCCAAGTGAAAAACTTATACAAAAGTATAAAAGTCGTTTTAAAAATAATTTATTGTAAAAAATTAATATTACTAAATAATATGTCTTTAATTTTTAAACAAAACATATTTATGTATATCATTTTAAATGTCAAATAACGCGCCAGACAAAATAACTAGTAGGTGTTACAAATATAACTGTGGACTTCAAACTTGTTGCTTATCTCATCTTTTTCTATACAAAAAACTATTGATTTTGACATTAGGTTGTTATAGAAGCCCAACTTGTTCAGTTTCATATAGTTATATAGTAGTTAAAATACTAGTGTTTTTAGTTCGTAGCTTTTTATCCGTATTTTATTTTTTATTATTCAGCGCAGTCGATGTTTAAAATACTTTTTTAATTTTGCTCTTTCTTCAGTGGCACAAACTTCGCACTTTTACAACTGTCCTGGTTGCAACTAGTGTATTAAAACGTAGCTTGTTTCAACTTTAGCTGCAGAGAAATAAAATGAAATATACAAATTGATATATTCATTACAGGGATATCTACATATGTATATATTTCTTATATGCTGGAACAATGTCATAAACATTTTGTGGTTTATTATTATTAAATAATATTTTTGTTATGCTTTTATATAATTTTTAAAATTTTATTTTGAAGTTTAAATAAATTTAACAAAATACGTTTAAAAAAAATATGTGCTGGTATACGTACTTTGATTTTTAAAGAGAGCCTCTTTTTTAAAAAAAAAATCCCTTTTCTCTTGCCATTTGTTTTACTTAAATCCCCTTTTTTTATTCTTTTTGAAAATATCCAACGGTAACGCTGCTCACTAATATTTGTATATATATATGTACATATGTATATAAGTAAATTTGTTTGTCACTAATTACAAATATTTTCGTTTTAAATAATACTCCCGTAGACACGTCCGTACACTACGAGATTAAGAACAACAATGAATTTACATTTAACCGTAAAATTGCGAAAATATTATGCCAGAGACGCCATAACACATGCGTACGTCTTTAAAAAAAAATGAGCCAAAAAGTTTTGTAGAGATTGGCCAATTTTTAGCTGTACCTCCAACAAGAGGCGTTAACCCGAAATTCATGTTAACCCCATTCACAAATGCCACCTTAGTCTGTTAACAAGTTTTGCCTATATTGCTATCTAACTCTTATATTAAATATATTGTGATGTAGAGGATAATATAAACAAAATACTTTTTTTCAGGTTTTTTTGAATTGTCCATCAATTTTTTTTTATTTTTGTTTATTGGATTATTCATATTTCTTATTTATAATAAAATATAGGCATATGTTTAAATAAACATAAGAAAACTTTTACTATGTTGTATTGCACTGCATTGTATAGCAAGCTTGAAACAAACCATTATGTATTGTAAAAGTACTGTGTAATTGTGCGTAGCAAAGGTAACATGTGTGTAACTTGAAAAATATTATATGTGTATGTTTTTTCAGCTAACATGACTGTTTTTATAATTTATAAGCTTCTTATACATAGGTGTAAAAAAATATGAAAATTCTATCTCAAGTATCTTTGCAGAAACAGTCATCAAATTTTAAGCACGTAAATTTTGAAGCGCGTGGGTTATTTCAAGAAATTAAAAACCGAATAAAAAATCCTTTACACATTTTAAGAACGGTAAAAAGTGGCAAAATATATAAACGGCAAATTGGATTTAACACACAATGTTTTCTTAACAAAATCAGTTTTACGACATACATTTTTTAACTTATTAAGACAATATAAAACATGTACAAAAAAGTACTTAAATTTGCAACAGTGAACGCACCTCAATAATACAGAGCTGATCCCTTAAACAAAGTATTATTTTCTTAACGCCCAAATACACCATACATAAGTCAATCATGTGATTGCTTAATTGAGTTTACGCTGCGGCCACAAGTTTAAGTTTTCGCTGTCAAGTTGATCACACATATTGTTTGTCAGTCATTCTAATAGATAGTTGTGACGTAGGCTGCACGCAGCTTGAAAATCAACTTGATCATCAATTTTATTTCTTAAGATGCCGTCGTCAAGAAATAAACTTAAAATGTTCACTCTGCGACAAAAACACACCAACTATTTTCATTCATTTATTTATAAATGTTTATTTACGAAAAATACACAAAAATTTAGCTAAAACTATTTGAGGTAGAGTATTTGTATAAGCAGACACATGAAAAAACGAGAGTTTATGAAAAATAACTATAATCAGCTGTTTACTTAACCATCAAAATGAAAAGCGACTTGAATGGAAAAATTGATCATCAATATGATTTCAAGTTCGAAAAGTTTGGATGTATTGCAGCTTGAAAGACAAACATTTTAGGCTTCTTCCGTCACAACCGTCAATTCGAACAAATTTTACAAACAATAAGTGCTATCAACTTGAAAGCGAAAATTTAAACGTCTGCCCGCGAAGTTACTTAATCATCAAGTTGAATGGCGATTTGAATGGAGATATTGATAATCAAGATGCTTTCAAGTTTAAAAAGTGTAAGTGTATTAGTAAAAGAGTTTGAGTGTATTGCAAATTGAAAGTCAAAAATTGAACGTGTGGCCGCTAAGTAAATCATATTACACAAGCTTTTACGTACAATAATCACTTAAAAAAAAATTTTGCAGATGGAGGCGTTAACAGACAGAATATTGTTGCAATTTTCCGTCGGAAAGTCAGTATGTAAATTACCAACTGCTATTTATTTGTTCGTTTGTTTAAAAAAGCTCCCCAGATAGCATTTGGACGATATTTTTTTAAAAAATCACCTTGCCAAGTATTTTTAATAGTACTTAAGGTGATCAAAATCTAATTAATCACTTGCACGATCAAAAAAGGACTGGTAATTGATTCGCGCTAGTGAGCGAAATAAGTTAGATTTGAAATACAAGAATAAAATGTATAGCAATCGCAAGTTAACCGTCCAGACGTTTAAAATATTACTTCTATTTTCGTCATTTATTATCATTTTCTACTCATCTAGAAGATTGAAAAATGCTTCATCAAAAACAGATCATGCAGGAGTTTGAGAAGTGATTAAAATTAAGTATTTTATGATCATATTTTGCGCAGATAGATGATTGAACACAGCTTGTTATGTTTTTGTAAGTATAACGGGATGTATTACCAGCGATGCCAACTTAGCTACTTTAGAGCTAAATTTAGCTCTTTTTAATTGCTTCTAACTCGAAAAATTTCCCTTTAGCTCTTTTTTAAAAAAAGGAGCTAACACAGCTCTTTTCAACTGTGGAAACGGCACGTTTGGCACTTTTTGCATTTTATAGTAAATTTTTCCGTTTTTACACCATTGTTTTGTCTTTGTGGCATAAACGGAACATACAAAACTGATTTATTTCATTTATTACAAAGCCTGACAAATAAAATCATTATACCGACAAATGACTTTGATTATATATCTTCAGAATTTGAATCTTAAATAAATAACAACTGTTATCTAGGATAACTTTGAGAAAGAATGCGAAGATTCTAATATAACTGAATCAGAAAAGCATATCTTTAAATGTAATTTAATACAGTTCATAAAAACTCTAATTAATGAAAATATGGCAAAGCTTCCAACAAAATTTAAGATGTAATAAATGTCGGCATTTAGGGTAAAAAATGTTTTTTTGTAGGATTCAGAAAATACTTTATGTGTTATAAAAGAATTTGAAGATGATTTTAAAGAAATTGAAGAGCTGTAAAATTGATTAAAAAATTTAAAATTGCACCAGTGGAAAAATTTAGATAGAACCGAATAATTTTGGATCGAATTGCATCATTGTTTGTTTTGAAAATTTCTTCGTATCCATATTCTACTGCTAAAGTGGAAAAAAACATTCAGTAATATTATTTTTTTTAAGAATAAACTAAGAAGCCGCTTGGTTTTGAATACGATGTTTAAACTACGAGTTACCAGCAAGCGTATTTGGAAAAATAAATTCAATTGAAACATAAAAAAATATTATATAAAAACAAATCTATGGCCGAAAGAAAAAATGTTACTCTTTTAGAAAATGATTGATCTTTTTGGACTTAACTTTTTTATATGTAAATGTGTATGGTCATATTGTTAATGTCAATAAACATTTGTATCAATTGCTGCTGTAAAATGAGTTTATTTAATAAATACATTAATCGATTTAAAACGAAAAAATCTTCAATTTTAAAATTTAGCTCCTTTTAGCTCTTTTTGACTACTCGGTTGGCTTTTTTTGCCTCTGAATTGTTGGCATCACTGTATATTACTCACAGAAAACTAGAAAGCGACTGTAAACATGACTGAAAGACGATTCGAGAAAGAGTAACAAACGAACTAATATAAGACTTATATATGATTAGAAAATGCTTTACATACTATTAGAAAAGAGGTCGAATATTACTTTTAATGTATGTAATATAAAAAAGACTCATAAATAAATTATCAAGAAGAGTCGCAGAAAGTCACGTTTTTCTTCCGACAAAAGTATCTTTTATGCTTAGAAAATACGCGCATATTCTGCCTTTTTAAGCGCGCAGTGGAGTCGAAAAAGACTCAAATTTGATTAAAAAATTGCTGGCTGGGTCACAGCAAGTAATAATAAAAAATATGTATTAAGTATTATTTATTTGTTAAAATTATTAAAAATAATATATTTAAAAAATTTTAATTTTTTATGAAAATTTTTTCAACTATTTTCCTTTAAACTTTTTTATTAAAACAATTATTAAACGGCATAAAAATAATTTAAAAAACTAGCGTTAAAGCATATGTAGCGAAACTTGACAAGTTGCTTTAATACATTACATAGATTCTTCACCTGAGTTGAGGCATGCAACTTAAATATCAGCAAACTTCAAGTTTGATTGCAGGGTTTATCATTTAAGGTATGGACTGTAAATCAATATTACTCTCAATCTCAAAAAGCATAAGAAAAATTTCTACACCTACCAACTTAAGAATGCAAAAGGCCTACAGGTTGTTATCAAGGGTATTGATTCAAATGTTGACCCGGAAGAGATTAAGGCCAGTTTATGCAGCAAAGACTTTAAAGCCAAGTTTGTATTAAACATTAGAAACAGAGAAAGGTATTCCCAACCAATATTCCGAGTGGAGCTTGAGCCTGGGAATGTAAAATTAAAAAAAATGAGACTCACCCTATTTATGACCTAAAATATATTTTGCACCGTAGAGCTGTAGTCGAAGCGCCACATAAGCGATCTGGGCCTGTACAGTGTTTGAACTGCCAGGAATTTGGTCACACCAAGGCTTATTGCAAGTAGCCATCTGTTTGTGTTGTGTGTGGTGACTTGCATGCTACGACCAAGTGTGACAAGCCAAAAGATGATCCTCGGATAAGGAAATGCAGCAATTGCGGAGGAAACCACACGGCCAACTATAGAGGTTGTCCCGTTTTTGATTCAGTTAAGCGCTTATCTAAGCCGAAAGTGGTTTCTGCCCCTCCCCAGCCTTTAAATATACCAACTACAAACATGCCTCCATTAGCGCAACCAACTACAAGTCAAGTTTCCTACGCCAACGCATTAAAGTCTAACCAGCCCAATGCACGTAAGCCTACCCAGCCTACAACACAACGATAGGTGCCAACAAACGAAACAACCGGGTCCAACTTTAGCCGCCTCGAAGCCGTAATTGACAATATGGTTGAACAATTTACGCAGTTCCTGGCGCAAATGGCTGGCATGATGCAAGAAATGCAAAAAATGCAGTCTGCTCTTCTGCAGGCCATGCTTAAAAGACCATGAACTGCCTCAGGGTTTGTTTCTGGAACGCTAACGGCATCCGCCAACACAAAAACGAACTCAAACATTTTTTAATAAACCAAAAAATTGATGATTTCTGAGACGCATATGGCATCTAGAAGTAATTTCAAAATTAGAGGCTATTCTTTTTACGATTTAAAGGATCCCAGAGATAGATCATGTGGTGGCTCAGCTATAATAATCAAATCGAGAATCAAACATCAATGGATGGGTGGTCTCTCCGAATGTTCATGAATGAACTTTTCCATGGCTTAGTTATTTCGTCAGTGTATTGTCCACCCAGGTTCTCCATAACAAAGGATCAGTTCAACAGTTTTTACAAATCTTTAGGTCCCCGCTTCATAGCTGCTGGAGACTATAACGCTAAGCATACGTACTGAGGCTCTCGCCTAATAAGTCCCAGGGGTCCTGTTTTGTATGACTCCGTATCTGAAATGGGACTTAACGTTATTTCATCTTGACAACCGACATATTGGCCAACTGATCACAATAAAATTCCAGACGTTATCGATTTTGGGGTAACAAAAGGTATATCCCCGGAACTTACCGAAGCTCAAGCCTCGTTGGATTTATCTTCAGACCACTCTCCTACTATAATCACTATTTGCAGTCCTCAACAAATTTCAACTAGTGATATTTTTTTATTTAAAAGAGTAAATTGGTTAAAATACAAAAAATCTGTCAGCACCCACTGCTCGGAAAACCAACCGCTACAAACTCCCGCAGACATCGATGATTGTCTAAGCAGCCTTAATGACAACATAAAAAAAGCCGTTGATTATGTTTCTTCTTACTATTGTCAGAATAAATACAACAAAATTTTTTCAGCCGATGTGCAACAGCTTTTATCTGAAAAAAGAAGAGCCCAAAGAGAATGGCAAAAGCACAGATCAACCCAGCCTAAAGCTAAGTTGAAAGAATGTACAAACCAATTGAAAAATTTGCTAGAGGTTTACAGAATGGCATCTCTTAAGAACCACCTCGAAAGTCTAGACTCGACTCCTCAGACAAATTATTCACTATGGCGATCAGCGAAATATCTTAAAAGACCCGTTATCGCGAAACCACCACTACGTAATCTGAGAGGATCCTTGGCAAGAAAAAATTAAGAAAGATGTGATTTGCTCGCACATGCACTGACATGAGTAAATTACGGTACCGTGAAATAACTCCCAAATGAAATAACTCCCAATGGAAAAAATGAAATAACTCCTAAATGAAATAACTCCCAACGAAAATGAAATAACTCCCAATCGAAAAAAATGAAATAACTCCCAACGGTAAAAATGAAATAACTCCCAATGTTTGGGAGTTATTTCATGAAAGTCACAAAAAAGTGAAATAACTCCCAAATGAAATAACTCCCAACAAAAATTAAATAACCCCCAATTACAAAAAAAATAATTGTTTTATGAAATAAGTCCCAATGGAAATGAAATAACTCCCAACAGTAATGAAATAACTCCCAACAAAAATTAAATAACTCCCAACGAAAACGAAATAACTCCCAATTAAAATACATATATATAATGCGAAAACCTTTTGTATCCATAAATTAAAATTATTTTCTAAACAAACAAACCAAATGACTGCCGGCCTCCGTCTGGATGCAGGATAAGTTAACTCTCGTGGATCGAACCGACGGCTTCGTTACAGCTTTAGGACAGGCGCGTGGACTTGAGGCACCTTTTTGTTTAAATAATTTCTTAATAAAAAAAGAGTTATTTAGATAGCCGGCCTTCGGCCGGGCGCAAAGAGAGAAAAATCCAGTGGATTCGAACCGCCGGCTTCGCAGTAGCCTTCGGCCGGGCAATGGACTTTAAGCTCTACTGCTTTCCATATAAAGCTTCGCCAAATAAAACATGAATTTTATGACACTTTAGTTATGAAGCTGCAAATGCTTCCAATGTACTACAGTTTAAAGTATATTCCCCGGCCGAAGGCTACTGCGAAGCCGGCGGATCGAATCCAATGGAGTTTTTTTTTCTTGCGCCCGGCCAAAGGCCGGCTATATATGCCACTTATTTTTAAACCCAAAATTTTCAATTCATTGTCACCTTTTGTATCCATAAATTAGATATCACTAACGTAAAATTATTTTCTAAACAAACAAACCAAATGACTGGCGGCCTCCGTCTGAACGCAGGATAAGTAAACTCTCGTGGATCAAACCGCCAGCTTCGTTACAGCTTTAGGACAGGCGCGTGGACTTTAAGCACCTTTTTGGTTAAATAATTTTTTTAATAAAAAGGAGTTATTTAGATAGCCGGCCTTCGGCCGGGCGCAAGGAAAAAAACTCCAGTGCATTCGATCCGCCGGCTTCGCAGTAGCCTTCGGCCGGGCAATGGACTTTAAGCTCTACTGCTTTCCATATAAAGCTTCGCCAAATAAAACATGAATTTTATGACACTTTAGTTATGAAGCTGCAAATACTTTAGATGCACTACAGTGTAAAGTATATTCCCCGGCCGAAGGCTACTGCGAAGCCGGCGGATCGAATCCACTAGAGTTTTTTTCCTTGCGCCCGGCCGAAGGCCGGCTATATACCCACGGTTTTAAAACCCCAAAACTTTTAAATAAATGTCACCTTTTATACTAGCGTGATTAAATTTTTTTAAATGCTCTGGTATATACACTTGCTTTTAGTAAAATGAAATAACTACCAATAAAAATGAAATAACTCCCAACAAAAATGAAATAGCTCCCAATAAAAATTAAATAACTCCCAATAAAAATGAAATAACTCCCAATGATAGAAAATGAAATAACTCCCAACAAAAATGAAATAACTCCCAACACTTTCAAAAAATGAAATAACTCCCAGCAAAATTTCATTGGGGGTTATTTCATTTGGGAGTTATTTCATTATGAAATAACTCCCAATGAAAAATAATGAAATAACTCCCAACGAATTGGGAATAATGAAATAACTCCCAATTTGTATGGAAAAAAATTGGGAGTTATTTAATTTTTTCATTGGGAGTTATTTCATTTGGGAGTTATTTCACGGTACCGTAAATTACCGCCTGTTGTTGCTAGATGTCCAATGGAAAAGCTCTTTAAAAACAAGCTGACTCCGATCATGAATGGAAACAATTGCATTCCAGATCACCAATTTGGCTTTAGAAGTCAACATAGCACAATCGAACAAACTCACAGACTGGTGCGGGTTATAAGAAAAACATTTGAGGAAAAGAAGTACAGCTCCGCGCTTTTTATTGATGTCTCTCAAGCTTTTGATAAAGTATGGCACGAAGGCCTGTTAAACAAACTAAAGCTTAACCTTCCAGCTAATATTTTCAACCTTTTAGAAAAGTACATAACCGGTCGACAATTTATGATCAAAGAGGGAAATCAAATAAGTTTTTCTCAACCAATTGGGGCTGGTGTTCCTCAATGGAGTATACTAGGTCCAATTTTGTACTTGCTTTACACAGCAGATATGCCAACAAACTGTTTTACGCATACGTCTACATTTGCTGATGATACCGCTTTTCTCAGTTTTCATAAAGATCCTAAAGAGGCTTCGTGCCGGTTGCAACAACACGTAACCCAAGTAGAGAAATGGGCAAAATTATGGGGAATAAAAATTAATGAGCAAAAATGTACTCACGTAACTTTTACTTTACGCAAAGAAACGTGCTCTCCAATTCTTATTAACAACCATATGGTGCCTCAACGAACCAAGACAAAATATCTTGGTATTCACCTAGACCGCCGCCTCACATGGAAGCCTCATATAGATGCGAAGTTGACGCATATTAAACTCAAAGCTACACAAATCCATTGGCTAATCGGCAGAAACTCTGTGCTTCGTCTTGATTGTAAAATTCTACTCTACAAATCGATTTTGAAACCAATTTGGTGCTACGGTATACAATTATGGGGCACTGCTTCCGCATCCAACATAGAAAAAATTCAACGCAGGCAAAACAAAATCCTAAGAATGATAACTGGTGCTCCTTGGTATGTTAAAAACAGCAACATCCACAAGGATCTACAAGTTCCACTAGTTAAATGCGAAATCCTGAACTATGTGGACAAGTATTTAAATAAGCTGGAAACTCACCCAAATCCGCTCGCCCGAAACATCCTGCCACATAGTGGGCACACCCGCCTGAAAAGTAGAGCTGTGTAACTCATGAACGAACGGGTCAAAATGAACGGATCACCGAATTGAACGAAGTGATCCGGTTATTTTACTGAGCGCTTTTCGTTCAATTGTGTTCCGTTCAATGTTTGTTTCTTCAGGTCTTTTTTATGTCACAATTTCGTTCGTTCAGATGTGTTTTTTATGTTATGTTCTTTTGTTTCAGTTGATTGTTTGTGTATTGATAAGAGTTGCTTTAAAAAGTTTGCGAATGTGCGTACATATTTCTTTTGAGCATCGCTGTGGCACTGCCATAATTTTTTTAAATTTGGTTTAACAGTCTTTTTCTAAGAAGTTTGATTTATTATAGTGTTTGTGTTTTTATGGATTACTATACACTTTTTACACAATTTTTATATATGGATTATTTAAATTTTATTTCACAAAAAGTTTTTTCTATTTTGAATGTCAAAACCACAAGCTATGTCAAAACAAATCTTTAAAAAAACATGTTGCCGTACTGTCGTTCAGAAGTGAACGATTGAACGAACGGGTTAATTTTTGTAAATTGAACGAAACTGAGCGATCACTGAAATGAACGATTTGGCACAGCTCTACTGAAAAGGAGGGATACTATTGCGCTTATATGAAGCTTTATAATTAATATGAGAACTTAAATTTTAGTCTGGCACTGGCTGTTAAACTTTGCAAAATGTAAAGTAACATTTTTGTGCTTCATGTTTACATTTTGTTTTATAAAAGATGTAAAGCGCTTATGTTTTTATATGTGTGTTTGTGAAAGTGGTGTTAAAAACTTTACCAGAAAGGTGTCGTCAGAAATCTGCGCCGAGCACTGTTTGTCCGCGACGGCGGATTAAATTCGGCTATGAGCCGGCTAAAGCATTAATACTCAAAAACAGATTTATACAAATATTTATTTTAAATACATATCGTTAGCTAAAATGAAAAAAGCACAGCTAACAAAAATATAAGAAGCGAAAATCTTTGTAAGGGTACAACAATAAACAATTCGCTCATTTGCGCAAACAACGCCGTAATAAAAAAAATATTTCGAAAAAAATGCGTATGAAGTTTTAAGTTTGCTTTCGTTATATAGAAAAGAATAATTAAATTGTTTTAACCCGTTATAAGTAGAAACATTTTCAATATGAAACTTATATACGAAATAAAGCATAGCTTAACAAACAATTCTGAATCGTTAACGCCAAAAATGCATTTATAGAATTACGACATTTGAGTAAATAAGCGATATATGTATATAAATCGTTAGCTGAAATGAAATTTTAGTTATTACGATCAGGCTTTTTGAACTTCACTTTTAATTATCAAGAAATAAAAATTATTTTGATTGGTGGAGTACAAATAAATATAAATATCCAAATCTTTCTCAAATAGCTCAAGAAAATTATTGTGCATTAGAATCGTCAGTTCCATGAGAAAGGATATTTTCAAAAGCTGGACAAGTGCTAAATGACTGACGAACGCGTATAAACGAGAAAAAGCACAAATGTTATATTATACTTAGTTGTGTTATGTACATATACAGCTTAATTTGTGTAATTTGTTTTTTTTTTTAGGTTTTTGTTGCAATGGATTTCAACTATTTTTATATATTTTTATGTTTGGAATCTATTTAACAAGCTGCTTTTCTAAATTAAAGCTTCACCTCAATGCTCCGAGGGAGCTTTAAAACTTATCTCAAAAGGTATAAATTTAAATTTTGTATCAAAATTTGTTTAAAGTAAATAAAAAATATTAATATAAATATGGGATAGTGTTGTAACTACATACCTATTGAAAATTGATATTTCTTATTCATAAATATTTTGAATTCTCATTTATCATTTAAATTATTTTTCCAATGCGTTGTTCAGAAGTTCGTTAAAAAGAACTAAAATCGCATAATCGCTACTTAAAATAACATTATGTATATTAATTTAACAGAGATTAAAATAACTCTTTTACAAGAAGTTAAAAATGCTAAACAGTGATCACCGTCACTGTTTAAATAACCGGTGATTTTAAAATCGCATTCACTATTAACGATATTCCCTTAAAATTACGGGATCGCTCACCTCTAGTATGAACCGTGAAGAGCACACACACACACATACAAAAAAATTTTTAATATTAAGATAATTAGTGACTAGTCGGGGTTTTCTTTAAAAAATCAATCAATTTATTATTCAACAAAAACCCCTAAAAAGGAATCAAAAACAAGGAAAGTAAATAAAAAAACAGTGAAGTTTGTAACACAAGCTCTTACAAAATTAATAAATTTTCTGAAAATGAAATGGATACGTGTTCCTGTTGCGTGTGATATGAAGTCAAATATTGGCAATTAAATTCCGTTGCTTTGCCGACGTTCTCTCACATATCATATCACATTTCATCTCAGTTAAATACCCTATGTTATAGTTATACATACATATCTGGAAATGTGTATTTGCACTGTTAATTACCAAGCTTAAGCACCACTTATAAAGAAAACAATTATTATGCTTACTTAGAAAACACTATAAAGGCAATGCTGTTCGACAATAAAAAGAGAAAACGCTATAAAAAAATTATACACTACAGTACATGTGAAAGCTCTGATAAAACTGAGAATTTATAACAAAGCTTTCATAAACTTTAATTGTACGAACAAATAGAATATTATTGACATAAAAACTAGCTCAATCATACTCAAACCACCATTAAACTTTCTTTATGCATAAATATCTAGAAAAGAATGATCCAAAAAATCTGTTACATATACCAGGAACGGAAAGACACGTCCACTTGCTGACAAGCGTGTTCAAGCAAACTTGAGAACAGAAAGGAGGAGTTATGACGGGACATTTGAAAACCGTTAAAAATTCTCTAGACTTGTTAGTGAACTCAATTAGTTAAGTTAATTTTTTAAAATAAAAACAAGAAAAAAAAATATATCGTCATAAATCGAAAAATTTAAATTAAAAAAAAAACGTGCAAAAGCGCCCTCTAGTGGCAGTAAAAACTAAAAAAATGCCAAAAATTAATTTTTAACCCAAAACCCTAACACACACGTTTAGCTCGATCAAATCGTTACGTTAATATATATATATATATATATTGCAACTAGAATTATTAATATCATACCCGGCATTCACCCATACTAAGTCACCAGGCCGTTGAATAAATCTATATACAGGAATATTTTCCATATATAAGTCATCTAGTACAGGCCACCAAGATCCATGTAAATAGCTTATGTTATTTTTTTCGCATAAATTGTAAATTCCACCCCAATAAGCATCTGGTACAGCAAACCACTCACAATCGCCAGGACCAATATTTATATTAATTGAGCAAAAATTGTTATTTTCTTGATGACCAGGTGTTCTACTTCCGGGAACTTTCATATAAAGCTGCACTGTATTCATTCCTAATATCACATGCCCAACATGTGATAACATATTTGATGCTGATATAACTCTGGCAAAAGCGGGAAGTTTTTGAAGTTCTGCCAACTGAGGACGCCATTTTCGTTCATCTGACAGGTCTACATTAGTACCGAATCTAAAAATAGTATATTAAAATTATATTTGTTATAACACTTTAATTAAAAAAGCTTTTTATATGTATGTATATGCATTGCAAATAATAACCTTTTTACGATTTTTGAATCGTGAACACACTTATTTTACATATTTTATTATTACATCTTAGCAATAAGTATTTAAATAAAAAAAACAACTAAACAATTGATATTGGTCTAGCCGTTGTCAAACTAAAATTTAAGTTCTCATATTAAAATCATTATTATACTTAATGGTTTCATCCGAGGGCAACAGTGTCCCTCCTGATCAATCGTGTGTTTCCGCCATGTTGTAAAATTTTTGAATTAAGCGGATTCATATGTGTTTTGTCCTTATAGTTTGAGATTTCGCATTTAACCAATGGAAATTAAAGATACTTCTTGGTGTTGTTGTCTAGAATACATTAAGAAGTGCCAGTTATCATTCGTTGCATTTGTTGAGGACAACTAGAGTGGTCGGTTTGTTACAGGCGCGAGTTCGGAGGGGGAAGGAAATTTCCCACACAACCAATGAATTTTGAGGAAAAAACCAAATGTCTTCAGCTAAGAGGTATTTTAAGTTAAACGAATAGTTAGCAAAAGAATCATTTATCGGCTTTATCGACGCATTTGAAGAGGCTTGAAATGATATTAGCGTTGACGTCGAAGTGTCAATTAATGCGAATACAATATTATCAGTATTTTTAAGAGCTTCGAAATTCGTTTGTCTTGATATGAAAAATTGTGTAGGGATTGGAACTGACGCGTGACCTACGATGTTGGCAGAAAATGGAGCAGTAAAAAAAGAAACCGCAAAAAATGCAAAACAAACGCCCTATTATTCCCATAAAATTAACAACTCGATATCGAAAGGCAAAAAGGCACCAAAAATACAAAAAGTTGTATCATTTGTTAAAGAAACGAGAAAAAATGTCTTTAAAAACATCATCCTAAGCGTAATGCAGTTTCTCTGAAATATCCAGGTACAAAGTTGTCTAAATTATGCAAAACACGATAGATGGATCGTCATGATTCAATTTTACAATTTGCAGTAAGAATTAAGCACATAAAAGAGGCTTTGGAAAAGATACCTGAGTGAAAAGATAGGGATACGTCTTTAAGAGCCTTATTATTAAGAACTTCTCCGAGCACTTTCGAATTTATCTACGGATTACATATTCTGAATAATGCACTTACTGTCACATAGCCGCCTTATGCCAGGATATAGATTCACAAAAAGGATCACCTCTTATAAAAACCCTGACATTGTGTCTTAAAACTAAACGGAATGAAGCCCACACACAATTAAAACTATTTTTGAAGAGGCAAAAAATATTTGCGTTGAAAAGCCTAGATTTTAAAGAAAAAATCAGTTTAAAAATGTCGAAATATACAGCCGCATCAAGGGCTACATACTGGAAAACAGAATAAATGATTTCGTTTTATTGCCTATTCAAATATTCATTGCTATTGCATTGCTTCTTCCTGATGTTAATCTCGTGGTTTGCGGACGTGTACGCGAGTGTTATATAAAGCGAATATACATATTAGTAATAGGTGGCAAACATTTTTATCAATATACATACATATTTACATAAGTGAGAAAAAAAAGAAACAACAAGAAAAAAACAAACAACCTTAAATAAGTTACAGTTATCGACGTGACAGTGGGCCTAATAGCAGAAATGCATACATTGTGTTAAACTCTACAAGCGTAAGCAATGAAAACATTAGATACCCTGAATATAATGTAAACTATTTGAGTGCAAAACCGAATATAATTAAAGACAATTTAAGTAAAAGTGCGCCTAATTTAAAAAAGGGTATACTGAACAAGGGACAATTTTAGCCCAATCTATTTTTAAAAATTATAAAAAAAAATACCGAGGTACCATCCCATCGCGGTCTTCCGTTTTAAATTCTAGAATTGAACCTTCCGTTGCTAATAGCGGTCCCAGCCCACTTTCTTCACAAGGTCCAAAGGTCCAGGTAGAGATGGACCGCTATATAACAGTGTTAAAAGGGGCAGAAGCCCCAAATCAGCAGAGGTTACCAACCAAGCAAAAATTTCAAAAGATGAAGAAAAGCCAACCTCATCGCAAAATCATTTTGCAATACTCCAGGAGGAAAACGATGCTCCGCTCATAGAGAGGAAGACATTTAAACCTCCCCCAATTTATTTGAGAGAGAAAAATTCGAATGACCTTATAAAGTTTTTAGTTGAATTAATAGGCGAAAACAACTTTTATGTTTCGAACATAAAGCGTGGTAGTATTTATGAAACTAAAATTCAAGTGAATCATAAAAACGCTTACCGAATCACGGTTTCGGAACTCGAAAAGCATAAGAAAAATTTCTACACTTACCAACTTAAGAACGCAAAAGGCCTACAGGTTGTTATCAAGGGTATTGATTCAAATGTTAACCCGGAAGAGATTAAGGCCAGTTTGTGCAGCAAAGGGCCACATAAGCGATCTGGGCCTGTACAGTGCTTGAACTGCCAGGAATATGGTCACACCAACGCCTATTGCAAGTTGCCTTCTGTTTGTGTTGTGTGTGGTGACCTGCATGTTACGACCAAGTGCGACAAGCTTAAAGATGATCCTCGTAAAGAAATGCAGCAATTGCGGAGGAAACCACACGACCAACTATAGAGGTTGTCCCGTTTTTGATTCAGTTAAACGCTTATCTAAGCCGAAAGTGGTTCCTGCCCCTCCCCAGCCTTTAAATATACCAACTACAAACATGCCTCCATTAGCACAACCAACTACAAATCAAGTTTCCTATGCCAACGCATTAAAGTCTAACCAGCCCAATGCACGTAAGCACACCCAGCCTACAGCACAACAAGAGGTGCCAACAAACAAACCAACCGGGTCCAATTTCAGCCGCCTCGAAGCCGTAATTGACAATATGGTTAAACAATTTACGCAGATCATGGCGCAAATGGCTGGCATGATGCAAGAAATGCAGTCTGCTCTTCTGCAGGCCATGCCTAAAAGACCACGAACTGCCTTAGGGTTTGTTTCTGGGACGCTAACGGCATCCGCCAACACAAAAACGAACTCGAATATTTTTTAATAAACCAAAAAAATTGATGATTTCTGAGACGCATATGGCATCTAGAAGTAATTTAAAAATTAGAGACTATTCTTTTTACGATTCAAAGGATCCCAGAGATAGATCATGTGGTGGCTCGGCAATAATTATCAATTTGAGAATCAAACATCAATGGATGGGTGGTCTCTCCGAATGTTATATAGAAGCAACAAACGTTTGCATTGATGAATTTTTCCATGGCTTAGTTATTTCGTCAGTGTATTGTCCACCTATGTTCTCCATAACAAAGGATCAGTTCAACAGTTTTTACAAATCTTTGATCCCCGCTTCATAGCTGCTGGAGACTATAACGCTAAGCATACGTACTGGGGCTCTCGCCTAATAAGTCCCAAGGGTCGTGTTTTGTATGATTCCGTATCTGAAATGGGACTTAACGTTATTTTATCTGGACAACCAACATATTGGTCAACTGATCACAATAAAATTCCAGACGTCATCGTTTTTGGCGTAACAAAAGGTATATCCCCGGAACTTACCGAAGCTCAAGCTCAAGGAGAGTGGTCTTTAGACCACTCTCCTACTATAATCACTATTTGAAGTCCTCAACGAATTTCAACTAGTGATATTTTTTTATTTAAAGGAGTAAATTTGTTAAAATACAAAAAATTTGTCAGCACCCACTGTTTGGAAAGCCGACCGCTACAAACTCCAGCAGACATCGATGATTGTCTGAGAAGCCTTAATGAGAACATAAAATAGCCGTTGATCATGCTTCTTCTTACCATCGTCAGAATAAATACAACAAAATTTTTTCAGCCGATGTGCAACAGCTTTCATCTGAAAAAGGAGGGCCCGAAGAGATAGCAAAAGCACAGATCACCCCAATTTAAAGCCATGCTGAAAGAATGTACAAACCAATTGAAAAATCTGCTAGAGGTTTACAGAATGGCATCTCTTAAAGGGGGTTTCGCACGATATGTATTTTACACATGACTTGTCACTTTTGCAATCCACATGTATTTGCGTTTGTCTGTCAAAATTGTTATTTTACAGGCGGTTTATAATTTTTGCTTTCACACGTACATATGTAATTACATCTGACATAACCTCCAAACCAAAATAAGCAACTACTTTTCCTTGTTGTTATTGCTATGACACATGCTTTGTCAGATGAAAATAGAACACGCTCTAATTACAAATTTGTCATATGACATTTACATATGTGTTTAAACACATGCAATGTTAAAACGCGTTCAGACGGCAGATATCAATTTCGCACTGCAAAATTTGACAAGTCATGTGTAAAATACATATCGTATGAAAGCACTTTAAGAAACACCTCGAAAGTCTAGACTCGACTCCTCAGACGAATTATTCACTATGGCGATCAGCGAAATATCTTAAAAGATCCGTTATCGCGAAACCACCACTAATCTGAGAGGATCCTAGGCAAGAAAAGATGAAGAAAGATGTGATTTGCTCGCACATGCACTGACATAAGTAAATTACCGCCTGTGGTTGCTAGATGTCCTATGGAAATACGTTTTCAATTGTCAGATGTCGTAGAGGCTATAAATAATTTAAATGCTAAAAAAACTTCTGGCTTTGATGAAATCAGCAACAAAATGCTTTTAGAGCAGCCTGGCACAGCAAAAAGAATAATTCTTTTTATTTTTAACGCCATATTACGGCTCAAACATTTTCCGCCAGTATGGAAAGTTGCCTTGGTAAAGATGATTCCTAATCCGGGAAAAGATCCTTCGAAGGTGGAGTCTTACAGGTCTATAAGTCTGTTACCAACTATGTCCAAATTGTTTGAGAAATTGCTTAAAAACAAGCTGAATCCGATCATGTATGAAAACAACTGCATTCCAGATCACCAATTTGGATTTAGAAATCAACATAGTACCATCGAAGAAACCCACAGAGCTTCGCGCTCTTTATAGATGTCTCTCAAGCGTTCGACAAATTATGGCATGAAGGCCTGTTAAACAAATTAAAGCTCAACCTTCCATCTTATATTTGCAACCTTTAAGAAAAATACGTAACCGGCCGACAATTTATGATTAAAAAGGGAGACCAAATAAGTTCTTCTCAACCAATAGGGGCCGGTGTACCTCAAGAGAGTATACTAGGTCCAATTCTGTACTTGCTTTACACAGCAGATATGCCCACAAACAATCTTACTCATACGTCGACATTTGCTGATGATACCGCCTTTCTCAGTATTCATAAAGACCCTAAAGAGGCCTCAAAACAACTTCAACATCACGTATCCCAAGTAGAAGAATGGGCAAATTTATGGGAAAATAAAATAAATGAACAAAAATGCACCCACGTTACTTTTACTTTACGCAAGCAAACGTGCCCCCGAATTCTTATTAACAATCATACGGTGCCTCAACGAATTGAAATGAAATATCTTGGCATTCACCTAGATCGCCGCCTCACATGGAAGTCACATATTGATGCGAAGTTGACACAGCAGCCTCCACAAAGATCTGCAAGTTCCACTAGTAAAATGCGAAATCCTTATTTATGTGGACTAGTATGTAAACAAGCTGGAAACACATCCAAATCCGATCGCTCGAAACATTTTGCAACATAGTGGACACACTCGTCTGAAAAAAAGGGATGCTATTGCACTTAGATGAAACTACTGAATTAATTAATTTTATTTTGAGAATTTCAATTTTAGTCTGGCACTGGCTGGTTAAATAAAAATTAAATAGTTTTAAGATTTAAATACTTATTGTTAGTTCGACAAAGGCGAAGATTTAATAATTAAAAATATGAAAAAAAATTCCATTGCTTTTATTCAACAACAATTACTAGTGCTATTGCAGTGCAACCATTCATATTTTTTGATGATTGTCTTTTATACACTCGCTTTGCGAAATGCCATTATATGTCAAGCAACGAGCTATAAAGATGACGCATTGAATATATATAACCATTCACTGCTTCGAAAAACATTCGTTGCCATCGTTAAAAGCTCGTTGCATTACAAAAAAATTATATGTATGTAAAAAAATTTATAAAAAATTGAAAAGTTGAATTTTTTTAATTAGTTTTATAAAATGAAATGTACGTATGGTTTTACTTTCTCATTATTAAAAAAACAACATATAAGGTGATATATTTTAAATGTTTAGTTTTACTTAATCAGCAACGAAACCATTTACGTATTCATTGCTTTTGCTTTATATTCGTTGCTAAGCTGGATATTAATTGCCTTTTGACGTATGTATAAACAGATGGCAAGCAATAGCACTGCATCGTTTTCGTTGCTTTTTAACTTTGTAATTGTGCCGTGCCTTGCTTTTTTTAAATGATGTGAATTGACAACAACGCACTAATTTTTTGTGAATGCATTCACTAGCCTAAAATATGGCATTCAAACCGTTCTCTGCTACATACCCTTTTTAAATCCATTTTACAACATCCCTCAACTTCGACCTCAGAATATTACTACATTAACTGATTTAGAAATTTTAGTTCCAAAACTTGCAGATTTATTAATATTTGTAAAAATTTATCAAAAACTGCTTATATCGAAATTAAAGGATGAAATTTTGCATTGAAAACAAAAATTTAAATTCATAAAGACCGCACAGAGAATATAATATATGTTTTAGTAACGTGTGCTCCAGATATTTACCAAAACTTGCAAAAAAATATTGTTAATTTTTGTTTCAATGCCGGTCAGTAATGCTACGGCCGGATGGTAATTTTCCACCCTTCGCCGTATTAAAACATGGCCAAAATTAACCGTGACAGAGGGCAGGCTGAACGGCTTAGCAATGTTGCATATACATAATAAAATTTAAATTGACGCAACAAATTTGCTTCAACAGAAATCATAAATCCTAATAGTTCTGTTTTTTGACATTTTTTGTAGTTATAACTATTTTATATAAATTAGACATTTTTGTTGAATTTTTGTTTAATAAACCGCTAAAAGCTAGTTTTTAAATTGTGTGATTCATTTAAATATTTCGTTTTCTTAAAGGCTTTCACTGTGACTTGTACCATTCGCACGTTATGAAATTTTACGTGTTTTTTCGCAAAAAGTCATAATTTAATGATACAGTAACAAAATTTTTGTTATTGCTATTCAAAAAAGAAAACATCAGACCAAATTTTTTTGTACCTTGTTTTAGTATAAACAAGGTTCGAATGATTAGCGTATTGTCAAAATTGTAATATATTAGTTACAAATTTAATGCATCATATCCACTGTAACATTATATTTATAGCCTGTTTACCGATGTCGAACGGAAACCTATACGAAAGAAAGCTAGTCTCTCACTTTCGAATAAATTTGGGTTTACCTATTTCGACAACTTTCGTTCGCCTTGGCTGACAGGTTTTTTCTCACCAGAGAAAAATAAAAATAATAAAATGCTTACATACTTTTGGGCATATGCATAAACAGTTTTTAAATTTGCAATAGGTTTGTTAAGCGAAATTTTCAGTAAAATCAACACTTCAAATCCCTTTTTTAATTTAAAAATTTGTTTTTCCCTTTAAAGTGTGGATCAAAATATATATATATTTTTTTGATATTAGTTTTGTAATAATGTCAGTTTACGTAGCAAATTTTTTGTTTCCCAACGGTAGGCACTTACTTTCATAATAAGTAAATTTTAATACATAAAGCAGTGATGCTAACTTTACTAAATTATAAAGCACTAAGAGACAAAGAAAAAAAACCTTTTCAATAATGTGTACCTTTTTTCATGTTAAAATTAACATATGATAATATTAACAAGTCTTAGGTTTTTGGGATATTTAAACCATGGCTTAGCTACAAAAATGACGCAGTCAGCACTTAATTGTTTAAAAAAATTTTTACTTGTTAGAAGAAATTATTATTAAGGGGACCATTTTCTAAAGTATCATAAGAATCAACAAAGAAGAATCCCGCATTTATTACTAAAGGTTATTCATTCCATAACAATACAAGTTCATTTTTCACATTTTTAAGAAAACCAATATCTTTTGAATCGTTATCTTATTATACCCAAAGAAATATATTTTTTTTTTAATTTTTTATGTATCTATAACTAGAATTTTGATCATTGTTTTTGTAACATATTTGTTTACAAAATATACACATAGCTATGACGACTTATTGAAAGAATTTGCCATTCAATTAGCCTATAATTTTTTATGGTTTTATTGCATTTATAAAATATAAATATATGAGGAATTTATTTATTAACTATATATCAAATGTAGTTTTTACGCGTAAAAGTCTGTAAAAACCCATAGTAAGAAGTTCATTGATTTTTGGTGTATTTTGAGAAGGTGGAAAATAATATATTTAGTAAAAACAATAAAATGAAAACAAAATGTAAACATTTTCAAAATTATTTTGCAGATTATCTTTAGATCATATATGAATGCTCAACATTAGTGTGTTTCTAACGGTACTACGTGAATATATATTTAGCCCGCACGCAACACTCACACCAGATAATCAGGAAACAAAAATACATAAAAAGAGATATTATCAGTTATTTTTTGGTTAATTTAATGGTAATTAGTTATTTTTTTTTACAAACTCCTACAAGTGGTCTTTAATTAGTTAAAAATTCGGCATAATTGACATCACTGAAAACATTTAATAATTAAAACTTACAAAATTTTTGTAGATTTTTTTTTAAATCAAATTTCATTTAATTTTTGCTTTAAACTGTTAAGTTGCAAAAATCCTATACAACACAAATGTTTTGCTAACCCTGACGTATTGTAATTTAATAACACAAAGAGTAATATATGATAAATATTAACTAACTGTTTTTACATTACTCAAATAATATTAACACAAATGAATGATTAATAAAGTGAACTTTGAAGCAAAAACATCCTAACAGAGGTTATGGGCCCAGTCATCACGTGGACTGAAAATTAAATTATTTTTTTATATAAAAGAAAAAAATAAATAAATAGCTTTAAAGGATGTCTGGTACTGCGGCGCAAATTGAAAAGTTGTCTGGTGACAACTATAATACATGGGCAATTCAAATGAAAAGTTTGCTGGTAACGCAGGACTTGTGGTCTGTAGTTACGACTCCATGTAAGCCAGATGCGTCAGCGGTTGAAAGAGCACAATGGTCGGCACTTGACCAAAAAGCGTTGGCTTCAATTATTTTGAGTGTAAAGCCATCGGAACTTTTACACATCAAGAAGTGTAATACAGCGAATTCGGCTTGGATGGTCTTATCTCATTTATACCAAGCAAGAGGTCCAGCCCGGAAGGTTAACTTATTTAAAAAGTTGATTCGTTTTCGTTTTGAAAGCGGGCAGAAGTTGGCAGAACAAATAAATAAGTTTTGTAGCATCATTGAGGACCTCAAAGAAATAGATGTTGAAATGACGGAAGACATGCAAAGCATTTTATTTTTATGCAGTTTGCCAGACGATATGGAAAATTTCGTAGTAGCTATCGAGGCTCAAGATGTACTCCCGAAGCTTGATAAACTAAAGGTTAAAATTTTGGAAGAAGAGCATAGAAGAAATGACAGACAGGAAAAGGTTGACAACGTGTTCGCCGTAAAAGCACAAGGTAAATTTTTTAAAAATCATAATCAAAGTCAAACCAATGAAAAGCACGATACTGTTCGCCGTAACAAAAATATAAAGTGCTACAGCTGCGGAAAAAAGGGGCACGTAAAAAGCCAATGTAAAAATGTAAGTACCAGCAACAACAACAAATATGCAGCAGTAGCTTTTAGCGCAAGCTCAGGCGAATTCAACAACAGTGAGCACAGCTGGATACTTGACAGCGGAGCATCGTCACATATGTGCAAAAACAATTCTGTTTTTACTAACTTGGAAGACATAAATCAACAAGTAATGTTAGCAACAGGTGAGAGCGTAAAAGCTGCAGGTATAGGCACTGTTATGATTAAATCAAGCTTTACTAACATCACACTTAATAATGTTTTGTACATACCTCAGTTACATACAAATATATTATCAGTTAGTAAAATGTTAAATAAGTGTATTACAGTAAATTTTGCGAGCAATAAGGCCGTAATTATGAAAGATGGTAATACTATACTTGAGGCGAATATAAAAAATGGTATATTTTTTGCAAACCTCATTAACGAAGAGAAGGTAATGTCAGTAAAAGAAGATAACACAACAAAATGTCAAATTTGGCATTCTCGTTTTGGCCATCTAAATTATAAAGATTTACAAAACCTTCAAAAACACAGTGTGGTTGATGGGTTGGACGTACATTTTAGTAACGAAAATTCGTGTAAAATTTGTGGTCTTTGTAAAATAACGAGCAAACCGTTTAAATCGTATACAAGTGTACGAACAAAAACTTTGTTGGAAATCATCCATACAGATGTTTGTGGCCCTATACGTGTAAGTTCTTTAGGAGGCTCGGTTTATTTTATAACCTTCATCGATGATTTCTCCAGGTATATATCCATCTATTTTATTAAGAAAAAATCTGATGCGTTAAGTGTTTTCAAAACATACAAAGAGATGTGTGAGAAACAGACTGGCAACAAAATTAAAAATATACGTAGCGACAACGGGAAGGAGTATATCAACAAAGAATTTCAACAATTTTTAGATCAGCATGGTATTAAAAGGCAGACAACTACATGTTACACTCCCCAACAAAATGGGGTAGCCGAGCGAGCCAATAGAACCCTAACGGAGATGGCAAGATGCATGCTTGAGGAAAGTAAAGTGCCTCAGTATTTGTGGGCTGAAGCAACTAATACGGCAGCTTACATACGTAACCGTTGCCCAACAAAGTTACTCCCTAACACTACACCGTATGAATTGTGGTGTGGACGACGGCCCAACGTAAAGTATTTTCGAAGATTTGGCTGCAATGCGATCGTTTTAAATAAGAAGTCAAAGTCAAAGTTTCAGCCAAAAGGCCAACAGTGTGTGTTTGTTGGTTACTCTGAGGAGGCAAAAGCGTATCGTCTTTATAATAAAACAGAAAAAACAATTGTAATATCAAGAGACGTCATTTTTCTTGAAAATGATTTTGATGAAAATAAAGAAAGTGTTTTAAGTAATGATTTTGACATATTTACAGTAAAACTAAATCCAAAAAGCAATAGTGAAAATATTGAGACAGCTGGTACGTATGGTGAATTAGTCGAACATGAGAGTGGTGAGTTTGCAAAAGCTGGCGAAGATGTTGTTGCAGCAGACGTTACTAGTGGCCAAATTACAACAAATAGCAGTGGACCCGAAAGCAGCAATGATGATTATGAGAGTGTAGACGAAATAAACAGCGATGAAAATGTAACAAGCCCAAATGTTGGACCTGGGAGGCCAAAAATTTTACGCTCAGGAAAACCAGGTAGGCCGAAAAAAATTTACAATACTGTTAATGCTTTGCAAACAAACGACGATAACATAATGATACCAACAAGTGTTGATGAAGCACTTAACTGCAAATATTCAACCAATTGGCTTGATGCTATGAGAAAAGAGTACCAAGCCCTTTTAAGTAACAACACTTGGGCGTTGTCTGTTTTGCCAAAAGGTCATAAGCCAATAGGGTCTAAATGGGTATTTAGTTTAAAAAGAGATATGAATGGCGAAATTGAAAAGTTTAAAGCTAGATTAGTGGCAAAAGGCTGCTCCCAAAAGTATGGCTTAAACTACAAGGAAACATTTTCACCCGTTTTAAAATATTCAACTATTCGTTTACTACTTGCTCTTGCTGTGGAGGAAAACATGTACTTACATCAGATGGATGTATGCACAGCATACTTAAATGGTGAATTAAGTGATGAAGTATACATGTGTCAGCCAGAGCATTTCGTTGATGCAAACAACCCAGATTTAGTTCTTAAATTAAATAAAGCTTTATACGGGTTAAAACAGGCCGGGCGGGAATGGAATTCCAAATTAGATGGAGTGTTAAAGTCTTTTGGTTTTACATCTTGTGTGACTGAACCTTGTTTGTATAGAAAAAGTAGTAATGGTTATGTAGACTTAGTTGGTGTCTACGTAGATGATATCATCATCGCTAGTAAATCCATGGAAAATATATCTTTAATTAAAAGAAACATATTAAGTAAATTTGAATGCGTCGATAAAGGCCCACTACAGTATTTCCTGGGAATGCAAATTGAACGTGTTGGTGACTTAGGCGATATTTATTTACACCAAAAACAATATATAGAAAATTTACTACAGCGCCATGGTCATGGAAAATGCCGACCTTTATCAACGCCCTTGGATGCAGGTTTTCAAACTTACTGTAACAAAGAAAACTGCATAAAAATTGATCCAACTGAATACCAAGGTGTAATTGGTGAATTAATGTATATAGCTATTTCTACCAGACCTGACATTATTCACTCAATTTCAAAACTTGCCCAATGTAACAAAGAACCACATAAGGAGCATCAAGCTGGTGTAAAACATGTGATGAGGTATTTATCAAGTACTGTTGAATATAAGTTGCATTATCGTAAAACTGGCAAGCCGATTGAAGGCTTCGTCGACGCTGATTGGGGTAGTAATGTACTCGACCGTAAATCATACACTGGCTTTACATATATGCTGGGTGGTTGCGCTTTTACATGGGAGTCAAAGAAGCAGGGGTGCGTAGCACTGAGCAGTACTGAAGCTGAATACGTAGCTTTGGCAACAGCAGCTAAGGATGCTATTTATCTAAGAACACTTACTTCCGAGATAGGCTTATGGAACTCTGAGCAACCAACTCTACTAAACAGTGACAATTTAAGTGCCCAACGAATAGCAAAGAATCCTACACATCACGCAGCTAGTAAACACATTGATATAAAATACCATTTTATAAGAAATTTGTTAAATAATAAAACAATAGAATTGAAATATGTAAACACTAACGATATGGTAGCTGACATACTAACAAAGAATTTGCCTAAAATTAAACACTTGCATTTTATTAACTTAATGGGATTTAAAACAATTTAAATCAATTTTGTATTTAATAAATAAAGCATTTAAAACTTGTAAACAAAATATTTGTGTTGAAGGGAAGTATGTTAAGTTGCAAAAATCCTATACAACACAAATGTTTTGCTAACCCTGACGTATTGTAATTTAATAACACAAAGAGTAATATATGATAAATATTAACTAACTGTTTTTACATTACTCAAATAATATTAACACAAATGAATGATTAATAAAGTGAACTTTGAAGCAAAAACATCCTAACATAAACAATATAATGTTTCAACCAATAACCCTTGAGAACATATTTAACTTATATTTTTTAGCTTTTTAATACAAAGTGGAGCTTAATTTACATCAAAAACTACATACTTTTATGGCACTTGAAAGCAAAATAACAAGTGACTAATTTTGACATTTACGTTCGCATATTTAGCTTGCGTTCGACTTAGGTAAACCCAATTTTGTATGAAAATGCTTTCGTTTTCGTTCGGGTTGTCTTTCGAGTGAACGTTCGCTTAAAGTATACTTAGGTAAACCGAAATCAGTTTTCTTTCGCTTAGAATGCGAACGAAAGTATTCCTTCGACATCGGTAAACATGCTATTAGTTTAGAAGTGTTTTCAACAAATTTTTTAAACATCATTGAAGTCAACAAAAATATGCTAGAAAAAAGGGAAATAATACATACATTTTATTTGAACAGCTACACTCAAAAAACTATTAATGTAAAATCAATTGAAAATCTATTTAAAATAACTGGATATTCATTTTTAAACCATTCAACAAGATATTCATTGAAATTACCAAAATATTTCATTTCAATTCAGACATCAAAAACTAACTTAGTACATATTCATCTTAAATTAACTAGATTTTCTGTCATTTATAGCAAAACACAAAGTATCAGAAAAAGAAATAACAAAGTTAAATACATAATACTAAAAAATAACTGACAAAATTAACTTCTACTGAAAATCGGTATTTTTGTTTTGCTGAAGCTTTTAACACCCGTTCAAATCAGTTTAAAAAAATATTGTATTAAAATTGTTTTTTCATTTAAAAACAACTTTACGGAATACTTTCTAAATAACTTACAGTCAGTTACTGTAATAATTTTTTAAGTGTAGGGGAACCCACAAGGTGTTCTATTCTGTCCTTTTGTCATAGTGTTATTAGATTTCACAATGGTTTAAAAACATTGTTGTTGTCTTTCACACAACAAAAAAAAATGTTTGTTTCGTGCCTCAGCCGCTTCTTCTGATAACAGCCCAATAGGCAACAATGCCTCATTTATAACAGTTGATCCATGATTTTAAATCTTGTGCATTGTATATTAAAAAATTTTCTTAAACTGTATAAGGACTATTTTACCGCTGACATGTCGCCATCTCCTTGACATTTTTAAATTTCACACAATTTTTTATCTAAAAATCGCAATTTCTCTTCAACAGATTTATATAAACATTCCCGTACTATTTGTAATAACTCTAATCTTGTTCAAACTTTTTCCATTTTACACTGGTGTTCTGAAACCTATTTCGTGCAATAACCACAATATATATACACCAACAAATGAGTACATGAAGCACAGATTTGTTTCTTTATAAAGAATAATTTTGCTTTAACACTTTTCAAAGGTTTTTAAGACAGGAACATTTATTTTGTTGCATAAAATAGCGTAATTAAGAAAGCTGTCGCACGGGTATACATTACCAGTTTAGGGGTGGGTAAAAACTACTGCCTCGCACATTCCTTTTTATACATGCAATGTCAGTGTAAAACCCAATGTAAAATAAAAAGCGTAAAACCCAATGTAAAATAAAAAGCATTAAAAAATATTTAATTATCAAAAAGTTTTATGACCCATAAAAAAGTTTCATACTCATATGTAAGCACACAAGATGAGAAAAAACAGAAAAAAGTCAAATTTTCAAAAAATCCCAAAAAAAAAAAAAATGGCGCAAAAACGCGCAACGTTTTTCTTTAGTCTGAAAGTAGAGATTTCAGGTTTTACTGTGATAAATAAGATTTTTAGGATAATACCTGCCATCACTTTAAAAAACCTTTTGATTTTATTTTTTTTATGAAAAAGTGAACAAAAAAACCTCTTTTTTAATTTCAAAAAAAAAAATTTTATTAAATAATTTAAAATAAAAAATTAAAAAAAAAATCATGCAGTTGCTTAAATAGTCTTTCGAAGAAAAAAAAAATCAATGTAAAATCTTTATTTGTTAAGCATAAAAAAAATATATTGTAAACGTCTCAAAACCATAAAAAGTTAATATATTGCAGGCAAATTTACTAACTTTCCTGACTTTAACAATGCCCCAAAACGACAAATTGCAAGTAAAAAATTTGAAAATGCACTATCCGATACAGAATTTTGTTATCTGTCGGGCTGCGCACATAAATTTTTACATTTCTTTATTTCCATTTTGGCTTAATGTCCGGCTAGATTGGCAAAATATCCCCATGTGCGTCGTATGGTATGTTTATAAAATTGTCATAACAATTCCACATACACCTGCGCCAAGTGTCCAAAAGCTGGTGATGGTTTTTTAAACCATTGCGAAATTTTAGTATATAAGAACAATAGTACATAATTGAACACCTTGTGAATCCCCTAAGTTTTTCGCAAAAAATACTTGATTTTTTTTTTACTGAAGTACACAATTTAAAAATTAGCTTTCAGCGGCTTAAAATTTGTTAAGCACGACATTTGGGTAAATTTCAATTTTGCTATGTATATGCAAAATTGCTAAGCCGTCAAGCCTGTCTTGGCTGATCTCAGCCATGTTTTAATACGGCGAAGGGTGGAAAATGGCTTTAGCCGAGGCATTACTGACCGGCACTTAAACAAAAATTATTAGTATTTTTCGAAAACTATTTTATTTTCTGGGCGGTCTTTACAATTTTCCATTTTTGTTTCAAATGCAAAATTTTACCCTGAATTTCGATATAAGCAATTTTCCAGTTTTGAAATACATCATCTGCAAGCAACGATATTAAAAAAATCTAAATCAATAAATAGAGTAATATCCTGAGGCAGAAGTTGAGGGATGTTAAACAAATAAAGGACGTCCTTTGAAAAACGTGTTTTTAGTCTTGTAAAACAGATTCATATAAGGTTCATATAGGATTTTCAGCTCAAATTTCCATACCAACGCAAATTTTTCCTCTTCAAATATAGTTTAAAATTCTGTTTAGGCTTCATTCCTTTAGTCTCAAGACACATTATCATGGTTTTTATAAGAGATGATCCCTTTTGTAAATCTATATCCTGCTTTTTAAAACTGCACTAAGCGGCTGTAAGACAGTAAGTATATTACTTAGAATATGTAATCTGCAGGTAAATTCAAAAGTGCTCAGAGAAGTTATTTATACTAAGGCTTTCGAAGATGTATCCCTATCTTTCTACTCGGGTATCTTTTCCAATGCCACTATTATGTGCTTTATTTTTACTGCAAATTGTGAAATTGAATCGTGACAATCCACCTATTGTGTTTCGCATAATGGAGACAACTTTGTACCTGGATATTTCAGAAAAACTGCACTACGCTTAGGATAACGTTTAAAAAAAATGCAGATTTCTTTAACAAACGATGCAACCTTGTTGCCTTTCGATATCGAGTTGTTAGGTTTAGGGCATAGCAAAGCGTTTGTTTTGCATGTTTTGCGGTTTCTTGTACATATTTTTGTACTGCTCCATTTTCTGCCAGCATCAAAGGACACCCGTCAGTTCCAATTCCTGCACAGTCTTCAAAATCAAGATCAACGTTCTTCAAAGCTCTTGAAACTACTAATAACATTGTGTTCGCATTAACTGATACTTTGACGTCATCGCCAATATCATTTAAAGCCTCTTCAAATACGTCGATAAATCCGATGTATTCTTCTTTTGCTAACTTTTCGTTAATGCAACAAGGTACGAATTATACAAAAATATGTATCTTTTGTTGAAGAAGCAAGAAATTTTTTTAAAAAACATCATCCTAAGCGTAATGCAGTTTTTCTGAAATATCTAGACACAAAATTGTCTCCATTATGCAAAACAAGATGGAAGGATAGTCACAACTCAATTTTACGATTTGCAGTAAAATAAAGCACATAATAGAGGCATTGGAAAAGATATCCGAGTGGAAAAATAGGGATACGTCTTCAAGAGCCTTGTTATTAAGAACTTCTTTGAGAAATTTGGAATGAATTTGCGAATTACCTATTCTAAATGATATACATACTCACTGTCACACAGTCGCGTGGTGTAATTTTACAAAAGAATTACAAAAAGGATCTTCTCTAATAAAAAAAAACCCTGATAATGTGTCTTAAGACTTAAGGAATAAAGCCCACGCACAATTTAAAACTATTTTTGAAGAGGCAAAATAATATTTGCGTTGGTATGGGAATTTCAGTTGTAGCCTAGATTTAAACGAAAAAACATTATATAATATAAGGATCCGTATATTACGAAAGCGCTTTATATCTCGCTTGTTCGTCCAATTTTAGAATATGGATCGATAATATGGGATCCTATTTACCAGATACATTCCAATGCGATAGAATCAGTGCAGAAACAATTTTTACTATTTTGCCTACGTGGACTACATTTTGACCCGCGTAATATGCCTTCGTACACTTCCCGCTTGGCTCTTATAAAATTGCCTACATTAAAGAGCCGAAGAACCATGCTAAATGTGTCATTTATAATGAACGTTATTAGAGGCGATATATGTTCCGGATTTTTGATAAATGATATTGTATTTAATGTACCACAAAGATTATCTCGATATTTCCTACCACTGTCAATTACATTTTTAAGAGCTAATTACCCTGACGCTGACCCTATGAGAAGAATGTGCAATGAATTTAACCAACTGTATCGATTTATTAATTACTCATTAAGTCCAAATGCAATAAAAAAATCAATTATTGTTTTTTTAAATTCCTAAACATCATTTGTCGTATTATGTTCATTGTTACTATTTAATTTTTTCTGTTTTTTGTAACTATAAAAAATTGTAATTATTATACTTTTTAAATGTCTGTAAGGATATACTCCATAGACTAAATAAATAAATAAATAAATAAATAATACCGCATCCAGGGCTACATACTCTTAATTGAATCTGTTTTACAAGATTTAAAAAAACGTCTTTCACAGGGCGTCCTCTATTTGTTTGACATCCAGTAACTTTTGCCTCAGAATATTACTATATTTACTGATCGAGAAATTTTAATTTAATAACATTCAGATTTATTTAATTTTGAAAAAATTGAATAAAAAAAACTGGTTATATCGAAATTAATGGCTGACATTTTGTATTGAAACAAAAATGGAACATTTTTAGAGACCCCCCAGAAAATAAGTTAGTTGTTTTAACAAGATGTGACCCAGATATTTATCCAAATTGCGAAAAATATTCTTCATTTTTGTTTTAATACCGGTCAGTAATGCTGCGGCTGAAATATTTTTCTTTACCCTTCGCCGTGGTATAACATGGCTGAGATCAACCATGACAGAGGACAGGCTAAACGGCTAAGCAATGTCGCATATACAAAATGAAATTAAAATTGACGAAAATGTTGTGCTTAACAAATTTGCTTCAACAGGAAACCATAAATTATTAATTTAATAAATATGTTGTTTTGCCCTATATGTAATTATAAATATTTAAAAAGAATTAAATTTTTTGTTGAGTTTTTGTTATAATGTAGTCTGTTTAGTTTTCGACCCCTACCAATCTTCCGTAGGTAGGGTGTTAGGCATCAAATAGCCAACATACCTGGGCTGCATAACTGTGGAAAACGCTTAGATAAGCATTCTTCCACACATACAGTTATGCTGCCGTAGTTGCATGTTTGAACAAAGAGGGCATCACACATTCTTGATGCCCCTTGGTGTTAGGCTAGAACAAAGAATACCTTAAGTTTTTAATTCAATTAAATAAAAACCACAGAGAACGAGCTCGGTTCTATTAATAAATAAATCTTACGAATTTTATTTAATACATGGTGATTCTGCCAGGAGAAAAAAATATATAAAATAAAAATATTTGTGAAGTGCAAGGCCTGCGAAAAAAAAAACACCAAAAAGACTGGCAAAGCAAAGAAAAAGTATTAACAAAAGGTGATAAGAACCGTAGCCACAAGTGCAAGGAAGCTTATGCCGTAAAAATCTATAAATAAAAAAAACTGTCGTTCGTCTATTGTTGCCCAGTGAATTGAAACGTTTCTCAGTGAAGAAACAAAAGCCATAACTAATACACTAGCTCCAAAATTGTGCAAATTTTAAATCGTTTAAAGGAGTTACGTCGCCAAGACCGGAGATAAGTATTTTAATTTTTTGGACAAACCACCAACATCAGAAACATCAGCAACAGTAATGGTAGCTATTGACAAAATTGCATCAATGCAGCAGACAGACAAATATACAGAAGAAAAAAAGGAAAACTCCAAATTGAAACATCATCCCCTAAAGAAGTCAACGAAGTGCAACTAAAATCAATAACATCAATCATAGCAACAACAGGCTACAATAATTGAAGAATTGGTAAGACATTTTAAATCAACTAAAATTAATATGTCGAAAAATATGAAAATGTGAAAAAAACAAACAATTTAAAAATTTACTTAAAAAAACAAACAAAATTCCAAATTTATTAAATAATACTGTTCAAGGAAAACAAAAACATTTAAAATTTAATTATGATAAAAAAAGTGCTGAAATTCATATATAATATTTAAGAAAAAGTCAAAAAAGATTTAAAAAAATGTGTATTGAATTTTGTATTAGAGAGAAAAATTAATATTTTCATGATTTCTTCTCAAAATATTTCGCCAAACTTAAATGCGATATAAATTTAATAATTTTTTTGTAATGTTTTCTCCTTGAAACATGATAGTTTTTTAATCTTTTGTAATAGAAAATGTATTCTGTTGATTGTTCAATACATATTTTATAATTTGTTGAGGATTTTTTAACTGTTTCTCTAAACCTAAACCAGCAAATTATGTGTTTGTTATTTTAGTGAAGCCATTTTATATTTTTGTAATCCTCTCTTAAAAAAAAAATTTAACGCAATAAAATGAAAAATAACCTTTAAATATCTTTGAAAAAATGTATAAACAAATAATATTTTAAGATTTAAGAAAAGAATTAAATGTCATAAAAAAAGATCCTTTACAATAAAATAACCTAATTTTACTTTTTTAATAATGTATTACTGTAAAACTTACTTAAAAAGGAAAGATATTTAAAACGTATTTTAAAGCAAATTTTGTTTTAACTTTGCTAACACAAGAACAATAGCTATTTACTAAAAATGTATTGCTGGGACACCTACGGGTCACCCCAGTACTGCATAGTTTAAGTTTTAACCTCGTTCGGTCAAAAGTTGGTGTTGACCGGTGGCTGAGAACGTCTGGTGTGTCGGTGCATAAAAGTGTACAGAAATGCTACGCATTTTCATGCATCCCCTTCTAAGCTTTAAGAACTAAAACGCCCCCGACAAACAAAAGACTCACTAACCATCGTGCAGTTGAATAAACTTGCTTTTTAAGTGGCACTATTGTAAACTTGCCTTTGTCAATGTAAACAACTGTACGATCAACTTACGAGACAGTTCTATGATAGATATATAAACATCTTTTCAATATTAACAAATTTTTTCATGATAGCTTTATATAGATGAATTAGAATAAATAGATTCAATAAGGAAATAATTTAGTTTAATTTTTGTCACCATGGGTAACCACGATTCAAAGATTGACAACCCGAACGCTAACGTGATCAACGAGGTCACGGTGAAGGTTCAATACCCCACTGTTTATTTGTATATTATAATCGATATATTGATCTTGCAGCTACTTTTTTTTTGTTGCATATTTTTTATTATTGAATCTTCGCTTAAGCGAACTAACAATAAGTATTCAAATCTTAAGACTAAGTAAATAATATTAGTCCAGCCAGTGACAGACTAAAATTTAATTTCTCATAATACAAATAGTTATCTTCATCTAAGCCATAGGTTGTCAAAAATTCATTTTTAGTGCACAATTGTGCTACAAAAACAATAAAAAAAAGTCACACCGACGCTTGTTCTCTTGTATTTCAGTTTGATTTCAGTCGTTAATTGAGTGTTAACGAGTGCACATGTGCGGATGCTTACTGTTTTTTTCAGCTTTCTTGTTTTTTCAGCTTTGATTTAATTTCAAAATAAACCAGCAAACAAAATAGTATAATAGAAGATAAAAATTTTTGTTTTGTCATTAAAAATGCTTTTGGTAACATGCAATGCATTTCATGTTACCAAACATTTAAAACAAAGAAAACAAGAAAAACTTAATTTTTAATACCTAAATGCACCTATTTTTTTTAAGTTTTAACTGTAAATTAAACTCGCCCAATGGAATATGTGTGAAAAAAAATTGTCTAATTCTGTAATAACTGAGGCATATTTTGTATTTAATTTTAATAACTTTTTTTAAGTTCATTTCCATTTTGCTTTAAAAAGTAAAATTCATCACATTTGCAATGCTTAGCTTTTTGTTTGCTGGGCAATTTTCTCTTATCCAATACAGACGCATTTCATTAAATGAGAGTTTTGACAACCTATGATCTAAGCGTAATAGTATCCCTCCTTTTCAGACAGGAGTGTCCACTATGTTGCAAGATACTTCGGGCGAGCGGATTTGGGTGAGTTTCCAGCTTATTTAAATACTTGTCCACATATTTCAGGATTTTGAATTTAACAAGTGCAACTTCTAGATCCTTATGAATGTTGCTGAGTTGACATACCAAAGAGCAACAGTTATCATTCTCAGAATTTTGTTTTGACGACGTTGTATTTTTGCTATGTTAGAGGCGGAAGCAGTGCCCTATAATTGTATACCGTAGCACCAAATTGATTTTAAAATTGAGTTGCATAGTAGAAGTTTACAATCCAGATGAGGCACAGAGTTTCTACCCATTAGCCAGTGGATTTGCGCATCTATAAGTTTCATTTGGGTCAGCTTTGCATATATATGAGGCTTTTATGTGAGGCGGCGATCCAGGTGAATACCAAGATATTTTGTCTCGGATCGTTGAGGCACCAAATGGTTGTTAATAGTGATTGAAGGGTACGTTTCTTTGCGTAAGGTAAAAGTTATGTGAGTACATTTTTGTTCATTTATTTTTATTCCCCATAACTTTGCCCATTTTTTAACTTGGCTTACGTGTTGTTGCAGCTGGTTCGAAACCTCTTTAGGGTCTTTATGAGTACTAAGAAAAGCAGTATCGTCAGCAAATGTCAACGTGGGTGTGAAACTATTAATAGGCATATCTGCTGTATAAAGCAAGTACAGAATTGGACCTAGTATACTCCCTTGAGGTACACCAGCCCCTATTGGCTGAGAGTATCTTATTTGGTTTCCCTCTTTGATCATAAATTGTCTGCCGGTTAAGTATTTTTCTAGCAGGCTTAAAATACTAGCTGGTAGACAGAGTTTTAGTTTGATTTACAGGCCTTCATGCAATACTTTATCGAATGCTTGAGAGACATCGATAAAAAGCGCGGAGCAGTACTTCTTTTCTTCAAAGGTTTTTCTTATAACCTGCACCAGTCTGTGAGTTTGTTCGATTGTGCTATGTTGACATCTAAAACCAAATTAGAGATCTGGAATGCAGTTGTTGTCATTCAGGATCGGACTCAGCTTGTTTTTAAGCAGCTTTTCGAACAGTTTTGCCAAAGTTAGTAGCAAACTAATAGGCCTATAACACTACACCTTTGAAGGATCTTTACAGGCTTATGATATACTTATTGATATATTTTTTTTTTCATGTATTTTATTATTGAATCTTCGCTTAAGCGAACTAACAATAAGTATTCAAATCTTAAAACTAATACCCTGTTTCACGATGTCGAACGAAAACCTATACGAAAGAAAGCTAGTCACTCACTTTCGAGTCAATTTGGGTTTCACTATTTCGACAGCTTTCGTTCGCCTTTACTTACAGGCTTGTTATTGACAGAGAAAAATAAAAATAATAAAATGCTTACATACTTTGGGGCATATGCATAAATAATTTTTAAATTTGCAATAGGTTTGTTAAACGAAATTTTTATTAAAATCAATACTTCAAATCTATTTTAAATTTAAAAATTTGTTTTTCCCTTTAACATGTAGATTAAAAGTTATTAATTTTTGTTTTTCTATAAGTTTTGTAAGAGTGTCTTTTTACGTAACAAATTTTTTTGCCTCCCAAAGGTAGGCACTTACTTTCATAATTAGTCAAATTTTAATACATAAAGCAGTGATGCTATCATTCTTAAATTGTAAAGCACTAACGGACAGGAAAAAAATTATTTTCAATAATGTGTAAATTTTTTAATGTTAAAATTAACATAAGCTAATATTAACAAGTCCTAGGTTTTTGGGATATTAATACCATGGCTTAGCTACAAAAATGTCGCATTCAGCCGCCCTATTCTGTAACTCGCTAAAGCTAAAACTCTATCGCTAAAAATCTAAAAAAGCTTTTTGGCAATTTTTAGCTACGAGTGCAATTCTGTTATTTATATCGCCTAATTTAGCATAGTCCTAAATTTTAATTCGCCGCAAATAAAGCTTTTATTTCTATAGCTAAAATTTTCTAATATCGAATTCTCTAATTTAAAATTAGCGATTTGATCTCTAAAATTTTTAAAATTTTAGCATCAAATATTTTTTAGTGCTAAAAATTGAGTAGAGGATAATATTTGTTTATTTAATGTTTTCAATGAAAAATATTTTTAATTTAAGCAAGAAAATTAAAGTAAAAATACAATTATATTATATTTTGTAAAAATGTCTAGAGATTCTAAACAATTGCTTAGTTAAATTAATTGTTAAAAATATAAATCAGTTCCCTAATTATATGAAATATCTTTTAACATAAATTGATTGGCTATTTTAAGCCGTTTTACAGCAATATAAAACAAAAAATATTTTTCGGCACCTTTTTGTTATGATATATGTATAATATTAATTCTTTAAAACACAATACATACATACAAAGACCCTACTAATTGTTTACTTATTGCAAACATACATACATATTTGCAAACAATTAAGGCTGCCATCATATAAACATGTCGCCATAATTTCCGCGATTTTTGGTTTCATATATTAGTACTACATTTCAGTTATATACATACATATTAAAATACATAAATATTTAAGTCTGTATGTATGAAAAATTAAGAAATGTTTAAGCATATATTTTAAAATAAGTTATATACAAATATTTTCTTATATATTTTATATATTTGTTGTAAGCAAACGCATAACATTTTTTAACAAACGCTAATAATAATGTAAGGCAGCACTTATAACAAAGTGGATTAAAACAAAAGGTGGTGTTATCTCGTCAGCAGATTATTTTTTGTTTTGCCTTGCTCCAACACCATGACATAAAAGGCTGCATATTTTGCGTTTATTTCATTGTGTGCTTGCTTGTATTTTTTATCGTTTAGGTGTTTGTCTTCGGACTTACAATGTAAAAATTCCATATGATTGTTGGTGGTGTATTTGTAATACCAACGCTACCACCTTCTATAGATCTAACTTGACATATAAATTATCAAAAGCTCCCACATGTGTTTGTCTCTTTTCAGCATCATACTATCGAGGCAGAGGGAATGAAAAAGTCTGCTGATAGTAAATTAGCTACGGCGAAAAATTTAAACTTTAGCTAAGCGATAAACCATACGGAATACCAATTTAGCAAAGTAGCTAAAATATTCGCCGTAGTTTATTTTTAGCATTTTAGCGATCGAGATTTAGTTTTAGCTAAGAGAATTACAGAATAGGGGTGCAGTACTTCATTTTTATAGGAACTTATTACTTATAAGAAAAAATTTATTATTAAGGGGACTTCTTTCTTAAGTATCATAAGATTCAACAAAGATGAATCCCGCATTTCCTACTAAAGGTAAATTATTCTATAACAATATAAGTTTCATTTTGCATATTTTTAAATAAATGTTATTAAGACAAGCAAAATCTTTTGATATGTTTTGTTTTTATAATCAAAGAAGTAATTTTTTTAATTTTTTTATGTATTTATAACCAGAATTTTGGATTATTGTTTTTTTAAACATATTAATTTACAAAATATAATAATATAATATATTTAATAAGAACAATAAAATGAAAGTGCAATGTAAACATTATCAAAATAATTTTGCAAATTATCTTGAGATCATATATGCACAACATTAGTTTACAATCGTGTGTTTCTAACGGTACTTCATGAATATGTATTTAGCCCGCCCGCAGCAATCACACCAGATAATCAGGAAACAAAAATACAAGAAAAGAGATGCAATCAGTTATTTTTTTGTAAAATTTAATGGTAATTTGCTATTTTTGTTTATTTACTCCTACAAGTGGCTTTAAATTAGTTAAAAATTCGGCGTAATTGACATCACTGAAAACAATTCATAATTAAAATTTACAAAATTTTGTAGATTTTTTTTGAAAATCAAAGTTCGTTTAATTTTTGCTTCAAAAAATATGATATTTTAATCAATAGCCCTTTAGAACATATTTTACTTTAATTTTGTGGCATTTTAATACAGAGTGGACTTCAATTTACATTAAAAACTGCAATCTTTAATGCCACTCGAAAGCAAAATTCCAAGTGACTGATTTTGACATTTACGTTCGCATATTTAGCTTGCGTTCGACATAGGGAAACCTAATTTTGTATGAAAACGCTTACGTTTTCGTTCGACTTGTCTTTCGAGTAAACGTTCGCTTACAGTATACTTTAGTGAAACCCAAATAAGTTTTCTTTCGCCTAGAATGCGAACGAAAGCATTCTTTCGACATCGTGAAACAGGCTATAAGTAATTAATACTAGTCCAGTCAGTACCAGACTAAAATTTAAGTTCTCACAATAAAATTATCTAATTTCAAAGGATTCATCTAAGAGCAATAGTATCCCTTCTTTTTAGGCGGGTGTGTCCACTATGTTGCAGGATGCTTCGAGCAAGCGGATTTGGATGTGATTCCAGCTTATTTAAATACTTGTCCACATATTTCAGGATTATGAATTTTACAAGTGGAACTTCAAGATCCTTGTGGATGTTGCTGTTTTTGATATACCAAGGCGCACCAGTTATCATTCTTGGAATTTTATTTTGACGGCGTTAAATATTTTCTATATTGGAGGCGGAAGCAGTGCCCCATAGTTGTATCCCGTAGCACCAAATTGGTTTTAAAATCGAGTTGTAGAGTAGAAGCTTACAATCAAGATGTAGCACAGAGTTTCTACCAATTAGCCAGTGGATTTGAGCAGCTTTAAGTTTCATTTGCGTCAGCTACGCATCTATATGAGGCTTCCATGTAAAGCGGCGATCTAGGTGAATACCAAGATATTTTGTCTTAGATCGTTGAGGCACATTATGGTTGTTGATAGTGATTGGAGGGCACGTTTCTTTGCGTAAGGTAAAAGTTACGTGAGTGCATTTTTGTTCGTTTATCTTAATTCCCCATAACTTTGCCCATTTCTCAACTTGGGTTACGTGTTGCTGCAGTTGGTTCGAAGCCTCTTTAGAATCTCTATGAATACTGAGAAAAGCGGTATCGTCAGCAAATGTAGACGTGTGCGTAAAACTGTTTGTTGGCATAACTGCCGTGTGAAGCAAGTACAAAATTGGACCTAGTATACTCCTTTGAGGTACACCAGCCCCTATTGGTTGACAAGAACTAATTTGGCTTCCCTCTTTGATCAAAAATTGTCGACCGGTTATGTATTTTCCTAAAAGGTTGAAAATATTACCTGGAAGGTTGAGCTTTAGTTTGTTTAAAAGGCCTTCATGCCATACTTTGTCGAAAGCTTGTGAGACATCGATAAAAAGCCCGGAGCAGTACTTCTTTTCCTCAAAGGCTTTTCTTATAACCCGTACCAACCTGTGAGTTTTTTCGATGGTACTATGTTGACTTCTAAAGCCGAATTGGTGATTTGGAATGTAGTTGTTGTCATTCAGGATCGGATTTAGCTTGTTTTTTAACAGTTTTTCGAACAATTTTGACATTGTGGGTAACAAACTTATGGGCCTATAAGATTCTACCTTCGAGGGATCTTTGCCAGGCTTAGGAATCATCTTTACTAAGGCAACTTTCCATAAAGGCGGAAAATGTTTAAGCCGAATTATCGCGTTAAAAATAAAAAGAATGATTCTTTTAGCAGTAAGAGGTAGCTCTATGAGCATTTTGTTGCTTATTTTATCAACGCCAGGAGCTTTTTTACCATTTAGGTTAGCGATAGCCTCTACAACATCTGCGAGTCGAAAACGTATTTCTAAAGGACGTCTGGCAACAACAGGCGGTAATTCCCTTACGTCAGTGCACGTATTGGGAGTGAATACGTTTTTAAAGTGATTTGCGAACAGATCGAATTTTTCTTCGTCATTTCTAGCCCAGGATCCTCTCAGATTCCGCAGTGGTGGTTTTGCGATAACAGGTCTTTTATGACGTCTGGCTGATCGCCATAAGGAATAATTTGTCTGAGGAGTCGCGTCTAAACCTTCCAGGTACTCTTTCAGTGATGCCATTCTGTGAGCCTCCAACAAGCTATTTAGTTGGGTTGTATATTCTTTCAGCCTAGTTTTAAGTTGGAGCGATCTATGTTTTTGCCATTCCCTTCGGGCTCTTCTTTTTTCAGATACAAGCTTTTCCACATCGTCAGAGAAAATTTTGTTGTACCTAGCCTAGCGGTAGGTAGAAGACGCATGTTCAACGCATGTTCCCTGGGATCTTTTGAGTCATAAAAATTGTATCCAATAATTTTAAAAGTGCTCCTAGATGTCATATAAGTCTCGGAAATTAACATGACGTCAATTTTATGGTGCATTAAAAATATTCGAGCTCGTTTTTGTGTTGGCGGATGCCGTTTGCGTTCCAGAAACAAACCCTGAGGCAGTTAATGGTCTTTTAAGCATGGCCTGCAGAAGAGCTGTATCTCCTGCATCCCGCGGATCATTTAATGATATCGCCGGCATGTCCCGTTGGTTGCCAGGAAGAATGCACGCCACTAAAATGGATTCTGAACAACTTAAAATCTTACAGTTAAACTGTCAGCGGTCATATGCCGTGATCTGCGAGCTGGGGCAGGCGATGCGTAGTTCTGGTGCAGCCTTTGCACTTTTGCAGGAGCCGTATACTTCAGGGGGTCTCATTGGTGGACTGCCGGGGGGTATGCGAGTCTTTACTGACAGTGGGGGTGACTCTGCAGTTATAGTAAATGACAGTGACGCGGATTGTACAGTTGTTAGTAGAGCCCAGTGGGGAATTTGCGTTGCCGTGGAAACTAGGCGAGGGCGGATGCTCTTGGCTAGCATGGGCGGGCCCTGGAGCCGTACTTAAGGTACCTGGATTCGGTGCTACTTCTCGCGAGTAGCTCTCCGCTAATCCTAGGCTTGGACGCAAATGCATGCTCTCCTATGTGGTTCAGCAAGATGCCCAGGAATCCTTCTGCGCATCAGAACCATGTACGAGGGGTCATGCTCAGCGAATGGTTGGTCACGAAAAGCTTGGTTGTTGTCAACGAGCCCAGTGATCAGTATACTTTTGACGGCCCTATGGGAGTTAGTGACATTGACGTGACAGTTGCAAACGGTGAAGCAATGACTGAATTTGACTTTAGGTGGTTGGTGCGCGACGATTTTAGTGTAAGTGACCATAGTCTCATTGAGATTACTGTCGGCGGACGGGTACGGACGCCTAGGGAAGAGCGATCTCGTTCCTGGAGGGATCGTGACGTGAACTGGGACCATTACGTGGACAGTTTAAGGGCGGTGGCCGCTGAGGTACCGATAGCTGACTTCAGGATTAGAACTCTTGATGACCAGGTTAGTCTGATAGATCAGTGGATGTGTTCTGTCAATGACTCCGTGCTAGGCCGACGCCGTAGGGCTAGGCATAGCAGGGTGAAGTGGTGGACCCGTGAGCTGGATAAGATGCGTAAGTACGTCAGAACTCTGCGGGGGTTATTCCAAAGAGCGAGGCGTGCAGACGCTATGGATCTGGAGCAGAGAAAAGCTGACTACCGGTCTGCCCTTAGGACGTACAAGGACATGCTGGTTAGAGTTAAAGAGGACGAATGGAGGAGCTTTGTACGTGACAATAGGGATGACCCTTGGGGTGCGGTTTATCGTATCTGCAGGGGTAAGAATAGAACAGCTGACGTTGACTGCCTTCAGGTTGGTGACAACGTGTTGACAACATGGAGGGAATGTACGGACGGACTCTAAGCCTCGTTCTTTCAGGGGTCGGATGGGGAAGACCCTCCCCGTTATGTGGGTGGATCGGAACCTCCTGCCCTTTAAAGTTCGGAGCTTATTGACAGTATCTTACGAGTCAGAAGCAGAAAGCCGCCGGGTATTGATGGTATGACTGGAGAGATGTGTAAGATCATCTCCAAGGCCATACCGGATTATCTGGAGTCGATCTTTGGGAAGTGCATTAGTCTAGGCCGGTTTCCGAGGGCTTGGAAGATAGCCCGCGTTGTTGTCCTGCTTAAGTCTCCTGATAGAGTAAGGAGTAATCCTCGCTCTTATCGGGGCATCAGTCTCCTTCCAGTGCTTGGAAAAGTACTTGAAAGGATAGTGGTGTACCGGCTGCGGGAGGCCAACAATGTAAGTCCGTCTGAATTTCAGTTTGGTTTCAGAGAGGGACGCGGTATTGAAGACGCGTGGCAACACGTGCGTAATAGTGTAGCTAGCTCGACAGCCAAATATGTCCTTGGCATATTTGTAGACTTTAAGGGTGCGTTTGACTATCTCTCCTGGAATGTGGTGGTGGAGAGACTGCGTAGTACGGGATGTCGTGAGCTGGCTCTATGGAGCGGTTATTTTGACGATAGGAGAGCTTGTGTGGTTGGCGCCAGCGACACGGTTTGGAGGGACGTTTCTGGTGGATGTCCTCAGGGTTCCGTATGTGGTCCAGTTATTTGGAACCTCATGATGGATCCCCTGTTGCGGTCACTGGAGCGTTCCTTCAAGGTGTGCGCGTATGCGGATGATCTGCTCATCATGGTTGAAGGTCAGTCTCGTGCTGAGCTTGAACTTCGTGGTGGGGGGGTCATGCGTGACGTAAGTGACTGGGGATCTCGAGTGGGAGTCGAGGTCGCCTTGGACAAAACCGTGATGATGCTGCTTAAGGGCAGATTATCACGGGGGCGTCCTCCAGTCATTCGGTCTGGCGACGTTAGTCTTAGATATGCGACTACGGTCAAATATCTGGGGATAACGATGGCGGAGAGGATAAACTTTTTGGTTCATCTCCCTTATGTTAGGGACAAGTTGACCGTCGTTGTAGCGAAGATTAAACGCATCCTTAGAAATGACTGGGGCCTCAGTAGGCGTGCTGTTCGTACCATATATGGTGGGCTTTTTGTTGCTTGTGCAGCTTACGGTGCACCCGTATGGTACGAGACAGTAACGCAGGTTGTTGGCAGGAACAAGATCTTGTCGTGTCAAAGGGTGGCTATGATGGCATGTATGCCAGTATGCCGAACGGTCTCAACTGACGCTTTGCAGGTCTTGCTAGGTGTAGCACCCCTTGACTTGGAAGTGATTCGCCGTGCGATCATTTTCAAGGTCAAAAAGGGCCTACCGCTTCTTGCGCATGATTGGTTTTCTGCTTCTGACTTGGTAGGCAGGGACGTTAGGCAAGTCAAGTTGCTTCTCGCGGAGGAACTTGATGCTAGGTGGAGGACACGCTGGACGAACAGTGACTGCGGAAGGGTGACGTATGCTTTTATACGTGACGCGACGTTTGTACGTGAACGTCCAGACTTTGACTTTGGCATGAGTCTGAGCTTTTTACTGACGGGTCATGGCTCGCTCAATGCATTTTTGCATCAGAGGGGTCTGGCCGACACCCCGGACTGCAGGTGTGGGGAGGGGACCGAAGACGTATGGCACATACTGACTGAATGTGTTTACTATGATGACATTAGGGATTTGCTGGGTATGGGCGTGGTTGAATTAAATGGCGCTTGAGATGTAAGTAGAGTTTCAGAGGACGAGTTGACTTTGGCTAATTTGGGCACTTTCGCCCGTGTGGTGTTTAATAGGAGAAAGGACGAACTTAGTGGAGGCTAACCACGGTGGGTCCCACTGTGGTAGTGCTCAACTGCTCCGTGCGCTGGCCAACTACGCTCGTCTGGCCTGGATTGCGTGTATGCATATGGCAGTTGGTGGCTTGCTGCCTCTGCTGTCATTGCTGTCCCGCCCCCTGCCGCTTCGTTCAACATTGCTGTTGCTGCTGTTTTTTATTTGCCGCTGTTTGTTGCTGGTGTTTTTCTGCTGCTCATGCTGCCGATATTCACCGCTGGTAGTTCCGGTGCTTCCGCGTTGGTCGATGCATCCTTGGGCCACCCATGAGGGTTCCCATTGTATTGCTTGTCCTCGTTTCATGTTGTGCGTGATGTCCTTGCTGGTGCCTTTGATGGCCAAAGTGTCGCTCGTGAGGGCGGATGTTTAATGTATTGTGTTTTTGTCCTTGTTGTTTTGTTTGTTGTTCCTGGGGTGACCAGTCCCGAACTTTTGAGTCAAAACTGGAAGTAGTTTCGGTTACGAGGGGTTACCAGTCCCTGAACTGTTTGGAGTTCAACTGGAAATAGCCTTGGCTTGACCTTGGCTACGAGGCCTGACCAGAAGCTTGTCATTCTAAATCTGGTACCACGGGTGTCAGGAGCCCCTAGAACCTCGGTTCTAGCCTGACAATGGATGAGGCCCCTTCGGGAGCAACGTGGTGGTTGTGGTTTAAACCCAAATCGCGGGAAGAGCTTCTGCTCGATGTGGAGTTGCATTGCAACCGGGTGCCGTGACCCATAGAACGGTAGGAGTTTTAGATGGGCTCCGCTCCTCACCAAGGGGGAAGGCATACCCGAATGTATGTCTTCGAAAATATCATCCATGGGGGCGGTGGTGGACCCATTGACTTCACCTGGTGTTAATAGCACCGTGGGATTGGGCCGCTGCGGCAGGTGCCCACGTTAATCTTCGTTCGTCGTTGTATCTCCTGCATCATGCCGGCCATTTGCGCCATTATCTGCGTAAATTGTTTGATAATATTGTCAATTACGGCTTGGTTCGCTAGTTGGCACTTGTTGTTGTGTGGTTGGTTGATTTGGCCTTTGTGCATTAGACTGGTTTGACTTTAGTGCGTTGGCGTAAGAAATTTGACTTGTAGTTGGCTGTGCTAACTGGGGAATGTTTGTTGTTGGTATATTTAACGGTCGGGGAGGGTCAGGAACTACCTTCGGCTTAGATGAGCGCCTAACTAAATCAAAGACAGGACAACCTCTGTAGTTGGCAGTGTGGTTTCCACCGCAATTGCTGCACTTCTTCACCCTAGGGTCATCTTTTGGTTTGTTGCACTTGGTTGTAACATGCAGATCCCCACATACAACACAAACAGAAGGCAACTTACAGTAAGTTTTTGTGTGGCCATATTCCTGACAATTTAAGCACTGTACAGGCCCAGATCGCTTATGCGGAACTTCCACTGTAACTCTACGGTGCAAAATATATTTTAAATCATAAATGGGGTGAGTTTCATTTTTCTTTAATTTAGCATCACCAGGCTCAAGTTCAACTCGGAACAATGGTTGAGGGTATTTTTCCCTGTTTCTAATATTTGTCACAGTCCTGACTTTAAAACCTTCGTTGCACAGACTGGTCTTTATCTCCTCGGGGTCAACATTTGAGTCAATACCTTTTATGACTACCTGGAGGCCTTTTGCGTTTTTTTTAGCTGGTAAGTGTAAAAGTTTTTTTTAATTTTTTCAAATTCCGACACCGTGGCGCGATAAGCGTTCTCGTGATTCACTTGAATTTTGGTCTCATATATATTTTTTTTTTTTTTTTTTTTTTTTTTTTTTTTTTTTGCATAATTTTTAATTATTGAATCTTCGCTTTAGCGAACTAACAATAAGTTTTCAAATCTTAAGACTAAGGAAATAATATTAGTCCAGCCAGTGCCAAACTAAAATTTACGTTCTCATAATATAAATAGTTATCTTCATCTAAGCGCAATAGTATCCCTCCTTTTTAGACGGGAGTGTCCACTATGTTGCAAGATACTTCGAGCGAGCGGGTTTGGATGTGTTTCCAGCTTATTTAAATACTTGTCCACATATTTCAGGATTTCGCATTTAACTAGTGGAACTTTTAGATCCTTATGGATGTTGCTGTTTTTGACATACCACGGAGCACCAGTTATCATTCTTAGGATTTTATTTTGACGGCGTTGTATTTTTTCTATGTTAGAGGCGGAAGCAGTGCCCCATAATTGTATACCGTAGCACCAAATTGATTTTAAAATTGAGTTGTATAGTAGAAGTTTACAATCCAGATGAAGCACAGAGTTTCTACCCATAAGCCAGTGGATTTGTGCAGCTTTAAGTTTCATTTGCGTCAGCTTTGCATCTATATGAGGCTTCCATGTGAGGCGGCGATCCAGGTGAATACCAAGATATTTTGTCTCGGATCGTTGAGGCACCAAATGGTTGTTAATAGTGATTGGAGGGCACGTTTCTTTGCGTAAGGTAAAAGTTATGTGAGTACATTTTTGTTCATTTATTTTTATTCCCCATAACTTTGCCCATTTCTCAACTTGGCTAACGTGTTGTTGCAGTTGACTCGAAGCCTCTTTAGGGTCTTTATCAATACTGAGAAAAGCAGTATCATCAGCAAATGTGGACGTGTGCGTAAAACAGTTAGTTGGCATATCTGCTGTGTAAAGCAAGTACAAAATTGGACCTAGTATACTCCCTTGAGGTACACCAGCCTCTATTGGTTGGGAACAACTTATTTGGTTTCCCTCTTTGATCATAAATTGTCTGCCGGTTAAATATTTTTCTAGCAGGCTTGAAATATTAGCTGGTAGATAGAGTTTTAGTTTGACTAACAGGCCTTCGTGCCATACTTTATCGAAAGCTTGAGAGACATCGATAAAAAGCGCGGAGCAGTACTTCTTTTCCTCAAAGGCTTTTCTTATAACCTGCACCAGTCTGTGAGTTTGTTCGATTGTGCTATGTTGACTTCTAAAACCAAATTGGTGATCTGGGATGCAGTTGTTATCATTAAGGATCGGACTCAGCTTGTTTTTAAGCAGCTTTTCGAATAGTTTCGGCAAAGTTGGTAACAAACTTATAGGCCTATAAGACTCCACCTTCGAAGGATCTTTACCAGGCTTGGGAATCATCTTTACTAAGGCAACTTTCCATATTGGCGGAAAGTGTTCAAGCCGAATTATGGCATTAAAAACAAAAAGAATAATTCTTTTACCTGTGAAGGGTAGCTCTAGAAGCATTTTGTTGCTTATTTTATCAACGCCAGGAGCTTTTTTGTCATTTAGGTTAGCGATTGCCTCTATAACATCTGAAAATTGGAAACGTATTTCTATAGGACGTCTAGCTACAACAGGCGGTAATTCTCTCACGTCAGTGCATGAATTGGGAGTGAAGACGTTCCTTAAATGGCTTGCGAACAGATCGCATTTTTCTTCATCATTTCTAGCCCAGGATCCTCTCAGGTTACGCAGTGGTGGTTTTGCGATTACGGGTCTTTTAAGACGTCTGGCTGTTCGCCATAGAGAATAGTTTGTTTGAGGAGTCGCGTCTAGACCTTCAAGGTATTCCTTCATTGATGACATTCTATGTACTTCCAGCATGTTTTTTAATCGGTTTGTACATTCCTTCAGCTTATTTTTAAGTAGGGGCGATCTATACTTTTGCCATTCTCTTCGGGCTCTCCTTTTTTCAGATAGGAGCTTTTCAACATCGGTTGAGTAAATTTTGTTGTATCTGGCCTGACGGTAGGTAGAAGAAGCATTTTCAACGGCTTTTTTAATATTTTCATTGAGGCTACTAAGGCACTCATCGATTTCCTCGGAAGTTTTTAAAGATTGGTGTTCCGCACAGTGCGTGCTGATAAATTTTCTGTATTTTAACCAGTTTATTCTTTTTGACAGAAAAATATCACTAGTTGCAATTTGGTGAGGACTGCAAATAGTAAAAATTGTGGGTGAGTGATCAGAAGATAAATCCAAGGAGGGTTGAGCCTCAATAAGCTCAGGGGATATGCCTTTTGCTACGCCAAAATCTATTACGTCTGGTATTTTATTGTGGTCAGTTGGCCAATATGTTGGTTGCCCAGTTGAAATAACGTGAAGTCTCATTTCCGATACAGAACCATACAAGACACGACCTCTGGGACTTATTAGGCGGGAGCCCCAGTATGTGTGTTTAGCGTTGTAGTCCCCAGCAGCTATAAAGTGAGGACCTAAAGATTTGTAAAAACTGTTGTACTGATCCTTCGTTATGGAAAATCTGGGTGGACAATAAACTGACGAAATAACGAGATTATGGTAAAATTCATCGATGCAGACGTTTGTTGCTTGTATATAACTTTCGGAGAGACCACCCATCCATTGGTGTTTGATTCTTGATTTAATTAATATAGCTGAACCACCACATGACCTATCTCTGGGATCTTTTGAATCATAAAAAGTATAGCCACTTATTTTGAAAGTGCTTCTAGATGTCATATGAGTTTCGGAAATCAACATGACATCGATTTTTTGGTGTGTTAAAAAGTATTCGAGCTCATTTTTGTGTTGGCGGATGCCGTTTGCGTTCCAGAAACAAACCCTGAGGCAGTTCATGGTCTTTTAAGTATGGCCTGCAGGAGAGCAGACTGCATTTTCTGCATCTCCTGCATCATGCTAGCCATTTGCGCCATTACCTGCGTAAATTGTTTGACCATATTGTCAATTACGGCTTCCAGGCGGCTAAAATTGGGACCAGTTGGTTCACTTGTTGGCACTTGTTGTTGTGTTGTAGGCTCGGTAGACTTACGTGCATTAGGCTGGTTAGACTTTAATGCAGCGGCGTAAGAAACTTGATTTGTAGTTGGTTGTGCTAACGGAGGCATATTTGTAGTTGGTATATCTAAAGGCTGGGGAGGGGCAGGAACTATTTTCGGCTTAGTTGAGCGCATAACCGAATTAAAAACAGGGCAACCTCTATAGTTGGCAGTGTGGTTTCCCCCGCAGTTGCTGCATTTCTTCATCCTAGGATCATCTTTTGGCTTGTCGCACTTGGTCGTATCGTGCAGATCCCCACACACAACACAAACAGTAGGCAGCTTACAATAAGCTTTAGTGTGGCCATACTCCTGGCAGTTTAAGCACTGTACGGGCCCAGATCGCTTATGTGGCACTTCCACAGTAACTCGTCGGTGCATAATATATTTTAAATCATAGATGGGGTGAGTTTCACTTTTTTTCAATTTGATATCACCAGGCTGAAGCTCCACTCTGAATAATGGTTGGGGGTGTTTTTCCCTGTTTCTCATATTGGATACCCTCCTGACCATAAACCCTTTGCTTAATAAACTGGTCTTGACCTCTTCTGGGTCAACATTAGAATCAATGCCTTTAATGACTACCTGAAGGCCTTTTGCGGTCTTGAGTTGGTAGGTATAGAAGTTTTTGTTAAGTTTTTCGAGCTCCGAAACCGTAGCGCGGTAGGCGTTTTCATGGTTCACTTGAATTTTTGTCTCAAATATGTTACCGCGTTTAACGTTTGAAACATAAAAGTTATTTTCCCCAATCAAACCGACTAAAAACTTTACGAGATCATTTGAGTTTTTTTCCCTCAAATAAATGGGAGGTGGCTTAAAGGACTTTCTTTCACTAACGGGGGCCTCATTATCCTCTTGTAAAATTGCAAAACGATTTTGCGATGAGGTTGGCCTTTCATCGTCTTTTAAAATTTTTGCAGGTTGAGATGCTTCTGCCGATTTAGGGCTTCTTCCCCTTTTAAGAACTGTCACATAGCGGTCCATCCCTACCTGGATCTTAGGTGCCGGTGCAGAAATTAAGCTTGATGCGGCTGTAGCAGCTGCAGGTTCAATTCCAGAATTTGATAATGGTGACCGCGACAAAGATGGTACCTCAGAATTTTTTTTATAATTATTAAATAAAGATTGGGCTAAATTAGTCCCTTGTTCACTACATTTATCTAAATTAGGCGCACTTGAACTAAGATTGCTTGTTATTGTTTTTGGTCTCGCATTTAAATAATTTCTATTAAATTCAGGGTCTCTTATGTTCTCATTGCTAACACTGCTTAACACAATGTAAGCATTTCGGCTATCAGGCCCACTGTCACTACGATTACTGTTACTCATTAACAGTTCGCTTTTTTTTTTATTTAGTTTGTTGTTATTGTTTTTCTTTTCTCACTTTTTTGTGTATATATGTATGTATATTAATAATTTCGTTTGCTACCTATTACTAATATCACCTATTAACAATATTACACTCGCGTACACACGTCCGTACACTACGAGATTAAGAATGTTACCACGTTTTATGTTTGACACATAAAAGTTCTTTTCGCCGATTAGTCCAACTAAAAATTTAATTAGGTCGTTCGAGTTTTTTTCTCTTAAATAAATTGGAGGAGGCTTAAAATTTTTTTCCATAACGGGACCATCATTATCATCTGTTTGCAGAATGGCAAAACGATTTTGTGATGTGGTTGGCCTTTCATCGTCCTTTAGAATTTTTGCAGGTTGATTTACTTCAGCCGACTTCGGGCTTCTTCCCCTTTTAAGAACTGTAACGTATCGGTCCATTCCTACCTGGATCTTAGGAGCACACGGTGTAATTGGGCTTAATGTCCCTTTAGCAGCTTTTTGTAAAAATCCAGAACTTATTAAAGGTGAGCGAGACGACAAAGGTCCCTCTGTATTTTTTCTATAATTTTCAAAAAGAGGTTGGGCTAAGTTTGTCCCTTGTTCAATACTTTTATTCAAATTAGGTGCACTTGAACTTAAATTTTTTATAACTATATTTGGTTTTGCATTTAGATAGTTTTTATTATACTCAGGGTCTCTAATATTTTCATTGCTCACACTAGTGGAGCTTAACACCATGTATGCATTTCTGCTATTAGGCCCACTGTCACTACGGTTACTCATTTACCGTTCGATTTTTTTTTATTTAGTTTGTTGTTATTTTATTTTCTCACTAATATTTGTATGTATGTATATTAATAAATTCGTTTGCCACTTATTACTAATATCACCTATTACCAATATTACACTCGCGTAGACACGTCCGTACACTACGAGATTAAGAATGCAACTGAAGATTGATATATGGAGTGGGATAAACTTCTCCTTAAGGCTAGGATTTTAAAGGAACAGTTCCTAAAGTCATATATATGTCTTAATGTAGAAAGGGATATGAAAGAGGAGACTGTAACTAAACATTATACAAACCTTGTTCAATGTGCGGAGAGAATAAGAGTTTTATTTAACGTTAATTATTCCAGATTAGCTCATTCTCACAGGATCGCTGCTGAGGCATTTTTCTCAGACATTAGAGAAAAGCTCATTTCCGTAACATTGCGCAAAGGATTTAGATTGGAAATTTCCCAATCAATCCACGAGGAAATTCCTCAATTTATTTCCCTATCCAATAATCATAATACAATCATGCAACAGACAGTTGTTGAATTCCTAAACACGGCATGGATTTTTTTTTTCTGCGAAAGAATATATAAGCAACTACCTTTATTTTCTTTTTTTTTTTTTAGTTTTTTTAAAAAAAAGTTCTTCGAAATAAAAAAAAGAGGTTTTTTTGTTCTTTTTTATTAAAAAAAAATTAAATCAAAAGATTTTTGAAAGTGATGGCAGTCATTATTCTAAAAATCTTTTCCATCACAATAAAAGCTGAAATCTCTTCTTTCAGACGAAAAAAGAAAACGTTGCGCGTTTTTGTGTCATTTCTTTTTTTTTCGAATTTTTGAAATTTTCACTTTTTTTCTGTTTTTTCTCATCTTGTGTGTTTACATATGAGTGGACCATAAAACGTTTTGATAATTAATTGTTTTTAATGTTTTTTATTTAAATTATTACAGTTGAAATTAATTTTCCACAGGTTAAATTTGGTTTTATGCCCTAAGCACAACTGGAACGAACGTCGAATTTTTCGTTGCGAATATTCGTCTTAAAAAATAAAACACATTTGTGTATATGAAAATGCATACAAACAGTGCGTCGACTAAAATTCGTCATGCATAACAAACTCTGCGATAGGTTAATTTCTATTTCTTACACAGACGAACGACGAATAGTTTGGCACAGAGTGACCATTTTTCTTTTGTTATTAAATAATGTTATTTTATACCTAAAGAATCATTTTCACTTTTTATTTGTTGCATTAAATACAATTAGTGTATTTTAAGTGTTGTATTTTATATATTTTTTAAATAGTTTCTCTTTAATTATTATTTTTTTCAAATTGTGCTTCTTTTTAAAGAAATATGGTCTCTCTGTTTTATTCGTTCTAAATGTGTTTCACTTAACGAATTTACGCAACGAATTTTAACAGACGAATTCGTCGTGTAGTGCGAAATTCCTCGTTCGTCCCAGTTGTGTTTAGAGCATTACACTGACATTGCATGTATAAAAAGGAATGTGCGAGGCAGTAGTTTTTACCCACCCCTAAATTGGTAATGTACACCTGTGCGACAGCTTTCTTAATGAGGCTATTTTATGCAACAAAATAATTGTACCTGTCTTAAAAATATTTGAAAATTATTAAAACAAAATTAGTTTTTAAAAAGAAACAAATCTGTGCTTTAATTACTTATGTTTTCAGTGTAAATATATTCTGGTTATTGCACAAAATTGTTTTCAGAACCCTTTTAAAACTACGAGAGTAAAATGGAAAAAGTTTATACAAGATAAGAGTTATTACAAACAAGCTGACCCAGTGAACTTCGTACCACCTAACAGTTATTGAATATATGGATTTTTTTAAAAGAGTTCAAAGTTTGGTTAGTCTTGTTTGTTAAAGAAAACAAAAATTCAAAAAGATTTCAAAAATATGGCGTTTCAAGTAAAAGCTGTTAAGCAAGCTATGTATTTTCGTGCATTGGTTATGTTTAGGTTAATTTTCTTCCGTGCAGTACATTGTGATATACGAAATTTTTTGTTTTGTTATCAGGTGCAAGTACAAATAAAGCAGATGGTTTGCCCACACGTAAAAATGCAACGTATATTTGGCTATGAGAAAAACATGTATTTTCTTAACTAAGACCACAAATACTCTAGGAATGTCCTTGTGATTTGTTAATAGTCATTGAGAATGCAAGACGAATAGGAAATTGAATTATCTTAAACTAAAAAACGATATCGGTTGGTATAATCGGAATTCTCAGTATGAGAACTCCTTCACCTTTGAATTTTCCTCTAAGTATAATTGCGTGAATAACATGGACTATTAGTTTTGTTATTACCAAGCGCGTTCCATTGCAAAGTTTTGGTTGGTTTAAATTTCGAAGGACGATAACTACCGAGCCCACCTTCAGTTATAGGTTGTGCGGTGGTAAGTCAGGCACATCTAGGGAGTTTAAAACTTAAGTTGGATAGTTGGTGGCTTCATCTTCGTTTGTTACACAATCAGTTGATTTAAAAGAATGCAGAGTGCCAACGATTTGATTCTGAACTATATAGTTAAATCATCCGCATCTATATTTTTAGCTGCTAAAATTGCCCGTTCACTCAACCAGTCATAATTTTTCCCATTAGCAATTGTGTTGTGTTGTGTTGTGTTGACGATACAAAATTACAAAAACTTTGAGGAAACGAAATCAATCCGTTTAATTCGTCGACAGGAATACGGCCATTACCGGTAGTCAACAATTGGTTGAAGAAATCTTGAGCTGATAAATCGTTAAGCAATATAACTCTCATGTTTTCTGTCAACTGCAGTATCTTTGCAATACGCCACAGAATTGAGGATTAACGCAAGCACTTATTCGATCAGCAGCCGTCGATCTTGGAATGACTGGCAATGTTTGGCGGAAATCACCAGGCAGTAAAATCATTGCACCTCCAAAAAATCTTAAGTCACTGCGCAGATCTCTTAGTGTTGTTTTAAGAGCTTCTATTGCGCGTTTGTGTGCCATTGTGCATTCGTCCCAGATAATGATTTTACACGCCACTAAAACTTTGGACATGGCGGATTTTTTCGCAATGTTACATGTCGGTTGCTCTATATTTTGAAGGTTTAATGGCAATTTTAACGCTAAGTGAGCTGTGCGGCATCCTTCTTACAATGTGACCGCTTTTCCAGATGAAGCTACCGCTACAGCAATGTTGGATCTCGCACGAACAGTGGTTAAAATCAGTGACATGAAAAATATCTTCCCAGTTCCACCGGGGCCATCAATTGCCTTCAATATTATATCATAGACTTCCTTCTGTTGGAGGTTTAAAAGGGAAACATTAGCTTGAACTAATTGGTTCAACTCATGTCGATCGTATTCACGTCCACGCTTCAATTCTCGATTTAGTAGCTCATTCATTTCATGTTCTGGTGCTGGCAGTCCTAACCTGACTAACAAACTGCCGCAAATAAGGTAACACATGTCTTCAATTAAGAGCAAAGCCCGGTTATGCATCTTTTTTTTCTCCATGTTATTATTATTGGCCCTTCGCTAATGAGAACTAACAATATGTATTCAAATCCTAAAATTATGTAATTAATATTAGTCCAGTCAGTACCAGACCAAAATTGAAGTTCTCATAATAAGGTAAATAAGGTTATGCATCTTCGCATTGACTTCAAAATTTGGATTTCTCTAGCTGACAATTTATTGATGTAAAATCTCTTCTCACACATTGTCCTTGTATTTGTTCCACAGGTCCCTTGGACTTGACGGGAAGCATGTCAATAGCAAATAATGACAATAGCAAATAATGTTCGTATATGCCTCAGTGATTGTCGTATCTCAATGAGTATCGTTTTCAAGCAAATTGAGTTCTTGACATGCAGCACAAAATGTTGGGCAGGCTATGATGTTGGACCACGAACATTGACCAGCAACAACCGCAAATAAAAGCATTCAACATTCTTCAGATGAACTGTATAAATGCGACCAAGAGCATCACTTGAATGCACATCCAGATGTCCAGGAACCATAGTGCCTTTCTTTCGACGTTAAAATTTGTTTGAAGAAGCGTTCCAAGTGTAATACCGTGGCATCTCCGGGTAAAGTAAAGTTTGTGCAAACGGATCGCTTTGACAAACAGCAAAGAAACTTGTCAATGTTGTCACTGGAGGTATTTCAGCACGTTGAACAACATTTGTCGCAGTGAAATATACTCGTTGGCCGTTCTCGAGATGCACTGCTAAATGTACGCCAAACCGCCTGATTGCAATTCACATTTCGCCAAACTTAATAACGCGTAATTTCATCGTTGCCATTGGAGGTTTGGATGCTAAAAACAGCCATATCGCTGCCTTTCGTGACATATTTGCAGATGTACTTGATCAACTTCACTGAATTAGAATATTCAACATTGCAATGTGAAAGAAGTGGCGAATATGGCACAGTCCAACTGTTGTCAATCACAAAATCGTTTCCTTTTACTTTGTTTGTAATAGTTTGATCGTTGTCATTGAGCGATCAACGCCGATACAGTGGATAACCGTCATTGCCAGTGATAGTTTTCGCCGTCAATTTTCATGGATAATGCTTGGAATACTTGCCGTCGATCATGAATCATATTTGTAATTACAACATCATGTATTTCTTCATCTGTTTCGGGATCAGGGATCTCGGCACTTATAACATCATCTATCTGGTCTGGTCGAACTTTTTCGACTAACCAAATAAGAATGTGTGCAAGCGGCAAGCCTCGTTTTTTTGCCATTTTATTGAATACATCCAGCATCGGGTATATCCGAACACGTATTGCCTAACAATATATATAATCAGCAAGCAAATTTTTTGCCTAAACACACACAATTCACAAAATATTATCCTTAATAGCATGTCAATAACGTTATAAACATGTTTTGTTTGTTTCTTTGATAATTACTGAAAATTACTGATAAAGCGTGAATAGAAAAGCTGTAGCCTATCGCATCTTTCATGATGGGAAGCTATTACCAAGTAAAAACTTCACAAACAGTTCAGTTTATAATGGCTTCATTATTTTGTAGCCCTATCCGCCACTTGTAAATAATTGATTTTTTATTTTTTTAAATGTTTGTTGTGATTACAAAACAATGTTTAGAAAATAATTGCGTTAATGACTTGCTAACTGACAGACGGATTTACCATTGCATAGCCTAAATGCTTAGGGCAAGACTTGAAATATGTTTTGGTTAATTTTGTAGCTTCTGAACTAAAAAAAGATAGAATTATAATTTAATTTACGCTCGACAGGTTTCAAAGCTATGAATCCATTTTTCGTACTTTTTTGGAAATATAAGACCATTAGAGGCGAGACAGGGTAAAAAATATTTTATAACTGCTTATATTCATTTGGTACCTTCGGAACCGAAAAAGATAAAAAGGGCTCAAATTATATTTTTAAATTGCGTTCGACAGGTCTCGAAAATATAAATATAAAATTTTGATAAGTTTGATCCTAAGGGGTAAAAAGGGTTAAACATTTTATTGGTAATTTTTAGGTTATTTCTGTTACTTTAAAACTAATAATTGAAATTGCGTTCAACTGGTTAAAGAAAAATATGAACACGTTTTTTGAAGTTTTTTTACTGTTATTGAGACTTATATAAGAAAGTATTTTTGTTGTACGGGAAATGCCATGCCCATTATTCCCTTTTCTCTTAAGTATACTCACCTCAATTATGTATATTAGCAAACATAAACATCCATAGACAATTTTGAGAATCTAGCTATAAGAATTATTGAAGTACATGTAAAAAAAAAATACAATTGTACGGGAGGTGCCACACCAAAAAGTTTGGAGACTTTAGCTGCCACAGTTAATGAGATACACATATAAATATTTCCATGCAATTAGAGATTCCACACCCATAATTCACTTCCTGCCTATACTCATCTTAGTTATGCATATTAGCATAATAAATACCCATATTAAATTTGGAGATTTCAGCTGTTACATTTATTGACATATATATGTAAAAGATTTTTTCTTGTAAAGGAGGTCCAACGTCTATTATTTTTTTCACGCCCAAACTCAGCTTAATTGTAAACGTCAACATTGTAAACACCTACACAAAATTTTGAGACTTTAACCTTACACAGGTGAATTATGCATATTACCATTATAAACATCTTTACAAAGTTTTGAGAGTTCAACTGTTACTGTTATTGAGATATATAAAAAAAAATTTAGTTGTATGCATACAGAGCACAATTATGCATAAAAGCACTATAAACATCCGTACGAAGACTGGAGGCTTCAGCTAATACAGTTATTGACATATATAAAAAAAAACTATTTTCGCTGTATGGCAGGTGCCCCGCCCATTTATTTCTTACCGCTCATACAAAGCTCAATTATGCATAATAGCACTATTAACATCCGTACAAAGTTTGGAGACTTAAGCTGTTACAGTTATTGAGATATATACAAAAAACTTTTTTCGTTGTATGGGAGGTGCCACGCCTATTTATTGTTTCCCGCCAATACAAAGCTCAATTATGCATATTAGCGCTATTAACATCCGTACAAAGTTTGGAGACTGCAGCTATTACAGTTATTGAGATATATAAAAAAAACTATTTTCGTTGTATGGGAGGTGTCACGCCTATTTATTTTTTCCCGCCCATACAAAGCTTAATTATGCATATTAGCACTATAAACATCCGTACGAAGTTTGGAGACTTCAGCTATTACAGTTATTGAAATATATACAAAAAACTATTTTCGTTGTCTGGGAGGTGCCACGCCTATTTATTTTTTCCCGTCCATAAAAAGCTCAATTATGCATATTAGCATTATAAACATCCGAACGAAGTTTGGAGACTTCAGCTGTTACAGTTATTGAGATATATATAAAAAACTATTTTCGTTGTATGGGAGGTGCCACGCCTATTTATTTTTTTTCGCCTATTAAAATCTCAATTATGCATATTAGCACTATAAACATCCGTACGAAGTTCGGAGACTGCAGCTATTGCAGTTATTGAGATATATACAAAAAAACTATTTTCGTTGTATGGGAGGTGCCACGCCTATTTATTTTTTCCCGCCCATAAAAAGCTCGATTATGCATATTAGCACTGTAAACATCCGTACGAAGTTTGGAGACTTCAGCTGTTAGAGTTGTTGAAATATATACCAAAAACTATATTTGTTGTATGGGAGGTGCCACGCCTATTTATTTTTTCCCGCCCATAAAAAGCTCAATTATGCATATTAGCACTATAAACATCCGTACGAAGTTTGGAGACTTCAGCTATTACAGTTGTTGAAATATATACAAAGAACTATTTTCGTTGTATGGGAGGTGCCACGCCCATTTATTTGTTTCCGCCCATACACAACTCAATTATGCACATCATTAAATAATTTAGTTGTACCAAATTTGGAGACTTCAGCTATAATAGGTATTGGGATATGTGAAAAAAACTGTTCAATTTGTATGGGAGGTGCCACGCCCAGTCGGAATTTCCAAAAACAAATTAGCCTAAAACGCATTCCCAGATATCGGGTATGTCTTTTCATTAAAATCGGTCCAGCCGTTCTTGAGTTATAAGCGGTGTCACTAACAAAAAAAAATGTTTCTTTTATATATAAGATAGTACGGGAATGTAAAGAAAAATCTGTTAAAGAGAAATTGCGATTTTTAGATAGAAAATTGTGTAAACTTTCAAAATGTCAAAGAGATGGCGACATGTCAGCGGCGAAACAGTGTTTATACAGTTTCAGAAAATTTTTTAATACACAATGCACAAGATTTTAATACATGGATCAGTTGCCTATTGGGCTGTTATCAAAAGAAGCGGCTGAGACACGAAACAAACATTTTCGGATTTACAGGCAGAATTTTGCAAGAAAGATTTTAAGAGTAGTAACGTAGATATTATTAATAGACTTTTGCTCAGATCTGACCAACTCATGACTAGCATAAGATCAACTCCAATAAAAGAAGTCATTGCCCTTTACGAAAGCAGCAGTTGCCTGTACTTGATTTGGAAGAGAATTCAGATTAAGAAGAGGCATTTAAAGAAACAGTCGAAGAAGAATAGTAGCGCTCCTGTTCTAAGTGCAAAAGGATATTTTTTTAAATAAATTAGTTTTTGTTTTTTTACTTTAAATTAATTGTTACTTCTGTAAATTAGTTATTGTTATATGTATATAAATAACTTATTTTCAGATTAATTTAATACAATAAATTACAAAAAAAAACGACAAACAAGCTTAAAAATAAATTTTTAGTGAAAATTAGCACACTATAAAAATTTTTTGTACAGGGCCGTTTCGGGGGTGGGGTTTGGGGGCACTTCTGCCCCCAACTTTTAAGAAGCTTTATTATAAAAAATAAAAAGTAATGCCCGGCTAGAATGGCAAAATACCCCTATGTGCGGCGTCCAGGCTGATACCAGAGTTTGGCGGCACCGCAGAGAACCTACAGAGCTTCCTTGACACCTTGGTCGATTCGATCAAAGAAACTCATGATGTGATCGCGGTCAATTTGATAAAGACGAAATTAAAAGGTACCGCTCGCAATCTGATTTCTACGAAGAGTAAACTCCAAGAAATTATCTCTAAATTGAAATCCACTGTCAAGGGTGAGTCTGTAGAGGTGGTCACGGCGAAGCTGATTAATGTACGCCCGCATGGAAAAACTGCAAATAGCTACGCGAAGGAGGTAGAAGACCTCACTAGAAAATGACAACAGCCTATATAACAGATGGCTTACCATCACAGACAGCTGCTACCTACACCGAACGCTCGGCAACAAAGGCAATAATAAAGAACGCCTCCAACGAAAGGGTCGAACTGATCATGGCGGCAGGATCCTTCACGAATCTTAACGACGTAATCGCTAAATTTATTGGCAGTTGTACCGAGGCGTATGGACAACCTACTTCAATTCTGACCTTTGGCGCGAAAGGACATCCTATTACTGACCATTTGAGCCGCGGTCATTTCAGGCAAAACGGCCGGACAAATAACAATTACCGGAACAATAATTTTAACAACGGTATCTCCTACCGTGGTGGAGATCGGAGAAACCATGACAACGGAAATGCTAATAATAGTCGGAAACATAACGGCCCGCGAAATAATGCTCGTCGTTATAATAACGGGCGAAATAATAGCAATTTTTCAAACGCCAATACTAATGACAACGAACATGCGTGCTGTGAACGTTGTTGACTCGGAAAACGAGTAAATACCCCTGATGTACCCCTACATACCTTCAATATTTACGTAAATTTATATAGCTATTTAGGGTCGAAGTCGACTATGAACGATAATTTTTCAGTTTTGCTAGTGGACCCAGATGCGGATATCTCAATAATTAAACGTGATCAGGTTAGGAAATTGCCCTTAAACATCAATAAGAGGACCAATATTAATGGTATTGGACAGGGTATGATAAAGACAGTGGGCATAGTAGACGCCGATTTGTTAAGCAGAGAATATGCAATACCTCATAAATTTCATGTTGTACAATATGATTTCCCGATACAAGTAGACGAAATTATAGGAATGGACTTCATCAGAAGGTATAAGTGCATACTGGATTTTCAGGGACAACAGGATCAAATAATACTGAAAACCCCTCATCTTCCGAATGCCCTCGCAATATGACTCAGACAAGGTCCAGTTATATATTCGATCTCAGTACCTGCTAGATCAAAGGTCATTAGACAGAAGGTGGAGTCTTATAGGCATATAAGTTTGTTACCAACTTTGTCAAAATTCTTCGAAAAGCTTTTTAAAAACAAGTTGACTCCGATCATGAATGGAAACAACTGCATTCCAAATCACCAACTGGTGCAGGTTTTAAGAAAAGCCTGTGAGGAAAAGAAGTACTGCTCTGCGCTTTTTATAGATGTCTCTCAAGCTTTTGATAAAGAAAGGCACGAAGACCTGTTAAACAAACTAAAGCTAAACCTTCCAGCTAATATTTTTAATCTTCTAGAAAAGTACATAACTGGTGGACAATTTATGATCAAAGAGGGAAGCCAAATAAGTTGTTCCCAAACCATAGGGGCTGGTGAACCTCAAGGTAGTATAGTAAGTCCAATTCTGTGCTTGCTTTACACGGCAGATATGCCAACCAACTGTTTTACGCACACGTCTACATTTGCTGATGATACCGCTTTTCTCAGTATTCATAAAGACCCAAAAGAGGCTTCGAGTCAACTGCAACAACATGTAACCCAAATGAAACTTAAAGCTACACAAATCCATTGGCTAATCGGCAGAAACTCTGTGCTTCGTCTTGGTTGCAAACTGTTACTCTACAGGTCGCATCTTAAACCAATTTGGTGCTACGGTATACAATTATGGGGCACTGCTTCCGCATCCAACATAGAAAAAATTCAACGCCGTCAAAACAAAATCCTAAAAATGATAACTGGTGCTCCTTGGTATATTAAAAACAGCAACATACACAAGGATCTACAAGTTCCAAAAGTTAAATGCGAAATCTTTAAACTATGTGAACTAGGAAATGGTAAGCAAAGCCGAAAAACAATTTTCGATTTTACGATCAACTATTTTAATCTCGATTTTTTAAGTCGATTAATCGAAACTCATAATCGATTATAATTCAAAGTCGACTTTTATATTGATGCTATATTAAAATAAATAGATACCCTCAAAAATGATTTTTAAGTAAGTAAATTTAACTTTTCCTAAAGAAAGGTATTATTGGAAAAGGTGTACGTACCTATTTAATGATTACAAAGAACGCAGGTCATAAACAAATTCAGATAGTTTAGCTTCATACATAATTATATACTTTAGTGCAAATACTCATTATAATTTCAATGTATAAAATTTAATAAGTGAAAATTTAAATACGCACAAACAACAGATATATGTACATATTTTATTTTCAAAGACGATAAAATATTTTAAGTGTACTGCGTACTGAACTATTTTTTCTTTTTTAATTGTTTGAAATTTTTTTCATATCTGACTGCATTTGTAATTAACATTCGGCGCAAATATTACAAATTTTAAAATAATACACTAACGCTTCATATTAACACTTGAGTTTTCAGTGCAGATAGTTTAAAATAAATTGTGTTAATAGAATAATTTTTAAAATTTATAGCATTTTAAAACTTTTTAGGTAAAATCGATTTTTTGGGATCAATAATCAATTTCAGTATAAAATCACCAACAAAATGCCGATTACAAAAAATCGATTTTTTTGGGGTCAAAATCGAATTTCGACTATAATCGAAGTCGATTTACCAGTCCCTAATGTGCACTCAAAAAATTATTAAGGTATAATTAACTGGAAATGTAACTTAAAACAACTGAATACTCATTTAAAAACCCTCCAACTAGATATTCATTAAAATCAACAAAAAAGTTAATTTAAATTTAAACACTGAAAAATCAACCTGCAGAAAATCCTAAATTTAACTAACTTTTCATTCGTTTTTAATGTTAAAAAAACAATCCACTGCACCAGTAAAAATAACTACATTTTTTGACATTTTGACAGTCAAAAAAACAATAAACAAAAAAAAACAAATAACTGAATTTTTGGTTGTTTTAACTTTCAGAAAAACAAGCGACAAAATCAGTACAAATAACCTATTTTCCGGTTTTTTTAAATGCTAAAAACTAACCCACATAATCAGCACAAAACAACGATTATTTTTTTTATTTTAACTGGTAAAAAGTAACTATTTAAGTAAGTTAAAATGAATAAACTTCCTGTTAATTTAACTACCTAAAAACAACCCGAAAAATGAGTAGAAATAACCGTTTTTATTTTACTTTTTATTGTATTTTATTTCATTTATACATATTAATCAATGTACATATAGACATATACATAAGTATGTATGTATATATGCATATATAATGTGTACATGCATAATTATGTTGTTTTTTCACATTTGTTGAGTACTTACATAATTCATATACATTAAAGCAAAATATAAATAATTAATTAGAAACCATTAGAAATACAAAAGTTTGAAATTAATAAAATATCAAAATTCATTGCTTATTAAAGTTATTTTAAAATTAAAATAGTAATTGCATATGTTGCATTACTTTTATATTTTTTGCGATTCAAAAAACGATGACAAGCCTCGCACTGAGCTTCCAGGAAAATGACTCTTAATGTGAATTTCATACAACACTTTTTGCACAAAAATCCAAAAGTTTAAACATTTAATGTTATAATTTAAATTAAAAACTTCGTGAATCTGAAAGCAAAGTGCAAGAGCTGCTGCAACCGTGTCTACTTTATAGATAATACTATCTGTTATAACAAAGATATCTTGAATAACATAAATTTTTTTTATTGACAAAAATGGAGAATGGCCTGAATATAAATTAACTTCTATATCATTTTCAAAAATTTAATTACAGCTGATTGCAAATAAATTTAAGCTTCTTCCAGGATACAGTCCATCAAAGTCTATTATAATCTGTAAAAAGTAGTATCTGTTAAAAAAATGGTTGGGAAAAGATATATACATATTTATTTACCAGATCTGCACCAAAATTCTTTGTAGCACATGGAAAACTTATTGCAAACAAAACATTCTGCCATTTTTGCGAAAAACTGTAAATGGAAAAAATAAAAACATAAGATTAAACAATACATACATAGGTATATTTTACTATTTCTTTGTGTGGATTCGTATTTGCTGTTCTGCACATTTTGTAAAGCAAAAAATACTGTTTGCGTAATATTCGATTTTTACAAAAAAAAAAAAACAACGTTAAAAAACAGAAAAATACCACAAAACTAGGCTATACAGCATAAAATAACAAAAAAAAAAAACCAAGGATTCTTTATCGTTTTGTCATGCAGCAAATTAGAAACCACACGATGATTTGTCAAATTTAAATTTTTTTGTACCAATGTTTTTTTGGACACAAATTTTAAAATCTGCATTTTTAAAGACACATTTTTTTAATCACAATACTTACCTTGTAAAAGAATTGTTGTTTTGTAACACCGTCAAAAAACAAGAGGAAGCTTTTTTATTTTATTATGTTATATATTTTTTATGTTTATATACATATGTACATATGTATATGTAAGTAAATATCAAGCAGCGTCTTTAATTAACACATTTTGTTTACGTCTATTTGATATTGAATATGTAAAAATTAACTTTCAGGTCACTTTTTACCTTTAAGGTAACTAATTTAACAATTTTTAAAAGTTTTTATATGTTCTTTTATAAAAATTACAAAATTTAAAAACGTTAATAAAATATGTGAACTGCTTTTGATGAATTTGAGTTTAAACTGTGACGTACATATGTAGAATCGATTTAGTAGTAGTAGCAGTTTGCTTAGATTTAAAATTTAAATTTTTATGTTTTGCATTTTACTTGAAAGGCAAAACTTGGGCGTGAGGCTGCTAAGTAAAAGAAAAAATAAACAAGTAGGCTTATTAATTTATTTGTATGTAAGTATGTGTAATGAAGAACAGTGTTACATTGATAGAGTTTTTTTCGGCTATATCAAAACCATAATATTTAAATATAAGAAATTATTATGATGTACCAATAAAACGTTTTTTATACTGGTCATTTATTTAAAATAAGTGAATTTAATAACAATTATATATTGTTACCTTCAGTCAAACAAATTTTTTATATTAGTTTAGCTGAAAAGTGCTTTTCATTAAAGTAATACATTGATCAATTGCTAAATATTATTTAAGTAGTTCTTTTATAATACAAAAATATATTTCATATAAATTTTTACGCTCATGTTTATAATAGCTAACGTAGGTTTATTAAGGGTTTATTTGGCTATAATTTCATTAATAAGTGCTTAATAACCCAAATAAGTGCGTAATAACCCTCCTTTTTTCCATAGCGTTTTAAACTCACAGCATTAGCTACATCAGTAATGAGCGGGAGTTAGTTAGTTTTCAAATTTCATTATTGTTCTCTTCTCTTTTACTTAAAAATAACTTTCATAAATTTTTTAAATAACTAATTTTGTAGTTATTTTTACATCTTTGTTGTCAAAAAAAGTTTGAGAAAAAATACGAACAAATTTAAATGTTTTTTTGTTGTTATCGACCCATAATAGTCGTTAGACTTTTTACTTGGAAATAACTTAAAAAATTAACTCTAACTGAATGTCAGTATTTTCGTGTAGTCGTTTTTGTAAATAACTGTTCAAACCAGTTAAAAAATTAATTGTACTACAATTTAACTGTTTTTTCATTTGAAAATAACTTTACGGAAAACTTCTTAAATAACTTACAGTCAGTTACTGTAATAATTTTCTGAGTGTGGCCAAGTATTTAAATAAACTGGAAACACATCCAAATCCGCTCGCTCGAAACATCTCGCAACATAGACATCGACACACTCGTCTAAAAATAAGGGATACTATTGCACTTAGATGAAACTATATAAATTAATTTACTTTATTATGAAAACTTAAATTTTGGTCTGGTACTGACTGGACTAATATAATATTACTTAGTTTTAAGATTTGAATACTTATTGTTAGTACGCATTAGCGAAGATATATGAAAAAAATATATAAAAATAAATATATTCCCTTTTCGGCCCGTTCTCAGCCCTTGTGCATAGGAAAAATAAATGTTCGCCAATTATTAAAAAAAAAATTACTTTCCTTTCAAAAAAACTTGTAGTGAGAAAAATTATGACTAAGTTATTAAATGAATGGTGTATAGGCAATGGGGCTATTTATATCTCCGTTTAAATTTTAGAAAAGCACCGCTAGCTCTTTACAAATTTCCTTCTTTTAAAAAAATAAATTCTATGGCGATTTACTATATAAATTTTATATACGAATGAAGTACTACAACGTGACTTCTTCTCATTCCACTGCATTACCCATAGTTTTTTTCAAACTGTTTATACAAGCTTATGATCATTAATATTTAATTTTGTTAAGTTTGATAATGATCGTAATCAAAAAATGCAAGCTAAGCTTTAATTTACTTTTTTGTAATGATCAAAGTCTAAGTGCTTGATAACATTAAAAATTCACTGACTTATAATAAAAATTGGTCAACTGCTTAGCTTGCATTTCATTGCTTGTAGTGTATTAAAATGTTTTTTTTTTTTGCAAAATTACAAAATAATGATTTGTCAGAGGTTTATAAACTTTTAGTTTTAAAGAAAAATTTTGTAATATTTTTAATGCTGATTTTACTCACAATAAGAAAACAATGTAAAATAAGACAAGAAAAATAACTTAATAAAGGTCAATGAACTAAAACCTTCCCTTGTTTTTACTGCCCATTCAACACGGGTAAAGTCCCGCATGTTGAAACCTAAATCAAACTACGCTCAATACAGTTTATGTGCTGTTTTTGAACCGCCCCAATTTCCAACCATCCATTTGCTCACTACAGTTCATGTATTGAGCCTTCACAATCAACAATTAACATTCAATATTTTTGTGACCCTGACGTGATCCTACGCAGTATCCGGAATATCAGTTCGTAAACCTCACCAGGACACTATCAAACAACATTATAGTTCTCAGCTGGACTCTCAGCATCCCCAGGAAACTAGTAGTTTACATTCAAGGAACTAGTCATCAAACAAAAGCAGGTTGGCGAACGAGTTGAAGGCATAATTCGTAACTTCCAGAAGGACTCCGCTTCAAGAAAAGTTTCGGTCAGCTATTTCGAGGAACGACTCCAAAAGCTTGACGAGGAGTGGTCCATATTTGAGGATACCGATAACCAAATCCGTGTGCTTAAAAATCTTCAGCTGGAGCACAATTACTTCGCTGAAGATGACTACGCCGCCATAGCAAATATAGTTCAGCAGTACAAAAAGATATTCGAGGCGTCTCTGTTGAGGGCGGTTCAAAACTCAGCCAAAAGGTCAGAGCCTATCAACACAACAACAAAATCAACCAGGTCTGTCAAAAGAAGGATCGGGCGAAGCTACCAGGCTCATCCGCCGACAAGCAGCCATGATGGCATTTTTGGAGCGACTCCTTCAAGGAGAGTTCACAACCTATGACATAGAAACTGCAACCACATTGTGGCAGAACATCGAAGCGATGCACTTCCAATTGTTAGAGGCTTCTGCAAGCCCGGAGACAATTGGCTATAATGTGGAGAGGTTCATTAAATTAGAATGCAGTGTGCAAAGGGCCACTAAGGATGATGCAGGCAGCTTATCAAGGAATCAAGGTCCAGAACGCACTACCAGGCAATCGGAACCAATTTCAATCCCAAAAATTACAATACCGAAGTTCGATGTATATTATCTTAAATGGCAAGAGTTTCATGACATATTTTCATCTTTAATTATTCAACAAAATATACCTTAAAATCAGAAAATGTGGTATCTTAAGACACACGTCTTGGGAGAAGCCGAAAACTTAATCAAACACTTCGCCGCCACTAAAGAAAACTTTGATGCCGTACGGGCAATGATAGTAAAGCGCTACAACAAAAAAAGACTGCTAGTCAGCAAGTTAATGCAAGAGCTGGGCACTGCCCCAATGAACCGTTTACCGACAGTTACAAAAAGCTGTATGAAAAACCCCAAGGGTGCTTGTTAGCGCTTCAAAATAAACATATCGACACTTCCTCCTGGGACCCGCTATTACTTCACTTACTTCTAACGAGGCTACATCAACCCACACGACTTCGTTATGAGCAGTCCCTGTCGCCCCAATTAGAAATTCAATCAATCAAGGGCTTCCTAGAATTTTTGAAAAACACAAGGATCACGATCAAGGCAAACGACAAGGAAGTACAGTGTAGATCGATTTTAGATTCAGGATCACAACTAAACATTGTCAGCAATCGATTAGTAAAACAGCTTGGAATTGCAACGAAGCCAGAATCGATTAATATAAGCAGAATTGGAGCCCGCAGCACTAAGATGCAGCAAAATTTTCAACGTTGAATTCCACTCGCTAAACAAAAACTTCAGCACACCATTTGAAGCAGCTGTACTCCCACACAAAATTTCACTAGCACCGTTACAGGTTATCAACACAACATTCAGTTGTCCCGACCAAATAGACGTGCTACTGGGGGCAGATTAATACTATACGTTGCTATCAGCCGGACAAATTACAAAACACGCAACTTGACTGGATCATTGCAGGAAAGGTTGGGGAACATCATGCACGAAACGCAGTATGTGGCATATGCACAGAAGGCGAGCCCAACTTAGAAGAAACTTTCGCTCAACTCTGGGAGCTAGAGGACCTTATCACTGCTGACAAGCCTTAGTCTGCATCAGAAAGTCATTGTAAAGAGCACTTCACACAAACCCATTTAATAGACGAGTGTGGTAAAAATACAATTTTTCGACAATCCAGACGCACTTGACGACTCGCACGGCATTGCCGTTTACAGATTTGTGTCAGTTGAACGTCGCTTTGAAAACAACCATACTATTAAAAAGCAATATGTCCAATTTTTGCAAGAATATGAGTCACTAGGTCACGTGACAAAAATTAATATCAAATCCACTACTTCGTTTCACACCACTGCATCCTTAGACCAGAGAGCCCAACGACCAAGCTCCGAGTGGTGTTCGACGCCTATACTAAGACTTCCTCGGGCTGTTCGGTAAATGACATCATGCATACAGGACACACAATACAAAGCGAACTCTTCTCCATCTTACTTCGGTTTTGTTTGCCACGGTTTGTCTTTACAACAGACATCGAAAAGATGTCCCGTCAAATACTAGTGCCTCTGGGCAAAAGATCAAACCACCCCAATTACGTACTTTAAACACCACAATTGTTTGCATATAGTACAAACATAGAGTTCTTACCCTGGCTCCGTCGAGTTTTTATTTTATTTTGATTTTTAATTATCAATCACATTAATCATTCTTAAAAAAAACAAAGAAAATAATGCTTTCCACTCGGCTAGTGTCGGAGAACTAAGCTGTTTCAAGAAAATTCTTCAATAAAAATCTTATCATAATAATTAACCAAAGGAAAGCACGCTAAAAATTTAAATTTGTATTAAATAACACTGGGCATGGTGTAAAAAAAAAATACGTCTGCAATGTTAAACATGTACAACAACCCGATGACAATTGACGATTCACAAAATAACATTAGAAAAACATAACAAAAAGCGAGACAAAACTAAAGTTTGCAAAGGCATGCTGCCTTCATTACTCATCTAAATAGAGATGAATAATGCAAAAAATAAAAAGGTGAAATGAAGAATAAATAAAAGAAAAGAAGTTGCCATGAGAGAATAAATTCTAAGCTAAGAATTAGAAATTTGTTAAGAGAATATATGTGAATACCAAAAATACTTCCTTATTTAAATTTCAATTAAAACTTGGGTTTAATAGAAGATAAGTATTTATTACCAATGATCAGTACCGAACAAAGAGTGCTGATAAAGAGTTTCAGTGAGCTCTGAAAATGCATTCCACTCGGCTAGTGTCGGGAAACTAAACTTTTTCAATATTATTCTTTAATAAAAATCTTATCACAATAAAATTGAACCAATTAGCCTGATAAACTATAAAGGAAATTTATAAATAAAAAATACGTTCAGATTGTTTACATGTTTAACAACTCGCTGACGACTGATGATCAGCAAAATAAAATTCGAAAAACATAACAAAAAGCGAGACAAATCTAATGTATGCAAAAGTTTTAAAGACAATCATGAGTTGTGTACGTGTTTTTATATTAGCTCCGACATGACACTGATTTTAATAGAGTTAAACCCAGTCTTTAAAAACAAATTGTGCATCAAAATTCTCGCAGTAAACTTATGCATATAAACTTTCATGTATAAAAGTAAACAAACGCTAAATAATAAAAAAAATTTTAACTTAATTTTAAAAAAACCTTTTGCAATATTCTACAAACTAAAAAAAGCATTACCAAAGCAGGATACTAAATAAGAACATCAAAATTAAAATATTATAAAAAAACAACAATAACAACTTTTGACTGTTTGCTCTTACAAATAAATAAAGTGTTTTTATAATAAATCTATATCGTAAGATTATGGAACAAATTTTCAGATCAGGTTGCAAAAAAAGGGACAATCTTCTCAAAAATTACAATCTTCTCAAAAATTATGCTAAGAGTATGTGTCCTTCATTCTCTCCTTCTCGCTTATAGTTCCACAGCTAGCACTAAAACCATGATTCAAATTCTTACAACGCAACGTAACGGACTAAACCTATGCCACATCAATGTTCAAAGCTTACTTCCTAAAATTGATGAATTTCGTTTTTTTGTTTGAGAATACTAAAATGGATAAAGTGAGTGTATAAGAAACGTGGTTCACGAGTAATATTTCTGATAGTTTGGTTTCCACTAATGGATATAAAATATTTTGTAATGATAGAATATGTCATGCAGGTGGGGTAGCAATTTTTATTAAAAATGGAATACGTCACAAGAAAATCAAGCGCAGGGCACTGGAGGCGGTACAGCGAACAGCGGCACTCAGGGTGGCCTCAGCCTACCACACTGTCTCAAGCGCAGCAGTTTTCGTGATTAGCGGCGAGATACCTGTCGACCTCTTGGCCCATGAGCGGAAAGAGGCATGGGACACAAGGGAGGAAAGTACTGGTATTGTGACGACAAGTTAAAATAGGGTAAACTTTATCACACCCTGCAAAGTAAGTACTGGATACCTATTTTCTGCACCCACTGTAAGCGAACAATTATGTCACTCACTGTACATAACAAGGTACAATCAGTATTAACATACGTACAATAACAACAATACATAGTTAAAGAATTTCACACTAACTACAACAAAGTAGTAACGAACCTACCAGCAACATATTAAACAGACAAACATAGCGGATATGTTGTTGGTATGTCCATATGTTGAAATTTAGTATAAAAAAACTAATCATAATAGATTCATTCTTGGATTTCTGGGCAACGAGCAAAGAGGTCAACGCAAATAACAGTTTACAAATATTAACATCCATTAGTGGTTCTCTATCACGAAATGGACAGTAACAAATAGATAACTAACCGTAAGGCTCCATCAGTGGTTCTGTAACACGAAGTGGACCTTAGCAGTAGTTCCATAGGATAAGACTCCATCAGTGGTTCTCTAACACGAAGTGGATCTTATCAGTAGTTTCCATAAGGCTCCATCGGTGGTTCTCTAACACGAAGTGGACCTTAGCAGTAGTTCCATAGGATAAGACTCCATCAGTGGTTCTCTAACACGAAGTGGATCTTATCAGTAGTTTCCATAAGGTTCCATCAGTGGTTCTCTAACACGAAGTGGATCTTATCAGTAGTTTCCATAAGGCTCCATCAGTGGTTCTCTAACACGAAGTGGATCTTATCAGTAGTTTTCATGAAATAAGGTTCCACCAGTGGTTCTCTAATACGAAGTAAACCTTAGCAGTAGTTCCGTAGGATAAGACTCCATCAGTGGTTCCCTAACACAAAGTGGACCGTAGCAGTAGTTCCATAGGATAAGACTCCATCAGTGGTTCTCTAACACGAAGTGGATCTTATCAGTAGTTTCATAAGGCTCCATCAGTGATTCTCTAACACGAAGTGGACCTTAGCAGTAGTTCCGTAGGATAAAACTCCATCAGTGGTTCCCTAACACGAAGTGGATCTTATCAGTAGTTTCATAGGATAAGACTCCATCAGTGGTTCTCTAACACGAAGTGGATCTTATCAGTAGTTTCCATAAGGCTCCATCGGTGGTTCTCTAACACGAAAGGGACCTTAGCAGTAGTTCCATAGGATAAGACTCCATCAGTGGTTCTCTAACACGAAGTGGATCTTATCAGTAGTTTCCATAAGGTTCCATCAGTGGTTCTCTAACACGAAGTGGATCTTATCAGTAGTTTCCATAAGGCTCCATCAGTGGTTCTCTAACACGAAGTGGACCGTAGCAGTTGTTCCATAGGATAAGACTCCATCAGTGGTTCTCTAACACGAAGTGGATCTTATCAGTAGTTTCCATAAGGCTCCATCAGTTGTTCTCTAACACGAAGTGGACCTTAGCAGTAGTTCCGTAGGATAAGACTCCATCAGTGGTTCCCTAACACGAAGTGGATCTTATCAGTAGTTTCATAAGGCTCCATCAGTGATTCTCTAACACGAAGTGGACCTTAGCAGTAGTTCCGTAGGATAAAACTCCATCAGTGGTTCCCTAACACGAAGTGGATCTTATCAATAGTTTCATAAAGCTCCATCAGTGGTTCTCTAACACGAAGTGGATCTTATCAGTAGTTTTCATGAAATAAGGTTCCACCAGTGGTTCTTTAATACGAAGTGAACCTTATCGGTAGTTTCAAAGTCCAATCGCAAAGTGGACGTCAACAGTAGGGCCGTGGCCTAAAAACTTACTTAGTCATCCTATGTCACAGAGTGTTCTGTGCTAGTTATTCCTAATATTCTAGAATACCATAACCAACATTAACACGCCCCTAGAAAACCCCCACCATGTGTACAGCCACCAAAAGGAGAAGGGCCTAGGGGAACCCGATCAGCGGAAGCAACCGGTTTAGATCACGGAGGAAGGAGTTTCACCCGAGGAGACGTTAAGCAGCTGTATTACTCTTACATTAAGATATATTGTAATTTTCAGAACTATTTACACAGAGAAATAAAGAATATTTTAAGATTGAACTGGTGTGTAAACAATTTTTTTCTTGTATCGGACTCGGGACAAGGCTGAGTATACCCCGGCATAAAATAGAGTCGTTACAGTATAAGTGCCACAGCGCGGAGAACGCAAACCATCCAGCGATGGCAAGCCAGACGGAGCGCAGAAACGGTCGGCATATGGACGGAAAAGCTGATCCCCAATGTAGAGAGGTGGACCCAGAGGAATTTTGGAGAGGTTAACTACTTCCTAACACAATTCCTCTCAGGACATGGATACTTTCGAAAGTACCTGCTTCGCATGGGGAAGGTGGATGACCCCGGATGCATTTACTGTGAAACGCCGAACGATGATGCGGAACATACTTTCTTCAATTGTTCCAGATGGCACGCTGAGAGAGATGCCTTGAAGGAGCAGATTGGTAAATGCGACGCACAGTGCTTTGATCCCATATAGTGATTGGACAAAAACAGAAGGAGTGGTCCCAGAGCTTTGAAATTTGGTACACTAGTATAAAATACTTAAATTAAGAAAAATTCAATTTTTTGAAAAAATCGGGCAAAGGACACGCCTACTGCCCATATATAAAAAGGACGAAATTTTACATCCCGTGCTAGTAACTTGTGGGATAATTTTTATTGAGATTGGCGCAAGGTCTCTAGGTCCTGTCATATATCCTTTTTCGCAAAAATGCCAAGACTGTTACAAAAGTTATCCGATTCTCATTAAATTGGGTGGTATGGTTATTATTATGTGTTAAACAAATGTTAGTGCCAAATTACATTAAAATTTATCTATAAAAATAAAATATAAAACAAATTGGCTAAAAATCTTCTACATTATGATTTTGACGACAACGTGAAAGTACAAAATTACAATCTTTCTAAATTAAAATTAAATTTAAGATACGTATAAGTGCGTTTTTTAATAATAATTTTTATTTTTTTAATAATTTATATATTTTTTAATTTACAATAAATCTTCTTCAGTATTGGACTCTTCCCAAAAAATATTGCCGCTCAATGAAACATTTTTCTCGTCGTCTTAAACTGGCTCATTAGGATTTTCTCTATGTATATATTAATTAATTTCTGCAAATAATAATTTTTTTTTGGTCTTTGGATTCCTTTTTGAAGTCAAAAACGGTCATGAAGATAGTATTAATTAAGACATTAAATCTTTATGAGTGTATTTTAGTAACGTTTTCGTCGTTTGGGACAGTCTTGAATTTTTCACCATTTTGTGGTTGGCTTCCAATGCTTCTTCAGACAAGCACCCTGAATTTTATTTTCAGATACCACAATAAGCGGAATAATTTTTTTTTCCGTTTGTAACGCATACAGAGATGGAAAACAATTTTGGTGTATTTCATTTATTGTGTTACGTAGCACACTATATTTTCATTCGGTCAAATCTACATTCATATATAGCGCCAAAGGTTTTGTTGCTGGTAAGCATTTAAATTCGACATTGGGCTTTGCAAAACAGAATGAGATTCCCGTTTTAAATTTTCCACTGCAAATTCTACTTACTCAAGGGAACATTTTAATACTAACTTTGCCACTCTTCGGTGTTTAGTTTTGACTGTAGTGCTACCAAAATCTTTTGTCGGTCTACCACGTTTTCTACATGAAGTTTCTGTTGCATGTAAAGCCACTGTTGTATCACATTCTTGAGTTGGAAGCAGCAAATTTTCATAAACAATTTTACTCGTGCTTGGTTGCTAAGAATTTAAATTAAATATATTTAATAATATCTTTATTTTAGAATAGCAATTAAAAATTATAAAACTTAAATCATCAGCATCAAAAAAAGTATTGTTTACCCACGAAAAATGTTTCTTTTTTAAGTGCATTAAGTTGCCCCTGCTTTCTTTCCAAAAATTTATCACTTTGTTGTAAAATAAATAAACATTTTGTAATAACTTATTTTTGTCAAAATATGACTCGCCTATTTTTCTTTCAACATATTTATATAACTCTGGTTCTTTATCTTCAGACGTTGCTTTTATCCAGCAGTCAACTATATCTGGATTATATAAAATAAAAGCCATCACTTTAAATTATTTGTTTTGACAAATTACTTGATGTTTTATTTAAATCTTTGTTTACACTTTCATTAGAGATGTGCACGTTAATTAATTGAACCACGCGCCCTCACTTTTACTCGTTTGTAAAAGTAAGTAATTATCAAGCATTTAAATTTATTGAACATTCTATTGGAAAATTTTAATTTTTTCTTTAACTGAAATGTCTGTGTGCAATATTTGCGAACACTCCACCAAACAGTTTTGCTTACTACAAACAAAGGATGTTGCAAAAAAAACTTCTGTCACGTACCCATCTCCATTTTAAATAAAAAAATAACGGTAAATAATATTTGTAGGTGGGAGTCAAATCTAGCGATTTTCAATTGCTGTATTAGTTTGTTGTGATGCAAAGTTGTATAAGATTTATGAAATATATAAAATTTTTGTCATATTTTGATCTAGTTTTTGTTATAAGTAGTCACAACCGAACTGGAAAAAACAAATTTTTTGGCAATTCATAGCTCACATTTTAAATACTTAAGAAACTTAGCTAACTTCTAGCGATTTTTTATACTAACTTATCTATATTTTTGGGAAAAAAGTTTGCACCATTGGTGGGAAATAAACTACATAAAGTCACATTTTGAAAACATTCTTGAAACAATGAAACACCAACGTCAATCTGTTAATTTAGCAGCATCTTGAGCGTCAAAAAGAGGCAAACACAATTTTATACTTATTTTTTTAAATTTATCTCGTTAATTAATACAATCTAATGGTATCAACTTGGTTTTATATGTTATTATATTGTAAGTTTTCGAAATTTGAGAAAAAATTACCAAAATAGCCATTTTTAAAAATAATTTTTTTTTAAAGTTGTGGTTAATTTTTTAATTTTTTTTTCTTGTAGTTATTAGAAAACAGTATGAATTTTTGAAAACAGAAAAAAACCCATAGACCATATTTTTCTTTTTTTTTTAATTTTAAGCTTAAGTAAATAATAAGCATTTTTTAAACCAACAAAAAGTATGTATAGGAAAATAATATAATAAAAATTTTTTCACAGTTGGTTTCGAATATAGTTAGCTATTACAAGAAACAATTTGAATTTCCTAGTTCCAAAAATTAAATTTTTACAATAATTTTTTAAAACAATAAAAAACCTTGGTAACTTGGGGTTTTAGTGTCATTTTATAGCGTAAAATACATAGAAAAGCAAAAACTTTACTATTTTTGCTGTTTTTTTTATAAAACAGTATTTATTTGAATTTATATTTTACAGTATTTGTAGTTTGTTTTCTTTTAAACCTTAGAAAACTGTCGAAATTTGAGAAAAAATCACGAAAATAGCCATTTTAAAAATAATTTTTTTTAAAAGTTGTGGTTAAATTTTTAAAATTTTTTTTCTTGTAATTATTAGAAAACAGTATGAACTTTTGAAAACAGAAAAAAACCCATAGACCATATTTTTCTTTTTTTTTTAATTTTCCATCAAAGTTAAAAAATTTTTAGAGCTTAAGTGAATAACAAGCATTTTTCAAAGCAAGAAGAAATACTTATAAAAAAAGAAATCACAAAAAAATTTTTTGACAGTTAGTTGCATATATAGCTATTTACTACAAAAAAAAATTTCAATCTCATACTCCAAAAAATAATTTTTTTACAACTGTTTTTCTGAAGCATGTAAGACGCGGGTATTTGTTTAGCCATTTTTACTTCAAATTCTTTGACTTTGGCGCCCCCTTGCGCCACCAAAAAGAGCTAAATCGAAAAAATTCTTTAAAATTTATTTAAAAATTATTGTTATCTGTCGACCTATATATTTTTATCTACAATATAAAACATTTTTTTTTATTGTATTTTTGCCTATGGGACACAGCACTGTGCGACGTCACGAATATAACTGACAAAATGCTCGAAAGTGAGAACAACTGGGGCGCTGTAAGAAGGTACTCTGAGTGCGTCCTTCGGAAAAAGAAGAGAGACCACGACGCATAACAACCCCCCTAGCAGAGAAAATAGTCCTTTTTAGGACGTCGTTTCTGGGCCCTTCCCGAAGTAATGCAGAAAACTGTTCCGGGAGGGATTGTTTTAGTAGATGAAACACCACATAACGCAGCTGACGAAGGTCACTGTAAATGCGAAAGCATTTAAACCCTACCTCACCTGCCAAAAAAAAAAAAAAAAAAATTATAATAATAATAATAATAATAATAATAATAAAAATAATAATAATAATAATAATAATAATAATAATAATAATAATAATAATAATAATAATAAAAATAATAATAATAATAATAATAAAAATTATAATAATAATAATAATAATAATAATAATAATAATAATAAAAATAATAATAATAATAATAATAATAATAATAATAATAATAATAATAATAAAAATAATAATAATAATAATAATAATAATAATAATAATAATAATAATAATAATAATAATAATAATAATAATAATAATAATAATAATGATAATAATAATAATAATAATATTATATTATAAAATTCCAAACGTAATAGATTTTGGCGTAGCAAAAGGTATATCCCCGAAGCTTATTAAGGCCCAAGCATTCTTATTTTCTAACCACTCACTCACAATAATCACTATTTGCAGTCCTCATCAAATAGCAACTAGTGATTTTTTTAACTAAGAAAGTAGATTGGTTGGAACTTAAAAAATATATCAACACCCACTTCTCAGAAAACCAACCACTAAAAACACCCGGAGACGTCGATGATTGTCTAAAAATACAACAAACTTTTTTCTGCCGATGTTGAAGAGCTTTAATCTAATAAAAGGAGACCCCAAAGAGAACGACAACAGCATAGATCGCCCCAACTTAAAACTAAGCTGAATGAGTGCACAAGCCAATTAGGAAAACTTGCTGGAGGTACACAGGATTGCATCAGTTAAGGACTATTTGGAAGGTCTAGACGCAACTCCTCGAACAAATTATTTTTTGTGGCGATCAGCCAGACGTCTTAAAAGACCCGTAATCGCAAAACCACCACTGCATAATCTGAGAGGATCCTGCGCTAGAAATGACGAAGAAAAATGGGATCTGCTCGCAAGCCACTTAAGGAACGTGTTTACTTCCAATGCATTCACTGACGTGAAGGAACTACCACCTATTGTTGTTAGACGTCCTGTAGAGATACGTTTCCGATTGATTAATGTTGCAGAGTCTATTGCTAATTTAAATGATAAAAAAGCTCCTGGGTTTGATAAGATTAGATACAAAATGCTTTTAGAGCTACCATTTACAGCTAAAAGAATTATTCTTTTTATTTTTAATGCCATTATTCGGCTTGAACATTTCCTGCCAATATGAAAGGTTGCCTTAATAAAGATGATTTCTAAGCCTGGTAAAGATCCTTCGAGGGTGGAGTCTTATAGGCCTATAAGTTTGTTACCAACTTTGTCAAAACTGTTCGAAAAGTTGCTTAAAAAGAAGCTGACTTCGATCCTGAGTGATAACAACTGCATTCCAAAACACCAATTCGGCTTTAGAAGTCAACATAGTACCATCGAACAAACCCACACAATGGTGCAGGTTATAAGAAAAGCCTTTGAGGAAAAGAAGTACTGCTCCGCGCTTTTTATTGATGTCACTCAAGCATTCGACAAAGTATGAAATGAAGGCCTGTTAAACAAACTAAAACTCAATCTACCAGCTAATATATATTTCCAACCTGCTAGAAAAATACTTAACCGGCAGAAAACTTATGATCAAAGAGGGAAATCAAATAAGTTTTTCTCAAGCAATTGGGGCTGGTGTACACAGCAGATATGCCAATCAATAGTTTCACACACACGCCTACATTTGCTGACGATACTGCTTTTTTTAGTATTCATAGAGACCCTAGAGAGGCTTCGAAACAGCTGCAACAACACGTAACCCAAGTTGAGAAATGGGCAAAGTTATGGGGAATCAAAATATATCAACAAAAATGTACCCACGTAACTTTTACCTTACGCAAAGAAACGTGCCCTCCAATGACTATTAACAACCATATGGTGCCTCAACAATCCGAGACAAAATATCTAGGTATTCATGTGGATCGCCGCCTCACATGAAAGCGTCATATATATGCAAAGTTGACGCAACTGAAACTTAAAAGCTGCACAAATCCATTGGTTAATCGTCAGAAACTCTGTGCTTCGTGTTGATTGTAAACTTCTACTTTACAAATCGATTTCGAAACCAATTTGGTGCTACGGTATACAATTATGAGGCACTGCTTCCGCATCCAACATAGAAAAAATTCAACGCCGTCAAAACAAAATCCTTAAAATGATAACTGGTGCTCCTTGGTATATTAAAAACAGCAACATACACAAAGATCTACAAATTCCACAAGTTAAATGCGAAATCTTGAACTATGTGGACTAGGGAATGGTAAGCAAAGCCAAAAATTGATTTACGATTTTACGATCAACTATTTAAATCTTGATTTTCAAAGTCGATTAATCGAAACTCATAATCTATTATAATTCAAAGTCGACTTTTATATTGATGCTATATTAAAATAAATAGATACCCTCAAAAATGATTTTTAAGTAAGTAAATTTAACTTTTCCCAAAGAAAGGTGTTGGCGTCTGTCATGTGGGGACACCATGTCACATGTGCACCAGGTGTAAGTGTACCAGGCCGTGCTAGCACCTGCCGAATGGCGTGAGTCGCCACCAAGCGTACCAGCGTCAGGTTTGCTGCCAGCCTGGGACACTTACTTACTTTTCGTGATGGTGACAGACGCTAAGTGGTGGTGGTTTAAATAAAATTTTAAAAGTTTAAATAATAAGATAAACTTAAAATAAAAATAACCTAAATTAAACTGAACTAAAATATAATATAACTTAAAGAAACTAAAATAAAGAAAACCCTTGAAGGGAGAAAAAACAAACTGAGCTCGTTGTTTTAGTGTTCCGGCAGCCAATTCCAGTGACAGGTACGCATCCAATCCCTGGTAACCAGCAAAAGGTACATCCCAACATCCACAAAGCCCTTTAAGGGATACATTTGGTCCTTTGCCCGTGAAGTAAAAGATTAAAAGGTGCGTACTTTGTATAATATATTGGAATTTATAAAGTGTCTCATGGTGCGGTTGCTAAAGTGTGGCTCGGTCAAAAGTGAGGTTATAAAACAGTAGTAAAACTCCATATTTGTTGTTCGTAATAACGGCGCGCGATTTTGTCGTCCATATTTTTTTTAATTGTTCTTGGCGAATTCTTTTTTATATTGGTAGCGCCATTTTTGCTGTCTTTTTTTTTTTTTTTTTGAGGTTAAAGCTCGTTGGTTTTGAAAGATAGTGTGTCCCAAACTTTTTTTCTGGCCTTTAAAATATATTTATAAAAAATGTCAACGTTTGAAAAATATATACGTGCGGCAGATGAGGTTGTCAGTTTTGAGGCAAATTTAAAAGATCAGGAGCTAACGCAGTATACCAAAGAGGCATTTAAACTTGAAAGAAAGGAGTTAGAGAAAATTTGGGCCAGATAAAGCATACTGTATGAGGAGTGTACTATTGAAACGGTAGAGAAAAAGAAAGAATTAATGGTCGTCCAAACGAAACACCCACATGTGCGAAAAACTTATATTCGGTGTATTAATACTTTATCTAAAGCTGAACAAAACTTAAGTAAGAATAATCATAGCAATGTAGATGCAGTAGTTCCCAATCATTGTGGTTCCATAGCCGTCCCTCCTTGTGATACTGGTGTGTTTCATGGGGATTACGTGTCGTGGCCCACATTTAGGGATATGTTCACTGCGATCTATATTAATAATACGAGACTTAGCCCTGTAGAAAAGTTGTTTTATTTATTTAAAAAAACTGATGGTGAGGCTAGATATGTTAACAGAAATGTAGCTCTAACTAATGAAAGCTTCGACATTGCGTGGAACAATTTAAAGGCCCAATACGAAAATAAGCGTGTTTTGATAAATAGCCAGTTAAAGGCGCTTTTTAATTTATATCCCTGTCAACATGAGTCAGCATCTGAAATTAAGAGGCTACAAAGAGAAATTAACAATTGTATGGCGGTGTTAAAATAATACAATGTTGACATAGAATCGTGGGACCCTATTTTCGTATTTCAATGCTCGTCGCGCTTGTGTGAAGGTTCTTAAAACTTATGGGAACAATCAGTTAAAAATAAAACAGAGGTTCCCAAATGGAAAGAACTAAATAATTTTTTAACTGATAGATATCATGCCCTGGAAAGTGTCTCAGACGTTATTGCATCAAGTAGTGTTTCAGTCAGTGGTTCCCAAACCAGCTGTAATAAAGATAATCTCACAAGTAAACCGAAGCAACTTAAAGCCCATTATACAAAAGTGGATACACAGGAATGCAAAGTGTGTAAGGGAAATCATAAAATTAGCTCGTGTAACAAATTTTTAAGCATGGACCACAAAAATCGAACTTCAACTTTGAAAAAATTTAGATTTTGTTTTAACTGTTTATCTATCGGTCACATGTATGGTGATTGCAAAACTGTAAATAGTTGCTCAAAATGCAATAAGAAACACCACACCTTGTTACATAGGGACTTTGTTAGAAAAAACAACAATGATCAACCTCAAGTAAGTGATGCATCTCAGGGCGAAAGGCAGAATAGTTATTCACATCAAATACAGTCCATTGAAACCCCTGGTCCATCAGGAGTTATACAATCACATCACACGTCTGTCGCAAAAAAGGTTATGTTGGCTACAGCCTGGGTCAACATTGTTAGTCGTGGCTCTTGCAGCAAGGTACGAGCTCTAATAGATCCATGTTCTGATGAAAGTTTTATTTCCGAAAATATACAAAAACTGTTACAATTGTCCACTGCCCCAGTATTAGCTGAAGTAACCGATCTAGGAGGAGAGGTTATAAGCAGGTCATCTAAGTTGGCAAGGTTTGTTATTGTATCACTTTTTAATCAGGACGTGTCTCTTAATGTTCAAGCTTTAGTCGTGCCTCGTGTAACTGGAACCGTTCCAACACATTCATTTAGGCCATTTGCTAACAACGAGCTACCCAGTTTGCATTATGCTGACCCAAAATTTTATGAAAGTAGCGAGGTCGATATGTTATTAGGAGGAGATTTATACCCTCTTATTCTTCGTGGTGGAGTCCAACATGGTATTCTCGAATCCCTTGTGGCTCAAGAAACAATCTTTGGTTGGATTTTGACTGGCCCAGTACCCAGTAATGCTTCCACACGATCAGTTAGAGTGTCTCATATGACACAAGTTTCTATTGATGACCATTTGAAAAAGTTCTGGGAGTTAGAAGAAGTTTCTCATAAGAAGGTTTTGTCTAAGGAGGATAAAAAATGTGAGGATATCTATCGTTCTACTACCACAAGAAATTCTGAGAGAGGGAGATACACAGTGAGTCTGCCCTTTAAAAAGGAATTCACTTCAGTTGGTCCTAATAGACACATTGCGCTCGCTCAATATGTAAGAAATGAGACGGCTTTGTTACGCAAGCCAGATCTTAAGGCTCAATATGATGAGGTCCTAAAAGAATATATGACCCTAGGGCACATGGAAAAATGTGAACTTTCTGAGAGTGGCCCCGGTTATTATTTACCTCACCATTGCGTTTTAAAACCTGAAAGTACAACGACAAAGTTGAGAATAGTGTTTAACGCTTTGAGTGTGTTCTCGAGAGGAAAAAGCCTCAACGATTTGTTGCACGTTGGTCCCATTTTACAAACTGATTTAGTAACACTGATTTTGAAATGGCGATTTTATCAGTTTGTTTTTAATGCGGATATTTCGAAAATGTATCGCCAAATATTTGTGACACCCGAACATAGACCATATCAAAAAGTTTTGTTTCGTAGCTCAGAGAATAGTAAGTTTGAAGATTACCAACTGAAAACAGTAACTTTTGGTGTAAATTGCGCCCCATATTTGGCTCTTAGAACTATTCTACAGCTGGCGGACGATGAAGAACGTAGTTTTCCACTTGGTGCTGATATTCTACGTGAGTCTATGTATGTGGATGATGCTCTCGTAGGAGCTCATTCTATTTTTTAAATGCGTTAGAGGCACGAGACCAACTAATTGGTATATTAAGGGCTGCAGGGTTTGAGTTAAGGAAATGGACCTCAAACTCAAAACAAATTTTGAAAAATTTGCCCCAGGAATATTTACTGAATGCAGATTTTTTGTCGCTCGATGATAAGAGCACAACTAAAACGCTTGGTGTTCCGTGGAACGCAGTTGAGGATAATTTTTACTTTTCTACTGAGAAGAGGAGCCCCAAACAAATCTATACAAAGAGGGAAGTCCTTTCAATAATTGCGCGTTTGTTCGACCCAGCAGGTTGGTTGGCCCCAATAGTGGTCACTGCAAAGATTTTGATGCAACAAATGTGGCTCGATAAAATAGATTGGGATGACCCAATAAAACCTGTGGCCCTACATAAATGGCAATCTTTTGTAGCCAATTATAATGAAATTGATAGAATCAAACATCCCCGGTGGATTCAGTATGCACCAGATTGTCAGACTTAATTTCATGGGTTTTGTGACTCTTCAGAGTTAGCATATGCCGCCACATTATATATCAGAGTGGGCGTTAATGGCTCCACGTACACGCATTTGCTCGTTTGCCAAACAAAAGTTGCGCCAGTAAAAAACCATCTCTACCACGGTTAGAATTATGTGGTGCGGTTCTTTTAGCAAATTTGATTGATAGCGTGATTCCTAGTTTCGGTGTAAAGACGTATAGCTTGTATTTGTGGCCCGATTCAACAATAGTTTAAGTGGCCAACGGAATCGCCACAATTTTGGAAAAGGTGGGAAACACACGCTGGTTTCATGTGGCCTCTTACCACAACCCTGCCCATCTAGCAACCAGGGGGCTGACTTCTTCGGAATTGAGAAATAGTCAACTTTGGTGGCATGGTCCTGAATGGCTCAAACTAGAAAAGGCATCATGGCCCAACCTCCCATCAGAATAAGACACTGCAGCTGAATCTAAAAAGTCTCAAGTAAATGTTACTAGATCGTCAGAAAGAGAGGACATTCTTGACCGTTTTTCGACTTTGCCGAGAGCCTACCATGTTATTGCTTATATGTTCCGATTTTTTCATCGCACCTGTAAAAGTAGACGTTGGGGGTCCGCTCGCGAAAGTATTCGGGTATCCGCTCAAGAACTGACCTTTGTTCGAAATCGCTTGTTCTCACTGTCGCAACAGTTGCATTTCGAAGATGAGTATCACCGCCTGGGCTCAAAGATAAAGCTCGATTCTCGTAGCCCCTTACTAACGCTCACACCTTTCCTAGACAAAGATAACATCATTCGAGCTAACGGTCGTCTTGGCTCTACAACGTGTCTATCTTATAACGAACGACATCCTATTATACTTGCGTATGGCAGTAGATTGGCCCGCCTTTAAGTGGAATTCGTCCATCGGTTGGTCTATCATGGTGGCCATCGTCTCGTTGTTAATATCGTCCGTCAGGAGTGCTGGATATTACGAGCGCAAAACTTGGTTAAGACTGTCATTCACAATTGTAAGGTTTGTGTTTTGCACCGTTAAAAGCTCCAAACCCAAATTATGGCAGCTTTACCTGAAGAACGAACCACACCAGACCGCCCGTTTACTAACACCGGCGTTGATTTTGCAGGCCCCTTTGAGCTCAAGAGTTTTACTGGTCGCTACTGTCGGATAACTAAAGGCTACGTGTGTCTCTTTGTCTGCTTTTCTACAAAAGCTATCCATCTCGAAGCTGTCAGCGATTTGTCGACCCCTGCATTTCTTGCGGCACTAGCACGTTTTATCGCTCGGCGTGGTTGCCCCAATCGCATTTTCTCCGATAATGGTAGAAACTTTGTCGGCGCCGCAAAAGAACTTGAGACAAACTTCAAACGGCATGTACAAGAGCTACGGGACGTGGCGATCGAAAAGTATGGGCATCAGCATTTAGAATGGCACTTCATTCCCGCTGCAGCTCCCCACATGGGTGGTTTATGGGAGGCGGGCGTTAAAAGCCTCAAAATGCATTTCAAAAAGACTGCCGGGCAGTCAAAATACACTTTTAAAGAATTTTCTACTCTGCTGGCGCAAATAGAAGCGTGTCTTAATTCGCGCCCCCTATGCTCAATGTCCGCTAATGTCCAAGAATTGTCAGCCCTTACCACAGGGCATTTTCTAATAGGTTCGGCCATACTTACCCCTGCCCAACGTGAAGAGCTCAACTCGCCTATTAGCATTCTTAATCGGTGGCGGAAAGTTAGGGCTGTTCATCAAGAACTCTGTAGGCGCTGGAAAAACGAATACTTGAAAGAGCTGCATAAGCGTAATAAATGGAAGTTTCCTCAAGTGGACGTAAAAGAAAATGACATGGTGGTTCTAAAAAATGATAATTTGGGGCCCACTGACTGGCGCTTAGGTCGCGTAATAAAGGTTTATCCTGGCGCCGATGGCAGGATCCGAGTCGCAGACCTCAGAACACTAAACGGTCTTGTAACCCGGCCGATACACAAATTAGTGCTACTGCCTTGCTCCACTAATTAACTGCACTTCACCTTTTTCTTTCTTACACCTTTAACTTCTTACGTTGCTCTTTGTTTCTCTTTTTCTAGTAAAAGCGTCAACATGCAAGCGGGTCGGTTCAACGTGGACTTTGCCTGCCCCCTCTGCAACCGCTTCCACGCCATTCGCCAATGCACGCGCTTTATAGTGATGGAAGTGGCTCAAAAACTCCGTGTCATGGCTCGAAAGGCGCTTTGCTATAACTGCCTAGCAGTCTCGCACACACGAGCGGGGTGCAGCTGCCGACGCTGCCCCCAGGAAACAACACCTGGCTACACCCAACTCCCTCACATCGGGTCTGGGTGCAGATGACGGCCACCGTGCTAATCAGCCCGCATCCTAGGTGCTGGACCCAAACATCGCCCGCTCGGTCATCACCAGTGTTGAGGCAACGAGACTGCGATGCCAGGTCCGGCGTGGACGCACCACCGTGAGTGTGCGAAACCGTAGAGGTTGCGGTCGGCGCCTGGAGGTCAAGCTTGCCGCGGAGGATGCACGCTACGGGTGCTACCCTCGTCACCACGCCGACACGGTATGCAGAGAAAATCTGTCATATGCCAACAGAACTTGGCACCGCAGTCGCGAATACCATGTGAAGCTTGGCGCGGACGTGATGCCACAGATCTTACTGGGTTCAGCTGCAGGGCGACCTGGTAATCTCCTCGTACAGGACACGATTTTTGGTTTTGTCCTATTTGGAGAGGCGGACAAAGAGGAGTAGAAGTGATTCCTTAACAGTCGTGGCTCTTACTTATTTAATTTGTCTTGAAATATATTTCTTTGTACATTTATGAATTTACTCATGTAATCCGTTTAGTTCTGGTCTTAAATGAATTTATATTTCTTTTATTGAATTATTTTATAATTTATTTTACTATTTTGTTAGTTCTAAAAAGAAAAGAATTATTATTCGTTGCACTGGCGTCTGTCATGTGGGGACACCATGTCTCATGTGCACCAGGTGTAAGTGTACCAGGCCGTGCTAGCACCTGCCGAATGGCGTGAGTCGCCGCCAAGCGTACCGGCATCAGGTTTGCTGCCAGCCTGGGATACTTACTTACTTTTCGTGATGGTGACAGACGCTAAGTGGTGGTGGTTTAAATAAAATTTTAGAAGTTAAAATAATAAGATAAACTAAAAATAACCTAAATTAAACTGAACTAAAATATAATAGAACTTAAAGAAACTAAAATAAAGAAAAGCCTTGAAGGGAGAAAAAACAAACTGAGCTCGTTGTTTTAGTGTTCCGGCAGCCAATTCCAGTGACAGGTACGCATCCAATCCCTGGTAACCAGCAAAAGGTACATCCCAACATCCACAAAGCCCTTTGAGGTATACAAAAGGTATTATTGGAAAAGGTGTACGTACCCATTTAATGATTACAAAGAACGAAGGTCATAAACAAATTCAGATAGTTTAACTTCATACATAATTATAGCGGAACTCAGTCTTTTATGCAAACAACCCTTGCAAAGTGTGCAGATCTTGCAAGTCTAGCAAGATATATTTAGTTTGCAAGACTACAAAAACAAAATGAAAGCAAATGCTATTTGCTCCAGTTAAGCAAATTTGCGTAACTAAAAATTAGTGCATATTTGCTTTACAAAAATTTGCACCACAGAAACAGCTGACCAATTGACTTAAAACAACACCAGTGCTTACAAAGTTTTAGGGCGGTAGCGGCCGACGCGTAAATTTTTTATCGGCGGAGGTTTTTAATTAAAAGTATATTTAAGACTAGAAAAATATTAATTAACAGTTATTTCCTCTTAATTGACATTCATAAAACTCAAAGTTATTTCTGCAGCTAGCCTGAAAATTCATTTAACCTACCTCTAGTCTAAAATACTTTATAATAAAATGTACATATATTTTTTATAATTCAGAAATTACTTGAAACTATTAGTATTTTTTACAAAAAATACATTCTTACTAGAGGTGAGCGATCCCGTGATTTTTAGGGAATATCGTTAATAGTGAATGCGATTTTAAAATCACCGGTTATTTAAACAGTGACGGTGATCACTGTTTAGCATTTTTCACTTCTTGTAAACGAGTTATTTTAATCTCTGTTAAATTATTATACATAATGTTATTTTAAGCAGTGATTATGCGATTTTAGTTATTTTTAACGAACTCCTGAACAACGCATTGGAAAAAAAAAATAAATGATAAATAAGAATTCAAAATATTTATGAATAAGAAATATCAATTTTCAATATGTATGTAGTTACAACAATATCCCATATTTATATTAATATTTTTAATTTACTTTAAACTAAATTTTGATACAAAATTCAAACTTATACCTTTTGAGATAAGTTTTTAAGCTCCCTTGGAGCATTGAGGTAAAGCTTTAATTAGAAAAGCAGCTTACAATTCTTGTTAAATAGATTCCAAACATAAAAATATATAAAAATAGTTGAAATCCATTGTAACAAAAACAAAAACCTAAAAAAACAAATAACACAAATTAAGTTGTATATGTATGTACATAACACAACTAAGTATAATATAACATTTGTGCGTTTTCTTGTTTAAACGCGTTGGTCGGTCATTTAGGACTTGTCCAGCTTTTGAAAATATTTTTTCGCATGGAACTGATGATCCTAATGCACAATAATTTTCTTGAGCTATTTGAGAAAGATTTGGATATTTATTTGTACTCCACCAATCAAAAATATTTTTATTTCTTGATAATTGAAAGTGAAGTTTAAAAATCCTGATCGTAATAAATAAAATTTCATTTCAGCTAACGATTTATATACATACGTATGTATATCGCTTATTTACTCAAATGTCGTAATTCTAGAAATGCATTTTTTGGCGTTAGCGATTCAGAATTGTTTGATATGCTATGCTTTATGTCGTATATAAGTTTCATATTTAAAATGTTTCTACTTATAACGTGTTAAAAAAATTTAATAATTCTTTTCTATATAACGCAAGCAAACTAAAAACTTCATACGCATTTTTTTCGAAATATTTTTTTTATTACGGCGTTGTTTGCGCAAATGAGCGAATTGTTTATTTTTGTACCCTTACAAAGATTTTCGCTTCTCGCGTAAAGTTATATTTTTGTTAGCTGTGCTTTTTTTTATTTTAGCTAACGATATGTATTTAAAATAAATGTGTGTATAAATCTGTTTTTGAGTAATAATGCTTTAGCCGGCTCATAGCCGAATTTAATCCGCCGTTGCGGACAAATTGTGCTCGGCACAGATCTCTGACGACATCTTTCTGGTAAAGTTTTTAACACAACTTTCACAAACACACATATAAAAACATAAGCGCTTTACTTCTTTTATAGAACAAAATGTAAACATGAAGCACAAAAAAGTTACTTTACATTTTGCAAAGTTTAACATAATAAGAGTAACATCGCAGGTAAGAGTTACTGCACAATATTTCAAAATGTTACTTTGAGTAACATAATAAATTAAAAGTAACACTATAGTAGAAACAGTTACTTCACGGTTTATGTCACTGTCGTTACACGTCAAAATGTTATTTGAGTAACACATTAAATTAAAAGTAACAGTAGCAGTTACTTCACAGTTTATGTCACTGTCGTTACCAGTGATTTCTTATTCTTACTACTAGGGTTATATTATTTAAAAGTGAATCAGTCGTAAAAAGCTGAATATTCGACTTTTTGTTCTACAAGTACCCTGCTTATTACTTCTTAAGAAAACAGCGAGGCCGTTAGCATTAAATTGTTGGCTGCGGTTAATCTTATGACGGCTTTGATCTGTTTGACGGAGTTAATGCATACAGCAGTTAAAAATAAATACCATCCATGGCACTTTAAACCAAAAATTAATGATTATATTCTTTCCCCTTGATTAAGGCATTTCATTTTTTTTCATTTATTTATTTAAGAAAAATGTTGTCCCAGTAATAACTATAAGTTTTTAACTAACAAAACAAATCTTCTTGTTTTTAAATACCAACATAACCAGCTGTTGTCATAAGTTTGCTACACAGTTAGAAAAAGGCATGCAACTAATGCATATTTGCATTGATTGCAAATATGCTCCCAAGACTGATTTCCGCTTATATACTTTAGTGCAAATACTCATTATAATTTCAATGTATAAAATTAAATAAGTAAAAATTTATATACGCACAAACAACAGATGTACGAGGGATTTCATGTCAAGTGACCCAACTTTTTTTTTTTCGATTGGAAAGAAATTTGGACCAAAGTAAGTTCTTGCAGAGAGTAGTTTAGACAAAATTTTTTAACACGATCGGTCAAGAACTCTCTGAGCTAGAGGGGTCCAAAATTTGACGTTTTCGGCAAATAGGTGTTTTTTCTCATTCATGTAGTTTATTACCTTTTGCTTTTAACAAAATTCGTCCCGAATACTTTCGATAGCTTTTTTCTTCAATCTTCCAGAAACAAATATTTTTAAAATTAAAAAAAAAATTTTTTTATTTTTTTTATAAAATAATAAGAAAAATTTTTTTTTCCAAATATGCCAATTTTTTTTTTTTTTTTTTTTTTTTTTTTTTTTTTGTCCAAAAGAAAGCTTAGGTCTTTTCTTTGAAGAGCTTGGAAGTCGCTTAGTGGGATATCTATAAAAATTAATGTTTTGTAACTCAAGGTAGAGGTTTTCCAATTTTCGCGTATATTCTATTTTGATTTTTTTTCCTATTTATGTAAAATTATCTCTTAAGCAAAAAAAAAAAATATTTTATGCTAAGAAACAACATAATTTAACCTTTCCGACAGTATGCTGATTTTACTCACAATAAAAAAACAATGTAAAATAAGACAAGAAAAATAACTTAATAAAGGTCAATGAACTAAAACCTTCCCTTGTTTTTGTTGCCCATTCAACACGGGTAAAGTGCCGCATGTTGAAACCCAAATCAAACTATGCTCAATACAGTTTATGTGCTGTTTCTGAACCGCCCCTATTCCCAACCAACCATTTGCTCACTACAGTTCATGTATTGAGCCTTCACAATCAACAATTAACATTCAATATTTTTGTGACGCTGACGTGATCCTATGCAGTATCAGGAATATCAGTTCGTAAACCTCACCAGGACACTATCAAACAACATTATAGTTCTCAGCTGGACTCTCAGCATCCCCAGGAAACTATTAGTTCACATTCGAGGAACTAGTCATCAAACAAAAGCAGGTTGGCGAACGAGTTGAAGGCATAATTCGTAACTTCCAGAAGGACTCCGCTTCAAGAAAAGTTTCGGTCAGCTATTTCGAGGAACGACTCCAAAAGCTTGACGAGGAGTGGTCCATATTTGAGGATACCGATAACCAAATCCGTGTGCTTAAAAATCTTCAGCTGGAGCACAATTACTTCGCTGAAGATGACTACGCCGCCATAGCAAATATAGTTCAGCAGTACAAAAAGATATTCGAGGCGTCTCTGTTGAGGGCGGTTCAAAACTCAGCCAAAAGGTCAGAGCCCATCAACACAACAACAAAATCAACCAGGTCTGTCAAAAGAAAGATCGGGCGAAGCTACCAGGCTCATCCGCCGACAAGCAGCCATGATGGCATCTTTGGAGCGACTCCTTCAAGGAGAGTTCACAACCTATGACATAGAAACTGCAACCACATTGTGGCAGAACATCGAAGCGATGCACTTCCAATTGTTAGAGGCAAGCCCGGAGACAATTGGCTATAATGTGGAGAGGTTCATTAAATTAGAATGCAGTGTGCAAAGGGCCACTAAGGATGATGCAGGCAGCTTATCAAGGAATCAAGGTCCAGAACGCACTACCGGGCATTTGGAACCAATTTCAATCCCAAAAATTACAATACCGAAGTTCGATGTATATTATCTTACATGGCAAGAGTTTCATGACATATTTTCATCTTTAATTATTCAACAAAATATACCTTAAAATCAGAAAATGTGGTATGTTAAAACACACGTCTTGGGAGAAGCCGAAAACTTAATCAAACACTTCGCCGCCACTAAAGAAAACTTTGATGCCGTACAGGCAATGATAGTAAAGCGCTACAACAACAAAAGACTGCTAGTCAGCAAGTTAATACAAGAGCTGGCCACTGCCCCAATGAACCGTTTACCGACAATAACAAAGTGCTGCATGAAAAACCCCAAGAGTGCTTGTTAGCGCTTCAAAATAAACACATCGACACTTCCTCCTGGGACCCGCTATTACTTCACTTACTTCTAACGAGGCTACATCAAGCCACATGACTTCGTTATGAGCAGTCCCTGTCGCCCCAATTAGAAATTCAATCAATCAAGGGCTTCCTAGAATTTTTGAAAACACATATTCAATTTATGGAAGCACTAAAAGACAAAGGGCCAATCAAAAGAAAGACGAAGGTATGCACTTCCATCACATCCGAAACCCGTAGCCATCCATTGTTTGCTTGCAAGGAATTTCTGGGTTTATCTTCACCAGCGAGACTTTAACACGTTCAAAAGCAAGGATTTTGTGTGACTAAAGCCGGAGTATCGTGCATAAAAGTGTACACTACCGGCTGCGCGAGGTGCACTAAACAACATAATGCACTTCTTCATCTAGAGCACGTAACCACTCCTAACCCTTTTTTAGCAGGGCAACAAATCAATTAGCAGTACCAGCACCACCGTCAACTTCCACCCAAGAAGCTGCATCGCTCACGGCAGCTTAACCCTCTAACGCTAACAACTGTTTTTTTTAGTACGACAAGGATCACGATTAAGGCAAACGACAAGGAAGTACAGTGTAGATCGATTTTAGATTCAGGATCACAACTAAACATTGTCAGCAATCGATTAGTAAAACAGCTTGGAATTGCAACGAAGCCAGTATCGATAAATATAAGCAGAATTGGAGCCCACAACACTAAGATGCAGCAAAATTTTCAACGTTGAATTCCACTCGCTGACCAAAAACTTCAGCACACGATTTGAAGCAGCTGTACTCCCACACAAAATTTCACCAGCACCGTTACAGGTTATCAACACAACATTCAGTTGTCCCGACCAAATAGACGTGATACTGGGGGAGATTAATACCATACGTTGCTATCAGCCGGACAAATTACAAAACACGCAACTTGACTGGATCATTGCAGGAAAGGTTGGGGAACATCATGCACGAAACGCAGTATGTGGCATATGCACAGAAGGCGAGCCCAACTTAGAAGAAACTTTCGCTCAACTCTGGGAGCTAGAGCACCTTATCACGGCTGACAAGCCTTAGTCTGCATCAGAAAGACATTGCAAAGAGCACTTCACACAAACCCATTTAATAGACGAGTGTGGTAAAAATTCAATTTTTCGACAATCCAGACGCACTTGACGACTCGCACGGCATTGCCGTTTACAGATTTGTGTCAGTTGAACGCCGCACATAGGGGTATTTTGCCAATCTAGGCGGACATTAAGCCAAAATGGAAATTTAAGAAATGTTAAGATTTAAGTGCGCAGCTCGACAGATAACAAAATTCTGTATCGGATAGTGCATTTTTAAATCCTTTACTGCAGTTTGTCGTTTTTAAGGCACTGTCAAAGTCAGGAAAGTTAAGTAAATTTGCCTGCAATTTATTAACTTTTTATCGTTTTGAGAGGTTTACAATATATTTTTTGTAGCTAAACAAACAAAGATTTTACATTGATTTTTTTCTTTCTGCAAAAGTTAGTTGCTACTTATTTAATTTTCTTTTAAAATTTTTATTTTAAGTTTTATTTTCAAAAAACTCCTTTGAAATTAAAAAGAGGTTTTTTTATTCACTTTTCGATTAAAAAAAAAATCAAAAGGTTTTTAAAAGTGATGGCAATCATTATCCTAAAAATCTTTTCTATCACAATAAAACCCGAAAGCTCTTCTTTTAGACGAAAAAGGAAAACGTTGCGCGTTTTTGCGCCATTTTTTTTTGGCGAATTTTTGAAAATCTCACTTTTTTTCGGTTTGGGCAAAATACATGCTTTGCTGTATTCCGCTTGTATTTCAAATACAAAATACCAAATACTTTCAAGTCGAGTATTTCAAATACAAAATACAGTACTTTAGTATCTTTTATCTGAAATACAAAATACATTTATAACCATTTAAAAGTTTAATCAGATAAGCAGGATTTTGTTGAAAAATATATAAATCCTGCTAAAAAAACAATCTTTCTACAGGTCCTGATGAAAACAGACTGGTGTTAAATTTTATGAAAACAGTTCTCTGCAAGGCACATTTAACAAGGTAAATTCAAGGCGAATTCAAAAAACTCGCCCTCTGCATTTCCTTTTTGTGTTTGAACGGTAGAATGTCAGAAAAATTAAAAATTCCATATAAAATTAATTATTATTTCGTATAAATGTCAAATTGATTTTAATCAGCTGGGCCCTTAATATTACCTGGTAAAATGTGTCTTGGTTCTCTGTATGTGCCTTGTATGTGAAAAACAAACTAAATTAAAATTAAAGTAATATCAAGGCGAATTCAAAAATTCGCCCTCTGCATTTCTATTCTATATCCTTCACATAGTGATAAGGGCATATATCAGTTTGTCATTCCGTTTGAAATTTCTTTATTTTCCATTTGCGACCCCATAAAGTATTTATATTCCGGATCCTTATAGAAAGGGAAGTTGATATAGCCATGTCCGTCTGTCAGTCTGTTGACATCAAGTTTCCGGAGTCAAATAAAGTGATACGGACCAGTTATTGGTGTCAAACTCTTGTAAATATCCTGGAGACAATCGCTATTTAAAATTAGCAAAATCGGTTGACTATTGATCGAGATATAAACGAAAAATCAATATAACCCATTTTTTAGGAATAAAATCCGTGCATACATCCCTATATATCTCAGTGAATATAGGCAATCCTTGCCACAAAACTTGGCACGGATACTCTGAAAATAGGGACCTCAAAAGGAAAAAGTTTTTTTTCAGATAGGATCAGGGGAAGTGGTTTTTTCTCTGCAATTGCACAAATTTTGTGAAATATTTCATGCGCTTAATCTTAGATATTATAACAGCTATCGACTTCGAATGTTTCAAAAAAAGTAATTTTACAACAAGGCCTACACTTTGGAGAAAAATTTTTTGAGTGGGTGCAGGAGAAGGTGTAGCTCCCATACAAATTAACAATTTTTATGAAATTTTCGATACGCTATGCCTCGGAAACTATAACAGCTATCAACTTCTATTGTTCTACAAAAAGTAATTGTATGATAAGGCGTACACTTTGAAAAAAAAACATTTTTTGAGTAGGGGCAGGGGAAGGGTTAGCTCCTATACAAATAAACACTTTTTATGACATTTTCGAATCGCTATGTCTCGAAAACTATAACAGCTGCCGACATCAAATGTTCTACAAAGAGTAATTCGACAACAAGACCTACGCTTTAAAGAAAAAAACTTTTGGGTGGGGGGTGAAGAAGGGGTAGCTTCCATACAAATGAACAATTTTTATGAAATTTTCGATACGCTATGTCTCAGAAACTATAACAGCTATCGACTAGTTTTCTACAAAAAGGAATTCGATGATAAGACCTACATTTTAGAAAAAAAGGTTGAAGAGGAGCAGGGGGACTAGAAGATCCCATAAAAATTAACAACTTTTATTAACCTTTTAATACGAATAATGTCGAAAACTTTTATAAGTCTCGACCTCAAGTCTTCTTCATCTATTTCTATTATCCATACGAACGTTAAAATTTTGTAAAGTTATCTATGAACTTTAAAACTGGCACAAAGTATTTTTATTATATTATTTACAGTACAGAATAACTCGGCTAGGTATATTAAAAGAGCAATGTGAAGGGTATATAAGATTCGGCAGAAGTGTTTAAAAGTGTGAATGTCAAATAAATTTTAATTTTTAATCCAAATTTAATTTTTTTGACATTCACATTTCCAAATATCAGCTGAATGAGTGAGACCTGTAAAAGAACGTGCCTTGCTAAGGCGAAGACGTGAATGAATACGAAGACAAAGTTTCCACTTTTTTTTTTTTTAAATTGTAACATTTTTTTAATTTTTCTAATGACAACTTTTTGTATAACAAAAAAATGTATTTTGCAAAAATTTTTTTTTGCCATCGTAAGTATTTGAAATACAAAATACTTCAGTGTTGGGTATTTCAAATATAAAATACATTAGAAGGTGGTATTTCAAATACAAAATACGTATTTGTATTTCAAATACAAGTATTTGAAATACTGCCCAACCCTGCATATGAGTAAGAACCATTTTTGTGAGTCAAAAAAGTTTTGATAATTAATTGTTTTTTTAATGTTTTTTTATTTTAATTTTTACCGGTAAATTAAAATAGATTTTTAACAGGTTAAATTGGGTTTTACACTGACATGGCACGTATAAAAAGGAATGTGCGAAGCAGTAGTTTTTACTCACCCCTAAACTGGTGATGTATACCTGTGCGACAGCTTTCTTAATGACGCTATTTTATGCAACAAAATAATTGTACCTGTCTTCATAACCTTTGAAAACTGTTAAAACAAAATTATTTTTTAAAGAGAAACAAATCTGTGTTTCAAGTACTAATTTTTTTGGTGTATGTATCTATATTGTGGTTATTGCACGAAGTTGTTTTCAGAAACCTTTTGAAACTACGAGAGTAAAATGGAAAAAGTTTATACAGGACTAGAGTTATTACAAATAGTAAGAGAATGTAAAGATAAATTTGTTAAAGAGAAATTACGATTTTTAGGTAAAAAATTGTGTGAACTTGCAAAATGTCAAGAAGATGGCGACATGTCAGCGGTGAAAGTGTTTATACAGTTTCAGAAAATTTTTTAATATACAATACACAAGATTTAAATACATGGATCAATTGCCTATTGGGCTGTTATAAGAAAGCATTTTCGGATTTACAGGCAGAATTTTACAAGAAAGTTTTTAAGAGTGCAGTGTAACGTAGATACTATTAAGACTTTTGCTCAGTTCTGGCCCACTGATGACTAGCAGAAGACCAACTTCAAAAAAGGAGTCATTGCCCTTTACGAAAAATGCAGTTTTATTAATGCTTCCCCCTGCACTTGATTTGCAAGAGGATTCAGAAGAGGTCTTAGAAAAAACAGACGAAGAAGAACAGTAGCACTCCTGTTCTTAGTACAAAAGGATATTTTTTTAATTAAATTAGTTTTTGTTTTCATACTTAAAATTACTTGTTACTTCTGTAAAAAAGTTATTGTTATATATATACAAATTACTTATTTTTAGATAAACTAAATACATTAAATTACAAAAAAAAAAGCGACAAACAAGTTTAAAAATAATTTTTTTGTAAAAAATTAGCAAAATATAAAAAAAAAATTTTGTACAGGCCCGTTTCGGGGGGTGGGGTTTTGAGGCATTTCTGCCCCTACCCATAAAAGCTTAAATATTGTATTTTTATAGTATTTGGGCGTAAGTTATCCATTATTTTTATTATATACATTGTTTTTGCAAATTTTACTTTATGACGCCGCCCACGAAGGGAGAGAGGACCACACTGTCCAAGTGTAGATCTTTTTAGCTTTCGCTTACGTCTAAGGTTGCATTTGCCTAACAATAGTATTGAAAACTTAAAAAAAATTTAATTTTTTGCAGGTGGTATAAGTTCTTCTGAGGGGAACTTTTTCCTCCTTGGTTCGATTTTCATTATTTTTAATCCTTAAATGCTTATGACTACAATACATGTTTCTGCCAAGTTTCATCAATCTAGGAGCACTCGTTAAGTTTTCAAAAGCTTTATTGTAAAAAATAAAAAGTAATGTCCGGCTAGAATGGCAAAATACGCCTATGTGCGCCGCTTGGAAAACAACCATACTATTAAAAAGCAATATGTCAAATTTTTGCAAGAATATGAGTCACTAGGTCACGTGACAGAAATTATTATAAAATCCACTGATAATCCACACTACTTCATTCCACACCACTGCATCCAGAGAGCCCAACGACCAAGCTCCGAGTGGCGTTCGACGCCTCTACTAAAACTTCCTCGGGCTGTTCGGTAAATGACATCATGCATACAGGACACGCAACACAAAGCGAACTCTTCTACACCTTACCTCGGTTTTGTTTGCCACGGTTTGTCTTTACACAGACTTCGAAAAGATGTACCGGTAAATACTGCTGCCTCCAGACGACCGAAGATTCCAGACCATCCTATGGGCAAAAGATCAAACCACCCCAATTACGTACTTAAAACACCACAATTGTTTGCATATAGTACACACATAGAGTTTTAACCCTGGCTCCGTCGAGTTTTTATTTTATTTTGATAAAATCTTTTTTTTTTTCGTTTTATTTTTTTATGTATTTTTTAATTAACAATCACATTAATCATTCTTAAAAAAAAACAAAAAAAATAATGCTTTCCACTCAGCTAGTGTCGGGGAACTAAGCTGTTTCAAGATAATTCTTCAATAAAATTCTTATCATAATAAAATTTAACCAAAGGAAAATACGCTAAAAATTTAAGTTTGTATTAAATAACACTGGGCATGGTGTAAAAAAAATACGTCTGCAATGTTAAACATGTTCAACAACTCATTGAGAATTGACGATCGGCAAAAAAACATTAGAAAAACATAACAAAAAGCGAGACAAAACTAATGTTTGTTAAGGGGTGCTGCCTTAATTACTTATCCAAATAGAGATGAATAATGCAAAAAATATACAGGTGAATTGAAGAATAAATAAAAGAAAAGAAGTTGCCATGAGAGAATAAATTCTAAGCTAAGAATTAGAAATTTGTTAAGAGAATATATGTGAATACCAAAAATACTTCTTTATTTAAATTTCAATTAAAACTTGGGTTTAATAGAAGATAAGTATTTATTACCAATGATCAGTACCGAACAAAGAGTGCTGATGAGGAGTTGTAGTGCGCTCTGAAAATGCATTCCACTCGGCTAGTGTCGGGAAACTAAACTTTTTCAAGATTATTCTTTAATAAAAATCTTATCACAATAAAATTGAACCAATTAGCCTGATAAATTTATAAATAAAAAATTGTCATAAGTTTGCTACACAGTTAGAAAAAGATACTCACACTTTATGGCATGCAACTAATGCATATTTGCATTGATTGCAAATATGCTCCCAAGACTGATTTCCGCTTATATACTTTAGTGCAAATACTCATTATAATTTCAATGTATAAAATTAAATAAGTGAAAATTTAAATACGCACAAACAACAGATGTACGGGGGATTTCATGTCAAGTGACCCAACTTTTTTTTTCGATTGGAAAGAAATTTGGACCAAAGTAAGTTCTTGCAGAGAGTAGTTTGACAAAATTTTTTAACACGATCGGTCAAGAACTCTCTGAGCTAGAGGGGTCCAAAATTTGACGTTTTCGGCAAATAGGTGTTTTTTCTCATACATGTAGTTTATTAACTTTTGCTTTTAACAAAATTCGTCCCAAATACTTTCGATAGCTTTTTTCTTCAATCTTCCAGAAATTAAAATACATATTTTTAAAATAAAAAAAAAAAATTTTTTTTATAAAATAATAAGAAAAATTTTTTTTTCCAAATATGCCAATTTTTTTTTTGTCCAAAAGAAAGCTTAGGTCTTTTCTTTGAAGAGCTTGGAAGTCGCTTAGTGGGATATCTATAAAAATTAATGTTTTGTAACTCAAGGTAGAGGTTTTCCAATTTTCGCGTATATTCTATTTTGATTTTTTTTCCTATTTATGTAAAATTATCTCTTAAATAAAAAAAAATATTTTATGCTAAGAAACAACATAATTTAACCTTTCCGACAGTATGCTGATTTTACTCACAATAAGAAAACAATGTAAAATAAGACAAGAAAAATAACTTAATAAAGGTCAATGAACCTTCCTTTGTTTTTGTTGCCCATTCAACACGGGTAAAGTGCCGCATGTTGAAACCCAAATCCAACTATGCTCAATACAGTTTATGTGCTGTTTCTGAACCGCCCCTATTCCCAACCAACCATTTGCTCACTACAGTTCATGTATTGAGCCTTCACAATCAACAATTAACATTCAATATTTTTGTGACGCTGACGTGATCCTATGCAGTATCAGGAATATCAGTTCGTAAACCTCACCAGGACACTATCGAACAACATTATAGTTCTCAGCTGGACTCTCAGCATCCCCAGGAAACTATTAGTTCACATTCGAGGAACTAGTCATCAAACAAAAGCAGGTTGGCGAACGAGTTGAAGGCATAATTCGTAACTTCCAGAAGAACTCCGCTTCAAGAAAAGTTTCGGTCAGCTATTTCGAGGAACGACTCCAAAAGCTTGACGAGGAGTGGTCCATATTTGAGGATACCGATAACCAAATCCGTGTGCTTAAAAATCTTCAGCTGGAGCACAATTACTTCGCTGAAGATGACTACGCCGCCATAGCAAATATAGTTCAGCAGTACAAAAAGATATTCGAGGCGTCTCTGTTGAGGGCGGTTCAAAACTCAGCCAAAAGGTCAGAGCCCATCAACACAACAACAAAATCAACCAGGTCTGTCAAAAGAAGGATCGGGCGAAGCTACCAGGCTCATCCGCCGACAAGCAGCCATGATGGCATCTTTGGAGCGACTCCTTCAAGGAGAGTTCACAACCTATGACATAGAAACTGCAACCACATTGTGGCAGAACATCGAAGCGATGCACTTCCAATTGTTAGAGGCTTCTGCAAGCCCGGAGACAATTGGCTATAATGTGGAGAGGTTCATTAAATTAGAATGCAGTGTGCAAAAGGCCACTAAGGATGATGCAGGCAGCTTATCAAGGATTCAAGGTCCAGAACGCACTACCGGGCATTTGGAACCAATTTCAATCCCAAAAATTACAATACCGAAGTTCAATGTATATTATCTTACATGGCAAGAGTTTCATGACATATTTTAATCTTTAATTATTCAACAAAATATACCTTAAAATCAGAAAATGTGGTATGTTAAAACACACGTCTTGGGAGAAGCCGAAAACTTAATCAAACACTTCGCCGCCACTAAAGAAAACTTTGATGCCGTACAGGCAATGATAGTAAAGCGCTACAACAACAAAAGACTGCTAGTCAGCAAGTTAATACAAGAGCTGGCCACTGCCCCAATGAACCGTTTACCGACAATAACAAAGTGCTGCATGAAAAACCCCAAGAGTGCTTGTTAGCGCTTCAAAATAAACACATCGACACTTCCTCCTGGGACCCGCTATTACTTCACTTACTTCTAACGAGGCTACATCAAGCCACATGACTTCGTTATGAGCAGTCCCTGTCGCCCCAATTAGAAATTCAATCAATCAAGGGCTTCCTAGAATTTTTGAAAACACATATTCAATTTATGGAAGCACTAAAAGACAAAGGGCCAATCAAAATAAAGACGAAGGTATGCACTTCCATCACATCCGAAACCCGTAGCCACCCGTCCTGCAGTACGTGCAAAACAAGCACTCATCCATTGTTTGCTTGCAAGGAATTTCTGGGTTTATCTTCACCAGCGAGACTTTAACACGTTCAAAAGCAAGGATTTTGTGTGATTAAAGCCTGAGTATCGTGCATAAAAGTGTACACTACCGGCTGCGCGAGTTGCACTAAACAACATAATGCACTTCTCCATCTAGAGCACGTAACCACTCCTAACCCCTTTTTAGCAGGGCAACAAATCAATTAGCAGTACCAGCACCACCGTCAACTTCCACCCAAGAAGCTGCATCGCTCACGGCAGCTTAACCCTCTAACGCTAACAACTATGTTTTTTTTAGTACGACAAAGATCACGATTAAGGCAAACGACAAGGAAGTACAGTGTAGATCGATTTTAGATTCAGGATCACAACTAAACATTGTCAGCAATCGATTAGTAAAACAGCTTGGAATTGCAACAAAATTCTGTATCGGATAGTGCATTTTTAAATCCTTTACTGCAGTTTGTCGTTTTTAAGGCACTGTCAAAGTCAGGAAAGTTAAGTAAATTTGCCTGCAATTTATTAACTTTTTATCGTTTTGAGAGGTTTACAATATATTTTTTGTAGCTAAACAAACAAAGATTTTACATTGATTTTTTTCTTTCTGCAAAAGTTAGTTGCTACTTATTTAATTTTCTTTTAAAATTTTTATTTTAAGTTTTATTTTCAAAAAACTCCTTTGAAATTAAAAAGAGGTTTTTTTGTTCACTTTTCGATTAAAAAAAAAATCAAAAGGTTTTTAAAAGTGATGGCAATCATTATCCTAAAAATCTTTTCTATCACAATAAAACCCGAAAGCTCTTCTTTTAGACGAAAAAGGAAAACGTTGCGCGTTTTTGCGCCATTTTTTTTTGGCGAATTTTTGAAAATCTCACTTTTTTTCGGTTTGGGCAAAATACATGCTTTGCTGTATTTGAAATACAAAATACTTCTTCCGCTTGTATTTAAATACAAAATACCAAATACTTTCAAGTCGAGTATTTCAAATACAAAATACAGTACTTTAGTATCTTTTATCTGAAATACAAAATACATTTATAACCATTTAAAAGTTTAATCAGATAAGCAGGATTTTGTTGAAAAATATATAAATCCTGCTAAAAAAACAATCTTTCTACAGGTCCTGATGAAAACAGACTGGTGTTAAATTTTATGAAAACAGTTCTCTGCAAGGCACATTTAACAAGGTAAATTCAAGGCGAATTCAAAAAACTCGCCCTCTGCATTTCCTTTTTGTGTTTGAACGGTAGAATGTCAGAAAAATTAAAAATTCCATATAAAATTAATTATTATTTCGTATAAATGTCAAATTGATTTTAATCAGCTGGGCCCTTAATATTACCTGGTAAAATGTGTCTTGGTTCTCTGTATGTGCCTTGTATGTGAAAAACAAACTAAATTAAAATTAAAGTAATATCAAGGCGAATTCAAAAATTCGCCCTCTGCATTTCTATTCTATATCCTTCACATAGTGATAAGGGCATATATCAGTTTGTCATTCCGTTTGAAATTTCTTTATTTTCCATTTGCGACCCCATAAAGTATTTATATTCCGGATCCTTATAGAAAGGGAAGTTGATATAGCCATGTCCGTCTGTCAGTCTGTTGACATCAAGTTTCCGGAGTCAAATAAAGTGATACGGACCAGTTATTGGTGTCAAACTCTTGTAAATATCCTGGAGACAATCGCTATTTAAAATTAGCAAAATCGGTTGACTATTGATCGAGATATAAACGAAAAATCAATATAACCCATTTTTTAGGAATAAAATCCGTGCATACATCCCTATATATCTCAGTGAATATAGGCAATCCTTGCCACAAAACTTGGCACGGATACTCTGAAAATAGGGACCTCAAAAGGAAAAAGTTTTTTTTCAGATAGGATCAGGGGAAGTGGTTTTTTCTCTGCAATTGCACAAATTTTGTGAAATATTTCATGCGCTTAATCTTAGATATTATAACAGCTATCGACTTCGAATGTTTCAAAAAAAGTAATTTTACAACAAGGCCTACACTTTGGAGAAAAATTTTTTGAGTGGGTGCAGGAGAAGGTGTAGCTCCCATACAAATTAACAATTTTTATGAAATTTTCGATACGCTATGCCTCGGAAACTATAACAGCTATCAACTTCTATTGTTCTACAAAAAGTAATTGTATGATAAGGCGTACACTTTGAAAAAAAAACATTTTTTGAGTAGGGGCAGGGGAAGGGTTAGCTCCTATACAAATAAACACTTTTTATGACATTTTCGAATCGCTATGTCTCGAAAACTATAACAGCTGCCGACATCAAATGTTCTACAAAGAGTAATTCGACAACAAGACCTACGCTTTAAAGAAAAAAACTTTTGGGTGGGGGGTGAAGAAGGGGTAGCTTCCATACAAATGAACAATTTTTATGAAATTTTCGATACGCTATGTCTCAGAAACTATAACAGCTATCGACTAGTTTTCTACAAAAAGGAATTCGATGATAAGACCTACATTTTAGAAAAAAAGGTTGAAGAGGAGCAGGGGGACTAGAAGATCCCATAAAAATTAACAACTTTTATTAACCTTTTAATACGAATAATGTCGAAAACTTTTATAAGTCTCGACCTCAAGTCTTCTTCATCTATTTCTATTATCCATACGAACGTTAAAATTTTGTAAAGTTATCTATGAACTTTAAAACTGGCACAAAGTATTTTTATTATATTATTTACAGTACAGAATAACTCGGCTAGGTATATTAAAAGAGCAATGTGAAGGGTATATAAGATTCGGCAGAAGTGTTTAAAAGTGTGAATGTCAAATAAATTTTAATTTTTAATCCAAATTTAATTTTTTTGACATTCACATTTCCAAATATCAGCTGAATGAGTGAGACCTGTAAAAGAACGTGCCTTGCTAAGGCGAAGACGTGAATGAATACGAAGACAAAGTTTCCACTTTTTTTTTTTTTAAATTGTAACATTTTTTTAATTTTTCTAATGACAACTTTTTGTATAACAAAAAAATGTATTTTGCAAAAATTTTTTTTTGCCATCGTAAGTATTTGAAATACAAAATACTTCAGTGTTGGGTATTTCAAATATAAAATACATTAGAAGGTGGTATTTCAAATACAAAATACGTATTTGTATTTCAAATACAAGTATTTGAAATACTGCCCAACCCTGCATATGAGTAAGAACCATTTTTGTGAGTCAAAAAAGTTTTGATAATTAATTGTTTTTTTAATGTTTTTTTATTTTAATTTTTACCGGTAAATTAAAATAGATTTTTAACAGGTTAAATTGGGTTTTACACTGACATGGCACGTATAAAAAGGAATGTGCGAAGCAGTAGTTTTTACTCACCCCTAAACTGGTGATGTATACCTGTGCGACAGCTTTCTTAATGACGCTATTTTATGCAACAAAATAATTGTACCTGTCTTCATAACCTTTGAAAACTGTTAAAACAAAATTATTTTTTAAAGAGAAACAAATCTGTGTTTCAAGTACTAATTTTTTTGGTGTATGTATCTATATTGTGGTTATTGCACGAAGTTGTTTTCAGAAACCTTTTGAAACTACGAGAGTAAAATGGAAAAAGTTTATACAGGACTAGAGTTATTACAAATAGTAAGAGAATGTAAAGATAAATTTGTTAAAGAGAAATTACGATTTTTAGGTAAAAAATTGTGTGAACTTGCAAAATGTCAAGAAGATGGCGACATGTCAGCGGTGAAAGTGTTTATACAGTTTCAGAAAATTTTTTAATATACAATACACAAGATTTAAATACATGGATCAATTGCCTATTGGGCTGTTATAAGAAAGCATTTTCGGATTTACAGGCAGAATTTTACAAGAAAGTTTTTAAGAGTGCAGTGTAACGTAGATACTATTAAGACTTTTGCTCAGTTCTGGCCCACTGATGACTAGCAGAAGACCAACTTCAAAAAAGGAGTCATTGCCCTTTACGAAAAATGCAGTTTTATTAATGCTTCCCCCTGCACTTGATTTGCAAGAGGATTCAGAAGAGGTCTTAGAAAAAACAGACGAAGAAGAACAGTAGCACTCCTGTTCTTAGTACAAAAGGATATTTTTTTAATTAAATTAGTTTTTGTTTTCATACTTAAAATTACTTGTTACTTCTGTAAAAAAGTTATTGTTATATATATACAAATTACTTATTTTTAGATAAACTAAATACATTAAATTACAAAAAAAAAAGCGACAAACAAGTTTAAAAATAATTTTTTTGTAAAAAATTAGCAAAATATAAAAAAAAAATTTTGTACAGGCCCGTTTCGGGGGGTGGGGTTTTGAGGCATTTCTGCCCCTACCCATAAAAGCTTAAATATTGTATTTTTATAGTATTTGGGCGTAAGTTATCCATTATTTTTATTATATACATTGTTTTTGCAAATTTTACTTTATGACGCCGCCCACGAAGGGAGAGAGGACCACACTGTCCAAGTGTAGATCTTTTTAGCTTTCGCTTACGTCTAAGGTTGCATTTGCCTAACAATAGTATTGAAAACTTAAAAAAAATTTAATTTTTTGCAGGTGGTATAAGTTCTTCTGAGGGGAACTTTTTCCTCCTTGGTTCGATTTTCATTATTTTTAATCCTTAAATGCTTATGACTACAATACATGTTTCTGCCAAGTTTCATCAATCTAGGAGCACTCGTTAAGTTTTCAAAAGCTTTATTGTAAAAAATAAAAAGTAATGTCCGGCTAGAATGGCAAAATACGCCTATGTGCGCCGCTTGGAAAACAACCATACTATTAAAAAGCAATATGTCAAATTTTTGCAAGAATATGAGTCACTAGGTCACGTGACAGAAATTATTATAAAATCCACTGATAATCCACACTACTTCATTCCACACCACTGCATCCAGAGAGCCCAACGACCAAGCTCCGAGTGGCGTTCGACGCCTCTACTAAAACTTCCTCGGGCTGTTCGGTAAATGACATCATGCATACAGGACACGCAACACAAAGCGAACTCTTCTACACCTTACCTCGGTTTTGTTTGCCACGGTTTGTCTTTACACAGACTTCGAAAAGATGTACCGGTAAATACTGCTGCCTCCAGACGACCGAAGATTCCAGACCATCCTATGGGCAAAAGATCAAACCACCCCAATTACGTACTTAAAACACCACAATTGTTTGCATATAGTACACACATAGAGTTTTAACCCTGGCTCCGTCGAGTTTTTATTTTATTTTGATAAAATCTTTTTTTTTTTCGTTTTATTTTTTTATGTATTTTTTAATTAACAATCACATTAATCATTCTTAAAAAAAAACAAAAAAAATAATGCTTTCCACTCAGCTAGTGTCGGGGAACTAAGCTGTTTCAAGATAATTCTTCAATAAAATTCTTATCATAATAAAATTTAACCAAAGGAAAATACGCTAAAAATTTAAGTTTGTATTAAATAACACTGGGCATGGTGTAAAAAAAATACGTCTGCAATGTTAAACATGTTCAACAACTCATTGAGAATTGACGATCGGCAAAAAAACATTAGAAAAACATAACAAAAAGCGAGACAAAACTAATGTTTGTTAAGGGGTGCTGCCTTAATTACTTATCCAAATAGAGATGAATAATGCAAAAAATATACAGGTGAATTGAAGAATAAATAAAAGAAAAGAAGTTGCCATGAGAGAATAAATTCTAAGCTAAGAATTAGAAATTTGTTAAGAGAATATATGTGAATACCAAAAATACTTCTTTATTTAAATTTCAATTAAAACTTGGGTTTAATAGAAGATAAGTATTTATTACCAATGATCAGTACCGAACAAAGAGTGCTGATGAGGAGTTGTAGTGCGCTCTGAAAATGCATTCCACTCGGCTAGTGTCGGGAAACTAAACTTTTTCAAGATTATTCTTTAATAAAAATCTTATCACAATAAAATTGAACCAATTAGCCTGATAAATTTATAAATAAAAAATTGTCATAAGTTTGCTACACAGTTAGAAAAAGATACTCACACTTTATGGCATGCAACTAATGCATATTTGCATTGATTGCAAATATGCTCCCAAGACTGATTTCCGCTTATATACTTTAGTGCAAATACTCATTATAATTTCAATGTATAAAATTAAATAAGTGAAAATTTAAATACGCACAAACAACAGATGTACGGGGGATTTCATGTCAAGTGACCCAACTTTTTTTTTCGATTGGAAAGAAATTTGGACCAAAGTAAGTTCTTGCAGAGAGTAGTTTGACAAAATTTTTTAACACGATCGGTCAAGAACTCTCTGAGCTAGAGGGGTCCAAAATTTGACGTTTTCGGCAAATAGGTGTTTTTTCTCATACATGTAGTTTATTAACTTTTGCTTTTAACAAAATTCGTCCCAAATACTTTCGATAGCTTTTTTCTTCAATCTTCCAGAAATTAAAATACATATTTTTAAAATAAAAAAAAAAAATTTTTTTTATAAAATAATAAGAAAAATTTTTTTTTCCAAATATGCCAATTTTTTTTTTGTCCAAAAGAAAGCTTAGGTCTTTTCTTTGAAGAGCTTGGAAGTCGCTTAGTGGGATATCTATAAAAATTAATGTTTTGTAACTCAAGGTAGAGGTTTTCCAATTTTCGCGTATATTCTATTTTGATTTTTTTTCCTATTTATGTAAAATTATCTCTTAAATAAAAAAAAATATTTTATGCTAAGAAACAACATAATTTAACCTTTCCGACAGTATGCTGATTTTACTCACAATAAGAAAACAATGTAAAATAAGACAAGAAAAATAACTTAATAAAGGTCAATGAACCTTCCTTTGTTTTTGTTGCCCATTCAACACGGGTAAAGTGCCGCATGTTGAAACCCAAATCCAACTATGCTCAATACAGTTTATGTGCTGTTTCTGAACCGCCCCTATTCCCAACCAACCATTTGCTCACTACAGTTCATGTATTGAGCCTTCACAATCAACAATTAACATTCAATATTTTTGTGACGCTGACGTGATCCTATGCAGTATCAGGAATATCAGTTCGTAAACCTCACCAGGACACTATCGAACAACATTATAGTTCTCAGCTGGACTCTCAGCATCCCCAGGAAACTATTAGTTCACATTCGAGGAACTAGTCATCAAACAAAAGCAGGTTGGCGAACGAGTTGAAGGCATAATTCGTAACTTCCAGAAGAACTCCGCTTCAAGAAAAGTTTCGGTCAGCTATTTCGAGGAACGACTCCAAAAGCTTGACGAGGAGTGGTCCATATTTGAGGATACCGATAACCAAATCCGTGTGCTTAAAAATCTTCAGCTGGAGCACAATTACTTCGCTGAAGATGACTACGCCGCCATAGCAAATATAGTTCAGCAGTACAAAAAGATATTCGAGGCGTCTCTGTTGAGGGCGGTTCAAAACTCAGCCAAAAGGTCAGAGCCCATCAACACAACAACAAAATCAACCAGGTCTGTCAAAAGAAGGATCGGGCGAAGCTACCAGGCTCATCCGCCGACAAGCAGCCATGATGGCATCTTTGGAGCGACTCCTTCAAGGAGAGTTCACAACCTATGACATAGAAACTGCAACCACATTGTGGCAGAACATCGAAGCGATGCACTTCCAATTGTTAGAGGCTTCTGCAAGCCCGGAGACAATTGGCTATAATGTGGAGAGGTTCATTAAATTAGAATGCAGTGTGCAAAAGGCCACTAAGGATGATGCAGGCAGCTTATCAAGGATTCAAGGTCCAGAACGCACTACCGGGCATTTGGAACCAATTTCAATCCCAAAAATTACAATACCGAAGTTCAATGTATATTATCTTACATGGCAAGAGTTTCATGACATATTTTAATCTTTAATTATTCAACAAAATATACCTTAAAATCAGAAAATGTGGTATGTTAAAACACACGTCTTGGGAGAAGCCGAAAACTTAATCAAACACTTCGCCGCCACTAAAGAAAACTTTGATGCCGTACAGGCAATGATAGTAAAGCGCTACAACAACAAAAGACTGCTAGTCAGCAAGTTAATACAAGAGCTGGCCACTGCCCCAATGAACCGTTTACCGACAATAACAAAGTGCTGCATGAAAAACCCCAAGAGTGCTTGTTAGCGCTTCAAAATAAACACATCGACACTTCCTCCTGGGACCCGCTATTACTTCACTTACTTCTAACGAGGCTACATCAAGCCACATGACTTCGTTATGAGCAGTCCCTGTCGCCCCAATTAGAAATTCAATCAATCAAGGGCTTCCTAGAATTTTTGAAAACACATATTCAATTTATGGAAGCACTAAAAGACAAAGGGCCAATCAAAATAAAGACGAAGGTATGCACTTCCATCACATCCGAAACCCGTAGCCACCCGTCCTGCAGTACGTGCAAAACAAGCACTCATCCATTGTTTGCTTGCAAGGAATTTCTGGGTTTATCTTCACCAGCGAGACTTTAACACGTTCAAAAGCAAGGATTTTGTGTGATTAAAGCCTGAGTATCGTGCATAAAAGTGTACACTACCGGCTGCGCGAGTTGCACTAAACAACATAATGCACTTCTCCATCTAGAGCACGTAACCACTCCTAACCCCTTTTTAGCAGGGCAACAAATCAATTAGCAGTACCAGCACCACCGTCAACTTCCACCCAAGAAGCTGCATCGCTCACGGCAGCTTAACCCTCTAACGCTAACAACTATGTTTTTTTTAGTACGACAAAGATCACGATTAAGGCAAACGACAAGGAAGTACAGTGTAGATCGATTTTAGATTCAGGATCACAACTAAACATTGTCAGCAATCGATTAGTAAAACAGCTTGGAATTGCAACAAAATTCTGTATCGGATAGTGCATTTTTAAATCCTTTACTGCAGTTTGTCGTTTTTAAGGCACTGTCAAAGTCAGGAAAGTTAAGTAAATTTGCCTGCAATTTATTAACTTTTTATCGTTTTGAGAGGTTTACAATATATTTTTTGTAGCTAAACAAACAAAGATTTTACATTGATTTTTTTCTTTCTGCAAAAGTTAGTTGCTACTTATTTAATTTTCTTTTAAAATTTTTATTTTAAGTTTTATTTTCAAAAAACTCCTTTGAAATTAAAAAGAGGTTTTTTTGTTCACTTTTCGATTAAAAAAAAAATCAAAAGGTTTTTAAAAGTGATGGCAATCATTATCCTAAAAATCTTTTCTATCACAATAAAACCCGAAAGCTCTTCTTTTAGACGAAAAAGGAAAACGTTGCGCGTTTTTGCGCCATTTTTTTTTGGCGAATTTTTGAAAATCTCACTTTTTTTCGGTTTGGGCAAAATACATGCTTTGCTGTATTTGAAATACAAAATACTTCTTCCGCTTGTATTTCAAATACAAAATACCAAATACTTTCAAGTCGAGTATTTCAAATACAAAATACAGTACTTTAGTATCTTTTATCTGAAATACAAAATACATTTATAACCATTTAAAAGTTTAATCAGATAAGCAGGATTTTGTTGAAAAATATATAAATCCTGCTAAAAAAACAATCTTTCTACAGGTCCTGATGAAAACAGACTGGTGTTAAATTTTATGAAAACAGTTCTCTGCAAGGCACATTTAACAAGGTAAATTCAAGGCGAATTCAAAAAACTCGCCCTCTGCATTTCCTTTTTGTGTTTGAACGGTAGAATGTCAGAAAAATTAAAAATTCCATATAAAATTAATTATTATTTCGTATAAATGTCAAATTGATTTTAATCAGCTGGGCCCTTAATATTACCTGGTAAAATGTGTCTTGGTTCTCTGTATGTGCCTTGTATGTGAAAAACAAACTAAATTAAAATTAAAGTAATATCAAGGCGAATTCAAAAATTCGCCCTCTGCATTTCTATTCTATATCCTTCACATAGTGATAAGGGCATATATCAGTTTGTCATTCCGTTTGAAATTTCTTTATTTTCCATTTGCGACCCCATAAAGTATTTATATTCCGGATCCTTATAGAAAGGGAAGTTGATATAGCCATGTCCGTCTGTCAGTCTGTTGACATCAAGTTTCCGGAGTCAAATAAAGTGATACGGACCAGTTATTGGTGTCAAACTCTTGTAAATATCCTGGAGACAATCGCTATTTAAAATTAGCAAAATCGGTTGACTATTGATCGAGATATAAACGAAAAATCAATATAACCCATTTTTTAGGAATAAAATCCGTGCATACATCCCTATATATCTCAGTGAATATAGGCAATCCTTGCCACAAAACTTGGCACGGATACTCTGAAAATAGGGACCTCAAAAGGAAAAAGTTTTTTTTCAGATAGGATCAGGGGAAGTGGTTTTTTCTCTGCAATTGCACAAATTTTGTGAAATATTTCATGCGCTTAATCTTAGATATTATAACAGCTATCGACTTCGAATGTTTCAAAAAAAGTAATTTTACAACAAGGCCTACACTTTGGAGAAAAATTTTTTGAGTGGGTGCAGGAGAAGGTGTAGCTCCCATACAAATTAACAATTTTTATGAAATTTTCGATACGCTATGCCTCGGAAACTATAACAGCTATCAACTTCTATTGTTCTACAAAAAGTAATTGTATGATAAGGCGTACACTTTGAAAAAAAAAACATTTTTTGAGTAGGGGCAGGGGAAGGGTTAGCTCCTATACAAATAAACACTTTTTATGACATTTTCGAATCGCTATGTCTCGAAAACTATAACAGCTGCCGACATCAAATGTTCTACAAAGAGTAATTCGACAACAAGACCTACGCTTTAAAAAAAAAAACCTTTTGGGTGGGGGGTGAAGAAGGGGTAGCTTCCATACAAATGAACAATTTTTATGAAATTTTCGATACGCTATGTCTCAGAAACTATAACAGCTATCGACTAGTTTTCTACAAAAAGGAATTCGATGATAAGACCTACATTTTAGAAAAAAAGGTTGAAGAGGAGCAGGGGGACCAGAAGATCCCATAAAAATTAACAACTTTTATTAACCTTTTAATACGAATAATGTCGAAAACTTTTATAAGTCTCGACCTCAAGTCTTCTTCATCTATTTCTATTATCCATACGAACGTTAAAATTTTGTAAAGTTATCTATGAACTTTAAAACTGGCACAAAGTATTTTTATTATATTATTTACAGTACAGAATAACTCGGCTAGGTATATTAAAAGAGCAATGTGAAGGGTATATAAGATTCGGCAGAAGTGTTTAAAAGTGTGAATGTCAAATAAATTTTAATTTTTAATCCAAATTTAATTTTTTTGACATTCACATTTCCAAATATCAGCTGAATGAGTGAGACCTGTAAAAGAACGTGCCTTGCTAAGGCGAAGACGTGAATGAATACGAAGACAAAGTTTCCACTTTTTTTTTTTAAATTGTAACATTTTTTTAATTTTTCTAATGACAACTTTTTGTATAACAAAAAAATGTATTTTGCAAAAATTTTTTTTTGCCATCGTAAGTATTTGAAATACAAAATACTTCAGTGTTGGGTATTTCAAATATAAAATACATTAGAAGGTGGTATTTCAAATACAAAATACGTATTTGTATTTCAAATACAAGTATTTGAAATACTGCCCAACCCTGCATATGAGTAAGAACCATTTTTGTGAGTCAAAAAAGTTTTGATAATTAATTGTTTTTTTAATGTTTTTTTATTTTAATTTTTACCGGTAAATTAAAATAGATTTTTAACAGGTTAAATTGGGTTTTACACTGACATGGCACGTATAAAAAGGAATGTGCGAAGCAGTAGTTTTTACTCACCCCTAAACTGGTGATGTATACCTGTGCGACAGCTTTCTTAATGACGCTATTTTATGCAACAAAATAATTGTACCTGTCTTCATAACCTTTGAAAACTGTTAAAACAAAATTATTTTTTAAAGAGAAACAAATCTGTGCTTCAAGTACTCATTTTTTTGGTGTATGTATCTATATTGTGGTTATTGCACGAAGTTGTTTTCAGAAACCTTTTGAAACTACGAGAGTAAAATGGAAAAAGTTTATACAGGACTAGAGTTATTACAAATAGTAAGAGAATGTAAAGATAAATTTGTTAAAGAGAAATTACGATTTTTAGGTAAAAAATTGTGTGAACTTGCAAAATGTCAAGAAGATGGCGACATGTCAGCGGTGAAAGTGTTTATACAGTTTCAGAAAATTTTTTAATATACAATACACAAGATTTAAATACATGGATCAATTGCCTATTGGGCTGTTATAAGAAAGCATTTTCGGATTTACAGGCAGAATTTTACAAGAAAGTTTTTAAGAGTGCAGTGTAACGTAGATACTATTAAGACTTTTGCTCAGTTCTGGCCCACTGATGACTAGCAGAAGACCAACTCCAAAAAAGGAGTCATTGCCCTTTACGAAAAATGCAGTTTTATTAATGCTTCCCCCTGCACTTGATTTGCAAGAGGATTCAGAAGAGGTCTTAGAAAAAATAGACGAAGAAGAACAGTAGCACTCCTGTTCTTAGTACAAAAGGATATTTTTTTAATTAAATTAGTTTTTGTTTTCATACTTAAAATTACTTGTTACTTCTGTAAAAAAGTTATTGTTATATATATACAAATTACTTATTTTTAGATAAACTAAATACATTAAATTACAAAAAAAAAGCGACAAACAAGTTTAAAAATAATTTTTTTGTAAAAAATTAGCAAAATATAAAAAAAAAATTTTGTACAGGCCCGTTTCGGGGGGTGGGGTTTTGAGGCATTTCTGCCCCTACCCATAAAAGCTTAAATATTGTATTTTTATAGTATTTGGGCGTAAGTTATCCATTATTTTTATTATATACATTGTTTTTGCAAATTTTACTTTATGACGCCGCCCACGAAGGGAGAGAGGACCACACTGTCCAAGTGTAGATCTTTTTAGCTTTCGCTTACGTCTAAGGTTGCATTTGCCTAACAATAGTATTGAAAACTTAAAAAAAATTTAATTTTTTACAGGTGGTATAAGTTCTTCTGAGGGGAACTTTTTCCTCCTTGGTTCGATTTTCATTATTTTTAATCCTTAAATGCTTATGACTACAATACATGTTTCTGCCAAGTTTCATCAATCTAGGAGCACTCGTTAAGTTTTCAAAAGCTTTATTGTAAAAAATAAAAAGTAATGTCCGGCTAGAATGGCAAAATACGCCTATGTGCGCCGCTTGGAAAACAACCATACTATTAAAAAGCAATATGTCAAATTTTTGCAAGAATATGAGTCACTAGGTCACGTGACAGAAATTATTATAAAATCCACTGATAATCCACACTACTTCATTCCACACCACTGCATCCAGAGAGCCCAACGACCAAGCTCCGAGTGGCGTTCGACGCCTCTACTAAAACTTCCTCGGGCTGTTCGGTAAATGACATCATGCATACAGGACACGCAACACAAAGCGAACTCTTCTACACCTTACCTCGGTTTTGTTTGCCACGGTTTGTCTTTACACAGACTTCGAAAAGATGTACCGGTAAATACTGCTGCCTCCAGACGACCGAAGATTCCAGACCATCCTATGGGCAAAAGATCAAACCACCCCAATTACGTACTTAAAACACCACAATTGTTTGCATATAGTACACACATAGAGTTTTAACCCTGGCTCCGTCGAGTTTTTATTTTATTTTGATAAAATCTTTTTTTTTTTCGTTTTATTTTTTTATGTATTTTTTAATTAACAATCACATTAATCATTCTTAAAAAAAAAACAAAAAAAATAATGCTTTCCACTCAGCTAGTGTCGGGGAACTAAGCTGTTTCAAGATAATTCTTCAATAAAATTCTTATCATAATAAAATTTAACCAAAGGAAAATACGCTAAAAATTTAAGTTTGTATTAAATAACACTGGGCATGGTGTAAAAAAAATACGTCTGCAATGTTAAACATGTTCAACAACTCATTGAGAATTGACGATCGGCAAAAAAACATTAGAAAAACATAACAAAAAGCGAGACAAAACTAATGTTTGTTAAGGGGTGCTGCCTTAATTACTTATCCAAATAGAGATGAATAATGCAAAAAATATACAGGTGAATTGAAGAATAAATAAAAGAAAAGAAGTTGCCATGAGAGAATAAATTCTAAGCTAAGAATTAGAAATTTGTTAAGAGAATATATGTGAATACCAAAAATACTTCTTTATTTAAATTTCAATTAAAACTTGGGTTTAATAGAAGATAAGTATTTATTACCAATGATCAGTACCGAACAAAGAGTGCTGATGAGGAGTTGTAGTGCGCTCTGAAAATGCATTCCACTCGGCTAGTGTCGGGAAACTAAACTTTTTCAAGATTATTCTTTAATAAAAATCTTATCACAATAAAATTGAACCAATTAGCCTGATAAATTTATAAATAAAAAATTGTCATAAGTTTGCTACACAGTTAGAAAAAGATACTCACACTTTATGGCATGCAACTAATGCATATTTGCATTGATTGCAAATATGCTCCCAAGACTGATTTCCGCTTATATACTTTAGTGCAAATACTCATTATAATTTCAATGTATAAAATTAAATAAGTGAAAATTTAAATACGCACAAACAACAGATGTACGGGGGATTTCATGTCAAGTGACCCAACTTTTTTTTTCGATTGGAAAGAAATTTGGACCAAAGTAAGTTCTTGCAGAGAGTAGTTTGACAAAATTTTTTAACACGATCGGTCAAGAACTCTCTGAGCTAGAGGGGTCCAAAATTTGACGTTTTCGGCAAATAGGTGTTTTTTCTCATACATGTAGTTTATTAACTTTTGCTTTTAACAAAATTCGTCCCAAATACTTTCGATAGCTTTTTTCTTCAATCTTCCAGAAATTAAAATACATATTTTTAAAATAAAAAAAAAAATTTTTTTTATAAAATAAGAAAAATTTTTTTTTCCAAATATGCCAATTTTTTTTTTGTCCAAAAGAAAGCTTAGGTCTTTTCTTTGAAGAGCTTGGAAGTCGCTTAGTGGGATATCTATAAAAATTAATGTTTTGTAACTCAAGGTAGAGGTTTTCCAATTTTCGCGTATATTCTATTTTGATTTTTTTTCCTATTTATGTAAAATTATCTCTTAAATAAAAAAAATATTTTATGCTAAGAAACAACATAATTTAACCTTTCCGACAGTATGCTGATTTTACTCACAATAAGAAAACAATGTAAAATAAGACAAGAAAAATAACTTAATAAAGGTCAATGAAGCTTCCTTTGTTTTTGTTGCCCATTTAACACGGGTAAAGTGCCGCATGTTGAAACCCAAATCCAACTATGCTCAATACAGTTTATGTGCTGTTTCTGAACCGCCCCTATTCCCAACCAACCATTTGCTCACTACAGTTCATGTATTGAGCCTTCACAATCAACAATTAACATTCAATATTTTTGTGACGCTGACGTGATCCTATGCAGTATCAGGAATATCAGTTCGTAAACCTCACCAGGACACTATCGAACAACATTATAGTTCTCAGCTGGACTCTCAGCATCCCCAGGAAACTATTAGTTCACATTCGAGGAACTAGTCATCAAACAAAAGCAGGTTGGCGAACGAGTTGAAGGCATAATTCGTAACTTCCAGAAGAACTCCGCTTCAAGAAAAGTTTCGGTCAGCTATTTCGAGGAACGACTCCAAAAGCTTGACGAGGAGTGGTCCATATTTGAGGATACCGATAACCAAATCCGTGTGCTTAAAAATCTTCAGCTGGAGCACAATTACTTCGCTGAAGATGACTACGCCGCCATAGCAAATATAGTTCAGCAGTACAAAAAGATATTCGAGGCGTCTCTGTTGAGGGCGGTTCAAAACTCAGCCAAAAGGTCAGAGCCCATCAACACAACAACAAAATCAACCAGGTCTGTCAAAAGAAGGATCGGGCGAAGCTACCAGGCTCATCCGCCGACAAGCAGCCATGATGGCATCTTTGGAGCGACTCCTTCAAGGAGAGTTCACAACCTATGACATAGAAACTGCAACCACATTGTGGCAGAACATCGAAGCGATGCACTTCCAATTGTTAGAGGCTTCTGCAAGCCCGGAGACAATTGGCTATAATGTGGAGAGGTTCATTAAATTAGAATGCAGTGTGCAAAAGGCCACTAAGGATGATGCAGGCAGCTTATCAAGGAATCAAGGTCCAGAACGCACTACCGGGCATTTGGAACCAATTTCAATCCCAAAAATTACAATACCGAAGTTCGATGTATATTATCTTACATGGCAAGAGTTTCATGACATATTTTAATCTTTAATTATTCAACAAAATATACCTTAAAATCAGAAAATGTGGTATGTTAAAACACACGTCTTGGGAGAAGCCGAAAACTTAATCAAACACTTCGCCGCCACTAAAGAAAACTTTGATGCCGTACAGGCAATGATAGTAAAGCGCTACAACAACAAAAGACTGCTAGTCAGCAAGTTAATACAAGAGCTGGCCACTGCCCCAATGAACCGTTTACCGACAATAACAAAGTGCTGCATGAAAAACCCCAAGAGTGCTTGTTAGCGCTTCAAAATAAACACATCGACACTTCCTCCTGGGACCCGCTATTACTTCACTTACTTCTAACGAGGCTACATCAAGCCACATGACTTCGTTATGAGCAGTCCCTGTCGCCCCAATTAGAAATTCAATCAATCAAGGGCTTCCTAGAATTTTTGAAAACACATATTCAATTTATGGAAGCACTAAAAGACAAAGGGCCAATCAAAATAAAGACGAAGGTATGCACTTCCATCACATCCGAAACCCGTAGCCACCCGTCCTGCAGTACGTGCAAAACAAGCACTCATCCATTGTTTGCTTGCAAGGAATTTCTGGGTTTATCTTCACCAGCGAGACTTTAACACGTTCAAAAGCAAGGATTTTGTGTGATTAAAGCCTGAGTATCGTGCATAAAAGTGTACACTACCGGCTGCGCGAGTTGCACTAAACAACATAATGCACTTCTCCATCTAGAGCACGACTCCTAACCCCTTTTTAGCAGGGCAACAAATCAATTAGCAGTACCAGCACCACCGTCAACTTCCACCCAAGAAGCTGCATCGCTCACGGCAGCTTAACCCTCTAACGCTAACAACTATGTTTTTTTAGTACGACAAAGATCACGATTAAGGCAAACGACAAGGAAGTACAGTGTAGATCGATTTTAGATTCAGGATCACAACTAAACATTGTCAGCAATCGATTAGTAAAACAGCTTGGAATTGCAACGAAGCCAGTATCGATAAATATAAGCAGAATTGGAGCCCACAACACTAAGATGCAGCAAAATTTTCAACGTTGAATTCCACTCGCTGACCAAAAACTTCAGCACACGATTTGAAGCAGCTGTACTCCCACACAAAATTTCACCAGCACCGTTACAGGTTATCAACACAACATTCAGTTGTCCCGACCAAATAGACGTGATACTGGGGGAGATTAATACTATACGTTGCTATCAGCCGGACAAATTACAAAACACGCAACTTGACTGGATCATTGCAGGAAAGGTTGGGGAACATCATGCACGAAACGCAGTATGTGGCATATGCACAGAAGGCGAGCCCAACTTAGAAGAAACTTTCGCTCAACTCTGGGAGCTAGAGCACCTTATCGCGGCTGACAAGCCTTAGTCTGCATCAGAAAGACATTGCAAAGAGCACTTCACACAAACCCATTTAATAGACGAGTGTGGTAAAAATTCAATTTTTCGACAATCCAGACGCACTTGATGACTCGCACGGCATTGCCGTTTACAGATTTGTGTCAGTTGAACGCCGCACATAGGGGTATTTTGCCAATCTAGGCGGACATTAAGCCAAAATGGAAATTTAAGAAATGTTAAGATTTAAGTGCGCAGCTCGACAGATAACAAAATTCTGTATCGGATAGTGCATTTTTAAATCCTTTACTGCAGTTTGTCGTTTTTAAGGCACTGTCAAAGTCAGGAAAGTTAAGTAAATTTGCCTGCAATTTATTAACTTTTTATCGTTTTGAGAGGTTTACAATATATTTTTTGTAGCTAAACAAACAAAGATTTTACATTGATTTTTTTCTTTCTGCAAAAGTTAGTTGCTACTTATTTAATTTTCTTTTAAAATTTTTATTTTAAGTTTTATTTTCAAAAAACTCCTTTGAAATTAAAAAGAGGTTTTTTGTTCACTTTTCGATTAAAAAAAAAATCAAAAGGTTTTTAAAAGTGATGGCAATCATTATCCTAAAAATCTTTTCTATCACAATAAAACCCGAAAGCTCTTCTTTTAGACGAAAAAGGAAAACGTTGCGCGTTTTTGCGCCATTTTTTTTGGCGAATTTTTGAAAATCTCACTTTTTTTCGGTTTGGGCAAAATACATGCTTTGCTGTATTTGAAATACAAAATACTTCTTCCGCTTGTATTTCAAATACAAAATACCAAATACTTTCAAGTCGAGTATTTCAAATACAAAATACAGTACTTTAGTATCTTTTATCTGAAATACAAAATACATTTATAACCATTTAAAAGTTTAATCAGATAAGCAGGATTTTGTTGAAAAATATATAAATCCTGCTAAAAAAACAATCTTTCTACAGGTCCTGATGAAAACAGACTGGTGTTAAATTTAACAAGGTAAATTCAAGGCGAATTCAAAAAACTCGCCCTCTGCATTTCCTTTTTGTGTTTGAACGGTAGAATGTCAGAAAAATTAAAAATTCCATATAAAATTAATTATTATTTCGTATAAATGTCAAATTGATTTTAATCAGCTGGGCCCTTAATATTACCTGGTAAAATGTGTCTTGGTTCTCTGTATGTGCCTTGTATGTGAAAAACAAACTAAATTAAAATTAAAGTAATATCAAGGCGAATTCAAAAATTCGCCCTCTGCATTTCTATTCTATATCCTTCACATAGTGATAAGGGCATATATCAGTTTGTCATTCCGTTTGAAATTTCTTTATTTTCCATTTGCGACCCCATAAAGTATTTATATTCCGGATCCTTATAGAAAGGGAAGTTGATATAGCCATGTCCGTCTGTCAGTCTGTTGACATCAAGTTTCCGGAGTCAAATAAAGTGATACGGACCAGTTATTGGTGTCAAACTCTTGTAAATATCCTGGAGACAATCGCTATTTAAAATTAGCAAAATCGGTTGACTATTGATCGAGATATAAACGAAAAATCAATATAACCCATTTTTTAGGAATAAAATCCGTGCATACATCCCTATATATCTCAGTGAATATAGGCAATCCTTGCCACAAAACTTGGCACGGATACTCTGAAAATAGGGACCTCAAAAGGAAAAAGTTTTTTTTCAGATAGGATCAGGGGAAGTGGTTTTTTCTCTGCAATTGCACAAATTTTGTGAAATATTTCATGCGCTTAATCTTAGATATTATAACAGCTATCGACTTCGAATGTTTCAAAAAAAGTAATTTTACAACAAGGCCTACACTTTGGAGAAAAATTTTTTGAGTGGGTGCAGGAGAAGGTGTAGCTCCCATACAAATTAACAATTTTTATGAAATTTTCGATACGCTATGCCTCGGAAACTATAACAGCTATCAACTTCTATTGTTCTACAAAAAGTAATTGTATGATAAGGCGTACACTTTGAAAAAAAAAACATTTTTTGAGTAGGGGCAGGGGAAGGGTTAGCTCCTATACAAATAAACACTTTTTATGACATTTTCGAATCGCTATGTCTCGAAAACTATAACAGCTGCCGACATCAAATGTTCTACAAAGAGTAATTCGACAACAAGACCTACGCTTTAAAGAAAAAAACTTTTGGGTGGGGGGTGAAGAAGGGGTAGCTTCCATACAAATGAACAATTTTTATGAAATTTTCGATACGCTATGTCTCAGAAACTATAACAGCTATCGACTAGTTTTCTACAAAAAGGAATTCGATGATAAGACCTACATTTTAGAAAAAAAGGTTGAAGAGGAGCAGGGGGACTAGAAGATCCCATAAAAATTAACAACTTTTATTAACCTTTTAATACGAATAATGTCGAAAACTTTTATAAGTCTCGACCTCAAGTCTTCTTCATCTATTTCTATTATCCATACGAACGTTAAAATTTTGTAAAGTTATCTATGAACTTTAAAACTGGCACAAAGTATTTTTATTATATTATTTACAGTACAGAATAACTCGGCTAGGTATATTAAAAGAGCAATGTGAAGGGTATATAAGATTCGGCAGAAGTGTTTAAAAGTGTGAATGTCAAATAAATTTTAATTTTTAATCCAAATTTAATTTTTTTGACATTCACATTTCCAAATATCAGCTGAATGAGTGAGACCTGTAAAAGAACGTGCCTTGCTAAGGCGAAGACGTGAATGAATACGAAGACAAAGTTTCCACTTTTTTTTTTTTAAATTGTAACATTTTTTTAATTTTTCTAATGACAACTTTTTGTATAACAAAAAAATGTATTTTGCAAAAATTTTTTTTTGCCATCGTAAGTATTTGAAATACAAAATACTTCAGTGTTGGGTATTTCAAATATAAAATACATTAGAAGGTGGTATTTCAAATACAAAATACGTATTTGTATTTCAAATACAAGTATTTGAAATACTGCCCAACCCTGCATATGAGTAAGAACCATTTTTGTGAGTCAAAAAAGTTTTGATAATTAATTGTTTTTTTAATGTTTTTTTATTTTAATTTTTACCGGTAAATTAAAATAGATTTTTAACAGGTTAAATTGGGTTTTACACTGACATGGCACGTATAAAAAGGAATGTGCGAAGCAGTAGTTTTTACTCACCCCTAAACTGGTGATGTATACCTGTGCGACAGCTTTCTTAATGACGCTATTTTATGCAACAAAATAATTGTACCTGTCTTCATAACCTTTGAAAACTGTTAAAACAAAATTATTTTTTAAAGAGAAACAAATCTGTGCTTCAAGTACTCATTTTTTTGGTGTATGTATCTATATTGTGGTTATTGTACGAAGTTGTTTTCAGAAACCTTTTGAAACTACGAGAGTAAAATGGAAAAAGTTTATACAGGACTAGAGTTATTACAAATAGTAAGAGAATGTAAAGATAAATTTGTTAAAGAGAAATTACGATTTTTAGGTAAAAAATTGTGTGAACTTGCAAAATGTCAAGAAGATGGCGACATGTCAGCGGTGAAAGTGTTTATACAGTTTCAGAAAATTTTTTAATATACAATACACAAGATTTAAATACATGGATCAATTGCCTATTGGGCTGTTATAAGAAAGCATTTTCGGATTTACAGGCAGAATTTTACAAGAAAGTTTTTAAGAGTGCAGTGTAACGTAGATACTATTAAGACTTTTGCTCAGTTCTGGCCCACTGATGACTAGCAGAAGACCAACTCCAAAAAAGCAGTCATTGCCCTTTACGAAAAATGCAGTTTTATTAATGCTTCCCCCTGCACTTGATTTGCAAGAGGATTCAGAAGAGGTCTTAGAAAAAACAGACGAAGAAGAACAGTAGCACTCCTGTTCTTAGTACAAAAGGATATTTTTTTAATTAAATTAGTTTTTGTTTTCATACTTAAAATTACTTGTTACTTCTGTAAAAAAGTTATTGTTATATATATACAAATTACTTATTTTTAGATAAACTAAATACATTAAATTACAAAAAAAAAGCGACAAACAAGTTTAAAAATAATTTTTTTGTAAAAAATTAGCAAAATATAAAAAAAAAATTTTGTACAGGCCCGTTTCGGGGGGTGGGGTTTTGAGGCATTTCTGCCCCTACCCATAAAAGCTTAAATATTGTATTTTTATAGTATTTGGGCGTAAGTTATCCATTATTTTTATTATATACATTGTTTTTGCAAATTTTACTTTATGACGCCGCCCACGAAGGGAGAGAGGACCACACTGTCCAAGTGTAGATCTTTTTAGCTTTCGCTTACGTCTAAGGTTGCATTTGCCTAACAATAGTATTGAAAACTTAAAAAAATTTTAATTTTTTACAGGTGGTATAAGTTCTTCTGAGGGGAACTTTTTCCTCCTTGGTTCGATTTTCATTATTTTTAATCCTTAAATGCTTATGACTACAATACATGTTTCTGCCAAGTTTCATCAATCTAGGAGCACTCATTAAGTTTTCAAAAGCTTTATTGTAAAATTTAAAAAGTAATGTCCGGCTAGAATGGCAAAATATCCCTATGTGCGCCGCTTGGAAAACAACCATACTATTAAAAAGCAATATGTCAAATTTTTGCAAGAATATGAGTCACTAGGTCACGTGACAGAAATTATTATAAAATCCACTGATAATCCACACTACTTCATTCCACACCACTGCATCCAGAGAGCCCAACGACCAAGCTCCGAGTGGCGTTCGACGCCTCTACTAAAACTTCCTCGGGCTGTTCGGTAAATGACATCATGCATACAGGACACGCAACACAAAGCGAACTCTTCTACATCTTACTTCGGTTTTGTTTGCCACGGTTTGTCTTTACACAGACTTCGAAAAGATGTACCGGTAAATACTGCTGCCTCCAGACGGCCGAAGATTCCAGACCATCCTATGGGCAAAAGATCAAACCACCCCAATTACGTACTTAAAACACCACAATTGTTTGCATATAGTACACACATAGAGTTTTAACCCTGGCTCCGTCGATTTTTTATTTTATTTTGATAAAATCTTTTTTTTTTTCGTTTTCTTTTTTATGTATTTTTTAATTAACAATCACATTAATCATTCTTAAAAAAAAACAAAAAAAAATAATGCTTTCCACTCGGCTAGGTCGGGGAACTAAGCTGTTTCAAGATAATTCTTCAATAAAATTCTTATCATAATAAAATTTAACCAAAGGAAAATACGCTAAAAATTTAAATTTGTATTAAATAACACTGGGCATGGTGTAAAAAAAATACGTCTGCAATGTTAAACATGTTCAACAACTCATTGACAATTGACGATCGGCAAAATAACATTAGAAAAACATAACAAAAAGCGAGACAAAACTAATGTTTGTTAAGGGGTGCTGCCTTAATTACTTATCCAAATAGAGATGAATAATGCAAAAAATATACAGGTGAAATGAAGAATAAATAAAAGAAAAGAAGTTGCCATGAGAGAATAAATTCTAAGCTAAGAATTAGAAATTTGTTAAGAGAATATATGTGAATACCAAAAATACTTCCTTATTTAAATTTCAATTAAAACTTGGGTTTAATAGAAGATAAGTATTTATTACCAATGATCAGTACCGAACAAAGAGTGCTGATGAGGAGTTGTAGTGAGCTCTGAAAATGCATTCCACTCGGCTAGTGTCGGGAAACTAAACTTTTTCAAGATTATTCTTTAATAAAAATCTTATCACAATAAAATTGAAAAAATTAGCCTGATAAATTTATAAATCAAAAATTGTTCAGAAAATACGCTACAAATTTGTATTACATAACAATGGGCATGGTGTAAAAAATACGTTTAGAATGTTAAACATGTTTAACAACTCGCTAACGACTGATGATCAGAAAAATAAAATTCGAAAAACATAACAAAAAGCGGGACAAATCTAATGTATGCAAAAGTTTTAAGGACAATCATGAGTTATGTACGTGTTTTTATGTTAGCTCCGATATGACACTGATTTAATAGAGTTAAGCCCAGTCTTTAAAAACAAATTGTGCATCAAAACTCTCACAGTAAACTTCTGCATATAAACTTTCATGTAAAAAAGTAAACAAACGCTAAATAAAATTTTAACTTAATTTGAAAAAACCTTTTGCAATATTTTTCAAACTAAAAAGAGCATTACCAAGGCAGGATACTAAATAAGAACATCAAAATTAAAAAATTATAAAAAAACAACAATAACAACTTTTAACTGTTTGCTCTTACAAATAAATAAAGTGTTTTTATAATAAATCCATAACATAAAATTATGGAAAAAATTTTAAGATCAGGTTTCAATAAAAGGGGCAATCTTCTTAAAAATTATGCTAAGAGTATTTGTCTTTCATTCTCTCCTTCTCGCTTATAGTTCCACAGCTAGAACTAAAACCATGATTCAAATTCTTACAACACAACGTAACGGGCTAACCCTATGCCACATCAATGCCCAAAGCTTACTTCCTAAAATTGATGAATTTCGTTTTTTGTTTGAGAATACTAACATGGATAAAGTGTGTGTTTTAGAAACGTGGTTCACGAGTAATATTTCTGATAGTTTGGTTTCCGCTAATAGATATAAAATACTTTGTAATGATAGAATATGTCATGCAGGTGGGATAGCAATTTTTATTAAAAATGGAATACGTCACACAGTGGGGCCAAACGCAAAAAAATGGTAATAAATCTGTATCTTCGAAAGTATTTGTCCAATTATAAAATAATGTATGAAGCAGTCGTAAAGGAGGACCCAAGGTTTTAGAAAATAAAATTTTGGACTACCCTGTATATACGTACGTTGAGCTACATGGTGCCAAAGTTGACCTCCTCGGGCTTGAAAAACATTTCTATGCTCATAACTTTTGCAAATATCAACGGATTTCAATGATTTTTGGATTTATTTGATGAAAATTAAAATCTGAAAAGAAAACACACTCACTCTTTCTTGTTACCTGTTACAGTTTAAAAGATATTTGGGTTTGAAATTTAAAATTGTTGTTTTTGACCTTGACTTTATTTGGTTTTTTTGCAAATGTCTGCAATTGTAGTTATGCTAAAAATATTTTTAAAAACATTTTTGTATTTTTAAAAAGTTTGTTAAGCCTACACAAAAAAATTTATTTAATTATCTTTATTCGTCTAGCCGTGAAAAATATTCAAAGTCAAAATTTTCAAGGTGATTCCAAAAATGGCATAATTTTGACAAAAATTGAGCACAATTGATTAACTTTTATTGCAAATATTTGTAAAAATAATTATTTCTTTCTTAAGATTTTTTGAAAAAGCAGGCTTCAAAATATATTAGTGGTATATTTTTGAAAGGATTTGGACGTGCACCCTACGCCAGGCATTGGTCGAAAATATGGAATTTTTCAACGAAATTTCAAATTTATCGGCCGAGAAAAAAAACGCAAGCCAGTTTTTAAAAAATTAGTTCAAAATTAAAGTAACCTATCTTTTGAGGTTTCAGTTTTAATTAAGTTATTCACCGCCCGCTCAAAAATGGGGTCACGAGGGTAAATGTTATTAATATAGGCAAATTTTAAGATGCGTATAATATAATAGCTCAGAAAATAACTTAAAAATTGCTTAATTCTTTTTGTTTTTTGTTTAAATAATAAATAACATAATATTATTATAAAGTTTTAAAATCCATTACGTTATCATAAATCAACAATATTTTATAAACTTTCAAATATAAAAAATTTTCACAAAAAAAAACTGTAAATATAATATTTTGGAATTTTTTTAATCTGACCCCCTTATTTTTTTTCCATAGGTAAAAAATATGATACGTATGCAAATCTTCATCTGTTTACCTTTTCAATGATATATAATATTTGTATATTATTAGTTATTTAATACTATATTAACTGCCCTTAAAACAGCTATCTTGCGTCAAATTTGTTGAAAGTCCATTATTTTGTAGGGTGTGTATATACATTAGCTAGGCATAGTTATATATGAAAATTTTTGCAACGAGATTTTGAAGTGCTCCCGGCTTTAAATATGTTAGACTTGGAAAAAAAATACATATGGCAAAAAATGGGGGAGTTTGGTTGTGGGTAAATGGCGCCTCATCGAGGTCAAAGTTCGTCGTAATAATAAAAAAATCATAAAATGTCCAATAACTGCCACGGAGTCGCACCAAGAGTAGTAGAATGTAAGATTGGCCCCCATTAAAATTTCCTCCCCAACATTTTTGTACAACATACTTACACCCTATCTTCACTCCTTAGGGGGCTCGCCCTACAAAGGGTTAGTTTTTCATAAATTTTACCCCAACCGTCCTAACAAGTTTTGGAGCGCCTCTTGAGGATTCAAAGGTACGACAAACCCCCATTGCTTTTTCCCCTTCGACATTATTGTAGAACATACTAACCTCCTATCTCTGCTCCTTTGGGTACTTTCCCTTCAAAAAAATATATAGAAATTTGGATTCAAACACTTCCTTCAGTTGCAACTCATAAATGTGATGTCTGCATGGAAGATAGAGCAGACCTCTTTCCAGTAATTGTTCAAGCAATAAAGATACACCTTGGAATTTGCCAGTGTTCGTTGAAGTGGTGTCGAAGCAAATAGCTTGAATGCGGTGAGCGATTTTCCATTCAAGTAGAAGCCCGTAAATGGCCTCCGAAAGACGTTTGCCTTTTCCTTTACCTGACTTTATCTTTGGTACACCCAAGAGCTGCTCATTACCATCATATGTTAGGAAAACTGGAAGTCGTTCAACCTTTTTTCCACCGCCTTGATAGTTTGCCAACATTTTTCCATCCCAATGGGCATTCAAACATATTGCCTTATCCAACTACGAACGTATCAATATTTCTTACAGCTTACAGTTGCCGAAAGTAGAAAAAAGTATCCACTTCATTTGCAAAAATAAATTAATCAATTAAAATAATAAATATAAAACTCTCAAAACTTGTTACTGAATTAAATTTAATAAAAAATGAAAGATATAAAATTTTGTTTGTATAGGACCCTAAAGAGCAGAGAAAGAGGTTTGGTATATACTTTTGACTCCTCCAAAAGTAGTTAGGCAAGAAGTCAAATTAAAAAAAAAACTTATTTGAAGGGAAGTATCCTAACGAACAAAGGAGCAGATAGGGTAGGTAGGTGAGAAAAATCAATGGTCGATTATACATTTGAGTCCTCCATAGTAGCCCTGAAAGTAGTAAGAAGGAGAAGGCAAATTTCTATATCTTTTTTATAAGGGAAGTACCCTAAGGAGCAGAGATAGGAAGTTAGTATGTTCTACAATAATGTCAAAGGGGAAAAAGCAATGGGGGTTTGTCGTACCTTTGAATCCTCAAGAGGCGCTCCAAAACTTGTTAGGACGGTTGGGGTAAAATTTATGAAAAACTAACCCTTTGTAGGGCAAGCCCCCTAAGGAGTGAAGATAGGGTGTAAGTATGTTGTACAAAATTGTTGGGGAGGAAATTTTAATGGGGGTCAATCTTACATTCTACTACTCTAGGAGCGACTCCGCGGCAGTTATTGGACATTTTATGATTTTTTTATTTTTACGATAAACTTTGACCTCGATGAGGCGCCCTTTACCCACAACCAAACTCCCCCATTTTTTGCCATATGTATTTTTTTTCCAAGTCTAACAAATTAAAAGGCGGGAGCACTTCAAAATCTCGTTGCAAAAATTTTCATATATGTATAACTATGCCTAGCTAATGTATATACACACCCTATAAAATAATGGACTTTCAACAAATTTGACGCAAGATAGCTGTTTTAAGGGCAGTTAATATAGTATTAAATAACTAATAATATACAAATATTATATATCATTGAAAAGGTAAACAGATGGAGATTTGCATACGTATCATATTTTTTACCTATGGAAAAAAAATAAGGGGGTCAGATTAAAAAAATTCCAAAATATTATATTTACAGTTTTTTTTGTGAAAATTTTTTATATTTGAAAGTTTATAAAATATTGTTGATTTATGATAACGTAATGGATTTTAAAACTTTATAATAATATTATGTTATTTATTATTTGAACAAAAAACAAAAAGAATTAAGTAATTTTTAAGTTATTTTCTGGCTATTATATTACACGCATCTTAAAATTTGCCTATATTAATAACATTTACCCTCGTGACCTCATTTTTGAGCGGGCGGTGAATAACTTAATTAAAACTGAAACCTCAAAAGATAGGTTACTTTAATTTTGAACTAATTTTTCAAAAACTGGCTTGCGTTTTTTTTCTCGGCCGATAAATTTGAAATTTCGTTGAAAAATTCCATATTTTCGACCAATGCCTGGCGTAGGGTGCACGTCCAAATCCTTTCAAAAATATACCACTAATATATTTTGAAGCCTGCTTTTTCAAAATATGTTAAGAAAGAAATAATTATTTTTACAAATATTTGCAAAAAAAGGTAATCAATTGTGCTCAATATTTGTCAAAATTATGCCATTTTTGGAATCACCTTGAAAATTTTGACTTTGAGTATTTTTCACGGCTAGACGAATAAAGATAATTAAATAAATTTTTTTGTGTAGGCTTAACAAACTTTTTAAAAATACAAAAATGTTTTTAAAAATATTTTTCGCATAACTACAATTGCAGACATTTGCAAAAAACCAAATAAAGTCAAGGTCAAAAACAACAATTATAAATTTCAAACCCAAATATCTTTTAAACTGTAACAGGTAAAAAAACAGAGTGAATGTGTTTTCTTTTCAGATTTTAATTTTCATCAAATAAATCCAAAAATCATTGAAATCGGTTGATATTTGCAAAAGTTATGAGCATAGAAATGTTTTGCAAGCCCGAGGAGGTCAACTTTGGCACCCTGTAGCTCAACGCATATATATACAGGGTAGTCCAAAATTTTATTTTTTAAAATCTTGGGTCCTCCTTTACGACTGCTTCATACATTTTTTTATAATTGGACAAATACTTTCGAAGATACAGATTTATTACCATTTTTTTTTTGCGTTAGGCCCCACTGTGCGTCACAAGGAAACCTCGAGATCCCACGATATCGATAAAGTCGAGTAATTATTCGTTAAAATTCCTGGTGGTGACCAAAACTGTTATTAGGTTGCACCTACTGTCCAAATTCCCATACACCTTATGAATTATTTATTTTTGGGATCCTCAGTTGCATTCTTAATCTCGTAGTGTACGGACGTGTCTCCGCGAGTGTAATATTGGTACATACATGGCGCCTAATTAAAAAAAGTGTACTGAACAAGGGACAATCTTTTTTTAAAAATTATAAAAAAATACCGAGGTAACATACTCGTCATTTGCTAAAGGCGGTCCCAGCCCACTTTCTTCAGAAGCTTCAAAGGTTCAGGTAGGGATGGACCGCTATATCACAGTTCTTAAAAGGGGTAGAAGCCCGAAATCCGCAGAGGTTACCAAACCAGCAAAAATCAATAAAAATGAAGAAAAGCCAACCTCAACGCAGAATCGTTTTGTCATACTGCAAGAGGATAGATAACGATATTCCTATTACCGAGCATGTGGTGGCTCGGCTTTAATAATCAAATCGAGAATAAAAGAACAAACATCTGCGTTGATGAGTTTTTCAATGGCCTAGTTTTTTCGTTAGTGTATTGTCAACCAAGATTCTCCGTTACGGAGGATCAGTACAACAGGTCCCCGTTGCATAGCTGCTAACGCTAAGCACACTTACTAGGGCTCCCGCCCCAGAGGTCGTATCTTGTATGATTCAGTGCCTGCAATGGGACTTTGTACTAATTCTGCTGGACAACCAACCTATTGGCCAACTGACTACAATAAAATTCCAGACGCTATAGATTTTGGCGTGGCAAAAGCTATATCCCCGGAACTTTTTGAAGCTTAAGCCTCCTTGGATTTATCTTCTGACCACTCACCTACTATAATCACTACTTGCAGTCCTCACCAAATCGAAACTAGTGATTTTTTCTTATCCAAAAGAGTGAATTGGTTAAAATATAAAAAGTATATCAGCACTTACTGCTCGGAAGACCATCCGCTAAAAACTTCCGAAGACATCGATAATTGTCTAAGCAGCCATAGTCAGAACATTGAAAAAGCCGTTGAACATGCTTCTTTTAACTACCCTCAGCCCAAATACAACAGAATTTTTACAGCCGATGTGCAACAGCTTTCATCTTAAAAAAGAAGAGCCCGAAGAGAGTGGCAAAAGCACAGATCACCCCAACTTCAAGCCAAGCTGAAAGAATGTATAAACAATTTGAAAAATTTGCTGGAGGTGTACAAAATGGTATCTCTTAAAGAACACCTCGAAGGCCTAGACTCGACTTTTCAGATAAATTATTTACTATGGCGATCAGATAAATATCCTAAAAGACCCGTTATCGCAAAAACACTTCTAATAAATCTGAAGGGATCCTGGGCAAGAACTGATGAAGAAAAGTGTGATCTGCTCGCAAGACATTTAAGGAATGTGTTCAATTCAAATACATGCACTAAAGTGAGTAAACTACCGCCGGTTGTTGCTAGATGTCCTATGGAAATACGCTTCCAACTTTAAGATGTCGCAAAAGCGCCTGGCTTTGACGGAATAAGCAACAAAATGCTTTTAGAGCTGCCCTGCACAGCAAAAAGAATAACTCACGCCAAATTACGGCTCGAAAATTTCCCGCTAGTATGGAAAGTTGCCTTGGTAAAGATGCTTCCTAAGCCTGAAAAAGACCCTTCAAGGGTGGAGTCTTACAGACCTATAAGCCTAATGCCAACATGTCTAAATTGTTCGAGAAATTGCTTAAAAACAAGCTGACCTTAATCTTGAATGACAATCATTGTATCCCAAATCAGCAATTTGGCTTTCGGAGTCAACATAATACCATCGAACAAACCCACAGACTGGTACAGGTTATAAGAAAAACCTTTTAGGAAAAGAAGTACTGCTCCGTGCTCTTTATTGATGTCACTCAAGCATTCGATTAAGTTTGACATAAAGACCTGTTGAGCAAGCTAAAGCTTTTGGAGAGTTTCATAACTGGCCGACAATTCATGATCAAAGAGAGAAACCACTTAGGTTGTTCTCAAGTAACAGGGGCGGGTGTACGTCAAGGGAGATGGCATTTGAGATGATACCGCCTTTCAACATTCATAAAGACCCTTAAGAGGCCTAGAAACACCTGCAACACCAGGTAACCCAAGTAGAGAAAGGGGCAAAGTTATGGGGTATTGAAATAAATGAATAAAAATGCACCCACGTTACTTTTACTTTACGCAAGAAAACGTGCATAGCCAAACGGTGCCTCAACGAATTAAGACAAAATATCTTGGCATTCACCTAGACCGCCGCCTCACATGGAAGTCACATATATATGCGAAGTTGACACAAAAGAAACTTAAAACAGCCCAAATCCACTGGCTTATTGGTAGAAACTCTGTGCTACGTCTTGATGTCGAACTCCTACTCTACAGCTCGATTTTAAAACCAATTTGGTGCTACGGGATACAGTTATGGGGCACTGCTTCCGCCTCCAATATAGAAAAAATTCAACGCCGTCAAAAGAAAATACTAAGATTGATAACTGGTGTTCCTTGGTATGTTAAAAACAGCAACATCCACAAGGATTTACAAGTTCAACTAGTTAAATGTGAAGTCCTAAACTACTTATGTGGACAGGTATTAAATAAGTTGGAAACACACCAAAATCTGCTCGCTCGAAACATCTTACAACATGCACGTAACAGTCGTTTAAAAACAAGAAATACTGTGGCCCTTAGGTAAAACCCTTATAAATGTTTTGTACTTTAATTTAAAAACTTAGACTTTAGTCTGGCGCTGGCTGGATTAATTTAAATTATTTATCTTTCAGATTTTAATACTTTTTGTTACTTCACCAAGGGCGAATATTCAAGAAAAAAATATATGAAAAAAAAAAAATTATTTTTGATCTAGAGTGTTTAACTTTGCAGTACAATTATTAGATCAACTAACGTCTATTGGATTACAAGTTTTTACAACCGTGTACCCTACGCACTTCACTAATAGAAGCAGTACTTTACTTGAAAGGTAGCTATACAACCAAATGAGCACATATTTAAAAAATAACCAGCTTCTTTTCAATAAGCAATCTGAAGATATAAGATGCGGCATTGACGATGGTGGCGTAACTGTCTTGGTGCTTCTGGATCATTCCAAGGTGTAAAAAATACGCCCCAATTTTCATTTTTTTTATCTGCCACATCACTAATCAAAACTTATATGTCCGATTGATTTTAGTCTGTATCTGTAGGTGAAACCCACAATGGTCGATCTTTCGACCATTGCTGTTCACTTTATACATCAATGATTTACCAAACTGTCTACTACATAGTGATACCCACATTTATGCTGACGATGCACAGTGCTGTGTCCCATAGACAAAAATACAATAAAAAAAATGTTTTATATTGTAGATAAAAATATATAGGTCGACAGGTAACAATAATTTTTAAATAAATTTTAAAGAATTTTTTCGATTTAGCTCTTTTTGGTAGCGCTAGGGGGCGCCAAAGTCAAAGAATTTTAAGTAAAAATGGCTAAACAAATACCCACGTCTTACATTCTTCAGGAAAACAGTTGTAAAAAAATTATTTTTTGGAGTATGAGATTGAAATTTTTTTCTGTAGTAAATAACTATATTTGCAACTAACTGTGATTTCTTTTTTTATAAGTATTTCTTATTGCTTTGAAAAATGCTTATTATTCACTTAAGCTCTAAAAATTTTTTTAACTTTGATGGAAAATTAAAAAAAAAGAAATATATGTTCTATAAGGTTTTTTCTGTTTTCAAAAATTTATACTGTTTTCTAATAACTACAAGAAAAAAAATTTTAAAAATTCAACCTGAACTTTAAAAAATTATTTTTTTTTAATGGCTATTTTCGTGATTTTTTCTCAAGTTTCGACAGTTTTCTAAGGTTTAAAGGAAAACAAACTACAAATACTAAAAAATATAAATTTAAATTAATATTGTTTAATAAAACCGCAAAATAGTACAATTTTTGCGTTTCTATGTATTTTACGCTATAAAATGACACTAAAACCCCAAATTACCAAGGTTTTTTATTGTTTTAAAAAAATTATTGTAAAAATTTAAAATTTTTTGAACTAGGAAATTCAAATTGTTTCTTGTAATAGCTAACTACATTCGAAACCAACTGTGCAAAAATTTTCATTATATTATTTTCCTATACATAGTTTTTGTTGCTTTGAAAAATGCTTATTATTCACTTAAGCTCCAAAAATTTTTTAACTTTGATGGAAAATTAACAAAAAAGAAAAATATGGTCTATGGGTTTTTTTCTGTTTTCAAAAATTTATACTGTTTTCTAATAACTACAAGAAAAAAAATTTTAAAAATTTAACCGGAACTTTAAAATTTTTTTTTTTTTTAAATGGCTATTTTCGTGATTTTTTCTCAAATTTCGACAGTTTTCTGGAGCTAAAACTATAAAAAAACTTACAATATAATAACATATAAAACCAAATTGATACCATAAGATTATAATAATTAACGAGAAAAATTAAAAAAATAAGTATAAAATTGTGTTTGCCTCTTTTTGACGCTTAAGATGCTGCTAAATTTACAGATTGACGTTGGTGTTTCATTGTTTACCTCCCACCACTGCTGCTAACTTTTTTTCCAAAAAAAAAAAAAAAAATACGTTAGTATTAAAAAACGCTAGAAGTTAGCTAAATTTTTTAAGTTTGTAAAATGTGAGCTATGAATTGCCAAAAAATTTGTTTTTTCCAGTTCGGTTGTGACTACTTATAACAAAAACTTGATAAAAATATGACAAAAATTTAGTGTCTTTCGTCAATCTTATAAAACTTTGCATCACAACAAACTAATAAAGCAATTGAAAATCGCTAGATTTGACTCCCACCTGCAAATATTATTTACCGTTATTTTTTATTTAAATTGGAGATGGGTACGTGACAGAAGTTTTTTTTTTTTTGCAACATCCTATGTTTGTAGTAAGCAAAACTGTTTTGTTAAGTGTTCGCAAATATTGCACACAGAGATTTCAGTTAAAGAAAAAATTAAAATTTTCCAATAAAATGCTCAATAAATTTATATGCTTGATAATTACTTACTTTTACAAACGAGTAAAAGTGAGGGCTCAATTAAGGTTCAATTAATTAACACGCACATCTCTAATGAAAGTGTAAACAAAGGTTTAAATAAAACATCAAGTAATTTGTCAAAACAAATAATTTAAAGTGATGGCTTTTATTTTATATAATCCAGATATAGTTGACTGCTGGATAAAAGCAACGTCTGAAGATAAAGAACCAGAGGTATATAAATATGTTGAAAGATAAATAGGGGAAAAATAAGTTATTACAAAATGTTTATTTCTTCCACATCAAAATGAAAAATTTTTGGAAAGAAAGCAGGGGCATTTTAATGCATTTAAAAAAAGAAACATTCTTCGTGGGTAAACAATATTTTTTTTGATGCTGATGATGTGAGTTTTATAATTTTAAATTGCCTTTCTAAAATAAAGATATTATGATATATATTTAATTTAAATTTGTAGCAACCAAGCACGAGGAAAATTGCTTATGAAAATTTGCTGCTTCCAGCTCCAGAATGTGATACAACTGTGGCTTTACATGCAACAGAAACTTCCTGTAGAAAACGTGGTAGACCGACAAAAAATTTTGGTAGCACTACAGTCAAAACCAGACACCGAAGAGTGTCAAAGTTAGTATTAAAATGTTCCCTTGAGGAACTAAAATTTGCAGTGGAAAATTCAAAACGGATATCTAATTCTGTTTTGCAAAGCCCAATGTCGAATTCAAAATGCTTACCAGCAACAAAAGCTTTGGAGCTACATATGAATTTGGATTTGGCCAAAAGAAAATATAGTGTACTACGTAACACAATAAATGAAATACACCAAAATTGTTTTCCGTCTCTTTATGCGTTCCAAACTGAGAAAAAAAATGTATTCCGTCTATTGTGGTATCTGAAAATAAATTTCAGGGTGCTTGTCTGAAGAAGCGTTGGAAGCCAACCACAAAATCGTAAGAAAAAAAAAAGACTGTCCCATACGAGAAAAACGTCACGAAAATACACTCATAAAGATTTAATGACTTATTCAATACTATCTTCAGATCCGTTTTTGATTTCAAAAAGGAATCCAAAAACAAAAAAAAAAATTATTATTTGCAGAAATTGATAAATATATACTTAAAAGAAAATGCTAATAAGCCAATTGAAGACGACAAAACAAATGTTTCATTGAGCGCCAATATTTTTTGGGAAGAGTCTAATACTGAAGATGATCTATTGTAAAATAAAATATATATAAATTGTTAAAAAAATAAAAATTATTATTAAAAAACGCACCTATACGTATTTTAAATTTAATTTTAATTTAGAAAGATTGTAATTTTGTACTTTTACGTTGTCGTCAAAGTCATAATGTAGAAGATTTTTAGCCAACTTGTTTTTTATTTTCTATTTTTATAAATAATTTTTAATGTAATTTGGCACTAACATTTGTTTAACACATAAAAATAACCATGCCACCCAATTTAATAAGAATCGGATAACTTTTGTAACAGTCTTAGCATTTTTGCGAAAAAGGATATATGGCCGGACCTAGAGTCCTTGCGCCAATCCCAGTAAAAATTATCACACAAATTACTAGCATGGGATGTAAATGATCTACGGACTATCGTTACTTTCTGTGCAGTTATGTAGTCATAATTGAAAATTTCGTCCTTTCTATATATGGGCAGTAGGCGTGTCCTTTGCCCGATTTTTTCAAAAAATTTAATTTTTCTTAATTTAAGTATTTTATACTAGTGTACCAAATTTCAAAGCTCTGGGACCACTCCTTCTATTTTTGTCCCATCACTATATGGGATCAAAGCACTGTGCGATGTGCAGATATATTTAAATTGTAAAAAAAGCTTTCTAAATGGTAGCATTGGAAAGCTTACTGAGGACCTTGAGAAAAAACATTGGTGGGCGTCATCAAACCAGCTATACCTCAATCCTAAAAAATCAAAATGCCTGATTGTAACCCAACGAAATCAAAATATTGTTGCTAAAGTTCCAATCACTAAAGGAAGTCAAAGGATTTCGATTGCAGAATCTGCTAAATACTTTGGTGTAATCTTCAACAATTCACTTCAGTGGAATGCTAACACTAATTATATTTCGGGACAAATTTCCCCAATGCTAAGAACATTGTTACGCCTCTTAATGTTCGTATGCTGTTTGCGAAAACGTTTTAAATGCCTAAAGTTCTATATGGCTGCGAAATTTTTGCTTACTGTGATTCAAGAAGTTAAGCCAGATTAGTTGTAGCATACAATGCGATTCTCCGGTATGTCTACGGTATTAAAAGATATGATGGAACTTCTCAGTATTCAAAGTCACTACATGGAGTTGACATAATGGACTTGCTTAAAATCAGACCACTAATTCTATTGCACAAAATTGTTTACACCCACGAACCAACCTACTAATTAAATCGTATACAATTTGCAAGATCAATCAGAGAAAAAAATCATTCAAATCAGACATCGGACTTTAACATCTGAGTGGCAGTTCTTCACAAATACGATAAGGCTGTGGAACTTTTTACCAAACCCTTTGCAAACTACAGGCAACGCCATGCAATTTAAAAAGATGTTATTCTCAAATTTTGAAATGTCATAATATTACTGTATTTTTTAATCTTGTACTTCTTTTATGATAGCTTTTATTTTTTATGTTGTTTTATATAACGTTTACTGTCGATATATTTGTTTACCATTATAAAATTGCATACTGTAATTTAAAAGATTATTTCTTGTTGTATGCAGTTCGAATAAAATAAACTAAATAAAAAAAGCACACACACACGAATAAGGTAAAAAATAGTGTGGCGAGATAAAGAATAAACAAACGAAAAGGTGTTGCCATCAGAGAATAGATGGCAGGCCGCAAATTTCATTTTTACCCAAGAATTATAAAATTGTTAAGAGAATATATGTAAATACAATTAATATTCCTGTATTTAAATTTCAGTTAAAATTTCGGTTAAATAGAAGATATTTACTACCAGTGCTCAACACCGAACAAAGAGTCCGGATGAGGCGTTGTAGCGGGCTCTGAAAATTCATTATCCTCGGCTAGTGTCGGGAAACTAAACTTTTTCAAGATAATCCCTATATATATTAAAAAATCAAGGTGTAAGTTTGTTTGTTTGTTTGTCACGCAATCACGCTAAACGGCTACACCGATTTCTATGAAATTTAGAATGTAAATACTTTGAAGCCTTGAGGTGCGATAAGCTATACGTTTTTTGGAAAAAGGGGAGTTGCCACGCCCACAGCACTTCAAATCTAACTGTACTTCTACTGCCAAAAAATAACTGATTACTGGTGCATTTGTTGCACCGATTTTTTCAAGATTTTGTACACATATATAAGGCCTCTAACAAAAAAAAAATGTTCAAGGCAGAAAAGAAGGCGGGACCACGCCCCCTAAGACAAAAATCATATAATAGGTACTTCTTCCAGACCGATTTTTTTGAAATTAGTTCGCATATAAACGGCTTCTAAAGTTAAAATTTTGAAGGTAAAAAAGTGGGCGGTGTCACGCCCTCAAAAATTAACCCCCTTATTTTCTAAAACGCAACGCTCTAAAACAAAAGCAAAATGTATGGAAAAGTGTTTTACATTTTTTCCATACAATTGTTTGCGTTATTATGCGTTGCGTTTAACGTAATTAGGCCCTAAGCTTTTTATGCTGGTATTTTTACTGTACCGAATTTTTTAAAACTTTACACACACATAGAGGGCCTCTAATTTTGAAATTCTAAAGGAAGAAAATTGCGGGTTGCCGCACCCACAAAAATTTAAGTCTTCACACTGGTTCTTCTATTGTTGCGATTTTTATGAAGCAAAAAAATTGCCCGATAATGTTTATTTTCGGTACAATTATGCGTTGCATAAAGATGGACAAACGTGCAAAATTACGTGAAGATAGGGCAATATTTGAGCCAGTTACAGCCCAAAACACTTTATTCGGGAAGACATTTGTATAGGGGCTAGGTCGAAAAACTAAATGATCATCACCACAATCAACATGCTTTTTTCTATGCCAAAAAACTTATCTGTTCCAAATTTCATCGAAATATCTGTAAAAATGTGGTCTCTGCTTTGCTCACAAGAATACATTAAGTCCCAGCCGAACGGACGGTCGGACATATTTTAATTGATAAAATCAAGGTGTAAGTTTGTTTGTTTGTTTGTCACGTAATCACGCCTAAACGGCTGGACCGACTATTATGAAATTTAGAATGTAAATACTTGTAAGCCTTGGGTATGCGATAGGATATACGTTTTTGGGAAGGTGCCTCGCCCAAGAACTTCAAACCTAACTGTACTTCTACTGAAAGAATATAACTTTTAATACTGGGGCATTTGTTGCAACGATTTTTTCAAGATTTTGTGCACATATTTATATAAGGCCTCTGATGGAAAAAATTTTTAAGGCAAAAAAAGAAGGCAAGGCCACCTAAAACAAAAATCATGTTATGGGTAGATCTTCCAGATTTTTTTGAAATTAGTACGCACATAAACGGCTTCTTAAGTAAAATTTTTTTTTAACTGGACGCACCTATAGAAGGCACCTAATTCTAAAATTCTAAAGGACAAAAATTAGGGGTTGCAGCGCCTACAAAAATTTTAGTCTTCATACTGGTTCTTGTTTTGTTTTCCGTCTCTTTATGCGTTCCAAACTGAGAAAAAAAATGTATTCCGTCTATTGTGGTATCTGAAAATAAATTTCAGGGTGCTTGTCTGAAGAAGCATTGGAAGCCAACCACAAAATCGTAAGAAAAACAAGACTGTCCCATACGAGAAAAACGTCACGAAAATACACTCATAAAGATTTAATGACTTATTGAATACTATCTTCAGATCCGTTTTTGATTTCAAAAAGGAATCCAAAAACCAAAAAAAAATTATTATTTGCAGAAATTGATAAATATATACTTAAAAGAAAATGCTAATAAGCCAATTGAAGACGACAAAACAAATGTTTCATTGAGCGCCAATATTTTTTGGGAAGAGTCCAATACTGAAGATGATCTATTGGTAATTAAAATATATATATAAATTGTTAAAAAAATAAAAATTATTATTAAAAAACGCGCCAATCCCTGTAAAAATTATCACACAAATTACTAGCATGGGATGTAAATGATCTACGGACTATCGTAACTTTCTGTGCAGTTATGTAGTCATAATTGAAAATTTCGTCCTTTCTATATATGGGCAGTAGGCGTGTCCTTTGCCCGATTTTTTCAAAAAATTTAATTTTTTTTAATTTAAGTATTTTATACTAGTGTACCAAATTTCAAAGCTCTGGGACCAATCCTTCTATTTTTGTCCCATCACTCTATGGGATCAAAGCACTGTTCGATGTGCAGATATATTTAAATTGTAAAAAAAGCTTTCTAAATGGTAGCATTGGAAAGCTTACTGAGGACCTTGAGAAAAAACATTGGTGGGCGTCATCAAACCAGCTATACCTTAATCCAAAAAAATAAAATGCCTGATTGTAACCCAACGAATCTGCTAAATATCTTCAACTATTCACTTCAGTGGAATGCTAACACTAATTATATTTCGGGACAAATTTCCCCAATGCTAAGAACATTGTTACACCTCTTAATGTTCGTATGCTGTTTGCGAAAACGTTTTAAATCCCTAAAGTTCTATATGGCTGCGAAATTTTTGCTTACTGTGATTCAAGAAGTTAAGCCAGATTAGTTGTAGCATACAATGCGATTCTCCGGTATGTCTACGGTATTAAAAGATATGATGGAACTTCTCAGTATTCAAAGTCACTACATGGAGTTGACATAATGGACTTGCTTAAAATCAGATCACTAATTCTATTGCACAAAATTGTTTACACCCACGAACCAACCTACTAATTAAATCGTATACAATTTGCAAGATCAATCAGAGAAAAAAATCATTCAAATCAGACATCGGACTTTAACATCTGAGTGGCAGTTCTTCACAAATACGATAAGGCTGTGGAACTTTTTACCAAACCCTTTGCAAACTACAGGCAACGCCATGCAATTTAAAAGATGTTATTCTCAAATTTTGAAATGTCATAATATTACTGTATTTTTTAATCTTGTACTTCTTTTATGATAGCTTTTATTTTTTATGTTGTTTTATATAACGTTTACTGTCGATATATTTGTTTACCATTATAAAATTGCATACTGTAATTTAAAAGATTATTTCTTGTTGTATGCAGTTCGAATAAAATAAACTAAATAAAAAAAGCACACACACACGAATAAGGTAAAAAATAGTGTGGCGAGATAAAGAATAAACAAACGAAAAGGTGTTGCCATCAGAGAATAAATGGCAGGTCGCAAATTTCATTTTTACCCAAGAATTATAAAATTGTTAAGAGAATATATGTAAATACAATTAATATTCCTGTATTTAAATTTCAGTTAAAATTTCGGTTAAATAGAAGATATTTACTACCAGTGCTCAACACCGAACAAAGAGTGCTGATGAGGCGTTGTAGCGGGCTCTGAAAATTCATTATACTCGGCTAGTGTCGGGAAACTAAACTTTTTCAAGATAATCCCTATATATATTAAAAAATCAAGGTGTAAGTTTGTTACTTTGTTTGTCACGCAATCACGCCTAAACGGCTACACCGATTTCCATGAAATTTAGAATGTAAATACTTTGAAGCCTTGAGGTGCGATAAGCTATACGTTTTTTGGAAAAAGGGGAGTTGCCACGCCCACAGCACTTCAAATCTAACTGTACTTCTACTGCCAAAATATAACTGATTACTGGTGCATTTGTTGCACCGATTTTTTCAAGATTTTGTACACATATATAAGGCCTCTAACAAAAAAAAAATGTTCAAGGCAGAAAAGAAGGCGGGACCACGCCCCCTAAGACAAAAATCATACAATAGGTACTTCTTCCAGACCGATTTTTTTGAAATTAGTTCGCATATAAACGGCTTCTAAAGTTAAAATTTTGAAGGTAAAAAAGTGGGCGGTGTCACGCCCTCAAAAATTAACCCCCTTATTTCTTAAAACGCAACGCCCTAAAACAAAAGCAAAATGTATGGAAAAGTGTTTTACATTTCTTCCATACAATTGTTTGCGTTATTATGCGTTGCGTTTTACGTAATTGGCTTTTTATGCTGGTATTTTTACTGTACCGAATTTTTTAAAACTTTACACACACATAGAGGGCCTCTAATTTTGAAATTCTAAAGGACGAAAATTGCGGGTTGCCGCACCCACAAAAATTTAAGTCTTCACACTGGTTCTTCTATTGTTGCGATTTTTATGAAGCGAAAAAATAGCCCGATGATGTTTATTTTTGGTACAATTATGAGTTGCATAAAGATGGACAAACGTGCAAAATTACGTGAAGATAGGGCAATATTTGAGCCAGTTACAGCCCAAAACACTTTATCCGGGAAGACATTTGTATAGGGGCTAGGTCGAAAAACTAAATGATCATTACCACAATCAACATGCTTTTTTCCTATGCCAAAAAACTTATCTGTTCCAAATTTCATCGAAATATCTGTAAAAATGTGGTCCCTGCTTTGCTCACAAGAATACATTAAGTCCCAGCCGAACGGACGGTCGGATATATTTTAATTGATAAAATCAAGGTGTAAGTTTGTTTGTTTGTCACGTAATCACGCCTAAACGGCTGGACCGACTTTTATAAAATTTAGAATGTAAATACTTTAAGCCTTGAGTATGCGATAGGATATACGTTTTTGGGAAGGTGCCTCGCCCAAGAACTTCAAACCTAACTGTACTTCTACTGAAAGAATATAACTTTTAATACTGGGGCATTTGTTGCACCGATTTTTTCAAGATTTTGTGCACATATGTATATAAGGCCTCTGATGGAAAAAATTTTTAAGGCAAAAAAAGAAGGCACGGCCACGCCACCTGAAACAAAAAACAATGTTATGGGTAGATCTTCCAGACCGATTTTTTTTTGAAATTAGTACGCACATAAACGGCTTCTTAAGTTAAATTTTTTTTAACTGGACGCACCTATAGAAGGCACCTAATTCTAAAATTTTAAAGGACAAAAATTAGGGGTTGCAGCGCCTACAAAAATTTTAGTCTTCATACTGGTTCTTGTTTTGTTTTCCGTCTCTTTATGCGTTCCAAACTGAGAAAAAAAATGTATTCCGTCTATTGTGGTATCTGAAAATAAATTTCAGGGTGCTTGTCTGAAGAAGCATTGGAAGCCAACCACAAAATTGTAAGAAAAACAAGACTGTCCCATACGAGAAAAACGTCACGAAAATACACTCATAAAGATTTAATGACTAATTGAATACTATCTTCAGATCCGTTTTTGATTTCAAAAAGGAATCCAAAAACCAAAAAAAAATTATTATTTGCAGAAATTGATAAATATATACTTAAAAGAAAATGCTAATAAGCCAATTGAAGACGACAAAACAAATGTTTCATTGAGCGCCAATATTTTTTGGGAAGAGTCCAGTACTGAAGATGATCTATTGTTAATTAAAATATATATAAATTGTTAGAAAAATAAAAATTATTATTAAAAAACGCGCCAATCCCAGTAAAAATTATCACACAAATTACTAGCATGGGATGTAAATGATCTACGGACTATCGTAACTTTCTGTGCAGTTATGTAGTCATAATTGAAAATTTCGTCCTTTCTATATATGGGCAGTAGGCGTGTCCTTTGCCCGATTTTTTCAAAAAATTTAATTTTTTTTAATTTAAGTATTTTATACTAGTGTACCAAATTTCAAAGCTCTGGGACCAATCCTTCTATTTTTGTCCCATCACTCTATGGGATCAAAGCACTGTTCGATGTGCAGATATATTTAAATTGTAAAAAAAGCTTTCTAAATGGTAGCATTGGAAAGCTTACTGAGGACCTTGAGAAAAAACATTGGTGGGCGTCATCAAACCAGCTATACCTCAATCCTAAAAAATCAAAATGCCTGATTGTAACCCAACGAAATCAAAATATTGTTGCTAAAGTTCCAATCACTAAAGGAAGTCAAAGGATTTCGATTGCAGAATCTGCTAAATACCTTGGTGTAATCTTCAACAATTCACTTCAGTGGAATGCTAACACTAATTATATTTCGGGACAAATTTCCCCAATGCTAAGAACATTGTTACACCTCTTAATGTTCGTATGCTGTTTGCGAAAACGTTTTAAATGCCTAAAGTTCTATATGGCTGCGAAATTTTTGCTTACTGTGACTCAAGAAGTTAAGCCAGATTAGTTGTAGCATACAATGCGATTCTCCGGTATGTCTACGGTATTAAAAGATATGATGGAACTTCTCAGTATTCAAAGTCACTACATGGAGTTGACATAATGGACTTGCTTAAAATCAGATCACTAATTCTATTGCACAAAATTGTTTACACCCACGAACCAACCTACTAATTAAATCGTATACAATTTGCAAGATCAATCAGAGAAAAAAATCATTCAAATCAGACATCGGACTTTAACATCTGAGTGGCAGTTCTTCACAAATACGATAAGGCTGTGGAACTTTTTACCAAACCCTTTGCAAACTACAGGCAACGCCATGCAATTTAAAAAGATGTTATTCTCAAATTTTGAAATGTCATAATATTACTGTATTTTTTAATCTTGTACTTCTTTTATGATAGCTTTTATTTTTTATGTTGTTTTATATAACGTTTACTGTCGATATATTTGTTTACCATTATAAAATTGCATACTGTAATTTAAAAGATTATTTCTTGTTGTATGCAGTTCGAATAAAATAAACTAAATAAAAAAAGCACACACACACGAATAAGGTAAAAAATAGTGTGGCGAGATAAAGAATAAACAAACGAAAAGGTGTTGCCATCAGAGAATAGATGGCAGGCCGCAAATTTCATTTTTACCCAAGAATTATAAAATTGTTAAGAGAATATATGTAAATACAATTAATATTCCTGTATTTAAATTTCAGTTAAAATTTCGGTTAAATAGAAGATATTTACTACCAGTGCTCAACACCGAACAAAGAGTCCGGATGAGGCGTTGTAGCGGGCTCTGAAAATTCATTATCCTCGGCTAGTGTCGGGAAACTAAACTTTTTCAAGATAATCCCTATATATATTAAAAAATCAAGGTGTAAGTTTGTTTGTTTGTTTGTCACGCAATCACGCTAAACGGCTACACCGATTTCTATGAAATTTAGAATGTAAATACTTTGAAGCCTTGAGGTGCGATAAGCTATACGTTTTTTGGAAAAAGGGGAGTTGCCACGCCCACAGCACTTCAAATCTAACTGTACTTCTACTGCCAAAAAATAACTGATTACTGGTGCATTTGTTGCACCGATTTTTTCAAGATTTTGTACACATATATAAGGCCTCTAACAAAAAAAAAATGTTCAAGGCAGAAAAGAAGGCGGGACCACGCCCCCTAAGACAAAAATCATATAATAGGTACTTCTTCCAGACCGATTTTTTTGAAATTAGTTCGCATATAAACGGCTTCTAAAGTTAAAATTTTGAAGGTAAAAAAGTGGGCGGTGTCACGCCCTCAAAAATTAACCCCCTTATTTCCTAAAACGCAACGCTCTAAAACAAAAGCAAAATGTATGGAAAAGTGTTTTACATTTTTTCCATACAATTGTTTGCGTTATTATGCGTTGCGTTTAACGTAATTAGGCCCTAAGCTTTTTATGCTGGTATTTTTACTGTACCGAATTTTTTAAAACTTTACACACACATAGAGGGCCTCTAATTTTGAAATTCTAAAGGAAGAAAATTGCGGGTTGCCGCACCCACAAAAATTTAAGTCTTCACACTGGTTCTTCTATTGTTGCGATTTTTATGAAGCAAACAAATTGCCCGATAATGTTTATTTTCGGTACAATTATGCGTTGCATAAAGATGGACAAACGTGCAAAATTACGTGAAGATAGGGCAATATTTGAGCCAGTTACAGCCCAAAACACTTTATTCGGGAAGACATTTGTATAGGGGCTAGGTCGAAAAACTAAATGATCATCACCACAATCAACATGCTTTTTTCCTATGCCAAAAAACTTATCTGTTCCAAATTTCATCGAAATATCTGTAAAAATGTGGTCTCTGCTTTGCTCACAAGAATACATTAAGTCCCAGCCGAACGGACGGTCGGATATATTTTAATTGATAAAATCAAGGTGTAAGTTTGTTTGTTTGTTTGTCACGTAATCACGCCTAAACGGCTGGACCGACTATTATGAAATTTAGAATGTAAATACTTGTAAGCCTTGGGTATGCGATAGGATATACGTTTTTGGGAAGGTGCCTCGCCCAAGAACTTCAAACCTAACTGTACTTCTACTGAAAGAATATAACTTTTAATACTGGGGCATTTGTTGCAACGATTTTTTCAAGATTTTGTGCACATATTTATATAAGGCCTCTGATGGAAAAAATTTTTAAGGCAAAAAAAGAAGGCAAGGCCACGCCACCTAAAACAAAAATCATGTTATGGGAAGATCTTCCAGACCGATTTTTTTGAAATTAGTACGCACATAAACGGCTTCTTAAGTAAAATTTTTTTTAACTGGACGCACCTATAGAAGGCACCTAATTCTAAAATTCTAAAGGACAAAAATTAGGGGTTGCAGCGCCTACAAAAATTTTAGTCTTCATACTGGTTCTTGTTTTGTTTTCCGTCTCTTTATGCGTTCCAAACTGAAAAAAAAAATGTATTCCGTCTATTGTGGTATCTGAAAATAAATTTCAGGGTGCTTGTCTGAAGAAGCATTGGAAGCCAACCACAAAATCGTAAGAAAAACAAGACTGTCCCATACGAGAAAAACGTCACGAAAATACACTCATAAAGATTTAATGACTTATTGAATACTATCTTCAGATCCGTTTTTGATTTCAAAAAGGAATCCAAAAACCAAAAAAAAATTATTATTTGCAGAAATTGATAAATATATACTTAAAAGAAAATGATAATAAGCCAATTGAAGACGACAAAACAAATGTTTCATTGAGCGCCAATATTTTTTGGGAAGAGTCCAATACTGAAGATGATCTATTGGTAATTAAAATATATATATAAATTGTTAAAAAAATAAAAATTATTATTAAAAAACGCGCCAATCCCTGTAAAAATTATCACACAAATTACTAGCATGGGATGTAAATGATCTACGGACTATCGTAACTTTCTGTGCAGTTATGTAGTCATAATTGAAAATTTCGTCCTTTCTATATATGGGCAGTAGGCGTGTCCTTTGCCCGATTTTTTCAAAAAATTTAATTTTTTTTAATTTAAGTATTTTATACTAGTGTACCAAATTTCAAAGCTCTGGGACCAATCCTTCTATTTTTGTCCCATCACTCTATGGGATCAAAGCACTGTTCGATGTGCAGATATATTTAAATTGTAAAAAAAGCTTTCTAAATGGTAGCATTGGAAAGCTTACTGAGGACCTTGAGAAAAAACATTGGTGGGCGTCATCAAACCAGCTATACCTTAATCCAAAAAAATAAAATGCCTGATTGTAACCCAACGAAATCAAATAATTGTTGCTAATGTTCCAATCACTAAAGGAAGTCAAAGGATTTCGATTGCAGAATCTGCTAAATATATTCAACTATTCACTTCAGTGGAATGCTAACACTAATTATATTTCGGGACAAATTTCCCCAATGCTAAGAACATTGTTACACCTCTTAATGTTCGTATGCTGTTTGCGAAAACGTTTTAAATCCCTAAAGTTCTATATGGCTGCGAAATTTTTGCTTACTGTGATTCAAGAAGTTAAGCCAGATTAGTTGTAGCATACAATGCGATTCTCCGGTATGTCTACGGTATTAAAAGATATGATGGAACTTCTCAGTATTCAAAGTCACTACATGGAGTTGACATAATGGACTTGCTTAAAATCAGATCACTAATTCTATTGCACAAAATTGTTTACACCCACGAACCAACCTACTAATTAAATCGTATACAATTTGCAAGATCAATCAGAGAAAAAAATCATTCAAATCAGACATCGGACTTTAACATCTGAGTGGCAGTTCTTCACAAATACGATAAGGCTGTGGAACTTTTTACCAAACCCTTTGCAAACTACAGGCAACGCCATGCAATTTAAAAAGATGTTATTCTCAAATTTTGAAATGTCATAATATTACTGTATTTTTTAATCTTGTACTTCTTTTATGATAGCTTTTATTTTTTATGTTGTTTTATATAACGTTTACTGTCGATATATTTGTTTACCATTATAAAATTGCATACTGTAATTTAAAAGATTATTTCTTGTTGTATGCAGTTCGAATAAAATAAACTAAATAAAAAAAGCACACACACACGAATAAGGTAAAAAATAGTGTGGCGAGATAAAGAATAAACAAACGAAAAGGTGTTGCCATCAGAGAATAGATGGCAGGCCGCAAATTTCATTTTTACCCAAGAATTATAAAATTGTTAAGAGAATATATGTAAATACAATTAATGTTCCTGTATTTAAATTTCAGTTAAAATTTCGGTTAAATAGAAGATATTTACTACCAGTGCTCAACACCGAACAAAGAGTCCGGATGAGGCGTTGTAGCGGGCTCTGAAAATTCATTATCCTCGGCTAGTGTCGGGAAACTAAACTTTTTCAAGATAATCCCTATATATATTAAAAAATCAAGGTGTAAGTTTGTTTGTTTGTTTGTCACGCAATCACGCTAAACGGCTACACCGATTTCTATGAAATTTAGAATGTAAATACTTTGAAGCCTTGAGGTGCGATAAGCTATACGTTTTTTGGAAAAAGGGGAGTTGCCACGCCCACAGCACTTCAAATCTAACTGTACTTCTACTGCCAAAAAATAACTGATTACTGGTGCATTTGTTGCACCGATTTTTTCAAGATTTTGTACACATATATAAGGCCTCTAACAAAAAAAAAATGTTCAAGGCAGAAAAGAAGGCGGGACCACGCCCCCTAAGACAAAAATCATATAATAGGTACTTCTTCCAGACCGATTTTTTTGAAATTAGTTCGCATATAAACGGCTTCTAAAGTTAAAATTTTGAAGGTAAAAAAGTGGGCGGTGTCACGCCCTCAAAAATTAACCCCCTTATTTCCTAAAACGCAACGCTCTAAAACAAAAGCAAAATGTATGGAAAAGTGTTTTACATTTTTTCCATACAATTGTTTGCGTTATTATGCGTTGCGTTTAACGTAATTAGGCCCTAAGCTTTTTATGCTGGTATTTTTACTGTACCGAATTTTTTAAAACTTTACACACACATAGAGGGCCTCTAATTTTGAAATTCTAAAGGAAGAAAATTGCGGGTTGCCGCACCCACAAAAATTTAAGTCTTCACACTGGTTCTTCTATTGTTGCGATTTTTATGAAGCAAACAAATTGCCCGATAATGTTTATTTTCGGTACAATTATGCGTTGCATAAAGATGGACAAACGTGCAAAATTACGTGAAGATAGGGCAATATTTGAGCCAGTTACAGCCCAAAACACTTTATTCGGGAAGACATTTGTATAGGGGCTAGGTCGAAAAACTAAATGATCATCACCACAATCAACATGCTTTTTTCCTATGCCAAAAAACTTATCTGTTCCAAACTTCATCGAAATATCTGTAAAAATGTGGTCTCTGCTTTGCTCACAAGAATACATTAAGTATTCAAATTTAAAAATTTAATAAAAATTTAATGAAAGAGAGTGAGAAAAGAATTTTATCTCTTATTGAAGAGAAAATTAACAGTATATATGCCAATATAGACAATATTACTGAAAGAGTAAATAAACTTGAAGTTAATAGATTGGAAGATGAGAGTATTATAAAGGAGGTAGAAAATTTAAAGAGAAAGATAATAAAGCAAGATAATTCTATTGTTGCCGGGGATATACGAATTACGGGTGTACCCTACGAGGAAAATGAGAACCTGTATACAGTTATTGAAAATATTTGCAATAATATAAAAATAAAAACACCACAAATAGAAAAAGTATATAGACTCAAAAAAATTTATGTAAACAACAAACCGTATAACCCTAAAGATGAAGTTATAGTTGCAAAGTTTAACTCACCGTTTGAAAAAAATTTCCTTTTAAAATCTATTGCTAAATATCGTCGTGAAAATAAATCGCCGCTATGTTTACGACACGCTGGGCTTGAAAGTGACGCACCTATTTTTATTAATGAAAACTTAACGCCTCATAACCACAAAATACTAAAGGAAGCCCTACATTTAAAAAGAAGCAAAAAAATTAAATCAGCGTTTACCTTGCGTGGTCTAGTTTATGTAAGAAAGTTTAATTCTGAAAACCCTGTCCTGCTAGAATTTCCAGAAGACCTTGAACAGCTTTTTCGTGAGTGATGGATGGAACTTAGTCGCTTACTTTTATGACGAAATCCCTTATCCCACTTTTATTTATTTATTTTTTCTATTTTTATCGAATCTTGCCTTTTTTTATAACTATTACCCAAAAATATGTTACAGAAATTACAACTTCAATAAATCAATTTCATGTTGCCGAAAATACTTAAAATACTTCAAAAATCTGTTAAGACATTTAATTTGTCTAGTAAATTCAATTATTTTTAGCTTATACTGTTACCAAAAATCTTATTGCGTTGCGTTTTACTATAAATATGACAAATCTATTACGTGATTCGCTTGATTCTAGAGATGGTAACTACAATATGATTCGGATCTTGGCTAAGCATCGGCGTGGTTTTTCTATATGTCATATAAATGCACAAAGTTTGCTACCTAAAATTGACGAGTTTCGTTTCCTCTTTGAGTTCTCTGGGATTGATGTAATATGCGTTTCTGAGACGTGGTTTATACCTGAGATAAGTGATAACGTCTACGGGATTGATGGTTATCGTATCTTTCGTTCTGACAGACGTGGTCATGCTGGAGGTGTTGCCATATACATACGTAAAAATATTTCCAGCAAACTTGTTTGTATACATAACGTACCTAATGATGTTGAATGTGCCTTCATTGAGATTACTTGCAATGGTGACAAAATGCTGCTTGGATGTGTTTACAGGCCTGACAGGAATATGAGTCTCGACACACTTGTTGGAAAACTGGAGCTTCTCTCAGCTACCTACTCTGAAGTAGTTATAACTGGTGATTTCAATTGTAACTTGCTTGTAAATCAAGATCTATCCGCCACTATGTCTTCTTTTAACTTGTCACCTGTAAATATTTCCAATCCAACACATTTTTCGTCTACAACTAGCACATTACTTGATTTGTTTTTTGTAAGCGATGTAGATAAAATTTTATGTTATGATCAGTTATCCGCATCCGTGTTTTCTAGACATGACTTAATTTTTATGTCCTACAATTTCGCAATTCCTAGCGACACCCATACATATAGTTTCCGTGATTTTAACAGCATCAACACTCTTGACCTAGGGAGAGATCTCGTGGGCACCTTGTGGGATCAAATCTATTACTTACCAACCGTAGATGAGCAACTAGACTGCCTAAATACCTTGATTTTGCGGCTATATGACAGCAATGTGCCAGTTAGGAATAGGAAACTTGATAGAAAGGCAAAGCCGTGGTTCACGAATGAGGCTAAAATGCTAATAGCACATCGTGATAAAACGTACCATTTATGGAAACGTTATAGAACACCCGGATTACAGGGTCAATACCGACGGGCTAGAAAAGCTGTTGTTGCTAAGATAAAGCACGACAAATCCTTATATTATTTTAGTAAATTTAGTACAGCGATTGACAGCAGGAAGACTTGGAGGCAAATACGTGAGATAGGGATTGGAAAGACCTCTAATCACATTGCGACAGTTGATGTTGATTCTTTGAATGAAAATTTTATTAATATCCCTATGCCAACAGTTCAGACTGATCTTTATGACCAACATATCCCTGGTAGTACTTCTGAGTTTAATTTTCACTGCCTGGATACCTTTGATGTTGTTGAAGCTTTTAAATCTGTGAAATCTAATTCAGTTGGTCTGGATGGCATAAACCCTAGATTTGTTAAAATAATTTTACCATGGATAATCAGATTTGTAACATACCTTTTTAACAGTATAATTACCACCAGTACTTTTCCAAATGCATGGAAATATGCGAAAATTGTTCCGGTGCCAAAGGCAGGAAATGATTATCGTCCTATAGCCATTCTTCCCTATTTTTCTAAGGTCCTGGAACACTTATTATATAAACAACTCTATGGGTGCGTGAATGACAATAACCTACTTACTGACCGTCAATCAGGTTTTAGACCTAATCATAGTTGTATAACGGCACTGTCTGACGTCATAGAGGATATTCGAAGTAGTTTGGATGATAACAGACTTTCGTTTTTGGTACTGTTAGATCATTCAAAAGCTTTTGATTCTGTGCACCATGAAATGTTATGCCTTAAATTGTCGAAGTTATTTAATTTTTCACCATTAGCTGTTCGACTAATCTCTTCGTATCTTTCAAATAGATCTCAGTCTGTTGTATGTGGGGATATGACTTCACGTCCGCTAAACGTTACAAGAGGTGTTCCACAGGGCTCCATTCTTGGGCCGCTGTTATATTCTTTGTATGCTAATGATTTGCCACAACAACTACATTATTCCAAAATCCAAATGTATGCTGACGACGTTCAGCTATATCTTAGTTGCTGCAAAGAGGATATTGAGGTAACATCTCAGGAATTGAATTATGATCTGGGGAAAATTCTCAACTGGGCAACCGCAAATGGATTACGCCTTAATCCAGATAAATCTAAATGTCTGATAATCAGGAAAAAGAATGTATTCATCGGTAATGGGTTGAACATTTTTCTCGGGGGTTCGAGAATAGGTATTGTGGATACGGCTAAAAATTTGGGTGTTACTTTTAACAAGTCGCTTACGTGGTCAGAGCAAGTAAACCAGGCAAGTAGCAAAACATATGGTATGCTGCGGAATTTATGGGCCACCCAACACTTAACCCCGTTGAGGGTTAGAATTCTGTTGGCAAAAACATATCTTATACCAACTCTTCTTTACTCTTCGGAGATATTTACTGGTTGCAACTCAAGGGATATGAGGAAGCTCACTACAACTTTTAATAACGTTATTCGCTACATCTATGGCCTGCGAAAGTTTGACCATGTAAGCCAATATTCATCTCGTATATTCAATATGCCTCTTTCCAATTATCTGGTTTTCAAAAATATAATTTTTATTCACAAGATAATAATGACAAAAACTCCGAAATATCTATATGAACGATTACAGTTTTCTAGATCGCTTAGAGGCAAAGGTATAACTCATATTCGTCATCGCGACCATGCTTCCGAATGTCAATTTTTCATATTAAGCATTCGCCTCTGGAATCAACTTCCAAATAATTTGCAAACCACTAGCAACGCAATAAGGTTCAGAAAATTACTTTTAGAACACTTGTCGTAATTTTTAGACTTTAATTTTATTCTTTTTTTTTATTATTAATAATTTATGTAAAATTTTTTTTTTTGTTTTTTCATGTTTGTGATATTAAAGCTTTTATTTTTTTTTTTTTTTTTTTTTTTTTATATTATTTATTCTATTATATTTTATGTAAAATTATCCCTTTTTTATTGTATAACGTTTCTGATTCTAATACTGTAATTTATAAGATACCATGTCTTGTTGTATTAGAAAACCAAATTAATTAAATACAAATACAAATACAAATACAACCTACTAATTAAATCGTATACAATTTGCAAGATCAATCAGAGAAAAAAATCATTCAAATCAGACATCGGACTTTAACATCTGAGTGGCAGTTCTTCACAAATACGATAAGGCTGTGGAACTTTTTACCAAACCCTTTGCAAACTACAGGCAACGCCATGCAATTTAAAAGATGTTATTCTCAAATTTTGAAATGTCATAATATTACTGTATTTTTTAATCTTGTACTTCTTTTATGATAGCTTTTATTTTTTATGTTGTTTTATATAACGTTTACTGTCGATATATTTGTTTACCATTATAAAATTGCATACTGTAATTTAAAAGATTATTTCTTGTTGTATGCAGTTCGAAAAAAATAAACTAAATAAAAAAAGCACACACACACGAATAAGGTAAAAAATAGTGTGGCGAGATAAAGAATAAACAAACGAAAAGGTGTTGCCATCAGAGAATAAATGGCAGGTCGCAAATTTCATTTTTACCCAAGAATTATAAAATTGTTAAGAGAATATATGTAAATACAATTAATATTCCTGTATTTAAATTTCAGTTAAAATTTCGGTTAAATAGAAGATATTTACTACCAGTGCTCAACACCGAACAAAGAGTGCTGATGAGGCGTTGTAGCAGGCTCAGAAAATTCATTATACTCGGCTAGTGTCGGGAAACTAAACTTTTTCAAGATAATCCCTATATATATTAAAAAATCAAGGTGTAAGTTTGTTTGTTTGTTTGTCACGCAATCACGCCTAAACGGCTACACCGATTTCCATGAAATTTAGAATGTAAATACTTTGAAGCCTTGAGGTGCGATAAGCTATACGTTTTTTGGAAAAAGGGGAGTTGCCACGCCCACAGCACTTCAAATCTAACTGTACTTCTACTGCCAAAATATAACTGATTACTGGTGCATTTGTTGCACCGATTTTTTCAAGATTTTGTACACATATATAAGGCCTCTAACAAAAAAAAAATGTTCAAGGCAGAAAAGAAGGCGGGACCACGCCCCCTAAGACAAAAATCATACAATAGGTACTTCTTCCAGACCGATTTTTTTGAAATTAGTTCGCATATAAACGGCTTCTAAAGTTAAAATTTTGAAGGTAAAAAAGTGGGCGGTGTCACGCCCTCAAAAATTAACCCCCTTATTTCTTAAAACGCAACGCCCTAAAACAAAAGCAAAATGTATGGAAAAGTGTTTTACATTTCTTCCATACAATTGTTTGCGTTATTATGCGTTGCGTTTTACGTAATTAGGCCCTAAGCTTTTTATGCTGGTATTTTTACTGTACCGAATTTTTTAAAACTTTACACACACATAGAGGGCCTCTAATTTTGAAATTCTAAAGGATGAAAATTGCGGGTTGCCGCACCCACAAAAATTTAAGTCTTCACACTGGTTCTTCTATTGTTGCGATTTTTATGAAGCGAAAAAATAGCCCGATGATGTTTATTTTTGGTACAATTATGAGCTGCATAAAGATGGACAAACGTGCAAAATTACGTGAAGATAGGGCAATATTTGAGCCAGTTACAGCCCAAAACACTTTATCCGGGAAGACATTTGTATAGGGGCTAAGTCGAAAAACTAAATGATCATTACCACAATCAACATGCTTTTTTCCTATGCCAAAAAACTTATCTGTTCCAAATTTCATCGAAATAACTGTAAAAATGTGGTCTCTGCTTTGCTCACAAGAATACATTAAGTCCCAGCCGAACGGACGGTCGGATATATTTTAATTGATAAAATCAAGGTGTAAGTTTGTTTGTTTGTCACGTAATCACGCCTAAACGGCTGGACCGACTTTTATAAAATTTAGAATGTAAATACTTTAAGCCTTGAGTATGCGATAGGATATACGTTTTTGGGAAGGTGCCTCGCCCAAGAACTTCAAACCTAACTGTACTTCTACTGAAAGAATATAACTTTAAATACTGGGGCATTTGTTGCACCGATTTTTTCAAGATTTTGTGCACATATGTATATAAGGCCTCTGATGGAAAAAATTTTTAAGGCAAAAAAAGAAGGCAAGGCCACGCCACCTGAAACAAAAAACAATCTTATGGGTAGATCTTCCAGACCGATTTTTTTTGAAATTAATACGCACATAAATGGCTTCTTAAGTTAAATTTTTTTTTAACTGGACGCACCTGTAGAAGGCACCTAATTCTAAAATTTTAAAGGACAAAAATTAGGGGTTGCAGCGCCTACAAAAATTTTAGTCTTCATACTGGTTCTTGTTTTGTTTTCTGTCTCTTTATGCGTTCCAAACTGAGAAAAAAAATGTATTCCGTCTATTGTGGTATCTGAAAATAAATTTCAGGGTGCTTGTCTGAAGAAGCATTGGAAGCCAACCACAAAATTGTAAGAAAAACAAGACTGTCCCATACGAGAAAAACGTCACGAAAATACACTCATAAAGATTTAATGACTAATTGAATACTATCTTCAGATCCGTTTTTGATTTCAAAAAGGAATCCAAAAACCAAAAAAAAATTATTATTTGCAGAAATTGATAAATATATACTTAAAAGAAAATGCTAATAAGCCAATTGAAGACGACAAAACAAATGTTTCATTGAGCGCCAATATTTTTTGGGAAGAGTCCAGTACTGAAGATGATCTATTGTTAATTAAAATATATATAAATTGTTAGAAAAATAAAAATTATTATTAAAAAACGCGCCAATCCCAGTAAAAATTATCACACAAATTACTAGCATGGGATGTAAATGATCTACGGACTATCGTAACTTTCTGTGCAGTTATGTAGTCATAATTGAAAATTTCGTCCTTTTTATATATGGGCAGTAGGCGTGTCCTTTGCCCGATTTTTTCAAAAAATTTAATTTTTCTTAATTTAAGTATTTTATACTAGTGTACCAAATTTCAAAGCTCTGGGACCACTCCTTCTATTTTTGTCCCATCACTATATGGGATCAAAGCACTGTGCGATGTGCAGATATATTTAAATTGTAAAAAAAGCTTTCTAAATGATAGCATTGGAAAGCTTACTAAGGACCTTGAGAAAAAACATTGGTGGGCGTCATCAAAACAGCTATACCTTAATCCTAAAAAATCAAAATGCCTGATTGTAACCCAACGAAATCAAAATATTGTTGCTAAAGTTCCAATCACTAAAGGAAGTCAAAGGATTTCGATTGCAGAATCTGCTAAATATCTTCAACAATTCACTTCAGTGGAATGCTAACACTAATTATATTTCGGGACAAATTTCCCCAATGCTAAGAACATTGTTACACCTCTTAATGTTCGTATGCTGTTTGCGAAAACGTTTTAAATGCCTAAAGTTCTATATGGCTGCGAAATTTTTGCTTACTGTGATTCAAGAAGTTAAGCCAGATTAGTTGTAGCATACAATGCGATTCTCCGGTATGTCTACGGTATTAAAAGATATGATGGAACTTCTCAGTATTCAAAGTCACTACATGGAGTTGACATAATGGACTTGCTTAAAATCAGATCACTAATTCTATTGCACAAAATTGTTTACACCCACGAACCAACCTACTAATTAAATCGTATACAATTTGCAAGATCAATCAGAGAAAAAAATCATTCAAATCAGACATCAGACTTTAACATCTGAGTGGCAGTTCTTCACAAATACGATAAGGCTGTGGAACTTTTTACCAAACCCTTTGCAAACTACAGGCAACGCCATGCAATTTAAAAAGATGTTATTCTCAAATTTTGAAATGTCATAATATTACTGTATTTTTTAATCTTGTACTTCTTTTATGATAGCTTTTATTTTTTATGTTGTTTTATTTAACGTTTACTGTCGATATATTTGTTTACCATTATAAAATTGCATACTGTAATTTAAAAGATTATTTCTTGTTGTATGCAGTTCGAATAAAATAAACTAAATAAAAAAAGCACACACACACGAATAAGGTAAAAAATAGTGTGGCGAGATAAAAAATAAACAAACGAAAAGGTGTTGCCATCAGAGAATAGATGGCAGGCCGCAAATTTCATTTTTACCCAAGAATTATAAAATTGTTAAGAGAATATATGTAAATACAATTAATATTCCTGTATTTGAATTTCAGTTAAAATTTCGGTTAAATAGAAGATATTTACTACCAGTGCTCAACACCGAACAAAGAGTGCTGATGAGGCGTTGTAGCGGGCTCTGAAAATTCATTATACTCGGCTAGTGTCGGGAAACTAAACTTTTTCAAGATAATTCCTATATATATTAAAAAATCAAGGTGTAAGTTTGTTTGTTTGTTTGTCACGCAATCACGCCTAAACGGCTACACCGATTTCCATGAAATTTAGAATGTAAATACTTTGAAGCCTTGAGGTGCGATAAGCTATACGTTTTTTTGAAAAAGGGGAGTTGCCACGCCCACAGCACTTCAAATCTAACTGTACTTCTACTGCCAAAATATAACTGATTACTGGTGCATTTGTTGCACCGATTTTTTCAAGATTTTGTACACATATATAAGGCCTCTAAAAAAAAATGTTCAAGGCAGAAAAGAAGGCGGGACCACGCCCCCTAAGACAAAAATCATACAATAGGTACTTCTTCCAGACCGATTTTTTTGAAATTAGTTCGCATATAAACGGCTTCTAAAGCTAAAATTTTGAAGGTAAAAAAGTGGGCGGTGTCACGCCCTCAAAAATTAACCCCCTTATTTCCTAAAACGCAACGCCCTAAAACAAAAGCAAAATGTATGGAAAAGTGTTTTACATTTTTTCCATACAATTGTTTGCGTTATTATGCGTTGCGTTTTACGTAATTAGGCCCTAAGCTTTTTATGCTGGTATTTTTACTGTACCGAATTTTTTAAAACTTTACACACACATAGAGGGCCTCTAATTTTGAAATTCTAAAGGACGAAAATTGCGGGTTGCGGCACCCACAAAAATTTAAGTCTTCACACTGGTTCTTCTATTGTTGCGATTTTTATGAAGCGAAAAAATAGCCCGATGATGTTTATTTTTGGTACAATTATGAGTTGCATAAAGATGGACAAACGTGCAAAATTACGTGAAGATAGGGCAATATTTGAGCCAGTTACAGCCCAAAACACTTTATCCGGGAAGACATTTGTATAGGGGCTAGGTCGAAAAACTAAATGATCATTACCACAATCAACATGCTTTTTTCCTATGCCAAAAAACTTATCTGTTCCAAATTTCATCGAAATATCTGTAAAAATGTGGTCTCTGCTTTGCTCACAAGAATACATTAAGTCCCAGCCGAACAGACGGTCGGATATATTTTAATTGATAAAATCAAGGTGTAAGTTTGTTTGTTTGTCACGTAATCACGCCTAAACGGCTGGACCGACTTTTATAAAATTTAGAATGTAAATACTTTAAGCCTTGAGTATGCGATAGGATATACGTTTTTGGGAAGGTGCCTCGCCCAAGATCTTCAAACCTAACTGTACTTCTACTGAAAGAATATAACTTTTAATACTGGGGCATTTGTTGCACCGATTTTTTCAAGATTTTGTGCACATATGTATATAAGGCCTCTGATGGAAAAAATTTTTAAGGCAAAAAAAGAAGGCAAGGCCACGCCACCTAAAACAAAAATCATGTTATGGGTAGATCTTCCAGACCGATTTTTTTGAAATTAGTACGCACATAAACGGCTTCTTAAGTAAATTTTTTTTAACTGGACGCACCTATAGAAGGCACCTAATTCTAAAATTCTAAAGGACAAAAATTAGGGGTTGCAGCGCCTACAAAAATTTTAGTCTTCATCCTGGTTCTTGTTTTGTGGCGATTTTTAAAAAGCTTAGTGGATCGATTTTTTTGAAATTTTTACAGGGAGTTACTACAAGTCTCGAAGGAACAATAGGCTACAATTTTTAGAATAAATGCTGCCACGCCCACACTTCGCTTATTTGTGTGGGAAGATCAGGTTATTAATTGCCATACAAAATTAACCATAGCCACAATGATCAAACGCGTATAGCTAAATACATGAAATTTATAACACGTGTTAGCCTTTTTATGTTTGTTTATATAAAGATAAATTTTTAAAAATTCGGCCCATAAGGGGATAAAAATGGGGCAAAAAGGGAAAATCTGTAACCTACTATCTTCTGATGTATATGTGTATATAAGATAGAAACAAAGTTTAAAAAGTTTTGCGTTTTCCTTAAGAAATAAACAGACAGCAATTTGGTGTTTTTTTTTTAATTTTAAACTGAAAGGGGGATAATGGGTTAAAATGTTATTTTGGTATTTTTTAGCACTTTTTGTTACTTTTAAACCAATAAAGATAGAACCATTATTTAAATTGCGATCGATAGGTCTTAAAAACTTTGACTACGTATTTGGGTCCCTTTTTAATTATTAGACCGGACCCTAAGGCGAAAAAGGGTAAAGGTTAGGTTTTAGTACTTTTTGTAACTTTAAAACCATTGAAGGTTACTAAAATATGTTAATATGTTTTTGGTACATTTTTTTAAGTTTTGGCGCCAAGGGGTACTGAAGGGCTAGAATTATATTTTGGCACTTTTTACTAACTAAAGCTTTCTGAATATCTTCAAAACTATATAACTGGTAAATTCCCAATTTTTATATTTTAATTAAATAGTAGGGCTGACTTGCAATTTGTTGCAACTTATGTAAGGCAACCAGTTAATTAAAAAAATATATAAACGCTTTTGTGTACATCTTTTGATAATAGATAAGGAACAAACAATTTTGCTATCATTGGTGCAGCGAAGCACACCGAGGCTTAGCTAGTTATACTATAAATTAAGAACGATTGATATATACAGGGTGTCCGCCGGCAAGGTATACTTATTTGTTAATCGTAAAACATGAAAACCCCGATTTTCATGAAACATTCATAATAAGTGACGAGGCACATTTTCATTTGAGTGAATATGTTAATAAATTGAATAGTCGGTTCTAGGCAATGGAAACCCCTCAAATTATTCATCAGGCACCTTTGCATCCATTAAAAGTGACAGTCTGGTGAGCAATTTGGTCAGGAGGAATCATTGGACCTTACTTTTTTGAAACTGAAGACGGCGTAACGTTAACTTAATAGGAAGCGATATCGTGATATGATTGAAAACTTTTTAATGCCACAACTGCGTGCTTTGGGCTTAGTTAACAAGTGGTATTAACCAGACGGTGCCACATCGCACACAGCCAGGCTTACAACGGAATCATTGCAAAACCTCTTCCCACAACAAGTTATTTCAAGAAATAGCGATGATGATTGGCCTGATTTGACTGCTCCAGACTTCTTTTTGTAGGGATAAGTAACTTAAAAGCAAGGTTTATGAATATAAATAAAAAACGCTGGGGCAACTGAAACAAAATATACGTGATTAAATTTATGAAATACCGCGTGAAGTGTGTGAGAATTTAATACAAAATGTGGTCAGAAGGGCTCGCATTTGTGAGACTAATCGAGGTGGACATTTATCTGATATTATATTTTATACATAATTGCCGACATTTAATAAAACATTTATTAAAATAAGATCAATTCTCTTTCATTTAATAAAAAATTATAAAATTACTACTTTTCGGCAGACACCCTGTATATTGCAATATTATTGAAGCAACAATACCGACTAGGTAATTCGAGGGAGAAAATATTTTTAAACCCCTTATACCAAGTAATCTAAATGGTTTCACTTCTACACTTTAACGCTTGCAGTTTCCAATTGAACTAGCCATTGTTTTAAAATTTAATAAACTTGGTTTATTTTGTTAAGTTTTGTTTGAATATTTTCAGACATTATTGTACATATCAGAGTACAAATTTTCTCAAGAGTGAGCGATAAAAAAAACACCATTCATGAAAAATCTCGAGAGCGAAAAATCCTAAAAAAAAAAATTTCTTCTCACGTTCATTAAAGAGCGTGAAAAAATTTTTGCCAACCCTCACTCACTTATGAGAAGTTTGTCGTTTTTTTTTCACGCTCACAAATCACAAATGAAAAATAAAAACCAAATTTTATTTCTCACTCACAAATGAATGAGAAATTTCTTCTTTTCACTTTCGATTCATTCTTTTATGAGCGCGAGTGTTGCTTTAATATTTTTCACGCTTTGTAACAGAGTTGCCGGGAAATAATTTTTTAAGCGTGTGAAATTTGTACTCCCAATAAGAGTAAAAAAATTCTTGTATTTACATAAATTTTCTTTATTTTGCTAATATAATAAATAATAAATAAATATTAATATAAAGGATTACTTTTAGCAGTATTTATTGTGAAAAAGTCATATTTATAAAAAAATTGTTTTTGTTAAGAAACTTAAATAATACATTATATTTTATGTTGTGATTTTTTAGAAATTTTATAGTCTTCACTGACACAAATTTTCATAGCAATCTTTAAAAATATTTTTGAACTATTTTCCTAAATTTTTAATTTACTTTTTCTGATAAATAAAAAGTATTTCTTGTGTATGTGTTCAAGGTCGTAACTGCTCTTTTTTTAATTTACCTTACTTTTGCAAATAGAACTCCTTTAAACTCTTAGGTTCTATTTAATTGACCTTAAAAATAACGTTTAAAATTGTTGTACATAAAAAGATTTGCGTGTGTATTGTATAATAACCACCACAATTTTTTGTAACAATATACCTAATACCTAAAAGGATGACGGACAGGCAGGTATAAAATACCTTTCAAATTAGTGAAAATCCCAAACAAAATGAAATGATGAACAATTATCCCTAATGGTGGTAAAGCGGAATGCAATTTTTCCAATCCTTTTAAAATTTGCATGAGTGTGTGTAACAGCTCTATTTTTTTTGCAATATCAAATATTTGTAAAAGAACCTTATTTGGATTTTAAATAGCGTGAAGTGAATAACAATCAGTGCCTAAAAGACAATTTAATTTTGAAAAATATGTATGATGCATCTTCAAAAAAAGTATTTGCTTAATAGAATCGTGCAAAAAGGAACTTAGTGAAAGACATTACAAACTACTTCACAAACAAGATATACAAAGTAATGATGAAAGTGATGGTGACGATGCTTTTGTTTGTCACTGGAGTAATGCTTCCCATTTTTGTAAAACCTTAACCGCATATTTTTATTACTAAAATCATTAAATCGAATTCATTGAAAAATTTAAATGAAATGAAGTTAAATAAATGCAAATATTTTATTATGAAAGCAAGAAAATTAAAAAAAGTAGTTAAGAACCACAACGTATAACAGTTTTTAATTTATTAAAAACATGTTTAAAAAAAAAATTATTCCTACTTTTTTTAAGCATTTCAAAAGTTATGCGACAAAATTTTACATATGGCAGCACCAGTAACATGACCAAAAAATTTTATGTGTACACATTTATGAATGCTTCGCGAAAAAATTCATTTATGATTTCTCACTTATGAGAAGTACTCGAATTTGATGCTTTTCATTTATGTTCGTGAAAAGAAAAAAATATTTTTTCTTTTCACTTCTCATTTATGACTGGTGAAAAAAAATTTTTTTTTTTCTCACTCGAGAGTGAGAAGGCACAAAATGTTTTTTAAAAACTCATTCATTAATGAAAAATTGCTGTAGTAAACACAGCGCTCACACTCGTTCTCACGAATGAGAAGTGAGTGAGCAATTTCGAACTCTGGTACATATGCATATGTTTATGGGTTTTATGTTTATGTAAAAGTTTTATTAGTCATCCTAGAGGAAATTTCGTATAAGAATTCACATATTAAAAGCAAAAACAGCTCATTAAAACGATTAAAATTTCATGTTGAATCGAATGCCGTAATGTTCCCCCCAGTTTTATATGCATTTTTTTAAGTAAGACAATTTCTTCCAAACTTTACCTCTAAAAATTTTTGCTTTTTACAGCATGATCATGGTTGGGAGGGGAATATTAACGAGTAAACATTTACAGACGTACAGTGTCGATAATGTGGTGAAGTAACAATATAAGCAGTCTGGGTTCGTTTCTAGTTTTCCTGTTTCCGTTTCCTATTTATTTTTTCAGCTCGTTTCCTTTCTTGTATGTATAGTACAGCATAAAAAGCTTAAAGTAAAATAGGTTGTATGCTTGCTAGAACATTGAGAAAACACACATTTTGAACTCCCCCCATAACCGACGAGACAGAAGCCAGAAATAATTGATTGCTAGCGTTACTACCAATCCGATTTCCTCATTCTTGCTCACACAAACTAAACGTCAATCGCAACAGCTCTTCAAAAATCATGGAATTTTCTTTATTTGGGAGTAAAACATTTTATTTAAACTGTTTACGAAAAGATTACACTTTTCTTCATTTCTTGCTGAAGATCCTCTTAAATACTTAGTTGTGGTTTACGATAACGGGTCTTGGGAGGAATTAAGTCAGAATAAAAAGCAAACATATTATTATTATATTTATTCTTATAATAAATAAACAAAAACATTCAAGAGATTTTTTAAAATCCTACAACCAATTTTCGCTTTTTTCTGTTTTTTGGCAGTGAATAAAGAACATACATACATATAGACAACTTAAACCAGCAACAAACCCTATAAATAAAGTTTAATTAAGATCAGATCCGTAATAATGTGAAAAAAACAGGTAACGATGTTTATTTCATGAAACTTAAAATTAAATTTGACATACCTTAACATTTTATTGTTACTTTTTGTTTTTTTTTTCTTGCCATTAATTGAAGCATTGCTTAATGAATCCTTGGAATCAGAGTCTGACATTTGCTGTAGTCCATGCGATCCAATTTTTTCACGTTCATCCTAGAAAAAAAGACGAAAAAAAATAAGATTTTTAATGGAAATAAAAAGCATTTGTATTACAAAACTTAAAAGTAATACGGCTGTATTCATAAAAAAATCTTAACTTAAGTGTAGTGTATTTGTTTTGTCACTCTGTGGAATAGAATGACACACACTACATACTGACCCACTTAGCTTGAAAAATAATTACTAAAAATAAAATTTAACGTTATACAACACTCCTTCAGTATGCCACACTTGAAAATAAGGAAACCTGAAACAACTTAGACCACACAAATACGTGCAATGTGCAATTGCAATTGGAAAAGAGTCAAAGCACTTTAAAACATATGACAGACATACATTATTTTGAACAACACAAAAGTAACTCAATTTAAATTTTATTGAGTGAAATTGAACTATGGAATTTGACCAATAGGAAGTACATGAATTATTCAAATTTGTCATGCTATGAGTTAGATAAGATAGAATTAAGATTAGAATAAGACAGATATTGTATGAATTGTCTAGCATAATTAGTATATAAGCTGGTAATTCATATTAATAAAAAACAAGACTTTGTAGTTCAAACAAATGGACTAGTGTTCTCAATATTCTACCCGAGCACTCAAAAGGTGCTTAGATGAATTCAAACGTGCTGCAGCTAGAAGCATCATTCAAAAAATCTAGCAGTGATAACACACATTTGCTGCGTACATTATATGGCGATCCTGCAGATCACGATCCTGCCAATTTTAAAGTCTGACAAACATTTAGAACTCTACCAATTTTTTTTTATATACTTTAAAATACGTTAACTTTTCTAAATTTTGATGTCGCTCGAAACAACTACATCACAAGAGGAGATAGATGAAATTTTTCTAAATACTGTTTGGAACAGTACATACCGGAAGGAGGCACAGAAGGCTACCGCTAATATACTCCAACACCGTCAAATTGCGGCCCTAAACCAATAACAATAGAGGAGTATAAAAGAAGAACATCATCAAAACCAGCACCACAAGAAATAAACGCTCCAAAGAAAACCAAAAGAGGTGGAAGAAAGCTGGGTTTAAAAATCGAAAAAAGGGACATCCGACGCTTAATGGGGATAGTTTCTGGCGAAGAGAAGCGAAAACTATATAAAAAACTCCGCCAAGTGGAACGATGGGCAAAACAGAGTCCAGAGAACAAGAAGCAATAACCATTAACGAGAACATCAACGGTGGTATCAACAGCAACAGTCAATACATGGAACTAGGCAGTTCCATTGAAATTGATACATTTATTCTATTTTGTACATTAGTTACAATATATTTAATTTATAGAATTAACAATATTTTAAGAAATTAGTTGTACAAGTCTTAACAAGAACAAAAAGAAAAATAAATATAAGATTCATATTGTTCTAATGAATCTATCATAAGTAAGTTAGAAAAAGTTATAAGCAATTACAAAAAGCAGGTGCTACAGGATATTTAGTATCCACCATAAAACTAAAATTAGAAGAAATATAATTACTAAAAAGAGAATTTTCAGATTAAATAGAAAGGAAATTAATCGATACAGAACAAATAGTAAGAAGTAAAAGTACTTTTCAGAAATATTATAACGCTGCCAAAAAACTTTCAGAAGAAGCATTAGAAAACAAAATATGTAATAGCAGATGACCAACCAAATGACTCAACAAACATGACAACTCAACAATTTAACTTAGAAACTGCTTTTAAGGTGATCCCACAATGCACAGGGAATTACAAAGATCTTAATTCATTCCTTACAATAATCGAATTGATCAATAATGGTTTGGCAGAAGACCAGAAGGCAATGTTGCTAAATTTCGTGTACAACGTGAAACTAACTACAGTAGTAAGAACTGCGTTAGGTACATCGACACCGACAACATTCGCTAATTTAAAATTCATCCTTACAAGTAGATACAAAAATACAAAAACAATAGCTCTGGTACAATCCACACTAAGTATTTTTTGTCAAAAAGGTATAAATATACATGCTTATCATGAACAACTATTGATTTTAATAGCAGAACTTACTGAACTACAAATGAGAGAAATACCAAATTGCAATACGACTCAATCAGACAGCCATTAAGCTGATAAATGAAAATAATGCCTTGAAAATCTTTAAAAATGGTCTAAATGAAGAACTTAAACCAACGATATTTGCTTCTAGACCAAAAGTACTGAATGAAGCATTTCAGTTAGCTATAGAGATAGAAAAAGAAATTTCTAATAAGAATCAGGTACTTTATTTTGCGCATAACAGAAATAGGCAAAATATGAATAGGAATAATATGAGAGGAAACAATAACAGGAGAAACAATTATAATCCTAATATCAATTCTAATAGACCAGCTAACAACAATAACAGACACACGAATAATAGTAATAAAAATAATTATAATAATAACAGTAACAAGAGTTACAACAATCGCTATAATGGCAACAATAATAGAAACAACAATCGGAATAATAATGGAAATATACGTTATGTACAGGAAAACTCCGAAAGTCCGGAGGTGAATCAAGAAACTGTACAAGCCCACTTTCCGGAACAACAACAATGAGATTAAATAATGTCTTCCAAATATCAAATAATTTCACGAATTTTGTACGCTTGGACTTAGGCAAAAATTCAATACTTACATTTTTAGTTGACACAGGAGCAGACATCTCCTTGTGCAAATTGAACAAATTAAATGAGAATTTAATTAACATAGATAAGGAACAATTAAGTAGTTTTTCAGGAATCACTACAGAAAAAATTAAATCTATAGGAACATCAGACTTGACTTTTAACATATACGATTCGAGAACGAAACATTCATTTCATATTACCGACGAAGATTTTCCAATACCAACAGACGGGATTTTAGGAAGCGATTTCTTTATGAAATTCTTATGTTAAATTGATTATGAGACATTTACAATAACACTTACCATAGAGAACGAAGAAATTACAATACCTATGAAATCATGCATGAATGGAAACTATTGCATAAAGGTAGGAAAAAGACTGCAAACCATTCATCCTATAAATTTATATTCAAATTTAGGAAGATAGCATTATTTTAAATAAAGAAATTCAACAAGGCGTATTTATAAGTAATACCGTAGTACCAGGAAATAGAAATTGTCATGTGAAAATATTAAATACTACAGATGATGATGTAAATTTGGAAAATATTAGCTTTGAAATAGAACCATTAGAAAATTACATGTTTGTAACGCAAGCAAATGGGCCAAAAGAGAGTAATATTGATGCAAACAGATTTAGAAAATTACTTGACATTCTGAAAATTGACATTAACGACTGTAAAGCAAAAACGGAATTGATAAAGATCTTCGAAGAGTATCAGGATATTTTTCATTTAGAAGGAGAGACATTAACTTCAAATAATTTTTATACACAGAATTTAAAAATTTCGGACAGTACACCGGTATTCATAAAAAATTATAGATTACCCCATACCCAATATGATGAGATAAATAAACAAGTAAGAGCGCTATATTCGGCTGTGCCGAATCTTATATACCCTTCACATTGGTCTTCAAATATACCCAGCCGAGTAATTTTGTACTGAAAATAATATAATAAAAAACCTTGTGCGAGTTTTAAAGCCGCTAGAAAAAATAACAAAATTTTAACGTTCGTATGAATAATAGAAATAGATGAAGAAGATTTGAAGTCGAAAGTTTTAAAAGTTTTCGACATTATCCATATTTAAAGGTTAATAAAACTTATTAAATGTTCTAGTCCCGCTGCTCTTCTCCAACTTTTTTTCCAAAATTTATGAATTATTTGATTATTACTTTTTGTAGAACATTTGATTTCGATATCTGTTATAGTTTTCCAGAAGTAGCGTATCGAAAATTTTATAAAAATTGTTAATTTGTATGGGAGCTACCCCTTTTTTTGCCCCCACTCAAAAAATTTTTTCTTTTAAGTGTAGGACTTTGCGTACAATTATTTTTTGTAGAACATTTTAAGTCGATAGCTCTTATAGTTTACGAGATATAGCGCATAAAATATTTCCCCAAATTTGTGCAATTGTAGGAAAACTACCCCTTCCCCTGGTCCAATCTGAAAAAACTTTTTCCATTATTTAGGTCCCTTCTTTGGGAGTACCCGTGCCAAGTTTTGTGACAAGAGTGGCTATACTTACTGAGATATATAGGGATATATGCACGGATTTTGTCCTAAAAAAAATGGGTTACTCTGGGTTTTCGCTTATATCTCGGTCAATAGTGAACCGATTTTGGTGATTTTAAATAGCGATTGTTAGCGGGATATTTCTAATCGTTTGACACCATTAACTGGTCTGTATCTTTTTATTTGACTCCGGAAACTTGATTTCAACAGACGGACAGACGGACATTGCTAAATCGGCTTCCCTATCTATGAGGATCCAGAATATATATATTTTATGGGGTCGCAAATGAATAATAAAGAAATTACAAACGGAATGACAAAGTGATATATACCTTATCACTATGTGAAGGGTATAACAAGTACAGCAATTAATAGACGATGATGTCATCGAACCATCAGATAGTGCATACAATTCACCTTTGTTAGTAGTACCAAAGAAAAGTGGAAACGGAAAAGAAAAATGGAGATTATTAGTAGATTTTCGACAATTAAACAAAAAGATAGTAAATGATAAATTCCCATTAACAAGACTAGAAGATGTTTTGGATAGTCTCGCTAGAGCCACATATTTTTCAACTTTGGATATGACAAGTTTATTTCATCAGATAGAGTTTAATGAAGGTTCAAGACATTTAACTGCATTTTCAACCAGTAATGGTCACTATCAGTTTAAACGACTGCCATTTGGTTTAAAAATTTCTTCAAATAGTTTCCAAAGAATGTTAACAATAGCACTTAGTGGACTAGATTCCAAAGCATTTCTATATGTGGATGATATTATTGTATTTGGATGTAGTTTGAAACACCACAATGAAAATCTAATTAGAGTATTTGAACATTTATCAAAATAAAATCTTAAGCTGAATGCATCAAAATGCATATTTTTTAAATCGGAAGTAATTTATTTAGGACATCAAATAACAAAAGACGGAATACGTACAGATCCATCTAAACATAAGGCTATTGAGCAATGCCCAATTCCAAAAGACAAAGATAAAGTTAAGAGATTTGTTGCATTTTTCAATTATTACAGACGTTTTATAAAAGATTTTGCAGAAACAACGAAATGCTTAAATGACCAAACTAAAAAAGGAAAGGAAATTCAATGGACAGAAGAATGTCAACAGGCTTTTGAAATATTAAAAACAAAATTAGTGAACGCACCAATATTGAGATACCCAGATTTTGAACAACCATTCATATTGACTACTAATGCATCAAATTTTGCATTAGGAGCTATTTTGTCGCAAGGTACAATTTATTTATTTATTTATTAAAGGTCTATGGATTAAAATCCTTCCAGACCATGAAATTACACATTCATAAAACAATCTTAACTAATTACAAACATTTAAAAACCTTATAATATTACGTTTTATAACATCTACATTTACAGAAAAGTCAATGAAATTATAGAACTCGTTGTAGTTTTTACACATTCTTCTATGTGGATCCGCGTCGGCATAATTTGCTTGAAGACATTTAAGATACAGAGGTATGAAATTACGAGTAGTTCGGGGTGAAACATTAAAGTTAATATTACCCAACAGAAATTCAGAATTAACTGTACCATTTAACAAATTAACCATTAAAGTTACATTTAGCATTAATCGTCTACTTTCCAGTGTTGGCAACTTAATTGGAGCAAGTCGTGCAGTGTATGATAAAATGTTTGTGTCAGGTCTCCACGTTGTATTACCTAAGAAAAACAAAAGAAATTGTTTCTGTACAGATTCAATCCGGTTCTTTTGATAAACAGTATATGGATCTCAAATAATAGAACCAAAATAGGCCTTACTAAAGATGTGTACAAACGTATAGTTATTTGGGGTTCTGTAAACTCTTTAGCCCAACGTTTAATAAAAGCAAGCACACCACGAGCTTTGTTTACCACCATACTAATATGGCTATTGAAATTTAATTTAGGGTCAAGAAGAACACCTAGATCCAGAAACTCCGAAACCAATTCAAGTTGATGTCCATTCAACAGAAAACGACAACCAGTATTCCAACTTCGAGAAAATCTCATGTGTTTGCATTTTTTTAGATTAGTTAAATTAGTGTTACACCACTCAGCAAATTTGTCCAAATCATGCTGTAACTGAATACTATCCTGAAAGTTTTTGTTACTAACAAAAATCTTCACATCATCTGCATACATTAAAACGTTACAAAATTTAATTGCACACGGTAAATCGTTTATGAAGATGGAAAAAAATATAGGACCCAAGTGGTTGCCTTGGGGGACACCAGATTTAACTGAAATATTCTTAGAAGACACGTTATTAAAAAGAACACACTGTTTACGACCTGTCAGGTATGACCTTATCCAGTTTAGAGTATTTTTCGTGAATCCCATAAGATAAAGTTTGTGCAAGATCAATTCGTGATTAACTTGATCAAAGGCCTTACAGAAGTCTGTGTAGATTACATCCGTTAACTGTTTATTGTTAAAACCATTATGAACTATGGTAGTAAGTTGCAAAAGGTTAGTTGATATTGAGCAGCCTTTCCTGAAACCGTGTTGATAAGGAGACAAAAAAGATGATATTTGATGGGAAACATTGTCCGTAATACATTTTTCAAAAAGTTTTGGAATTGCACTTAGCTTAGCTATACCTCTATAATTCATTATATTTGATCTGTTACCAGATTTAAAAAGCGGAATAATATAGGATCCTTTCCAAAATTTGGGGAAATAACCAAGCTTTGTTGATTTATTGAATATTATTTCGTGTGGACAAGCAAGCGCATTTGCACAATTTTTTAAAACGCAGCTGGGTATACCATCAGGTCCGCCCTTAAAAGACAATTTTACACTTTCTGTGGCTGATAACAACTGTGATGTGGTAATCGGATGGAATTGAATTGGTTGATAATTGGCAATTGGGTATGAATATGAAGTACTATTGTATCGCACATCAGAGTACGTTGTGGAAAAGAAGTGGCAAATAAGTTGCTAATTATTAAATCATTGCTAGATTCACAATTTAAGTAGTTCATAAAGCTTGGATAACCAGTTGATTTACGCTTAGAATTAACGAATTTATAAAATGACTTAGGATCACTTTTGAAAGTTATGTTTCATGGTATTAATATAATTTTTGTAAAGTAGCATATTCAATGAGATATATTCAGCACGGAAAACATCATATTTAGCGTAATCAGCAAGTAAGCCAGACTTATTATATCTTTTGAAATATTTGTTTTCAATATTCTTTAGATTAGACAATTGTTTAGATTTCCATGGAGGGCCAGTTTTAACATATACTTTTATTTTTGGGACAAAAATCTCAAAATATTTTAAGATTGTTGTGTAAAAGATCTGTACTACTGTGTCGAGAACTGCTGGAGAATCATACGAATTAGATAATAAATCCAGCCAATTGGTGTTATTCAAAAGATACTTTAATTCTTCATAATTTGCCTTTTTAAAACAGAAGACTTTGTCATTTTGGCAGTCTGCCTTTACCGATCGAGAAAATGGGATATTAAGACTTATTTCAAGAGTAGGGTGAAAGCGGTCTTCAGGAGTAACGATCTCTTCAGAACGATTTTGGAAACAATCTGTTGGATCACTTGTAAAAACAAGATCTAATAATTTACTCAATTGACTTGAAAAAGGCATAAATCATACAATTTGTTTAAAAATGCATCAAACCATTCAACAGTTCTAAGTGGAGCATAAAAAAACGTATCCGGTAAAAATTTCCCGGAAATATTGGGCAGATTGAAATCACCAAAAACAAGAATTGAATCGCCTGGTTTTGCCAAAGAGACTATAGATTCAATTAATTTAAGATGTTTATCATATACAAGTTGATTTCTATTTTGATTAGGCGGAATATACGAACATGTAAGAAAAATGTTTTGATTGTTTAGGTTTATACGCACGCCAACAAATTCAATTTCATTTGGAACATGTAAATGTATCTCTTCAGATGCAATATTATTATAAACTGCTATCAAAACACCCCCTTATTTGGTGATAGGGTCTCTATCCAGTCTGTATACATTATAATAATTACATAATATTTCAGTGTTTAGGACATTCTTATTGAGCCAAGTTTAAGTAAATACGATAACGTTATGATCAAATTGAAAGCTGTCAGCATAGTCTTGATCAGTTAGTATTTGAACCGCAAATATTTTGATATTTTATACATATTCGGTTAACGGTCATTAAATTTAGTTTTTTTGGAACAATGGTGAGGTTACGGGAAGACGAGCAATATTAGTTGGCATCCACATTAAGTTTTGATTTTATATATTAGTTTATATCTTCGACCGTAGTCTCAGAAGCAAAACGGGACACAAATACGTGTTTTTTGGGAGGTATAACACAAAGTTCATGAACAGCAGTATTAATGTTTGTTGAATGGGATGACGGATGATTATTAGCATTATTTGATATTAACCCAATAGAATTTTCCACAGCATTTGTAGATGTTTCAGGAATATTAGAGATATTCCCTCCAGACGATTGTGTAATACGTCTGTCTGGGGCAAGTGTAGGGGGTACATGATGTTCACTCGAATGCACATATAATACCAATATAAAAGTAACCGATGTCGAAGTGTCCCTTTTATTGAACTATACCTTACCCTTCATTGGTTTCCCTTTTGGAACGGTACGCACGCGCTTGCAAAGCTAGCTTGTTCGGGAGATGTGGGCGGGGATCTTGTTCCACGGGATAACATTAACTCGTACAACTAAAAAAATCACGTGCGTTTTACATGCCCTTAACACAAAAAAAATTTACCGATGTTACAACACATAACCTACGACAAGCAATGAGATCTTCTGCTTGCAAGGCCTCTTAACCCTCCCTTCCTATGGTTTTTCTAATGGCCTGTAATATGTTCTACGAAAAACCCCCAAGACAACTTAACATACCAGAGAACTACGGACTTCTACATATTAATACTCTATTTCATGATTAATTTTAAACTCATCTTTATTAAAAAAAATATTAAGTTTATATATGTAGATAATTGAAAAGGAAATAATCAAAAATAAAACATTTTTTAATTTATAGAGTGACAATTAGTTCTTGTTAAGTAGGAAAGGGTTAATCTATATACCTGTATAAAAAATATATTTACATGAATTCTTAATATACAGCTAATAAAAAAGTAGTTGTATCAAAACAAAAAGAAGGTAAAAATTAAACTAAAACAAATAAAACAACAGGTTTTACTGAGAAGTGTTTCATTCAGCAACAAAACTTGCTATTGCAATAAAATCTCTGTTTTGTTTTTATTATCAAAATTCTATTTTTTTCGGTATTTTTGTTTCTTCTTTTCTCTTTTTTTTCATAAAAACAAATCAAAGCAAAATTACATTAATTAAAAAAATAATCCAACTTACATACAAACATGATCGATGTCCAACGATGCTGAAGGCCTTCTGCAATAACATTGGTGTTTTTGTGATGATTTCGATTATGTTCGATAGTTTTTTTTTCCCCAATATTTTTAAACTTAATATTTTACACATTTGGATTGGAAAATTAGAGATATAACAGTTTCGTTACAAGGGGTTTTTTCTACTACATACAATTAGCAAAATTGACAATTGAAAAAAAAATTAGCAAATAATTAATTATAAAAAAAGGCATTATTTAATGGTTGATTTTATGAACATTAGTTTTTTTGTTTTGATAGAATGGGAAAAAGTTCACCTTTAAAAATAATTTTTACAAACATAACCTTTTTACTGAATTTTACATAAGGTCTATATATATATACATATATATATCTTCTTAAATTTAATAAAAAAAAATAACAAAAATTAGATTTATAAAATAGATAAATAATTTGGTTAAACTGCGTTAACTGTTTTTAAAACCTAAGCAATTCAACTTAGCTAGTTTATAAAATAGATAAATAAGTTGGTTAAACTGCGTTAACTGTTTTTAAAACCTAGGCAATTCAACTTAGCTAGTTTCGGTTTTGCATGTTACATTAAACAAAAATGTGGTTTAACTATAGATGAGTTTACAAAGGTGCTTAGGTTTTCGAAGTTAGGTTAGAAATCAGATTTAGTTGGACAATTTCAAAGATCACAAGGAAAAAATTTGTTTAAAAATTTAAATTTGACAAGCTATTTTTTTTTCTAATCTATAGTCTGAATACACATAAGTAATTTTAATTATTTTAGTATTTCGCTAATATTAGGTTAAGGTGTAAATTAATTTTAGGTTGGGATTCGAACACATTTTTGAAATTTTCTGAAAGTTTTAGGACTTTTATGTCTATGTAACTTATTTCCCCTTATTTAACAGGAACGTGCGGCCTTTGAATGTTGACTATTAATCATTTTTCAGCTGGATCCTCGAAATTCTTTACCCCTTGGATAGAAACACGTGGGTCTTGACGCTAAGCTCTGGACTATCAGTTTACCCGAGAGACTTGAAAACGAATAACGCGTTCCAGAAGAAGTCTCCCTTTCTTCTCGTTAGAAAATTTCAGGTATTTGCCACTTTTACTGTGGTTTAAACAAAGTAACAATTTACCTTGAAGTTTAAAAAAAAAACTAGGCTTAAGCCACACTTGAATATTGACCACAAATTCTTTAATTTTCTAAAATCACGTTGCCTGTATAATGGGATGTTTTTCGTATGAGTGTTCAATCCAGAAAGAAACCTGAATCACATAAGCTTTCTGTTTTTGAAGTGCTTTCTACATATCACAGCTTTTACAAGCTTATATTTGTTCTTTTCACACATCAGTAAAGTAAAATCTAGAAAAGTTCTCGTGTCTATATAAAAGTTAAATATATAACATGCAAAACTGTAAGAACTGGTTTCTGGTTCTTTTTCTGTTTTGTCAGTGATGAGTAGGTGACTATTTTGTCAGTGATGAGTAGGTGACTGTTACCACAATATCTTAAATACGGTACTATTATGATTTTATTGTCACATAATATTATCATCAAAGCTTAAAGCAAACAAAATTAGAAAAACTATCATTACAAAACAGATTGTGCCGAATCATTTTTAATGGTGAGACGAAATCTGAAGCTATGTCCGGATGTCCTTGGCATGAAATCTACCTAGCCTTTTCCCTGACATATCCTGCAGCTCATAGTAGGATGATCCATACTTGCCAATAACTTTTTCTTTTTCATATTGATTTGCAAGCTTACTATTGAAATGATCAATTGCCTTTGATTGGGCGAAATTCCGTCGGTATACTATCTAAACTATTTCAAAGTTTACGGGACATGAACGTAAATTATAAGTTTTCGCATTCTTTTCGTAAGATTTTCTAATATTTTCCTGAGCTCTTTGTCGTATTAATTCTAACTTTTCATCTGTCTTAAAGTCAATATTTGGTTCTTCTAGTAATCCCACGCTACGCAAAAGTGCATAGGATTTGCCATTCAACAACATGTTTTGACCAAATACTGTATAATATGGTGAAAACCCCGTACTAACATGTAGGGTTCTTCGTAGGTCGCAACTTATTGATGATAGATTTTCATCCCAATCACGTTGGGATGGTTTTACGTATGCCCTGATAGCAGCCAAGACAGAGCGATTTACTCGTTCGCTCGCATTCGCTTGTGGTGAGTAAATTGCAGTTGCATTGTGAAATACGCCATACGAGTCCATGAATTTCTTAAATAAATCCGATCGAAATTGAACTCAATTATCTGTTGTGATGGACTCTGGTACTCCAAAAATGTGGAAAATCCTTTTTTCTATAAACTCGACAATAACGTTGGTGGTAAATTTTTTAATCGGTTCCAAAAAGTGAAATTTAGATAAGTGATCTAACATGATGATAATACCTACGTTGCCTGAAGGGGATCTGGGATATGGACCAAGTAGATCTAAATATAGTTTCTGGAAAACTCTAACGGAAGGTACCAGTTTACCCATTGGCGGTCGTAAAGTCTTGTTCGTGGCCTTCGTTTGCTTACAAACTTCACAAGAGAGAATATATTCGGAGACCTGTTTAGTCATTTTAGGCCAAAAGAAAAATATTTTTAACCTATGTAAAGTTTTACCCACGCCTCCGTGGGCCCCTAGTGGATGATCATGGGCTCTTTCTATTAATTCACTGGTCAAAGTAGGGGGAACCCAAAGTTTCCAGGATAGCTGTTCTTGAATGTCATCACCAGTTGCATGTTGAAGACGCTTATAAACAAACCCATCGACAATCTTTATATCGGGTAAATAATCTAATTTAGGTCGCAGTTTTTTTTTAAAGACAGGTAATCATGGGATTTAAATTCCTCTGAGTCCAAATTAATCTCAATCGAATTATCCAATTCGTTAACCCACCTATTATTCAGTTTGTCAGTAAAAATTTCGTCATTATTTTCAGAAAACACACGATATAACGAATCTGGAACAATATTTTGAGTACCTTTTCTATGTCCGATTGTAAAGTTAAATACCTGTAGCTTTAAGGCCCACCTCGCTAATCTTTCATGTAGATCTGTTTGACTCATAAGCCATTTGAGAGATGCATGGTCCGTAATAACTTCGAATTCGTGACCTTCAACGTAGACACGGAATTTTTTAATGGCCATTATTGCCGCTAGGCATTCTTGCTCTGAAACTGTGTAGTTTCTTTGGGCTGAGGTTAATTTATGGCTCATGTAAGCTACTGGAATTTCGTCACCGTCATCTGCACGTTGTGCTAAAACTGCTACCACCCCATATTGACTTGCGTCACATTGAATTGAAAATGGACGAGTGAAATCCGGATTATGTAATACCGGTGCGGAACAAAGTATATTCTTGAGATCTTGGAATGATCTTTTGGCTTCTTCGGACCAGGCAAATTTTTGCTTTTTCTGCAACATATCGGTAAGAGGTGATGTTACCGTCGCGAAATTTCGGACAAACAAGCAATTCAACTTAGCTAGTTTCGGTTTTGCATGTTACATTAAACAAAAATGTGGTTTAACTATAGATGAGTTTACAAAGGTGCTTAGGTTTTCGAAGTTAGGTTAGAAATCAGATTTAGTTGGACAATTTCAAAGATCACAAGGAAAATATTTGTTTCAAAATTTAAATTTGGCAAGCTATTTTTTTTTTCTAATCTATAGTCTGAATACACATAAGTAATTTTAATTATTTTAGTATTTCGCTGATGTTAGGTTAAGGTGTAAATTAATTTTAGGTTGGGATTCGAACACATTTTTGAAAATTTCTGAAAGTTTTAGGACTTTTATGTCTATGTAACTTATTTCCCCTTATTTAACAGGAACGTGCGGCCTTTGAATGTTGACTATTAATCATTTTTCAAAATTCTTTACCCCTTGGATAGGAACACGTGGGTCTTGACGCTAAGCTCTGGACTATCAGTTTACCCGAGAGACTTGAAAACGAATAACGCGTTCCAAAAGAAGTCTCCCTTTCTTCTCGTCAGAAAATTTCAGGTATTTGCCACTTTTACTGTGGTTTAAACAAAGTAACAATTTACCTTGAAGTTTTAAAAAAAACTAGGCTTAAGCCACACTTGAATATTGGCCACAACTTCTTTAATTTCCTAAAATCACGTTGCCCGTATAATGGGATGTTTTTCGTATGACACGGCATTTAGACTATGCTACTTGTAACATGTTACTGTAACATTCTACATGTTTTTGATGGCAAATTGGGTAGAGAAGGCAGAGACGTTAGAAAAGTAACACGATTTCTGTTTTTAATGTTTCTTTTTGACGTTTCTCTTCTGACGTTTTCGTTTTTTCTTCTATTTTTCTTTATTCTCTTTCGTATATGCCATGGTACAATTACCTTTCAGGTAATTGTACATTACAATTAAGGTAATTGTAAGGTAATTGTACCATGGTCAAAACGTTCAAGAAGAAGAATAAACAACGAAACCAAAACAAAATATAAAAAAGAGACAAGTTTGTAGAAACATAATGTAAATTCTTGAAGTTTTCGGAAGTTACTTTAAAACGAAATAAGAAAAGAGTTATGTTACAAGTAACATAGTCTAAATGCCGTGTGTGTCTTCAATCCAGAAAGAAACCTGAATCACATAAGCACAATACTAGTTTTCTTACAGTCGATACAGCACCAGTGCAGAATATCATGCTTTTGAGTTGCCTCAGCAGCAAGAGTTGGAATACCACTGCATTTAAAATGGGCTAGGCCATGACATAACCAGCATACCAGCATTCTTTCGTCGGGATTATTTATAGTTCATTTTTTATTTAAACAGCTCATTATGATATTATGTATGTTAAAACACAATTACTACGCGCGTAAATTGAGGTATTGATGTAGAATTATTTAAAATAAAAAAAGAAAAACACACTTGCTTGTAAGTTCAAATGTACCTATGTACGTTTATGACTTTTACTATTGTTGTTGTTATTTTTTGTTTGCTGTTTTTATATTTAAACAAGCAAAGTAAGAATAAAAAAATTTTGAATGAACTTTTTTAAATATTGTAATTTGTAGTTATATTAATTTAGTCTTTTAATTTTGTAGTTTTATTTATGCAAAATAGTATTACATATATTGAATGTTAAATTATTGTTTTCTATTAAATATGTAACACAAAACAGAATTTAAACAGTTTAAAACAGAGCGCCGTTGCAAAGTACGTCTACTCTCACGAACGATAGTTTCAGTTTTCGTACAATAGGAGAGGATTTACCGATTTCTTATGCAAGCAAATCATTAGGAACACATGATTTAAAAAAACCCGTAATTGAAAAAGAACTTCTTGCCATACATTGGGGAATACAGTTCATTAGACCTTATTTATTTGGGAGAAAATTTGTTGTAGTAACAGATCACAGACCACTTATTTCACTTTTTTCTCATAAAAATCCTTCACCAAAAGTGACTCGTATAAGAATAGATTTATCAGACTATGATTTCGAAATTATTTATAAAAAAGGAAAAATAAAGACTAACGCGGACGCTTTATCTAGAATAAAACTAGATTCTGATATGTTAAAAAATATGATTCCTTTAGAAGAGGATAATAGTAAACCATCTAAAATATTGGTAACGACACGTGGAATGATAGCAAAGGAAATTTCTGAAAATGTACAAATAGATAATGAAAGTAACATATCACAAGCGCACCATAAAAATCACATGTGGGAATGTACATTTTTACAAGATGTAAAGAATATTCGCGAATTGAAATTTAATAATCTTAAACCCGGTATGGAAATTACAAGAGATGGACCTAAGGACGGTATCATAGAATTTAAAAATAATAGCTTTGTAATAAATGTTACTGAAGATCTAGCAAAATACGATTTATCTCTAGAGAAGTTAATTATTTATATGCACAAGCAGAATATAAAGAATCTTGCTTTATCATGCGAAAATAAAATCTTTGAGCTCATATCAACTGAATATTTAAATAAAATTTATGATAAGATATACCGAAAAATATTAAAATCAAATAAATATAGAAATTTCGAATAAGACATCATGCTATATAGACCTTTGCAACATATTAAAGATAAAAAATCACAAGAAAATATTATAAAAGAATTCCAAAATTCACCGATATCAGGACACTTTGGTATTAGAAAAACAGTTCTTAAATTAAAACAACGCAATGTATGGAAAAATATCAGAAAAATTGTTAGAGATTATATTAATAAATGCGATAAATGTTTAAGAAATAAACAAACAAAATATATTCAAGAGGAAATGATTATAACTGATACACCAAAAAAAATTTTCGAGACAATAGGGATAGACACCGTAGGACCTTTAAGAATGTCAAATGGCTACAGATATATATTAACCATGCAATGCGAATTAACGAAATACGTAATATCACACCCTATTGAAACAAAAGATGCTAAAAATATTGCCAAAACATTAATTGAACAATTCATTTTAAAGTGCGGATGTTTTAAAATCTTAAAATCTGATAGAGGCACCGAATTTAACAATGAATTGTTAAAGGAAATTTGCAATTTACTTAACATAGATCAAAATTTGTCAACACCCTATCACCACCAATCCATAGGCTCTATAGAACGCAATCATCGAGCACTAAACGAGTATATGTTGAGCTTTGTAGATGATTAGGAATGGGACAAATGGATACCATACTACACATTTGCATATAACACAACTCCACACATCAACACTGATTATTCACCTTACAAATTAATTTACGGCAAATAAGCAACATTACCGACAAATAAAATACAAACCACAAGTACATTCTATAACATTGAAAATTACGCCAATGAAGTTAAGCCAAGATTAGCAAAATCTCTAGAAAACGCTAAAAAGCTAATAGAAATAACTAAACAAAAATCCAAATTAATCTATGATAAAAATATGAATAGTAGTAATTTTCAAGTAGAAAATTTAGTACTAGTAAAGCTAGAATCTAGAAAAAAAAGCCAATCCCCATACAAAGGACCTTATAAAATAATAAAAAGATTAGGAGTAAATTCACTAGTAAAAGTAGATTCTTTTGACAAATGTTATCATAATAATATACTTTAGTTATACAAACCTAAAATTACCAACTGATAAAACAATAATTCAAACATAATTGTAAACGAAAATAATTAAACAAAAAAAAAAACAAAAAAAAATTTATTAAAACTGTAACCTTAGAAGAATAACAACAAAAACAAAAATAAAAGCAACAAAATACAATTATTTTAATCTTTAGATTATAAGAGAAAAACAAAAATATTTTAAAATTGAATAATTCTTTATTATATCTATCAAATTACAAATTAAATATTGCTTTGATTCAATTTACTTATTTTTAAACATAAATTCAATCTTAAGGGCGATGGTGTTGTGTATTTGTTTTGTCACTCTGTGGAATAGAATTACATACACTACATACTGACCCACTTAGCTTGAAAAATAATTATTAAAAATAAAATTTAACGTTATACAACACTCCTTCAGTATGACACACTTGAAAATAAGAAAACCTGAAACAACTTAGACCACACAAATACGTGCAATGTGCAATTGCAATTGGAAAAGAGTCAAAGCACTTTAAAACATATGACAGACATACATTATTATGAACAACACAAAAGTAACTCAATTCAAATTTTATTGAGTGAAATTGAACTATGGAATTTGACCAACAGGAAGTACATGAATTATTCAAATTTGTCATGCTATGAGTTAGATAAGATAGAATGTAAGATTAGAGTAAGACAGAAATTGTATGAATTGTCTAGCATGATTAGTATATAAGCTGGTAATTCATATTAATAAAAAACAGACTTTATAGTTCAAATGGACTAGTGTTCTCAATATACTACCCGAGCACTCAAAAGGTGCTTAGAAAAATTCAAACGTTCTGCAGCTAGAAGCAGCATTCAAAAAATCTAGCAGTGATAACACACATTTGCTGCGTACATTATAAAGTTTTAAAAAAATTTTAGCTAAAAAACATTTTAAGTCTAAAAATGTTTTTTTTTTAATTTTGTATTCATAAACCGTATTTTAACTAAAACAATTTCAAGGCTTTTTTAAATCTTATGTTGGCAACGCTATTAATTTTATTTGTCACTTGATTCATGGTGATGTAAAACAGTGGTTATAAGCTCACACATTAATCGCATATATGCACATTATTTTTTTTTTTAATTTGAGAAAAATATTGTTTTTATAAAATAAAAAGTGTATGACAACATGTATATTTAACAAAAAAGAGAGCTGTAAAAACAAAATGTTAGGTAAGAGTAAAATTTAGAAGTTTTTTTTATTGAAGGTAAAATAGCATTTGAATAACGAGTTTTTTTTTATTTGCTTTATTTTTTTATACATCACTAAAAATAAAAATATTGACATTACTGAAAAAAACTTAAGTTGAATTATGAAAAATGGTAAATATGAATGAAAAATAAGTTCAAGGCTTAATATTTATTTATAAAACATCCATGTTCTCTTCATATAATGCAAATGTTTTGATTCCTACAGTTGCAAGTTCAAACAGAGGGCCGCACAGTGAGGCCAAACGCGAAAAAAAATATAGTAATATATCTGTATCTTCGAAAGTGTTTGTCCAATTATAAAATAATATATAAAGCAGTCGTAGAGGAGAACCCAAGGTTTTAGAAAATAAAATTTGGGACTACCCTGTATATACAAACGTTGAGGTACAGGGTGCCAAAGTTGACCTTCTCGGGCTTTCAAAACATTTCTATGCTCATAACTTCTGCAAATATCAACCGATTTCAATGATTTTTGGATTTATTTGATAAAAATTAAAATCTAAAAAGAAAACATCCTCACTCTTTCTTGTTATCTTTTACAGTTTAAAAGATATTTTGGTTTGAATTTTAAAATTGTTGTTTTTGACCTTGACTTTATTTGGTTGTTTGCAAGTGTTTGCATATGTAGTTATGCTAAAAATATTTTTAAAAATATTTTTGTATTTTTAAAAACTTTGTTAAACCTACACAAAAAAAAATATTTAATTATCTTTATTCGTCTAGCCGTGAAAAATATTCAAAGTCAACATTTTCAAGGTGATTCCAAAAATGGCATAATTTTGACAAAAATTGAGGACAACTGATTAACTTTTTTTGCAAATATTTGTAAAAATAATTCTTTCTTTCTTAACATTTAAAAAAAAAACAGGCTCCAAAATATATTAGTAGTATATTTTGGAAAGGATTTAGACATGCACCCTACGCCAGGCAATGTTCGAAAATATGGAATTTTTCAACAAAATTTCAAATTTATCGGCTAAGAAAAAAAAACGCAAGCCAGTTTTTTAAAAATTAGTTCAAAATTAAAATTACTTATCTTTTGAGGTTTCAGTTTTAATTAAGTTATTTACCGCCCGCTCAAAAATGGGGTCACGAGGGTAAATGTTATTAATATAGGCAAATTTTAAGATGCGTGTTATATAATAGCTCAGAAAATATCTTAAAGTTTACTTAATTCGTTTTGTTTTTTGTTTAAATAATAAATAACATAATCCTTTTTTAAAGTTTTAAAATCCATTACGATATCATATATCAGCAATATTTTATAAACTTTCATATATAAAAAATTTTCACAAAAAAAACTGTAAATATAATAAATTTTTTTAATCTGACCCCTTATTTTTTCTATAGGTAAGAAATATGATATGTATGCAAATCTCCATCTGTTTACCTTTTAAATGATATATAATATTTGTATATTGTTAGTTATTTAATACTATATTTACTGCCCTTAAAACAGCTATCTTGCGTCAAATTTGTTGAAAGTTCATTATTTCGTAGGGTGTGTATATACATAGTAGCACATAAAGTACATATCACACAATTTTCATCGCCTACATACATACTTACATATGTTTGTAATGTTTATAAAATTTTCCTCTAAATTATTTCATTATTGATATAAGAGTTTGGGATTTCTGATTTTTATATATGTGCCATATATCTATAATTTATGTAGGCGAAAGCAGGGCGCAATATTGCACTAATGTACTGTAAATTTCTGACAACTTTAATTTCCAACTGCATATTGACTCATTTTATTTATCAAAATTTTAGCCAATGAAGAAAATTGTATATTTAATAACTGTAAATGCTTTTTTAAAATCACTCAATTTTTTGTAAAAGTATTTAATAAAATTGTGTTTGATTACTCTAATAGTTGATACAATTACGAAAGTAATTAAATTAAATTTAAATTAAATTTTAAAAAAATTGTTTTCTGTGTATGTATAGGTATATTAAAAAAAATTTTAAATTTTTATGTGTTCTTCTGTGTTAAGGATCAAACCATATCAGGTAATTGTTTCAATTGGATTTACCATTTTATCAGATTGATAAGCACCTTACAGATATAACTATGTTTTGACGTTATCCTTATGATATCAAATAATTGAATGAATGCATATCGAATTGCATCAGTGGTATAAATACCTCAAAATATGAACTATTAGGTTCATGTTATGTCAGGTAGTAAAAACCAATGCAATACAAAAATATTCTTTACTCTAATGTGTGGGAAAACCCACAATAATCATAACCAAATTTAAAAAGCCAATGGATACATCTTATATTACCCAGAAAAATATCGTCACCTAATATGCAAAAGGGCGTTTACAACACTTTTTATTTTTTTATAGGAGAAGCAAAAAAGTTTTAGAATGAAATATATTTTAGATTTAATAGACATATTTTGTTGTCTTGCTTAAAACACGACTACAGACTTATTTCTTAAGACTTTATTAATTTTTTGTTAATATTTTTTAAGTTATGGTTGTTACCCCTTTTTGGCATTCGATTTTCTGAAACAAAAAGACGTAACAACATTAAACATGAGAAATGGTGATTTTGTTTTTCGAATATAAGTATTCTTCCCACTTTATTAAGTAATAAACAAGTTTTGTAGTAAGTTTATTAAAAACAAAATTTATTAAAATCCATTGTATTTACGCAGTACATAAATATTTTAAAATGTCTATTAATTTAATATTTCAAGTGATAAAAAACTAAAAAAATATAAAATTCATTATATATACATACATATATATGTAATAATTTATTTTAGAAAAAGAAAAAATACTTCAGTATAGAATGTTAAAAAAAATTATATTTAATTTTAAAATTGAATGTTGTCATAAAACTTATGACAATCTGTAGGAAGTATAGATTTGAGGTCTTGAAGATGTTCCCATTTCTTCTTCGAAAATTTTAATCTTTGGGTATGTAATCGACAAGGTTCTATATCAGTGAATTTTCTTGCTGTTCGTTGTGGAATAATCGCAGATTTATCTGCAATATTTGTTTGAAAACAAATGATTCCAGTGTTGTCGTATGCCAAGGCATGAATCATGTTTACCGTGGGATCTCCATTTTTACCTATAAATAAATTTAAATTAGTAAAATTTTTAATGCATATGTAGAGCATCAAAAAGTGATTCTTTACCTGGTCGAATATATAGGTATCTCTTTGGAAGCGAATCGTAATCAAGGAAGTATGTATGATCGAAATGATGTACTTTTAACGGATGTGGATTTCTTCAGTTTCAGTATTATTATTTTAAATTTTTCTTTTTTTTTACAAACATTTTAATATTTATTTAATTTCTTCACAATACCACTCACTCAAAATATTACCGTTAACATTAAACAAAAAAAGTACAAACACAAATTGGCAAAAAAATCGTAGGCAACTTAGTTATTCACTTGTTCTTACGACCTTATGAATTTCGTTTGTAAAATCGTTTTTTCTTGACGTATAAGTTAAAATTTCTGGAGAGACATGTAATTTAGTTTAGTGCATTATAATCAATCAAAAACTCGATTTTGATTTTTTTTTGTAACGCCCTTTTGCACATTAGGTGACGATATGTTTTTTAGGCAGGTGAATAACTGCAGCCGCCTAAAGACAAAACACAAGGCTAAAATAACACATACTTTTATATATTCAATAGCTTTAATATACCTATACATACACAGAAAACAATATTTTTTTAAAAATTTTTAACTATACAAATAATGTGAAGTTAATAAGTTTTAATTACTTTCGTAAATGTATCAGCTATTAGAGTAATCAAACACAATTTTATTAAATACTTTTACAAAAAATTGATTGATTTTAAAAAAGCATTTTCAGTTATTAAATATACAATTTTCTTCATTGGCTAAAATTTTGATAAGTAAAATGAGTCAATGCAGTTGAGAATTAAAGTTGTCAGAAATCCATCAGTACATTAGTGCAATATTGCGCCCTGCTTTCGCCTACAAGAATAATAGATATATGGCACATATATAAAAATCAGAAATCCCAAACTCTTATATCAATAATAAAATAATTTAGAGGGAAATTTTATAAACATTACATACGTACATATGTACTTTATGTGCTACTACACTGAAAAAAATATTTTAAAATCAAGCAGAAACAGTCTTACTTTAAAAATGAAACTGTGACAAAATCGAACTAAGTTTGTTTTTTCTTATTTTAAAAATTTCATTATTAAAACAAAAACGATTCATTTTTGTTTTACAAATGGTTTTGTTGATGTATTTTATAAATAACATGGATAGTTTTCAAAATAAAAAAGAAAATTTTTGTTTTAAAGACGAATTTATAAAAATGCTACAATTTAAAAACAAAAACGCAAAATTTTTAATTTAAAAATGCCTTTTTGGCTCAGTGTATGTATATACACACCCTACAAAATAATGTACTTTCAACAAATTTGACGCAAGATAGCTGTTTAAAGGGCAGTAAATATAGGATTAAATTACTAACAATATACAAATATTATATATCATTAAAAAAGTAAACAGATGGAGATTTGCATACATATCATATTTTTTACCTATAGAAAAAAATAAGCGGTCAGATTAAACAAATTTTAAAATATTATATTTACAGTTTTTTTTTTTGTGAAAATTTTTTATATTTGAAAGTTTATAAAATATTGCTGATTTATGATAACGTAATGGATTTTAAAACTTTAAAAAAGTATTATGTTATTTATTATTTAAACAAAAATCAAAACGAATTAAGTAAACTTTAAGATATTTTCTGAGCTATTATATAACACGCATCTTAAAATTTGCCTATATTAATAACATTTACCGTCGCGGGCGGTGAATAACTTAATTAAAACTGAAACCTCAAAAGATAAGTAATTTTAATTTTGAACTAATTTTTCAAAAACTGGCTTGCGTTTTTTTTTCTCAGCCGATAAATTTGAAATTTGTTGAAAAATTCCATATTTTCGACCAATGCCTGGCGTAGGATGCACGTCTAAATCCTTTCAAAAATATACTACTAATATATTTTAAAGCCTGTTTTTTTAAAAAATGTTAAGAAAGAAATGATTATTTTTACAAATATTTGCAAAAAAAGTTAATCAATTGTGCTCAATTTTTGTCAAAATTATTCCATTTTTGGAATCACCTTGAAAATTTTGACATTGAATATTTTTCAAGGCTAGACGAATAAAGATAATTAAGTCATTTTTTTTGTGTAGGCTTAACAAAATTTCTAAAAATACAAAAATGTTTTTAGCATAACTACATATGCAGACATTTGCAAAGAACCAAATAAAGTCAAGGTCAAAAACAACAATTTTAAAATTCAAACCCAAATATCTTTTAAACTGTAAAAGATAGCCAGAAAGAGTGAGCATGTTTTCTTTTTAGATTTTAATTTTTATCAAATAAATGCAAAAATCATTAAAATCGGTTGATATTTGCAAAAGTTATGAGCATAGAAATGTTTTGCAAGCCCGAGGAGGTCAACTTTGGCACTCTGTACCTCAACGTATGTATATACAGGGTAGTCCCAAATTTTATTTTCTAAAACCTTGGGTCCTCCTCTACAACTGCTTCATACATTATTTTACAATCGGACAAACACTTTCGAAGATACAGATTTATTACCATTTTTTTGCGTTTGGCCCCACTGTGGGCCGTAAAGCCAATAGTTTGTAATAGTTGTCAAAATAAAAATTAAAACATAACAAAAAACAAAAAAAAAACGTTAGGAAATTTGCTTGAAATGGGTTTGAAATTGGGTAAAAAGCAATAAAAATACCAAAAAAGAGGTTGGAAATTTGCTTAAAATGGGCTTAAAATAGGGTCGAACCAATTTTAAAATTTGTGTATTTACACAAGGTTTAAAATAAGTTTTTAAGGCTAAAATTCGTTTATAAATACAACTTTATTGAAATTTGCTTAATAAAGGTTTAAAATGCTGTTTAAATTTTTATGAATACAGCCGATAATCTTTTGATATTTGTCAACATTCAACGTCTACCATAAATTCTTAAAACATAATCCCTTAAGATATATAGGTGGTTTTGATCCCTGAAGAAGTGAAAAATATAAAAATAAGTTTGCATATATTTGTTTATTTTTGGTTTTTCATGAATGCTGCTAATAAAATTCTTGTTTTTGTTATTTTTTTAACAACCGATCTTTAGTGTATTTTCTATTACCAATATTATATTTATGAATTGTTTAAAAAAACTATTTTTTTATTTACTGAATGAATAATTTTTATTATTGTTTTTTAAATCAATTTTAGTAAAACAATTTTCATCGATTTTATTTACAGATATCACATTTTTTCGATCGTTATTGACAGCGTAGTTTTCAGGCTTCATTCTTTATAAAAAAACATGTAAGAGCGCTATATTCTATATTCGGCTGTGCCGAATTTTATATACCCTTCACATTGGCTTTTTTAAAATCGCAAACTTTTTTTCATTTTTATCCATTTTACAGTTATGAAATATCCCTAGTTTTTGAATAGGGGTCGGTGTCATTTTTTAATGCTCCACGGGTGACTACGGGGAAGTTGTAGGAGTTATAATCTTAATATTTTCAAATTTTGTATGGCAGCTCCCTTAGAGGTTGGAGATAGGGGGTAAGTGTATTCTAGAAATATGTTTGGGATAGAAAACTAATGGGGGTCAGTGATACATTCAATTCCTCTAGGGGCGACTCCGGGGAAGTTGTGGGCATTTTCATATCATTTTTGTAAATTTTGTATGACAACCCCCTTGGGGCGTGGAGATAGGGGGTTAATATGTTCGAAGTAAATGTTTGGGTGATTCGTGATCTTAATCTCGTAGTGTGCGGACGTGTACGCGAGTGTTAAAAAGAGCGAATATACATATTTGTAATAGGTGGCAAAAATTTTTTATTAATATACATACATATAAGTATACAAAAGTGAAAAAGTAAAAAAACAAAACAAAAAAAAACTAAATAAAAAAGCAAACGGTACATGAGTTACAGCAATCGTCGTGACAGTGGGCCTAATAGCAGAAATGCTTACATTGTGTTAGGCTCCACAAGCGTGAGCAATGAAAACATTAAGAGACCCTGAATACAATAAAAATTATTTAAGTGAGAAATCAAAAATAAATACAAACAATTTAAGTTTAAGTGCACCCAATTTAAATAAGTGCTTTGAACAAGGGTCTAACTTAGCCCAATCCCTTTTTTAAAATTATAAAAAAAGTACCGAAGTACCATCCTCACAGCGGTCATTTTTATCAAATTTTGGAATTGAAGCTACAGTAGCTAAAAGCGGTCCCAGCCCAATCTCTTCACAAGTTCCAAAGGTCTAGGTAGGAATGGACCGTTATATAACAGTTCTTAAAAGGGGCAGAAGCCCCAAATTGGCAGAGGTTACCAACCCAGCAAAAATGTCGAAAGATGAAGAAAAACCAACCTCATCGCAAAATCGGTTTGCAATACTGCAAGAGGAAAACGACGCCCCGCTAACTGAGAGGAAGACATTTAAGCCTCCCCCAATTTATTTGAGAGAGAAAAATTCAAACGACCTTATAAAGTTTTTAGTTGGATTAATCGGCGAAGACAACTTTTATGTGTCAAACATAAAACGTGGTAGCATTTATGAAACTAAAATTCAAGTGTATCACGAAAATGCTTATCGCACCACAGTTTCGGAGCTTGAAAAACATAACAAAAACTTCTACACCTATCAACTTAAGAACGCAAAAGGCCTCCAAGTTGTTATTAAGGGCATTGATTCGAATGTGGACCTGGAAGAAATTAAGGCTAGTTTGTGCAGCAAGGGCTTCAAAGTCAAATCTGTGTCAAACATTAAAAACAGAGAAAGCTATCCCCAACCATTATTCCGAGTTGAGCTTAAGCCCGGTGATATAAAACTGAAAAAAAAACGGAACTCACCCTATCTATGACCTTAAATATATTTTGCATCGTAGAGTCGTTGTTGAAGTGCCACATAAGCGATCTGGGCCCGTACAGTGCTTGAATTGCCAAGAGTATGGTCACACCAGAATTTATTGCAAGTTGCCTGCTGTTTGTGTTGTGTGTGGAGACCTGCATACTACGACCAAGTGCGACAAACCAAGAGATGATCCTCGGGTGAAGAAATGCAGCAATTGTGGTAGAAATCACACTGCTAACTATAGAGGTTGTCCTGTCTTTGATTTAGTTAGGCGCTCATCTAAGCCGAAGGTAGTTCCTGCTCCTCCCCAGCCGTTAGACATACCAACAACAAACATTCCCCAGTTAGCACAGCCAACTACAAGTCAGATTTCTTACGCCAACGCACTAAAGTCAAACCAGAAAAAAAAAGACCATGAACTGCCTCAGGGTTTGTTTCTGGAACGCAAACGGAATCAGCCAACACAAAAACGAGCTCGAATACTTTTTAACACACCAAAAAATCGATGTCATGTTGATTTCCGAAACTCATATGACATCTAGAAGCACTTTTAAAATAAGTGGCTATACTTTTTACGACGCAAAGGATCCTAGGGATAGATCATGTGGTGGATCTGCTATATTAATTAAATCAAGAATTAAACACCAATGGTTGGGTGGCCTATCCGAACCTTATATTCAAGCAACAAACGTCTGTATTGATGAATTTTTCCATAATCTCGTTATTTCGTCAGTTTATTGTCCGCCCAGATTTTCCATAACGAAAGATCAGTACACCAGTTTTTACAAATCTTTAAGTCCCCGCTTCATAGCTGCTGGAGACTATAACGCCAAGCACTCTTACTGGGGCTCCCGCCTAATTAGTCCCAGAGGTCGCGTCTTGTATGATTCCATGTCTGAAATGGGACTTAACGTTATTTCAACTGGACAACCAACCTACTGGCCAACGGACCACAATAAAATTCCAGACGTAATAGACTTTGGCGTAGCAAAAGGCATATCACCGGAGCTTATTGAGGCCCAAGCCTCCTTGGATTTATCTTCTGACCACTCACCCACAATAATCACTATTTTCAGTCCTCGCCAAATTGCAAGTAGTGAGTTTTTATTAAATAAAAGTGTAAACTGGTTAAAATATAAAAAATATATCAGCACCCACTGCTCTGAAAACCAACCACTAAAAACACCCGGAGACATCGATGATTGTCTGAAAGGCTTAAATGAAAACATTATAAAAGCCATTGAACATGCTTCTTCTACTTACCGTCAGGCCAAGTACAACAAAATTTATTCTGCCGATGTGGAAAAACTTTTATCTGAAAAAAGGAGAGCCCGAAGAGAATGGCAAAAGCATAGATCACCTCAACTTAAAGCCAAGTTGAAGGAATGTACAAACCGATTGAAAAATTTGCTAGAGGTTCACCGATTGGCATCTCTTAAGGAACACCTCGAAGGTCTAGACTCGACTCCTCAGACGAATTATTCACTATGGCGATCAGCGAAATATCTTAAAAGACCCGTTATTGCGAAACCACCGCTACGTAATCTGAGAGGATCCTGGGCAAGAAGAGATGAAGAAAAATGTGATCTGCTCGCAAGTCATTTAACAAATGTCTTCGCTCCAAATACATGCACTGACATGAGTAAATTACCACCTGTTGTTGCTAGATGCCCTATGGAATTACGTTTTCAGTTGTCAGATGTCGTAGAGGCTATCAATAATTTAAATGCTAAAAAAGCTCCTGGCATTGATGAAATCAGCAATAAAATGCTTATGGAGCTGCCATGCACAGCAAAAAGAATAATTCTTTTTATGTTTAACGCCATATTACGGCTCGAACATTTCCCGCCAGTATGGAAAGTTGCCTTGGTAAAGATGATCCCTAAGCCGGGAATAGATCCTTCAAAGGTGGAGTCTTACAGGCCTATAAGTCTGTTACCAATTATGTCCAAATTGTTTGAGAAATTGCTTAAAAACAAGCTGACTCCGATCCTGAATGAAAACAACTGCATTCCAGATCACCAATTTGGATTTAGAAATCAACATAGTACCATCGAACAAACCCACAGATTGCTACAGGTTATAAGAAAAGCCTTTGAGGAAAAGAAATACTGCTCCGCGCTCTTCATAGATGTCTCTCAAGCGTTCGACAAAGTATGGCATGAAGGCCTGTTAAACAAATTAAAGCTCAACCTTCCATCTAATATTTTTAACCTACTAGAAAAGTACATAACCGGTCGACAGTTTAAAATCAAAGAGGGAAACCAAATAAGTTGTTACCAACCAATAGGGGCTGGTGTACCCCAAGGGAGTATCCTTGGTCCAATCTTGTACTTGCTTTACACGGCAGATATGCCAACAAACAGTTTTACGCACACGTCCATATTTGCTAACGATACCGCTTTTCTCAGTATTCATAAAGACCCTAAAGAGGCCACAAAACAACTTCAACATCACGTATCCCAAGTTGAAAAATGGGCAAAGTTATGGGGTATTTAAAATAACTGAACAGAAATGCACCCACGTTACTTTTACGTTACGCAAGGAAACGTGCCCCCCAATTATTATTAACAACCATACGGTGCCTCAACGAATTGATACGAAATATCTTGGCATTCACCTGGATCGCCGCCTCACATGGAAGCCTCATATAGATTCGAAGCTGACTCAAAGGAAACTTAAAGCTGCTCAAATCTACTGGCTAATGGGTAGAAACTCTGTGCTACGTCTGGATTGTAAACTTCTACTCTACAACTCGATTTTAAAACCAATTTGGTGCTACGGTATACAATTATGGGGCACTGCTTCCGCCTCCAACATAGAAAAAAATACAACGTCGTCAAAATAAAATCCTAAGAATGATAACTGGTGCTCCTTGGTATGTTAAAAACAGCAACATCCACAAAGATCTGAAAGTTCCACTAGTTAAATGCGAAATTGTTAATTATGTGGACAAGTATTTAAACAAGCTGGAAATACATCCAAATCCGCTCGCTCGAAACATTTTGCAATATAGTGGACACACCCGTCTGAAAAGGAGGGATACTATTGCGCTTAGATGAAATTATTTATTTCCTTATGATAACTTAAATTTTAGTCTGGCACTGGCCGGACTAATATTAAATATATAGCCCTAAGATTTGAATACTTATTGTTAGTTCTCCAAAAGCGGAGATTCAATAATAAAAATATGAAAAAAAAAAAATTTTTTTGGGTGAAGAAACTAATGGGGGTCGGTCGCACAGTTTGTTGCTCTAAGGCCGACTCTGAAGAATTTGTAAGCATTTTCATATCATTTTTGTAAATTTTGTATTGCAACCCCCTTGGGGCGTGGAGATAGGGGGTAAGTATGTTCTAAGAATATGTTTGGGAGGGGAAACTAATGGGGGTCGGTCGTACACTTTATTGCTCTAAGGCCGACTTATGTAGAAGTTGTGGGCATTTGCATATCATTTGTGTAAATTTTATATGACAACCCCCTTAGGGCGTGGTGATAGGGGCTAAGTATGTTTGGGATAAGAAACCAATGAGGGTCGGTCGTACACTTTATTTCTCTAAGGCCAACTCTGAAGAAGTTGTGGGCATTTTCATATAATTTTTGTAAATTTGTTATGGCAACCTCCTTAGGGCGTGGAGATAGGGGGTTAGTATGTTCTGGGAATATGTTTGGGAGAAAAAACTAATATGGGTCGGTGGTACATTTTATTTCTCTAAGACCGACTCTGAAAAAGTTGTGGCATTTTCATATCATTTTTGTAAATTTTGTATGACAGCTCCCTTAGGGCGTGGAGATAGGGGGTAAGTATATACTAGGAATATGTTTGGGAAGGCAAACTTATGGGGGTCGGTCGTGCACTTTATTGCTCTAAGGCCGACTTTGAAGAAGTTGTTGTAATTTTTACATCATTTTTGTAAATTTTGTATGGCGTAGAGATAGGGGGTTAATATGTTTAAGGAATATGTTCAGGAGAAGAAACTAATGGGGGTCGGTCGTACACATTATTGCCCTAAGGCCGACGCTGAAGAAGTTGTGGGCATTTTTACATAATTTTTGTAAATTTTTTATGGCAACCCCCTTAGGGCGTGGAGATAGGGGTAAGTATGTTCTAGGAATATGTTTGGGAGAAAAAACTAAAGGGGGTCGGTCGTACACTTAATTGCTCTAAGGCCGACGCTAAAGAAGTTGTAGGCATTTTAACATCATTTTTGTAAATTTTGTATTGCAACCCCCTTAGGGCGTGGAGATTGGGGGTAAGTATACTATAGGAATACGTTTGAGAGGAAAAACTAATGGAGGTCTGTGATACATTTTATTCCTCTAGGGACGACTCCGGGGAAGTTGAAGCGGTTTTTACCTTATTTTTTAAAATTTTGTACGGCAACCATGTTAGGGGCTGGAGATAGAGGGTAAGTACGTTCCACAAAAATGTTTAAGATAAACTAAATGGGATCGGTCTTACATTTTACCTTTGTAGTAGAACCCTGGAAGACGTAGGAGCGATTTATTTTCTTTTTTAAATTAAGCCTTGTATGGCAACCCTGTTATATGTATGAATACTAATAAAATTTTCGTTTTAGGTGTGGTTTAATAATATCAACATGAATGATTCTGTTTTTTCTTTTTTTGTTGTTTTTTTTTTATTATTACATACATAAGTATGTTCTTTGTTGTTGCTTTAAACTAAATAATAGGAAGTAGTCTTGGTTTTTTGCTTATACATATCTCGGTCATTTATCGGGCGATTTTGCTGAATTTCAATACCGATTTTCTCGCGACTATTTCTGACAGTTTAATACCACTTACGGGTCTATGCGACATCGGGCGACATCAAAAAGTTGATTTCAACCATAACACGGACAGACGGACATCGCTAAATCGGCTTTCCTATCTACAAGGATCCAGAATATATATACTTTATGGGGTCTCAAATTGAAAATAAAGTAATTACAAACGGAGTGACAAACTTATATATACCCTTATTACTTATGTGAAGGGTATTAAAACAGAATAACATTTAAACAGATGCAATCACAAATGTATTGTATGTACTTGTTTATACCCTTCACATAGTAATAAGGTTACATCTCAGCAAAACCTTACATTGATTTGTAATGGTTTAACCTCAAAAAAACTCTTCCTCATTAGCATTTTAATCCATTGTTTTAACATAGCGATGACATAGGAGCCAGTTCTTACCATGCTCGCTTACAAAGAGGGACATATATAAGCTATTACTTAATTGGCATTTAAAGTTTTTTCTTTGATTAATTTGGTTAAAACTGGCTTAAAATATTTATTTAATTATTTATTTACTTGCTTTCTCCATTACCATTGCAACAAGACAGAGTCTTATATTTAGAGCACAGGAACGCCATTTTATATGAAAAAACATTTTTAACTAAACTTAGAATCAAAATTAACTAAATTTAGAATAAGCTTAACACATATATTACAGTCAACATTTACAAAAAAGTTATGAAAAGTATATAAAAAGAAATGATTTGAAACTATAAGGACACAAATTTTTATTAGGTTCTCAAAGGGACACCGCACATAGGGATATTTTGCCAATCTAGCCGGACATTAAGCCAAAATTGAAATTTAAGAAATATTAAAATTTAAGTGCGCAGCTCGACAGATAACAAAATTCTGTACCAAATATTGAATTTTCAAATCTTTTGCTTGCAATTCGTCGTTTTGAGGCACAGTCAATGTCAGGGAAGTTAAGTAAATTTGCCTGCAATTTATTAATTTTTGATGGTTTTGAGAGGTTTACAATATATTTTTTTGTAGCTAAACAAATTAAGATTTTACATTGAATTTTTTTTTCTGCGAAAGATTATTTAAGCGACTGCCTTATTTATTTTTTTTCTTAATTTTATTTAAGGTTTTATTAAAAAAAAATTTCTTCGAAATTAAAAAAAGAGGTTTTTTTGTTCACTTTTTTATTAAAAAAAAATAAAATCAAAAGGTTTTTGAAAAAGATGGCAGTCATTATACTAAAAGTCTTTTCTATCACAATAAAGCCTGAAATCTCTACTTTAAGACTAAAAAAGAAAACGTTGCGCGTTTTTGCGCCATTTTTTTTGGCGAATTTTTGAAAATTTCACCTCTTTCTGTTTTTTCTCCTCTTGTGTGTTTACATATGAGTAAGAAACTTTTTTTGGGTCAAAAAAGTTTTGATAATTAATCGTTTTTTAAATGTTTTTAATATTAATGGTTACAGGTAAATTAAAATTGATTTTTAACAGGTTGAATTTGGTTTTACACTAGGGTTGCCAGACGGGCCTGATTTGGCCTGATTGTCAAGTTTTTTAATGTGCGTCAAGTGTATAGAGAAAAAGTAATTTGTCAAGTTTTTTTGTTAGTTAATTTTGTTCTCAAGTTAATTCTAGCTATGTAATAATAATTAAAAAAGTTTGGTTTTTAGTTTGGCTTTAGTTCATATAATTTCTTTTTATTAGAAGAAATTATTATTTTCCGTTAATGTTGAAAGAAACTTTCAATTTGAAAAAAGCTGATTTTTCTACCGCTACTAGCCGAGTAGAATGCATTTTCGAAAGCAGCTTCGCAATTTCATCATCAGTACTCTTTGAACGGTAGTAGTGTATTTGGTTGTAAACATCACCTATTTAACTTACATGTAACAGAGAAAAGTATACGGAATCAGTGTTTTCCTTCTGTTTTTATTTTGTAAGTTAGGACGAAGTTTATTTTTCATATACACTATGATTTTTTCCATTAAAAGTCTCTTTGGCAACACTTGACTAACGGACAAGCATTTGTCCATCTCTCAGATGGAACGAAACGCTTTTATTATTGTTTATCATACAATAGGGGTAATCACTTTTTAATTTCTTTTTTTGTCAACGACAAATTGACTGCAATTATTAAAGATCATTTTGCACCGTGCCATGTGTGAGTTATATGTTAATTTTTATTTATTGTTGAACTAATTGTTTTTAATACAAATTTTTCTTCTAATAAAAAGAAATTATATGAACTAAAGCCAAACTAAAAATCAAAATTTGTATTAAAAACAATTAGTTCAACAATAAATAAAAATTGAAAAAGTTTGTTTATATATGTATCTAAAAAAAAGAGCTAAAGCCACTATTTTTATTATCAACACAACTAAGGACTAATATGATACTTTTTTTTCTGTGCAATTAAAGTTTAAAAAATATAGTTCTCTTTTAGTACAAATATAATAAAAGTGCCAACACTGATATTTACCCTATTGCTCAACACTTGTTTATTATTTCTTTTATTTTGTTTCTGTTATTTTTACTTTTTATGATATTTTTGTTTTTATTCTAATAATTTTTATGAAAAAAATAATAAACAATTAAAAAAACAAAGAATAGTATGAGTGTTTTTATTTGTCAAGTTCTTTTTTTCAAAATCAAGTTTTTTTTTGGTCAGTGCCAAGCTTTTTGGAAAATTGGATCTGGCAAGCCTATTTTACACTGACATTGCATGTATAAAAAAGAATGTGCGAGGTAGTAGTTTTAACTCACCCCTAAACCGGTAATGTATATCTGTGCGACAGCTTTCTTAATGACGCTATTTTATGCAACAAAATAATTGTACCTATCTTAAAAACCTTTGAAAATTGTTAAAAAAAAATTATTCTTCAAAGAGACACAAATCTGAGCTTCAAGTACTCACTTTTTGGTGTATATATATTGTGGGTATTGCACGAAATTGATTTCAGAACCCTTTTGAAACTACGAGAGTAAAATGGAAAAACTTTATACAGGATTAGAGCTTTCAAAAATAGCAAGGGAATGAAAAGATAAATTTGTTAAAGAGAAATTGCGATTTTTAGGTAGAAAATTGTGTGAACTTTCAAAATGTCAAGGAGATGGCAGCATGTCAGCGATGAAACAGTGTTTATACAGTTTCAGAAAATTTTTTAATACACAATGCACAAAACTTTAATGCATGGATCAATTGCCTATTAGGCTGTTATCAGAAAACATTTTCGGATTTACAGGCAGAATTTTGCAAGAAAGCTTTCAAGAGTTCAGTGTAACGTAGATATTATTAATACTTTTGCTCAGTTTTGACCCACTGATGACTAGCATAAGACCAACTCCAAAAAAAGAGTCATTGCCCTTTACGAAAGAAGCAGATTCTTTAATGTTTCCTCCTGTACTTGATTTTCAAGAGGATTCAGATTCAGAAGAGGTCTTTAAAGAAACAGAAGAAGAAGAACAGTAGCACTCCTGTTGTAATTAAATTAGTTTTTGTTTTCATACTTTAAATTACTTGTTACTTCTGTAAATAAGTTATTGTTACATATAAATTACTTATTTTCAGATAAATTTAATACATTAAATTACAAAAAAAGCGACAAAAAAGCTTAAAATATTTATTTTGTAAAAAATTAGCAAAATATAAAAAAAAAATTTGTTTGTACAGGGCCGTTTCGGGGGGTGGGGTTTTGGGGCATTTCTGCCCCTACCCATAAAAGCTTAAAAATTTTATTTTTATAGTATTTGGGCGTAAGTTATCCATTATTTTTATTAAATACAATATTTTTGCAAATTTTACTTTATGCCGCCGCCCACGAAAGGGGAGAGGACGACACTGCCCAAGTGTAGATTTTTTCGCTTACGTTTAAAGTTGCATTTGCCTAACAATAGTATTAACAACATAAAAAATATTTTAATTTTTCAGAGGTAGTATTAGTTCTTCTAAGGGGAACTCTTTCCCTCTTGGTCCGGTTTTTATTAACTTTAATCCTCAAATGCCTATGGCTACAATACATGTTTCTGCCAAGTTTCATCAATCTAGGAGCACTGAGTAATTTTTAAGAAGCTTTATTGTAAAAAATAAAAAGTAATGTCCGGCTAGAATGGCAAAATACCGCTATGTGTGTCGGTTGGTTTTTCAGCTTACCAAATAGATATAACAAGATGCCGGAGGTTATGATGAGGGCTGAGTAGCCAACTGTCATATAATGAAAATTATGCGCGGTGATTTTGTTTGGAAGCTGAAGGATTTTTTGTGCTGCGAGTGAGGCTTGTAGTTTTGTTCAGTTTTGTATCTGTGCTAAGTACTCGGTTAAGTATAATTTGTTCAGCAATGGATTCAGCCGTGCGACCTTATTTATCTGCGTTACTTCCCACATGCTAGTGAAAGAGGGCTTAAGGAAGCTGGATATAATCTGTTGTCTCTGGATAGAATTGAGTTTGTTTTTGAGTATACATTCTTGCTCCAGTCGTAAAAGTCCGGCTCCTTTGAGTGTTAACAGTGTTATATCTTTTTTACATGCAGCCGTTGCATGAGATGGTGATGACATGGCATAGATTCATTGATTGTTATGACGGAGTGGTATCCATGCGACCGTGTTTTGTATTGGTTGCACTGGGTTGGGTTTACTCGAAAGACAAGACGAACGAAAACGTATATGCCAAATCAGTCACTTGTAATTTTGCTTTCGAGTGGCATAAAGGTATGCAGTTTTTGACGTAAATTAAAGTCCACTTTGTATTAAAATGCCACATAATAAAAGTAAAATATGTTCTTAATTAAAATATCATATTGCTTAAAGCAAAAATTAAACGAACTTTGCTTTTAAAAAAAAATCTACAATAATTTTGTAAGTTTTAATTATGAATTGTTTTCAGTGATGTCAATTTCACCGAAATTTTAACTAATTTAAACCCACTTGTAGGAGTATGTAAACAAATAAAGGAAATAACCATAAAATTTAACAAAAAAATTAATTGATTACATCTCTTTTTTTGTACCTTTTTTTTTGCTGGCGCGCTTAATACATATTCATGAAGTACCGTTAGAAACATACGATCGTAAACTAATGTTGTACATATATGATCTCAAGATAATATGCAAAATGATTTTGATAATGCTTACATTACATTTCCATTTTATTGCTCTTATTAAATATATATTATATTCACCTTTCTCAAAATCAACCAATAACTAATGCACTTCTTACTATTAAATAAAAAATATTAGAACAAGTACATTATACTTTTGCCACTAAGGTCACATGGATATATAACGCTTAAACGTTCTGATGTTCAAACTACTTTGCAGTTGAACTCTTGTACACTTTGTGACATGCAACTATGACACCCTGTTGCTTGCAGAGGCCGGATGTACTCTACAGCTTCTCGATCCACATTAAAAGTCGCGCATTTGCATAACAAACCGGACATTTAATAACACTAAGGTTAAAAAAATATTTCATACATCCTCGTTATATTGACCAAACGATATGTAAATTATATAAAAGCAATAAATGTCAATTTAATTTACTATTAAAAAGTTTGTAAACAAATTATGTTTTTCCACGTACATTCAAATAGCACAACATAAAATCATAATTTCTAAATATAAAAAATCATCTCTTGACAAAAAATCATCAAAAATATAAGATCATCATTTTGACAGCGCTGCAGGTGGTGGTGATTTTACAACATAAGACAAAATTAAAATAATCAGCATGACTGATTATGTTTTTTTCTGTTGTTGTTTTTTTTTATTATAACCTACATATGTATGTTCTTTGTTGTTGTTGTAGACTGAAAAAAATTAGGTAGTCTTGGTTTTTTGCTTATATCTCGGTTGTTTATCGGGCGATTTTGCTGAATTTCAACACCGATTTTCTCGCGACTATCTCTGACAGTTTGATACCCGCTTACCGGTCTATGGAACTGAGATTTAGTCAAAAAATAATAAAAATATAGGCAATGTTAGGTAGAAGCTTAGGAAGCAAAGCCTTTAGAAAAAAATGGATTAGCTTTTGACGTAAAATCTGTAAAAAGACTTTACTATGATCGACGCGGTGAATGTCAATTTTAGGCTTAGACAGAGCAATTATTGGATTTCTATATAATGTAATCGGGTCATTGGACTTCAATATTAACGAAGCGTTTGTTCTAACTATTTAGATCTAAATCAGATGATATATGACGATCGTTACGATCAATTCTGATTTTCCAAATTTGTTTTCATTTTGCTTTATAGTCAAAAGCAGAGTTGATTTTTTTTTCTAAAATTTAAAATCTAACGTTAAAAACATTTGATAATTTCCAGCTACCTTAGATGCGAAATAAAAATTATCTTTTTCAATAACTGTATGCAGTGTTTCGTGTCTCTATAAGGTATTTAATTATGTAATTTAACCACGGTTTTTGTTTCTTGCGAAAGGTCAAAAGCAGAGCTGATTTTTTTCTAAAATTTAACATCTAACGTTAAAAATATTTGATAATTTCCAGCTACCTTACATGCGAAATAAAAATTATCCTTTTCAGTAACTGTATGCAGTGTTTCGTGTTTCTATGAGGTATTTAATTATGTTATTTAACCACGGTTTTTTTTGTTGCGAAAGGTCAAAAGCAGAGCTGATTTTTTTTCTAAAATTTACCATCTAACGTTAAAAACATTTGATAATTTCCAGCTACTTTAGATGCGAAATAAAAATTATCTTTTTCAGTAACTGCATGCAGTGTTTCGTGTTTCTATGAGGTATTTAATTATGTAATTTAACCACGGTTTTTGTTTGTTGCGAAAGGTCATTTGGGTATCAAAAACATTTTTTGAGAGTACTTTTATCCGCCAATATTTTTTCTTTGTTTTACTTTTATCCACAAAAAAATAGAAAAGAATGGTATAGACATTAAAAGCGCTTTAAGTTTGTAAAACAGTGGCCCAGAAAATCAACTATATATTTTTTGTAATATTTAAAAAATTATTTTATATGACATTTAATTTATAAAAACTACGATTAATTAGCCATATAAAATATATAAATTTAAAATTTCTTTCTTTATCGTCTTTCAGAAGTTATCGTTTCGCATCTCTATTAAATCTGGTTTTTGCACGCCTTAAAATAAGCTTTAAAACTAATTAAATAACTAGTAAGCTGCGTCAAGTTAAAGTTAAGTTATAACTGTTTTTCTATACGGTAAAGAAAATAGTTTTTGCAAGTAGGAAATAGTTTAATTATAACAAGTAAGAGCGCTATATTCGGCTGTGCCGAATCTTATATACCCTTCACATTGGTCTTTTAATATACCAATGTATCTTTTATAGCCGAGTTATTTTGTACTGCAAATATTATAATATAAATTCCTTGTACCAGGCTTAAGGCCGATAGCTATCCTAATTGTTGATATTAAAAACAGTACAAAATTTTAAAGTTCCTATGTACAATAGAAATACATACCATGCAGAACAAAAAAAAAAAATTCCGGCAAAGAACCGAACCACAGACCTACTTTAACTAATATCTGCTATCCTTGCTTCTACTCATTCAGCAATTGCTAACACTTGACAAATACTGTTTCAACACCAAAATAAACAATTCTTCAAAAATTTATGTTATGTTATATAGTCTACTTATATGCGCAATGTCATGGTAGTTTACCATGCGCAATATCATAGTATGTATAACTGATTGCAAGGTGAATTAAAGTATCAGGTGGTCAGCGTTGCCAGAAGCTTTGAGAAGACAATCATCATTTGGTAATAATAAAATCATATATTAAGGAAATCAAATTTTTTTTATAGACCAAAAATTTGATTTTATTTTATAGACAAAAAATATAATAATATTTAAGTTTATAAGCATAAAAACAAACTTCTCTTTGATGCACCGTGTAAATAAAATATCGAAATGTAGATTTGAAGATTTTTACCTAAAAAATCTGATTTTCAAATATAAGAGGCATACATACATACTTCTTAAGCATTTAAAACTAAAACAAAAAATAAAAAGTTTCTTGTTATTTTTCTTAAAATAATCCAAAAATATTAGCTGTTCATGACCAAAAACCAAATTATGGTACACGCTAAAAGACTTGCTTAACTAATTTGATCAAATTTATCTTTCCTTGCTCGCACACAGCTTTGTTGACGACGTTCTTTTATTTTGATCATGTGCTTACAGCTCATACTAAGTTCGTTCAAAATATAATTATTTGCAACACTATTCGGCAAATGTTGAGAGAATGTTTAACCAGGTTAACCCTAATAAAACTAAAGCCCGAAATCGTTTGGAAAACGAATCTTTATCCTGTATTGCGATTCAGTAACTTTTAACGATTCGACAATCGTACTATTTATCGACAGAAATTATTGTTTGCTGCTACGGTTAAGTGATTCACTAAGAGGTTTTTAACGATAGTGGACAAGTTGATTTTTTTTATATTTTATCGGTTGTACAATAAATTTTAACAAAGCGAAAATCATAATTATAGTAAAAACAATATATAACATACAAAAAAAATTTTTGTCGATACAACTAACAACACAAAAATTATTGCCGTTAAATTAACAAGTATAACGATTTTAAAAATTGCCAAAAAGTTTTGCTGTTTACTTAACAATAGCTGACTTTAACGGTAGTGTATATCGTTAAAAACTTTACTGAGTCGCACTACTGGATCTTATATACAAAAGATTATTTAAAAAGTAAAAATTCCCACTGTTTTGACAATTCAATTTCTCCAGGTTTACTTAAAATGTTATTTTTGGGTATTTACGCGGATGAATAAATATTGATGTTAATAAAATGTGTACCTATTTGAAAGTTTCAGTTTGAAGAGGCGACCTATAAAAAAAACTATTTTTACTTTTTTTGAGATTCTTAAAATATACAACACACATTGATGAACAAAGGAAAGAAAAGCGCTAAGACGTTTCAAAATTAACTTGATAACTACAAAATCCTTGCTCCCAAAAACTAATTTTTTTGCCCATTGGTTCCTTTTAACTGAAACTAACACATATTGCTTTAACATTAATGTCCATATACAAATTTTTGTTTTGTTATTGAATTTATTATTTAATTAACCATTAATTAGCTTCAATATATATATTATAAGCGAGGTTGATTTCTTATTGTGTTAGTTTACATGTACAAAACATGTAATATAAATTAAATTAAAACAAAATAAACAGAAAATAAAGTGGTTTTAATTCACGTGAAGATTTTTTGCAGATTTTTACAATGAAGTGCAGATTTTGCAAAATTTTTTGTTAAAAAATCTTTAGGTTTTGTTAATTTTGCCTAGAAAAATTCTGGCAGCCCTGGGTGGTTCAATAATATCACCATGGCTCATCAAGTTTTTTCCCTGTTTTTTTATTTGTTTTATTATAGCATACATATGTATGTATGTACGTACCTTTCCAGATACCACTTAGAATGATAAACAGAGGTAGTTGCTGGCTTATATCTGTTGTTATCGAAAATTTTAATTAGTTTTTCATTTTAAACCGCAAATAAACAATTGATTAAAAATTGATGTTATATAAATACTAAAACTCGCAATCTCATTGTTTGATAGTTGTGTAAACAAAAAAAAATTTAAATTTATCAGGGCCCGGAATCGAACCAATGATTTTCTCTTTTATTGTTCACAACTCATGCTCCTACTCACTGAGCTATCAGCAATCAATGACTGAGGTTGTTTAAAAAGCAAAATAAACAAGCGTTAAAAAATGTATGTTATATAAACTACATTGTACCTTGCGCAATCTAAAAAAAAAGAATTTATGTCTCAGATGGTCAGCGTTGCCAGAAGCTTTGAGAAGACAATCATCATTTGGTAATAATAAAATCATATATTAAGGAAAAAATCATCAAATTGTTTTTTATTCCAAAATTATATTTGATAGACCAAAAATTTAATAATATTTAAGTTTATAAGGATAAAAACAAACTTCTATTTGATGCACCATGTAAATAAAATATCGAAATGTAGATTTTTTGCCTAAAAAATCAGATTTTCAAATATAAGAGACATACATACTTCTTAAGCATTTAAAACTAAAACAAAAAATAAAAAGTACATTGTTTTTTTCTTAAAATAATCCAAAAATACTAGCTGTTCATGATCAAAAAACAAAATTATGATACACGCTAAAAAACTTGCTTAACTAATTTGCTCAAATTTATATTTCCTTGCTCGCGCACATTTTTGTTGACGACGTGCTTTTATTTTGATCATGTGCTTACAGCTCATACTAAGTTTGTTCAAAATATAATTATTTGCCACACTATTCGGCAAATGTTGAGAGAATGTTTAGCCAGGTTAACCCTAATAAAACTTAAGCCCGAAATCGTTTGGAAAACGAATCTTTGCCCTGGATCTTATATACAAAAGATTATTTAAAAAGTACAAATTCCCACTGTTTTGACAATTTAATTTCTCTAGGCTTGCTTAAAATGTATTTTTTTGGGTATTTACGCGGATGAATAAATATTGATGTTAATAAAATGTGTACCTATTTGAAAGTTTCAGTTTAAAGAGGCGACCTATAAAAAAACCTATTTTTACTTTTTGGAGATTCTTAAAATATACAACACACATTGATGAACAAAGGAAAGAAAAGCGCTAAGACGTTTCAAAATTAACTTGATAACTTCAAAATCCTTTTTCCCAAAAACTAATTTTTTTGCCCATTGGTTCCTTTTAACTGAAACTAACACATATTGCTTTAACATTAATGTCCACGTACAAATTTTTGTTTTGTTATGGAAATTCTTATTTAATTAACCATTAATTAGCTTCAATATATATATTATAAGCGAGGTTGATTTCTTATTGTGTTAGTTTACATGTACAAAACATGTAATATAAATTAAATTAAAACAAAATAAACAGAGAATAAAGCGGTTTTAATTAACTGAAAGATTTTTTGCAGATTTTTACAATGAAGTGCAGGGGGGTTATTATGTAATTCGATTCGAATAGAAAAAGCTTTCGAAAGGAATTTTCGATTCGAAAGGAAATCCGTATTATCTAATACGATTAAAAGATAAATAGTTTCAGGAAATAATTTAAAGAAAATATCAGTTGATACCGAATTTAAACGTGTAATAAACATTGTGGAACTTTTGAAAATTTGCGAAAAATTTTTTAAAATGTCAATTTTTATTAAAAAATTTAAATTAATTTCCGAACGTTCGTAAATAAATTTTCGAAAATCGTACTACATAATTTAACTTGTACGAATTCGAAAGATTTTCGATTCGAATCGAATTGCATAATAACCCCCCAGATTTTGCAAAATTTTTTGTTAAAAATCATTAGTTTTTGTTGAATTTGCCTAGAAAAATTCTGGCAGCACTGGTGTGGTTCAATAATATCCCCATGACTCATCAAGTTTTTTTCGTGTTTTTTTATTTGTTTTATTATATGTATGTATGTATGTACGTACCTTCCTAGGTACCACCTAGAATGATAAACAGAGGTAGTTGCTGGCTTATATCTGTTGTTATCGAAAATTTTAATTTGTTTTTCATTTTAAACCGCAAAATAAACAATTGATTAAAACTTGATGTTATGTAAATACTAAAACTCGCAATCTCACTGTTTGATAGTTGTGTAAGCAAAAAAAAAATTTATAACTTGTCAGGGCCCGGAATCGAACCAATGATTTGCTCTTTTATTGTTCATAACTCATGTTCCTACGCACTGAGCTATAAGCATTAAATGACAGACATTGTTTAAACAGCAAAATATACAAGCGCTAAAAAATGTAAAAGTAAACTGATTGCAAGGTGGATTTGTGTATCAGGTGGTTAGCGTTGCCAGAAGCTTTGAGAAGAAAATCATCATTTGGTAATAATAACATCATATATTAAGGAAAATATCATCAAATTTTTTTTATTCAAAATTTTATTTAATAGACCAAATATATAATAACAATTAAGTTTATAATGATAAAAACAAATTTCTCTCTGATGTACAGCGTAAATAAGTTCTGAAAGTTTTACAACAACTTTTTAAAACTGAGATTATCTAGAACTGCCAGATGATCCTTACAGTTGACAAACAAAGATTGCAAGGTTTTGTTTACTCGTCATCTAAATCTTGAATATTTTTTTCAATAAACCTATCAAATCTATAGATTAAAAAGGGTCAAGTCAAGAGTTCTCTTAGAGAACAATTTTTAAAACCAAATCGTTTTAATATTTGCTTATATTACTTGATATAAAACCAAATGATTTTTTGCAATTAGTTGTAAGCTGGATTTTTTATCAAACATTCATAGATAGACTTCTTCGTTTTGTAAACAAATCTTTACGTTCCAAATCAGGGTTATTATTAAAATACGAGTTCCATATGCTGGTTTTATAAGATGTTCTAAAACGTAAGGGTTGTTACTGTTTCCACATGATATGTAAATAACATACAAAACTCTTGAATTTTTCTACATGTTTTATTGTTTTTATTAGTTGAATTGAAAGATTGCATCTACATTCAACCAGCTGGATAGCCGACAAACATTGCTGTGTCGGCTTTTTAGGATACTTTCTTTTGATTAGTGTTAATAAAAATAGATTTTTTACTCTTGTTTAAAATATTAGAACAAGTACATTATACTTTTACTACTAAGGTCAAATAGATATAAAACGCTCAAACATTCTGATGTTCAAACTACTTTGCAGTTGAACTCTTGTACACAACCCGGACATTTTATTAACACTAAGCTCAAAAATATATTTCATACATCCTTGTTATATTGACCAAACGATATGTAAATTATATAAAAGCAATAAATGTCAATTTAATTTACTATTAAAAAATTTGTAAACAAATTAGATTTTTCCACGTTAATTAAAATAGCACAATATAAAATCATAATTTCTAAATATAAAAAATCATCTCTTGACAAAAAATCGTCAAAAATATGATAAGATCATCATTCTGGCAGCGCTGCAGGTGGTGGTGACTTTACAACATAATACAAATATAAAAGTGGTGAATAAATTTTGGGTGTGGTTTAATAATAACAGCATGACTGATTATGTTTTTTTCTGTTGTTGTTTTTTTTATAACCTACATATGTATGTTCTTTGTTGTTGTTGTAGACTCAAAAAACCGAGGTAGTCTTGGTTTTTTGCTTTTATCTCGGTTATTTATCGGGCGATTTTGCTGAATTTCAATACCGATTTTCTCGCGACTATCTGTGACAGTTTGATACCACATTCGGGTCTATGCGATATCGGAGGGCTTTCAACCATACACGGACAGACGGACATCGCTAGATCGGCTTCCCCATCTATAAGGATCCAGAATCCTATGTGCACCGTAAAGATTATAAGATATATGATCAAACCTCCTCAATTTATATATGTATCTTAAGATATTGTTGTACAATATTTTTTAATATCGAATTATTTTATTTAATATTAGCGATTTGATCTCTTAAAAATTAAAATTTTTTAGGGCTAAAATACGAGTAGAGGATAATATTTGTTTATTTAATATTTTATGAAAAAAAATATTTGTTTATTTAATGTTTTATAAAAAAAAAATATTTTTTATTTAAGCAAGAAAATGAAAGTAAAAACACAACAAATTATATGAGAATGTAATTCATTCAATATTTGTACTGACACAGATAATTTCTTCATGAGAGGATTAAAGTTTTTTCTACTTCAAGCTGTTAGAATAAATAAAAATCGTGATGGGTAGGACAATTTTACTAAACTTAAAATATGTTATTAATAAAGCGCCTATAGTTTTTTTTAATAACTTTAAATTTTAAATAACAGGGTAATAATAAAAAAGTCAAGAATATACTTTCTAATTTTGAGATTTAAGGAATATAATTTTGTAATTATATATTTTTGTAAAAATGTCTGGAGATCCCAAACAATTGCTTAGTTTAATTAATTTTTTAAAATATAAATCATTTCCCTAATTATATTTAATATCTTTTAACATAAATAACATAAAAAAAATATTTTTCTGCACCTTTTTGTAATGATATATGTATAATATCAATTTTTTAAAAACACAATACATACATACATACAAGAACCCCTTTTTATTGTTAATTATGTGCAAACAATTAAAGCTGCCATCATAAAATATGTCGCCATAATTTTGCGATTTTTAGTTTCATATATTACTACTAATTTTCAGTTATATACTTTTTATTAAAATACATAAATATTTAAGTCTGTATGTAGCAAAAATTAAGAAATGTTTATGCATATATGTATTTTAAAATAAGTTATAAGCAAATATTTCCCTATATATGTATATTAAATTTTTGTTGTAAGCAAACAGGTTACATTTTTTAACAAACACTAATAATAATGTTAGGCAACAAGTTTGTCCCCGGACTTACAATGTAAAAATTCCATATGGTTGTTGGTGTTGTATTTGTAGTACCAACGCTACCACCTTCTATAGATCCAACTTAACTTATATAAAGTATCAAAAGCTCCCACACGTGTTTGCCTCTTCTCAGCATCATACTATCATGGCAGAGGGAAAGAAAAAGTCTGCTGATAGTAAATTAGCTACGGCGAAAAATTAAAATTTTAGCTTAGCGATAAACCATGCGGAATACCAATTGAGCAAAGAAGCTAAAATATTCGCCTGTAGTTTATTTTTAGCTTTTTGGCGATCAAGATTTATCCCCTTATTTCCTTAAACGCAACGCCCTAAAACAAAAACAAAATGTTTGGAAATTTTTTTAAATTTGAATTTTTTCCATATAATTGCTTGCGTTATTATGCGTTGCGTTTTACGTAATCAGGCCCTTAGCTTAAGCTAAGAGAATTATAGAATAGGGGTGCTGGATCGCCGGCTCACGTGAAAGTCACGTATAAATGCGAAGTTAACACAAATTAAACTTAAAACGGCCCAAATCCATTGGCTAATTAGTAGAAACTCTGTGCTACGTCTTTATTGTAAACTTCTACTCTAAAACCAATTTGGTGCTACGGTATACAATAATGGGGCACTGCTTCCGCTTTCAACATCAAAAAAATTTAACGCCGTCAAAACAAAATCCTAAGAATGATAACTTGTGCTCCTTGGTATATTAAAAACAGTAACATCCACAAAGATCTAAAGGTTCCACTAGTTAAATGCGAAATCCATGTACACAAGTATTTAAATAATCTGGAAATACATCCAAATCCGCTTGCTCGAAACATCTTGCAACATAGTCGACACACTCGTCTAAAAAGAAGGTATACTATTATGCTTACATGAAACTACTGAAATCAATTAACTTATATTTTAGTATTGTACTGGCTGGACTAATAACTATTAATTACTTAGTTTTAATATTTATTATTGATTCGCTAAAAGGGACGATTCAATAAAAATATATGAAAAAAAAATCGGTTGACCACGGACCCAGATATTATAACGTACTCCTGGTTTCTCCTACTAAGTTTTTGTCTTAAACGTTATATGGGATAAGATGTTGTAATGCGGAAATGAATTGTCCAACGTTGTGACTCACACTAGCAGCATGGTCATGTTGGATCGTGAAACCTGGTGTTGAGTTTCCGGTTAAGGGCTAGGAACAAAAAAGGACGGTGGAAGCCTTAATACCGCTAGCTAGCAGCCGGAATTGGGGAAGTTCGAGTCCTCTTAGTGCCTAACCTCAATGTTATTATATAGTCGTATTTTAGACTCCCTGGTGTCTGTTTTACTACGTTTACTTTACAATGGTCCAGTATAATCACAAAACAAAAAAAAAACCAAGCTCCTTTGTGAATATGTATGAGAGATGGTTTTAAATGGTGTGGAGTAGGTGACATAATATTTAATGATTTCCTAGCTGTTATCGGAGACCTTTGGCTCAAAACCCTCCCTACCATGACTCCACTGGCGGAAAACAACAAAATTCCTGGAGTCCCACACTTTGTCTTATCTTAATATCCTCTTACCGGAGTGAAAACAGATTAAGGGCTAATTTAGCAAGTCATTTTGGATATCCAATCCATTTCATTTCATACCAAGTAATCTTAAATGAATTTATTTAACAATACGAATAATATAATTAATATACGTTTAAACAATAATATATTTAACATAAATACTAGGACGAGAAAATTATAAAATAGTAAAAAAAAATTTTATTCTTTATAAACAAATATGTTTAAGTTTGTATCCTCTTCTCTTTGCTTTTTCAATTAGAATCAAAATTTTAATACCCCAAAGAACCAAATCCTAATCTCTATCAACAAGGTTTACTTTGGTGAGGCTAGTTCACAAGGGGTTAAAATATACGAAAATCTGTTTTCTTTTTTATTAACTTTTCCTTATTTGTAGCCTTAATTGATACTTTTCTTCTATTTGTTATTTAATTGGTAGTGACTTATGATTTGAAAAATCATTTAAAATCATAAATTAAAAATTTGTCGTATTATATTTTTTGGTATAAATCTCAATTATACTGAAAGGTATCAAGCTGCGAATTTTTTTCGAATTAAAAACATTACAGTTTCTGAACCGTTGTTTTGTTTAATAATTTACTCCTAGCGATATTTTAAAAACGTGAAACAGCACAAAACTTCAATAAAACAAAGATATAAAGAAGGTATGATATTACAAAAAAAAACGTAAGAATTTGTTTTTCCAAAACAAATACTTTTAAATGCGGCAATTTTAAAGAAAAAAATCCAAATGCGACACAAAAATTTTTTCCGGTTATATTATAAAATCTTTTAATATATTGCTCAAAAATATAAGAACACCTATGTCTTTCATTGAAACAAACTATTATATTAATATTTTTATTTAATAAGATTTTTAAAGTGTATTTTTGTCAAAAAAATCAAATCAAACAGGGCCGAAATAATTTTTCAAAAAAAAAAAGGCACAATGAAACATCGCACAGTGGGGCCAAATGAAAAAAAAATGGTAATAAATCTGTATCTTCGAAAGTATTTGTCCAATTATAAAATAATGTATAAAGCAGTCGTAGAAGAGGACCCAGGGTTTAAAAAAATAAAATTTTGGGCTACCCTGTATATAAGTACATACGTGTAGGTACAGGATGCCAAAGTTGACCTCCTCGGGCTTGCAAAACATTTCTATGCTCATAACTTTTGCAAATATCAACCAATTTCAATGATTTTTATATTTATTTAATGAAAATTGAAATCTGAAAAACATATTCACTCTTACTTGTTACCTGTTACAGTTTAAAGGATATTTGGGTTTGAAATTTAAAATTGTTGTTTTTGACCTAGACTTTATTTGGTTTTTTGCAAATGTCTGCAATTGTTGTTAGGCTAGAAATATTTTTAAAAATATTTTTGTACTTTTGAAAAGTTTGTTAAGCCTATACAAAAAAAATTAATTTAATTATCTTTATTCGTTTAGCCGTGAAAAATATTCAAAGTCAAAATTTTCAAGGTTATTCCAAAAATGGCATAATTTTGACAAAAATTGAGCACAATTAATTAACTTTTTTTGCAAATAATTGTGAAAATTATTTCTTTCTTTACATTTTTTGAAAAAGCAGGCTTCAAAATATATTAGTAGTATATTTTTTAAATAATTTAGACGTGCACCCTACGCCAGGCATTGGTCGAAAATATGGAATTTTTCAACGAAATTTCAAATTTATCGGCCGAGAAAAAAAACGTAAGCCAGTTTTTGAAAAATTAGTTCAAAATTAAAATTACTAATCTTTTGAGGTTTCAGTTTTAATTAAGTTATTTATCGCCCGCTTAAAAATTGGGTCACGAGGGTATTGTTATTAATATAGGCAAATTTCAAGAAATTTAAAAACTTTCAAATATAAAAAATTTTCACAAAAAAGAAACTAAATATTATTATTATTTTTTTCTGATAGGTAAAAAATATGATATGTTTGCAAATTTCCATCTGTTTAACATTTCAATGATATATAATACTTGTATATTATTAGTTATTTAATACTATATTAACTGCCCTTAAAACAGCTATCTTGCGTTAAATTTGTTAACAGTTCATTATTTTGTAGGGTGTGTATATACATAGTAGCACATAAAGTACATATCACATAATTTTCATCGCCTACATACAAACAAAAATACATACATACATACGTACATATGTATGTATTTAATTTTTATAAAATTGTCCTCTTAATTATTATTTTTTTATTAATATAAGAGTTCGGGATTTCTGATTTTTATTTATATGCCATATATCCATAATTCTTGTAGGCGAAAGCAGGCAACTTTAATTTCCAACTGCATATTGACTCATATTAGTTATTAAAATTTCACAAAAATGCTTTTTTAAAATCACTCAATTTTTTGTAAAAGTATTTAATAATATTGTGTTTGATTACTCTAGTAATTAAAACTTATTAAATTCACATTATTTGTATAATTAAAAATTTTTACAAAATATTGTGTTCTTGTTGCTCAAAATAGCTGAAACGCAAAAAACTATAATTGAAAATTTTTAAATGCTCACATGCTGCTTAGTTAAAAACTAAAATTTTATTTAGGCGATTACACCCCATAGAATTTTTAAAACATAGCATATACATCATATATAAAATGTATCTAAATGTTCTAAATCGCATTTTATATTAAAGAAATCTACAGATTTTTATAAAAAAATGTACCTACAACAAAAATTTTGTTGAAACCCTTGTACAGGAAAGGAAATTTATCTCAAACGTTCTCTTTGCTGTGAAAAATTTGTTACCTGAAACGCTTTTGGGTAGGTTTGGATTAATTTGTGTGAGTTTGGACTATTTTGTTATGTACCTGAAACACAACTTTTAATAAATTAAAATGCCTTTTTTCAATTTTTAATAAATTCTAACCTTATGGTAATTTTTGATATATGAAAACTATGCGAAAATACTTATGGTAGGTTTATTAACAAAAATGTATGTAATGGCTGACAAATATGGTCTTAGTAAACTTACGATAACTATTATATATTTTTCCACTAGATTTTATAGCTCGCTTTTAAAAACCAGTAATATTATAAAAATATCACATAAAAACTTAAAGGCATATACACACATATGTACATATATATATATATATATATAAAATAAGTTTTAAAACAGATTTTGTATAAAAGCGACGCTCGAAAACTTTTTTACATCTGAAAATTTATAATTATTACGGGCCAAAGTTTCAATCTCCTTATTTAAAATAAATTATAAAACTGTAAGTACAAATACAAAAAAAAATATACAAAACGTCGAAGAATTATTGGTTTGCCTCATATCCAATGCATTTTTCTATGTTTATGCGGCAAACCAATAATCACCCGAAGAATGTGCAAAAGTTTAAAATATTAATAAAAGTTCCATCAAAAATTTTTACAAATAGTTAATGTTAAAAGTGAAATTAAGAATTTATTGCAGAAATTAGTTAAAAAACATGTCTGATGAACTAACTGCAAGTCTGAACGTCGCTTTTTATTGCCTAACAGTATTTTTTCACCCTTTTGTTAAATTCAAATAAAAAAATACTTGCTTTAAAAGTTAAAGTTTTTAAACTCAAAAACAGATGTTTAAGTACTACACAGATTTTAATTTTATTTCAAATGTGATAGTGTAAAGACAAAATGTAATGCGCATTATTTCCTTTTTGATTTTTTGACAGTCAAACCAAAAATCATTTTATTTGGCCCTCTCAAAATCCAATGAAAATCTAAACACTTGTAGAATAGTGTGAAGGTAGCTTTAGTATTTAAACAAAAAACAAAAAGAATTAAGTAAACTTTAAGATATTTTCTGAGCTATTATACAACACGCATCTTAAAATTTGCCTATATTAATACCATTTACCCTCGTGACCCCATTTTTGAGCGGGCGGTGAATAACTTAATTAAAACTGAAACCTCAAAAGATTAGTTATTTTAATTTTAAACTAATTTTTCAAAACCTGGTTTGCGTTTTTTTTTCTCGGCCGATAAATTTGAAATTTCGTTGAAAAATTCCATTATTTTCACAATTATTTGCAAAAAAAAGTTAATCAATTGTGCTCAATTTTTGTCAAAATTATTCCATTTTTGGAATAACCTTGGAAATTTTGACTTTGAATATTTTTCACGGCTAGACGAATAAAGATAATAAAATAAATTTTTTTGTACAGGCTTAACAAACTTTTTAAAAATACAAAAATTTTTTTAAAAATATTTCTAGCCTAACAGCAAACTGTAACAGGTTACAAGTAAGAGTGAATAATTTTTCAGATTTTAATTTTCATCAAACAAATGTAAAAATTATTGAAATCGGTTGATATTTGCAAAAGTTATGAGCATAGAAATGTTTTTCAAGCCCGAGGTGGTCAGCTTTGGCACCCTGTACCTCAACGTATGTATATACAGGGTAGTCCCAAATTTTATTTTCTAAAACCTTGGGTCCTCCTCTACAACTGCTTCATACATTATTTTATAATTGGACAAATACTTTCGAAGATACAGATTTATTACCATTTTTTTTTGTATTTGGCCCCACTGTGCATCGTAGGGTTAAGTAAAGATCACCATTTTGATAGTATTAAACTATATTTGTTGAAAATCATGTTCTTTGTAAATTTAGTTTTTTTAGCAGGGCGGTCATTTTTTTTTTAATTTAAATAAAAACGGTTAGTAACGACAATTATAATTTTTATAGATAGGTTTAAAAATTAATAATATTTTTTATTTTTTGATTTTCATTTTTTCATTTTTACAGTCATTGGTTTTTAATACTTATTGAGGCGCACATGTACAAATAAAAATACTTTTAAAAATGCTTTCTTACAATGTAACTTTTTACATTCAAAACTATCTCTTTTTCTTTTCTTGACCAAAATTTACATGAAGGCATTTTTCATGATATACATATGTATGTATGTACTTATGTTACTTGAATGAAAATTTTTTATTTTTAACGACTTCGTTTTGTCAACAAACAAAAATTTAATAAAAGGAATATTAAAAAAATTGCATGGTGTAAATGTGATCTTATAGTTTCGATTTTTTATTGTTTTCATGTGTTTATATTTATGAAAAAAGTATGTAAATAAATTACTAAATTTTACGTGTTTTTGTAAAAAAATGAACGAATTGTGTGTGAGTATTTATATTCAAAACAAAAACAAATTTTCATTTTTTGTTTTTTTTTTAATATATATCTTACGAATTAGTTTTTTTTTACCAACACAGGCAGCAAATTAACACCTGCTTTTAAAGACTTTTTTAAAAAGCTCTCGTATATGCATATGTATATGAACACATATTATTTTTCTTCTTACTTAAGGTATGGGTCTACCAAGTTTTTGTAAATAAAATCAAAATTTTTAAAACAAATTTTCTTTTTAAATATTTTTAGCACACAAGCGTTTCGTTCATATTATAAGAAATATCTAAATAACGAACAAATTTTTTAAAAAATTTTAAAAATTTTGCTTTATTTTTTGGCTTTTAGTTTTTGATTTTAGCTCTTTTTAGCTGTTTTTTAAACGTGATTTAGCTTTAACTTTACTTAAAAATCTGGTCACACTACTAATATACAAACCAATTAAAAAACTTGCTGTAGGTACACAGAATTGCATCACTTAAAGACCACTTGGAAAGTCTAGACGTGCGACCTAAAACGAATTATTCTCTATGGCGATTAGTCAGACGGCTTAAAATATGCGTTATCGAAAAGCCATCACTGCGTAATCTGAGATAATCTTGGCCAAGTTATGAAGAAGAAAAATGAGATCTGCTCGCAAGCGACTTAAGGAACGTATTCACTCCCAATACATGCATTGACGTAAGGTCCTGTGGTTGCTAGACGTCCTATTGAAATACGTCTCCGATATCCTGATGTTCTAGAGGCTATCGCTAACTTTAATAATAAAAAAGCTCCTGGCGTTGATAAAATTAGCCACAAACTACTTTTTACAGCTAAAAGAATAAATCTTTTTATTTTTAACGCCATAATACGGCTTGAACATTTCACGCAAATATGGAAAGTTGCCTTAGTAAAGATGATTCCTAAGCCTGGCAGAGATCCTTCGAAGGTGGAGTCTTATAGGCCCATTAGTTTGTCACCCACAATGTCAAAATTGTTCGAAAAATTGCTTAAAAATAAGCTGAATCCGATCCAGAATGACAACAACTGCATTTCAAATCACCAATTATGATATTAGCAATAATTGGGAAACAAATTTATGAATATATATATATACATAATAGTGAGAAAAGAAAAACAAATACAACAAACTTAATAAAAAAAAAATGAAAAGCGAACTGTTAATGAGTAACAGTAATCGTAGTGACAGTGGAACTGATAGCCGAAATGTTTACATTGTGTTAAACTTCACAAGTGTAAGCAATGAGAACATAAGAGACCCAAAATATAATAGAAATTATTTAAATGCAAGACCAAAAATAATTACAAACAATCTTAGTTCAAGTGCGCCTAATTTAAATAAATGTACTGAACAAGGGATTAATTTAACCCAATCTCTATTTAATAATTATAAAAAAAATTCTGAGGTACCATTTTTGTCGCGGTCACCGTTATCAAATTCTGGAATTGAACCTGCAGCTGCTAAAGCCGCATCAAGCTTAATTTCTGCACCGGCACCTAAGATCCAGGTAGGGATGCACCGCTGTCACGTAGTTCTTAAAAGGGGAAGAAGCCCTAAATCGGCAGAAGCATCTCAACCTGCAAAAATTTTAAAAGACGATGAAGTGCCAACAAACGAACCAACCAATCCCAATTTTAGCCGTCTGGAAGCTGTAATTGACAATATGGTCAAACAATTTACGCACATAATGGCGCAAATGGCTGGCATGATGCAAGAAATGCAGTCTGCTCTTCTGCAGGCTATGCTTAAAAGGCCATGAACTGCCTCAGGGTTTGTTTCTGGAACGCAAACGGCAACCACCAACACAAAAACGAGCTCGAGTATTTTTTAATAAACCAAAAAATCGATCTTATGTTGATTTCTGAGACTCATATGACATCTAGAATCACTTTTGAAATTAGTGGCTGTTCTCTTTACGATTCAAAGGATCCTAGGGATAGATCATGTGGTGGCTCGGCTATTCTAATCAAATCAAGAACTAAACACCAATGGTTGGGTGGCCTCTCGGAATGTTATATTCAAGCTTCGAACGTCTGCATTAATGAATTTTTCCATAACCTTGTTATTTCATCAGTTTACTGTCCACCCAGATTCTCTATAACCAAGGATCAGTACAACAGCTTCTACAAATCATTAGGTCCCCGCTTCATAGCTGCTGGAGACTATAACGCTAAGCACACATACTGGGGCTCCCGCCTTATTAGTCCCAGAGGTCGTGTCTTGTATGACTCCGTGTCGGAAATGATACTTTTCGTTATTTCAACTGGACAATCAAACTATTGGCCAACGGACAATAATAAAATTCCAGACGTAATAGATTTTGGCGTGGCAAAAGGTATATCCCCGGAGCTTATTGAGGCTTTGGCCTCCTTGGATTGATCTTCTGACCACTCACCCACAATAATCACTATTTGCAGACTTCAACAAATAGCAACTTGTGATTTTTTCTTATCTAAAAGAGTAAAGTGGTTAAAATATAAAAAATATATTAGTGCCCACTGCTCGGAAAATCAACTGCTAAAAAACTCCCGGAGACATAGATGATAGTCTGAGCGTCCTAAATCAAAACATTAAAAAAGCCGTTGAACATGCGTCTTCTACCTATCGTCTGGCCAGGTTCAGCGAAATTTTTTCTGACGATGTGGGAAAACTTTTATCTGAAAAAGGAGAGTCCAAAGAGAATGGCAAAAGTATAGATCGCCCTTACTTAAAACTAAGCTAAAAGAATGTACAAAACAATTAAAAAACTTGCTGGAGGTTCACAGAATGGCATCACTTAAAGAGTACCTCGAAGGTCTGGACGCGACTCCTCAGACAAATTATTCCCTATGGCGATGAGCCAGACGTCTTAAAAGACCTGTTATGGCAACACTACCACTGCGTAATCTGAGAGGATCCTGGGCTAGAAATGACGAAGAAAAATGTGATCTGTTCGCAAATCATTTCAAAAACCTGTTCACTCCCAATGCTTGCACAGACGTGAGGGAATCACCGCAAGTTGTTGCTAGACGTCCTTTAGAAATACGTTTCCGATTTACAGATGTTGTAGAGGCTATTTCTAACCTAAATGGTCAAAAATCTCCTGGCGTTGATAATGTAAGCAAAAAAATGCTCTTAGGAATACCTTTCACAGCTAAAATAATAATTCTTTTTATTTTTAACGCAATAATTCGGCTTGAACATTTCCCGCCTATATGGAAAGTTGCCTTAGTAAAGATGATTCCTAAGCCTGGCAGAGATCCTTCGAAGGTGGAGTCTTATAGGCCTATAAGTTTGTTACCCACAATGTCAAAATTGTTCAAAAAACTGACCTCTAGAAGCACTTTTAAAACTAGTGGCTGTTCTTTTTACGATTCAAAGGATCCTAGGGATAGATCATGTGGTGGCTCGGCTGTTCCAATCAAATCAAGAATTAAACACCAATTGTCGGGTGGCCTCTCGGAATGTTATATACAAGCTTCGAACGTCTGCATTAATGAATTTTTCCATAACCAAATAAGTTTTTCTCAACCATTACGGCCTGGTGCACCTGAAGGGAGTATACTAGATCCAATTCTGTACTTGCTTTACACAGCAGATATGCCAACCAACAGTTTTACACACACGCCAACAATTGCTGATGATACCGCCTTTCTCAGTATTTAAAAGACCATAAAGAGGCTTAAAACTGCAACATCACGTAACCCAAGTTAATAAAAGGGGAAAGTTATGGGGAATAACAATCAATAAATAAAAAAGTACCCACGTAACTTTTTCTTTACGTCAAAAAACGTGATCCACAATCCTCATTAACAACTAAATGATGCCTCACCGATTTGAGAAAAAATTACTTGGTATTCACCTGTATCGTCGTTCTACATATAAGTTGACGGAAATAAAACTTAAGGCTACATAAATTCATTGCCTAATTGGCTGAAACTCTGTGATTCGTATTTGTTATAAACTTCTACTCTACAATTCGATTTTGAAACCAATTTGGTGGTACGGTAAACAATTAATGGGCACTGCTTCTGCCTCCAGCGTTGAAAAATTCAATGCCGTCAAAACAAAATCTTAAGAATTATAACTGGTGCTTCTGGGTATATAAAAAACACATCATCCATTCGTGATCTGAATCTCATAGTGTGCAGACGTGTTACGCGAGTGTTAATAAGAGCGAATATTTGTAATAAGTGGCAAAAAGCTTTATTTTTATTCATACATATACATAAGCAACTTCTCATCCCATATGAACAATATTTGTTTACTGTGCCAAGGCATATCATACAAGGTGACCGCAAGAAAAAAATTAAGAGAGTCTTACTCTTTATTTTTTTATATGGAGAAAAATACAAAATTTGCACACACACGCACGCACATTTTTCATGACAACTTCCTACTCTATATCAACAAAATATTTTTAACGGGCCTTTACAAAAGAACTTACTAGAAAGTGATACATATTTAATAATGACATATAATTGGCATTTATTTTTTGCAAAATAGAAATAAATGATTTTGCAAAAATAAAAGCGCGGAGAATTGAATTTAATTTTATGACAAAATAAATATTTAATATTATTATTATTATTTTTTTAATTTTAAATATAAATATGAAGTTATATGGATTAAAAACGTTTTTGTTAAAAATTTTTGCTTCTTATTTTTTCTTAAGTTTATATAATTTCTTTTTATTAGAAGAAATATTTTTCCGTTAATGTTGAAAGAAACTTTTATTTGAAAAAAGCAGCTTTTTCTACCGATACTAGACGAGTAGATTGCATTTTCAAAAGCAGCTACGCAATTTCATCATCAGTACTCCTTGAACGATAGTAGTGTCTTATGACTGTACACATCACCTATTTAACTTACATGTAACATGTACATGTATTAAAAACAGTTAGTTTAACACTATATAACAATATGCATATCAACATTTTTATCTTCTTTTGTGTTGTAGAGGATTACACCTCCGTAGGAAACCTCTTAAAAATGCATCGAAAGTTCTACCTCTTGGGTGATGTAGAAACGGACATATAAGGGCGACCTTTTCAAAAAGTGCACCAGGGAACAAAAGTATAGCGCCGGCGCTGCATATACGTACGGTCTAAAATTAACAATAGCCCAATGAATAGCTGTTAATTCTTGTTCTATAGTAGACTTGTTGCTTTCCCCCTTAGTAAACGCTTTAGAAGCATATGCTATCGGTAAATGCTTCCTTTCAAATTCCTGTGTCAAGACAGCGCCACATGCGTGTCTATTTGCGTCCGTTGTGATGCAAAATTCCTTGTCGAAATTAGGATATTGCAATAAAGTAGGATTCATAAGTGCTTTCTTCAAATAATTAAATGCAAAATCGAAATCACTTGTCCATTCGAATTTTTCATTTTTCCTTGTCAATCCTGTAAGAAGTCTTGATTACTCTGAGAAATTTTTTATTAACCTTCTATAATAATTACAGAAAGCAACAAAGCGTTTAGCGCTATCTGCATCTTTAGGTACTGGGTAATTTCTTATCACCGAGTATTTGCTATTGTCCGGGAGTATTCCTCTGTCTGTATACTTATGACTAAGGTATGTAACTTCTTTCATGAAGAATGAACATTTTTCTGGATGTAACTTCAGATTACGAGTTCTACACAGATTAAAAACATCCACTAAGTTGGAAAGCATATGTCTTTCTGAACATCCTAAAACAACTAGGTCGTCCATATAGATAAAAGCTTGATCTGCTTTTAAGCCGCTAAAAGCTATTGTCATCATTCTCTGGAATGAGTTGGGAGCTACTTTTAGACCATATGGTGTGTGGTATACGATAATTTTTAATATAAGACGGCTGGTCGTCTTTTTATCTCAATTTTTGTGTATAGAAGTTGTTGGTGCTAATTGTTTCGTCTTCTAATCCAAAGATATCAGTAAAATCTGCACAAAGTTCCGTAAGGATCTGCCTGAATTGCCCGGGGAAATTTTTGGTCAGGATTTTTATAACTTTAGGTTTTCTATTCGGAATTGTTTCTGGTTCGTTAGCTATGATATCATAATCAGATAATTTCTCCATCTTTATCCGATTGTGCTTGAGTGAAATTACATTGTCAGTAGTATTGTTTATTCGGACATACGCCCTTTTAGAATTTACTAAGGTACTTGCGATCAGTACGCCTGGCGTAGGTTCTTGATTTGGTATCAAGATGTCAATATCTGACTCAGATAATTTTATATGACGCACTACCTCAGATCTAGCTGGTAGAACGATATCATTGTTTGTGCTATTTATCGGAATTGCAATGCAATTCGAAATATTATGAGAACGCAAGACCAGGTAATCTTCCTTACCATTTAACTCTATTATACAATGGTATTTTCTCATGAAATCCATTCCAATAATTCCATCGCATGGAATTGGGAAATCTTCTCCCACTACTTGAACACAGTGAGGTATTATATATTTTCCAAATTTATAATTTAGGAATAATTTTCCCAAAGATTGGATTTTCCTTTCCCTATTCCACGTATGTTGGTTCTGTTTGATCCATTTATTTCATTGTTGTCTACAAAGTAAGATATGATTATTGAGATATCTGCACCGGTATCTACTGAAAAACAACATTTAGGTTGTTTTCCCTTCTATTGTAATATGTAAGAATGAACTTAAATTTATATTAAAGGTGTATACATTTCTTATTTTAGGGGTCATATTTAGTTTCCCGAATTTTCAAAGGTATCCTCTGTTGAATCTAAAGCTCGGACATTGTTCCTATTGTCAAACTTATCATTATTGTTGTAGCCCCTATTGTAACGGCTATCAGCTCTGAAGTTATTTCGACCTGTAGCGTTATTATTATAATTATGACGTTCGTTACTTGTGTTAGGGTTGTAGTCATTATTGTGCGAATAGTATCTGTTCCGGTCGTTACGATAGTATCCGCGTGCACTATAGTTCTGAGTACGTTGATACCTTCGATTGTTGTTATTCTGTCCACGAGGTCTTTGAGAACCAAATGTTAAAATAGCATCTTATTGAACCGTGTTCAACAACGTTAGTTATGATTTCTTTTCTCTCTTATGAATTCCTCAAATTTTTTACATTGAATTTTTGTTGTTGTATATACTTTTGTTGTATCTTTTTGTTTTTGCTATAGCGTACCTTTGGTACCGATATATTAATGTTAAAAATCCCGTTTGAGTTTTCAGTAAGAATTGAATAAAGCAAGAAGCTTTTTAGTTTAATCGAAGCAAATTCTTACTCGTTGTTTTTTTGGAAAGAAAGTACCCCCATTTTAGTAAGAGGAGTTACCCCTACTATACATTGGTCCTTCGAAAAGTCCTAGAATTGCTAGGACAGGAAAGAAGTAGTGACTTGAAGTCTATTACTTTCGAGAATTGGCAGTGTGCTCCTCCGACAGCAACTCCAACAATCAACATAGAGAGCAAATAGGTTTGCTAATCATCAAAGGGTACTTCATTGTGCATTACGTGTCAGTGAAGCAGTCAACATAAGCAGGCATCCAATTTTAGACAACTAAAACATTGGATCTACAAATTTATATCACAGGGAAAAAAGGTATGTATGTACTGTGTTTATTAGTGAATTTGTGCGACATTTAGAATTTTCTTGGAGAAAAAGCTTAGTATGGGAAAAGATTATAGAATTTCAAGTAGAAATTAATTTTGAAGGCAAAACGCGGTAATAATTTTAAACATGTACATATGTATTTATGGATGTAACACTAACCTAACATCTTAAACTTAAATTCTTAAATTCCAATAAGAGTGAGACAACTTCACAGCAATAAGAAAGAGATCACCTAGTTAACACACTCGCAACACTTTTTGCGGGTAAAGGTTTCAATTCCACACGTACCTGCAACTTTAATCTACTTTACTACCAAAAATAAAGAATAGACAAAAGTGTTCAACAAGAAAAACGAATAGCCAACATACTCGCGTATTGTGTCGGTAACTATTTTCTCTAAACATTAAACAAAAGGTAAAAAAAAAAATTATTAAAAACATAAAAGACAACATATTTAAAGTAAAATAATAGACAAAAATTAAAACAAAGAACTAAAGTGAAGTAACACATACATAAAAGCATACCAACCCCAAGTTGTGTAGAAACACTTGTTACGAGAATATAGTGTCGTGGGTTTACAAAGAAAAAACTAAACATTTAAATCGCAGTGTAAAATATTAAACAGAAAAATATTAAACGGTTTATATAGTTATTGACAAAGTAACAAATAAAATTAACACAGCAACAAGGCGTCAATTCAACAAGTGTACATACTTCAACAACAACAACAACAACAACAACAAAGGTAAAACAAACGGTGGTTGAAAATAATTAAAATTAGGGACGTCACAAAAAGCATACGTGATCGAGGTCAGTGGTTCCCTACTGAGTGTATACGGGACCTTATATTACAGCGGTGAGTTATTATTTTATTTATTGAACTAATTTTATGTGGATTATTTTAAAGTAAAATGAGGGCTTAAATATAAAAACTAACGAGGCGAAAATTCTATAGTGGGGTTTTGATAATTTAAAGCGTAGAGAGCAGCAAACTCAATTGTAAACTTTTTTTACAATTACTTCGAGTCTGATCTAAAATCATAAGTTTGGTAAACAAAAGAAGGCAAAGCGTAAAATTCGTCATAAAAAAAAATAATAAATAATTAAAATCGAATCTTAACAGAACAAATACAAAAAAAAGAAAAATCTCGGGTTAAAAATTATATTAAATTTTTGCGGTTTTTTAAATAAAGGACATTCGCTTTCTCAAGAGGTTTTCAAATAGCGCAACAAATTTGTCACCTAGACATCTTTCAAGGACAACGGGCAAATTAAAAACAAAAAATTTTTATTTTTATTTCATTCCGTGGGGGATTCTTACTCAGTTGGTAACGTTTTGCAGTAACTTAGAACGAAGTTGGAGGGACGACTATACGTGCGCGTTTCTTGATGTCAAAAAACAGGAGCTAGAGCGTAGATGGGCAAAATTAGTTGAATCTTATGAAGAATAAATGTTAGATGTTAGCTCAGGGCGAAGACGTTAAAAACGAGGTCTCTCACAGATATGAAGAATCCAGCAATACCAAAACATAAAAATAAAAATAGTAGAAAAAATAAAATTAATGTCAGCAGACGTGAACCGTTCAGCGGGTGGCAGAACAACATTGAAGTTGCCAGCATGCGAAATACAAAACTTTGACGGTGGCTACTCCAGATGGCCCGCCTTTCGCGATATGTTTCAAGCAGTGATAGGAAAGGATCCATCAATAGCCCCGGCCCAAAAATTATACTATTTGCATAGCAAGGTGCGGGGGGAAGCTTACCAAGTCATAAAAGATTTCGACTTGGTAGATAATAATTACGAATTGGCTTGGGAAAAATTAAAAATCAGATTCGAAAACAGAAGGCTGTTAGTACAAGACCAAATGAAAAAAATTCATGCAGCCTCTCCCGTGCAAAATGAAACCGTCAAATCGCTTAGATCAATTCAAAACGCAATTAACGATTGCTTGGCAGTTTTAAAAAATTATAAGGTCGAACTTCCTGACTATGATCCATTTTTAATTCATGTGGTAGTTTCCAAACTTTCAGATAAAACCATAAAAGAATGGGAAGTATCATTGAAAAATCACCGAGAAATACCTACTTGGTCGCAATTAAATGCATTTCTCTCCGAGAGAATAGAGACCTTGGAGACCACATCGGATATAAAAAGGCTCCCACCAAAAAAGAGCCAGCCCTCAAAAGCCCATGCTTTTCATACCCAAAGTGAACAAAGTTGGGCTTGTAAAAAATGCAACCAGAATCACCCCCTAAGAAGTTGTAAGTCATTTAAGTCGATGGCACCAAACGAGCGGGTAAAATTCGTGTTTGCAAACAAGTATTGTGTTAATTGTTTGTCGCCGACACACTTCAAATCCAAATGTACGAGTATGCACACCTGTACCATTTGCCATAATAAGCATCACACGATGTTGCACTATGAGAATACAGATACGCAAAAACGGGACCCTGACGCTACCCAACGTGCCAAACACCATACAACTAATAAAAAACAAAGCTCCACGTCGAGTACTCAAACAGAAACGAAAGCGTTTAATACTCAGGTCCAGTTTCCATCCATTTCTAGACATAGTTCTCAAGATGTTACGCAGTCTTATTTCCTTGATCAAGAAGCAACCGTGCTGCCTACGGCCCTAATTTACATAGAGAGTTCTGGGGAACTATTTACTATTCGGGCTTTGCTAGACTCCGGTGCAGAAAGGAGCTTCACTTCCTCCCGCGTTCAACAGCAGCTTTCCATCCCACTTGAAAATCATCCTCGCCAGATAATTGGTCTGAGAGGTACAATTGTAGGAAGCTCTAAAGGAAGTTGTTTGGTAACGGTAAAATCAGATTTCGCGATAAAGATTTTAGCTGTGGTCACTCTCAAAATAGCAAATTTTTTACCCTCTCGGCGCGTCAAGCTTCAAGATTTTGCGGAAGTTTAGAGGTTAACCCTGGCGGATCCCCACTTTTATCAACCTGGTGCAGTCGATATGATAATATGCAGTGACTTTTTACTTCTTATTAATCTAGGGGCCGTAAAACAGAACATCTCTGGTCGATTGGAAGCGCGAGAGTCCCATTTTGGTTGGTACTTATCGGGGCCTAGTAATACCGATGAAATTAATACGTTTTCTACTACAATCTCCACATCTGACGATATTGTTCTTTACGATCAATTAAAAAAGTTCTGGGAACTTGAGGAGGTCGAAACGGATTTAAAAGTCACCGCAGCAGATATTTATTGTGAAAAGTATTACCAAACTACTACCACTAGGCGGTCGGATGGTCGCTATGTAGTTAGACTACCTTTTAAAGAAGAGTTCCCGACCGACGTATATCTTGGTCACTCAAAAAACAGTGCATTGGCTCAATATTGTCGCATGGAGAAAACACTTGAAAGGACACCAGAGTTAAAAGAAAATTATAATCTAGTTCTCCAAGAATATATCGATTTACACCAAATTTAACCAGTAGTTGCCCAGGAAAACAATTCTGAAAAACAGTTTTCGTACTATTTGCCTCATCACGCGGTCCTCAGACCAGAAAGCAAAACGACGAAAGTAAGGATTGTCTTTAACGCCTCCAAGAAAACTAATAGCGGGTTTTCCTTGAATGACGTCCTTCACCAAAGCCCAGCTCTTCAAACCGACTTGATGCAAACGGTTTTTAGCTGGCGCTACTACAAATATGTTTTTACGGCCGATATAGAGAAGATGTTTCGACAGATTATGGTTCACGAAGAGGACCGACCGTACCAACGACTCCTCTTCCGTAATGATCCGGCTAGATCAGTAAAATCATTCCAAATGAAAACAGTCACTTTTGGAGTGAACTGTGCAGCATTCTTGGCCATTCGAACGCTACGGCAGTTAAGTGAAGACTGCAAGCATACCTATCCAGAAGCATCCACGATATTGAAACTCGAGACTTATGTGGATGATATCTTGTCCGGAGGGCATAGCCTTGAAGAAGCCCAATCAAAGCAAACCCAACTAAGGCATGCCTTGAATTCAGCTGGCTTCCCTTTAAAGAAAATAACGGACAACGACAGCTTTTTGCTTACAAATGTGGCCCGGAAAGATCTTCTAGACGAAGAATTTTTAAAATTGGATGCTTCTAGCAGTATAAAAACTCTCGGAATTCGCTGGAACGCGAGATCAGACTCTTTCTATTATGAAATAGAGCCGACCCAAATCGCGCCTTCCTATACAAAAAGACAAATTCTGTCAGTCATAGCAAAACTATTTGACCCTCTTGGTTGGCTGGGCCCAATTATGGTAATAGCAAAGCTCTTGATGCAAGAGTTATGGGAACTTAAAGCGGACTGGGACGAAGCCGTTCCTGCGCATATACAGGTAAAATGAGACGCCTTCCTGCACACTTTACCACAAATTTCCGCACTGAGAACTCCCAGATGGGTGCAATCGTCACCGTCTCACCAAATACAAATTCACGGCTTCTGCGATTCATCAGAAAAGGCTTATTGCGGAGTAGTCTACCTGCGAACCTTAACCCCTGATGGCAGAATAAGCTGTAATTTATTAGCGGCAAAAACTAAGGTTGCCCCTTTGAAAAAGATTACAATCCCGAAGCTTGAATTGTGCGGTGCAGTCTTGCTCTCAAAGCTAGCACAGGGGATAACGGACCATGTGAAGTTCCCCTATAAACTATATCTGTGGACGGACTCTTCTATAGTCCTCGGATGGCTACAGAAGCCACCCCATACCTTAAAAACGTTCGTGGCGAATCGCGTAACGAAGATCCTCAGTACCATTAGCAATGGTCACTGGCAACATGTCAAAACAGAAGACAACCCGGCGGATCTAGGCACCCGCGGCTGTGCTTCCTCGGAACTCATAGAGAGTACCCTATGGTGGTTTGGGCCCACGTGGCTAACTCAGCCCGTGGAACACTGGCCGAAACCCCAGGTTTTTAAGCCCTCTATATTAGAGACAAGAAGTTTTTCGACGTTTCACGTGAAAACTATTCCAGGAATAGAGGATGACGATATTTTGAACCGGTTCTCGTGTTTCGCCAGAGCCTTGAGAGTCATATGCTATTGCTTTCGTTTTACCCGACGAAGTCGCAAGGGCACACTTGAAAGGAAGCAAGTAATCGACGCTGAGGAAATGCGATTTACAACAAACCGTCTTATCCTTTTAGCGCAAAAGCATTACTTCGGAGCAGAATACAAAGCCCTCCAAGACAGGCGACCAGTTAGCCGGAAGAGCAGAGTATTGACACTTAATCCATTTCCCGATAAGGAAGGTATTTTACGGGTTGGAGGAAGGCTCAGTAATTCCGAGTTAAACTTTGACTAACGTCATCCAGTAATAGTTCCCGAAAACTCTCGCTTTGCTTATCTTTTTGTTAACTACACACATAAAATTTTGCTTCATGCGGAACACAACATCATGCTGAGTGCTATACGGCAAAGGTATTATCTACTTCGACTTAAAAATTTGGTGCGTAAATGTATTTGGACTTGTAAGTCTTGAACGGTTTACAAACACAAGGTCCAACACCAAATAATGGCATCTCTTCCGGCTGAGCGGGTGAACTTTTCGTTGCCATTTACCTACACCGGAGTCGACTTTGCTGGCCCATTTAGCCTAAAAACCTCTACTCTGCGTAATGCTAAATTATCTAAAGGCTACGCCGCCGTATTTGTATGCCTGTTTACTCGAGCGGTTCACTTAGAAGTTTGCTCCGATCTATGCACCGATGCGTTCTTGGCCTGCTTTGACAGATTCGTCGGTCACAGAGGTAGAAATTTTCTTGGAGCCAGCCCTGCACTACTCAAATCGCATAATGAATTCCTAAAAAGCACGGAGAAGGCCTTAGTGAAAAAGTACTGCGTGCACGGATTCACTTGATCATTTATCCCACCCTACGCACCCCACATGGGCGGCCTCTGGGAGGCAGCCGCAAAGAGTATGAAGAAACATCTGAGAAAGATAGCGGCTAACGTAAATTATACCTACGAGGAATGCGCCACCCTATTGATCAGAATAGAAGCGGTTTTGAACTCTCGCCCAATATCCTCACTAACGGAAAAGCCCGGTGAGCTACTACCTTTAACTCCGGGTCATCTGCTGAGAGGTGCGCCGATAATAGCTCCCCCTGAAGCTTCTAAGGAACCTCCGTTAGAGAGGTTGAATTTCCTTAAAAGGTGGAACCGTTTGAAAGCTCTTCAACATATTTTCGCTCGTAGATGGAAAGATGAGTATATCACCGAACTTCAGCGAAGGTTTTAATGGAAAACTGAACAACAGAACGTCAAATAAGACGATATCGTCATTGTTAAAGATGATTTATTACCACCCAGTGAGTGGCGTCTGGGACGCATCACAAAGGTCGTACCGGGAAAGGACAATAAAGTACGGGTAGCAGAGGTTAAAACTCAAAACAGAAGTATACTCCGTTCCATTTCAAAGCTGTGCGTTTTGCCAACCCACACCAATTTTTAATGTAATTTCCGTAAAATTACTCTAAAGTCCACCCCTTAAAAGAAAAGTCGCAAAACAAAATCTCTAATAACATGGTATATATATATTTTTCTTTTCTTCCCAATTTTTCTTAAAAATCATGCCACGCTGTAACCTGTGCCTGAAGAACCACGCAGTACGGCATTGCCGTGTATTCATGGCCATGAGTTTGCAGGAGAGACGAGAGTACGTTTCTCGATGGAACTACTGCCTCAATTGCCTCGCACACTATTACTCACGCCCCTTATGCCAGTCCGTAAACCGGTGTGCTATTTGTGGAGCCAAACATCACTCAATGGTTCATCGCTTCGAACAAGATGCCTCAAGTGAGACCGCTTCAACCCCAGCTGTAGTAAAACCGGGCGCCCTAGAAGTAGTAAAAGCCATTCCACCAGAACGGCGGCCACCGGCCTCGCAACCACGTGCTCTGCCTTCCGCCTTTGAAGTCCTCCTGGCTAAACTCCCGTCGCGTCCACCGTTTTGGGAACACACCATCCCACCGTTGGCAATGGTGAACCTTATTCACAACGGCAATCCAATGTGGGTTACATTTCCAGTCGATCGGGAGGGAAGAGGATAATTTTTGCTACCAGAGGTAGCTAATATTTTCCCCGACTTAACCCCCAGTGGACGGAATGGAACGGTAGAATACGGCGAGTTTAAGGTCAGCCCTACATACGAGCCCTACTCACCAAAGCGACCAATTGCAGGGTGGCGCTTACCATTGGAGGATAAGCCAATCGTTGCTCCCCCAGCCATTCCTGATCCCCAGTTGAAACGACATTTTTTCCAGATGACGCCCCATGCGCATCCTAGGTTTGCGGTATGCCGTGAGATTGACGGTGTAATTGGCCAAAAGACGTTTGACGCCATCTACCTTAACGACACCAATCAGCCACAACCAACCTTGCCAAAGGCCCAACGAACCCTTTTTGGATGGGTCATATCCGGGGTATGGCACGGATGTATGTCTCCTAACTTTCCGCGCGGGAGTATGTTGAACCGTGTTCAACAACGTTAGTTATGATTTCTTTTCTCTCTTATGAATTCCTCAAATTTTTTACATTGAATTTTTGTTGTTGTATATACATAGAAACTTTTGTTGTATCTTTTTGTTTTTGCTATAGCGTACCTTTGGTACCGATATATTAATATTGAAAATCCCGTTTGAGTTTTAAGTAAGAATTGAATAAAGCAAGAAGCTTTTTAGTTTAATCGAAGCAAATTCTTACTCGTGTTTTCTTTTGAAAGAAAGCACCCCCATTTTAGTAAGAGGAGTTACCCCTACTATACACATCTTGTTGGCTATATGCCTCGGTACAGTAGTTTAAGAACTTCGAGACTGCTTCCTTCACGTCCCTAAAGGTTCCTGATTCCATGATCAGTTTTACCTTTTCGTTTGTAGCATTTTTAACAATGGCTGCTACTGCTGAGTTTGTGGCGTATTTTTTTAGCGGTCTCGTTGGGTAAACCATCCGAGATATACGCTGTTTCTAGTCTTTTAGTGAGTTTCTCAATTTCTACAGCATAGGCATTCGCATTCCTTCCCTGCTGCTTAATATAAAGTATCCTTGATTGGATTAACTCTACTGATTCTCCCTTAACCGTATAATTGAACTTTGCAATTATATCTGCACTAGTTGCCTCATTTGATATTAAATTCCTGGCTGTGCCCGCTAATTTCGTTTCAATCAAATTTACAGCTACAGCCTCATGGGTGTCCTTAATAGCATCCAATAATGACAAAGCATCAATAAAGCTTTGTAAATTCACTGAATTGCAGTCAAATGTGGGTAAAATTTTGGCCGCAGTGCCCGAAAATTCCATAATTGCCTGAGGCATGGTTAGTGTATTTTCACTTTCTGCCTTTGCGTCTATATCTAATTTAAATTCTATGTGTTCGTGAAGAGACTCTGGTATATTCACCAAAATTTTCCTCCTCTGACAATGTTTTAGTTCTTAAGTCTGCAAAGAAAGCTTCTGCAGCTGTTTAGTGAACCCTGGTTAATCTAAAATAGTTGGCATTAAATAGAACCCTAATTTGTTGTAATGTTTTCAAAATGGTATGCAGGTATTTCTGTAAGGTTTCCTTTTTAGTGTCTCTATCGACATTCAGACACTTATGGGCTCGATAGAATTTTTCGCTAATGATTCTCGCTTTTCGCAGAATGTACTCCCATTCCATTAGGATTCCCTAAACCTTATTTAGGTTGTCTACTGAGGCCATTCTACGCGCATAACCTTTCTTTATCGACCGTTTATGTAGTTGGTATAGATTAATGAGTATTTGGATAATCATGAGGCCAATTGGTATTATTAAGTAATAGGTAGGTAATTCCATTTTTATTACAATGTCATTTATGACATTTGCATTAGGGTTTTCGACTTTTGACTCAGTTCCACCCATTTTCGAATTATGTTTACACTGTATTTAAGAGATGGCTAAAATCGAAAAAGAAAAATATTTCTAAAATTGGCTAACAAAATATAGATGTATTTATTTTCAACGATTGCCAAGGCAATTAAAGGTGTAAAGTTCAATTATTGGTAGAAATAGTTGGGTATACTAAATGACGAGATTCCTTGACCTAAACTTGTTTCTACGTGGGTTTCTATATAATTATTTCCTTAAATTTCAATTGGTGTCCTTAGTCAGTCTGGTCTTTGTGCGACTGTTTACAAGTTCAAAAATCAGATTTACAATTTTTGTCTGACCCAATTTTAATACCGTCGCTTGAATTTTAGTAAGAAGAAAAATTTTCAGTTATGTCAGCGTCGTGTTAGTTTTTTAAATTTAAAAGAGGATGCATGACAATGCGTGACATTTCTGTACACTCTTGTGCACCGACGCACCAGACATTCTCATCCACCGGTCAATACAAACTTTTGACCGAACGAGGTAAAACCTTAAACTATGCAGTACTGGAGTGACCCGTAGGTGTCGCAGCAATGCATTTTTAGTATATGGCTACTTATCCTATTGTTAGTTATTATTGATAGCCTCTACGACATCTAAAAGTTAAAAACGTATTCAACAGGCGCGAAAATTACTCATGTCAGTGCATGTTTTTGAAGTGAACACATTTGTTAAATGACTTACGAGCAGACCACAATTTTCTTCATCATTTCTTGCCTAGGATCCTCAGTTGTGGTTTTACGATAACAGGTCTTTTAAGGCATTTATTTGATCGCCGTAGTGAATAATTCGTCTAAGGAGTCGAGTCTAGAACCTACGAGGTGTTTCTTAAGAGATGCCATTCTGTAAAGCTTTAGCAAATTTTTCAACTGGTTTGTACATTCTTTTAACTTGGCTGGCGTGATCTGTTCTTTTGCCATTATTTTCGGGCTCTTCTTTTTTCTGATAAAAGCTGTTTCACATTGACGATAGTTTGAAGAAGCATGTTCAACAGCTTTTTTATGATCTCATTAAGAGATAATCGTTCAGACAATCATCGCTGTCTTCCGAAGTTTTTACCGGTTGGTTTTTGCGAGCAGCGCTGACAAATTTTTTGTATTTTAACCAATTAACTTTTTTACACAAAAAATGTCACTAGTTGAAATTTGTTGGGGACTGAAAATAATGATTATAGTGGGAGAACATGATCTATCTCTGGGATCGTTCGAATTGTAACAAGTAAGAGCGCTATATTCGGCTGTGCCGAATCTTATATACCCTTCACATTGATCTTTAAATATACCCAGCCGAGTAATTTTGTACTGCAAATAATATAATAAACACCTTGTGCGAGTTTTAAAGCCCATAGAAAAAATAACAAAATTTTAACGTTCGTATGAATAATAGAAATAGATAAAGAAGATTTGAGGTCGAGAGTTTTAAAAGTTTTCGACATTATTCATATTTAAAGGTTAATAAAACTTATTAAATGTTCTAGTCCGCCTGCTCTTCTCCAACTTTTTCTCCAAAATGTATAAATTATTTGATTATTACTTTTTGTAAAATATTCGAAGTCGATAGCTGTAATAGTTTTCCAGAAGTAGCGTACCGAAAATTTTATAAAAATTGTTAATTTGTATGGGAGCTACCCTTTCTTCACCCCCTATCCGAAAAATTTTTTCTTAAGAGCGTAGCCCTTGATGTCCAATCACTTTCTGTAGAACACTTGATTTCGATATCTGTTATAGTTTCCGAGATATAGCGTATCGAAAATTTCATACAAATCGTTAATTTGTATGGGAGCTACCCCTTTTTTTGCACCCACTCAATAAAATTTTTCTTTAAAGCGTAGGCCTTATTGCCCAATTACTTTTTGTTGAACATTTGATTTCGATATCTGTTATAGTTTCCGAGATATAGCGTATCGAATATTTCATAAAAATTGTTAATTTATATCGGAGCTACCCTTTTTTTTGCCCCCACTCAAAAACATTTTTCTTTATAGCGTAGGCCTTATTGCCCAATTACTTTTTGTAGAATATTTCATTTCGATATCTGTTATAGTTTTCGAGATATAGCGTATCGAATATTTTATAAAAATTGTTAATTTGCATGGGAGCTACCCCTTTTTTTGCCCCCACTCATAAAATTTTTGTTTAAAGCGTAGGCATTCCTGCCCAATTAATTTTTGTAGAAAATTTCATTTCGATACCTGTTATAGTTTCTGAGATATAGCGTATCGAATATTTTATAATAATTTTTAATTTGTATGGGAGCTACCCCTTTTTATGCCCCCACTAAAAAAAATTTTTCTTTATAGCGTAGGCATTATTGCCCAATTAATTTTTTAGTACATTTCATTTCGATATCTGTTATAGTTTTCGAGATATAGCGTATCGAATATTTTATAAAAATTGTTAATTTGTATGGGAGCTACCCTTTTTTTTGCCCCCACTCAAAAAATTTTTTCTTTAAAGCGTAGGCATTCTTTCCCAATTAATTTTTGTAGAATATTTCATTTCGATATCTGTTATAGTTTTCGAGATATAGCGTATCGAATATTTTATAAAAATTGTTAATTTGTATGGGAGCTACCCCTTTTTTTGCCCCCACTCAAAAAAATTTGTCTTTATAGCGTAGGCATTCTTGCCCAATTAATTTTTGTAGAACATTTCATTTCGATATTTTTTTTTTATAGTTTCCGAGATATAGCGTATCGAATATTTTATAATAATTGTCGATTTGTATGGGAGCTACCCCTTTTTTTGCCCCCACTCAAAAAATTTTTTCTTTAAAGCGTAGGCATTCTTGCCCAATTAATTTTTGTAGAACATTTTATTTCGATATCTTTTATAGTTTCCGAGATATAGCGTATCGAATATTTTATAATAATTGTTAATTTGTATGGGAGCTACCCCTTTTTTTGCCCCCAATTAAAAAAATTTTTCTTTATAGCGTAGGCCTTCTTGCCCAGTTACTTTTTGTAGAACATTTTGTTTCGATATCTGTTATAATTTCCGAGATATAGCGTATCGAATAGTCCATAAAAATTGTTAATTTGTATGGGAGCTACCCCTTTTTTTGCCCCCACTCAAAAAATTTTTTCTTTTAAGTGTAGGTCTTTGCGTACAATTACTTTTTGTAGAATATTTTAAGTCGATAGCTGTTATAGTTTACGAGATATAGCGCATAAAATATTTCACCAAATTTGTGCAATTGTAGGAAAAATACCCCTTCCCCTGGTCCTATCTGAAAAAACTTTTTCCATTATTTAGGTCCCTTCTTTAGGAGTATCCGTGCCAAGTTTTGTGGCAAGAGTGACTATAGTTACTGAGATATATAGGGATATATGCACGGATTTTGTCCTAAAAAAAATGGGTTACTTTGGGATTTCGCTTATATCTCGCTCAATAGTGAACCGATTTTGCTGATTTTAAATAGCGATTGTTAGCGGGATATTTCCAATAGTTTGACACCATTAACTGTTCTGTATCATTTTATTTGACTCCGGAAACTTGATTTCACAGACGGACAGACGGACATCGCTAAATCGGTTTCCCTATCTATAAGGATCCAGAATATATATACTTTATGGGGTCGCAAATGAATAATAAAAAAATTACAAACGGAATGAAAAAGTAATATATATACCCTATCACTATGTGAAGGGTATAAAAAGAATAGCCACTTATTTTAAAATTGCTTCTAGATGTCATATGCGTCTCGGAAATCAACATTACATCAATTTTTTGGTTTATTAAAAAAAAATACTCGAGTTCGTTTTTATGTCTGCAGATGCGGCTTACGTTCCAGAAACAAACCCTGAGGCAGTTCATGGCCTTTTAAGCATAGCCTGCATTTCTTGCATTATGCCAGCCATTTGAGCCAAGATCTGTGTAAATTAATTAACCATATTGTCAATTACGGCTTCTAGGCGGCTAAAATTGGGCCCGGTTGGTTCGTGTGTAGTAGGCTGGTTAGGCTTACATGCATTAAGCTGGTTAGACTTTAACGCGTTGGCGTAAGAAATTTGACTTGTATCACGTCTGGCAACTTAAATATTGACAAAGATGAAAAACAAGTAGTGTGACGAAAATATAGAGACCGAAAGCTTGAGCGCAGCAGAAATAAATTCTCTAAAACATTTATTTACTTTTTTTTTTCTTATTTACTTATTAAAGTTGTGTGTATATACCTATGAATTAATCCCATATATACTAACCGGTGCTCGTGTTAATCGTTTTTTTATTTTATTAAAATGTAACGATCATAACCTGACACTTGTAGTTGGTACTGCTAAAGCTACCTTCACACTATTCTACAAGTGTTTAGATTTTCATTGGATTTTGAGAGAGCCAAATAAAATGATTTTTGGTTTGACTGTCAAAAAATCAAATAAGAAATAATGCGCATTACATTTTGTCTTTACACTATCACATTTGAAATAAAATTAAAATCTGTGTAGTACTTAAACATATGTTTTTGAGTTAAAAAAAAAATTTAACTTTTAAAGCAAGGATTTTTTTTATTTGAATTTAACAAAAGGGTGAAAAAATACTGTTAGGCAATAAAAAGTGACGTTCAGACTTGCAGTTAGTTCATCAGACATGTTTTTTTAACTAATTTCTGCAATAAATTCTTAATTTCACTTTTAATATTTACTATTTGTAAAAATTTTTGATGGCGCTAAATCATTAAACAGCTGTTCATCAGGGATGGACATTTTAGTAATATTTTAAACTTTTGCACATTCTTCGGGTGATTATTGGTTTGCGCATAAACATAGAAAAATGCATTGGATATGAAGCAAACCCATAATTCTTCGACGTTTTGTATATTTTTTTTGTATTTGTACTTACAGTTTTATAATTTATTTTGAATAAGGAGGTTGAAACTTAGGCGTCGCTTTTACACAAAATCTGTTTTAAAACTTATTTTATATATATATATATATATATTTGTACATATGTGTGTATAAGCCTTTAAGTGTTTATGTGATATTTTTATAATATTACTGGTTTTTAAAAGCGAGCTATAAAATCTAGTGGAAAAATTTATAATAGTTATCGTAAGTTTACTAAGACCATATTTGTCAGCCATTACATACGTTTTTGTTAATAAACCTACCATAAGTATTTTCGCATAGTTTTCATATATCAAATATTACCATAAGGTTAGAATTTATTTTAAATTGAAAAAAGGCATTTAAATTTATTAAAAGTTGCGTTTCAGGTACATAACAAAATAGTCCAAACATACACAAATTAATCCAAACCTACCCAAAAGCGTTTCAGGTAACAAATTTTCCACAGAAAAGAGAACGTTTGAGATAAATTTCCTTTCTTGTACAAGGGTTTCAACAAAATTTTTGTTGTAGGTACATTTTTTTATAAAAATCTGTAGATTTCTTTAATATAAAATGCGATTTAGAACATTTAGATACATTTTATATATGATGTATATGCTATGTTTTAAAAATTCTATGGGGTGTAATCGTCTAAATAAAATTTTACTTTTTAACTAAGCAGCATGTGAGCATTTAAAAATTTTCAATTATAGTTTTTTGCGTTCCAGCTATTTTGAGCAACTTTGGTAAGCTTGGAGAGTAATTTCTTTACTCTCATATGTCGGAGCAAAATCGAGATCTTTTGGAACACGCTTAATATTTGTTAAGACTTTATAACTGATTAAAACAAATAAACAATGTTTTAAAAATTTTTTTGATTTGCTCTTGCGGGTTAATTAATAAAACGCTTGTATATAATAAATTCAATCAAAAAAATTTGTTTTTTTTATACAAAGTGAGTTTATTTTGCTAAAAGACTCTATTATTATTATTATAAAAAATATATAAATATACATATCAAAAGTAATAATTTTACAACACTTTTAATGAAAAAAAATTACTTTTACAACTTTTTAATTTAATTTCAATTAAAAATATTTTATTTCCTAATAAATAACTATAAATTTCATAAAAATATTATTAAAAATATTTTTACAATACCAAACTTTATATAAACTTTCCATGCCTGATTTTCTTTATGGCTGTTGTAAATATGCAACTCTGATACATGCAAAATCTAATGGTTTAGAAAAATTTCTAAAAATGAAGAGAGCCATACTACTGTCAAATTTCTTTAGGTATTTTTTGACATTTCATAACATAATGTCTTCACACTATTATATTTTCTCATTTTATTTGAGTTTTTTGACAAGTGTTTTTACCCAGTATTATAGTCTGAAGCCACCTTAATGGAGACATGTTTGTAGTTGGTATTTTTAAAGGCTGGGGAGAGGCAGGAGCTACTTCAGGCTTATATAAGCGCTTAACTTAATTAAAAACAGGACAACCTCCATAGCTGGCAGTGTGGTTTCCACCGCAATTGCTGCTTTTCTTCACCCTAGGATCATCTTTTGTTTTGTCGCTTTGGTCGTAGCATGCAAATCCCCGCACACAATACAAACAGAACGCAATTTGCAATAAGCTTCGGTGTGGCCATACTTTTGGCAGTTCAAGCACTGTTCGAGCCCAGATCGCTTATGTGGCGCTTCAACTACAACTCTAGGGTGCAATAAATATTATATTTCATTAACGGGGTGTGAGTTTCATTTTTCTCTAAATTTACATCACCAGGCTTAAGCTCAACTCGGAATAATGGTTGGGGATACCTTTCTCTGTTTCCAATGTTTGATACAAGCTTGGTTTTAAGGCCTTTGCTAAACAAACTGGCGTTAACCTCTTCCAGGTACACTTTTAAACCAATACCTTTGATAATAACCTGGAGGCCTTTTGCGTTCTTAGGCTGGTAGGTGCAGAAGTTTTTCTTATGTTTTTCAAGTTCCGAAACTATGTTGCGGTAAGCGTTTTTGTGATTCATTTGCATTTTAGTTTTATATATGCTACCTCGTTTTATGTTCGACACATAAAAGAAGTTTTTACCGATTAATCCAACTAAAAGCTTTATAAAGTCGTTTGAGTTCTTCTTGCTCAAATAAAGTAAGGGAAGCTTAAATGTCTTTCTCTCAGTTAGCGGGGCATAGTTTTCCTCTTGCAGTATTGCATAACGATTTTGCGATGAGGTTGGCTTTTCTTCATCTTTCGAAATTTTTTCTGGGTTGGTAACCTCTGCCGATTTAGGGTTTCTGACCCTTTTTAAACTGTTATATACCTACCTGGACCTTTGGAGCTTGTGGAGAAAGTGGGCTGGGACCACTTTAGCAACTGTAGGTTCAGTTCCAGAATTTGATAAAGAAGACCGCGATATCGGTATTTTGGGCTAAATTTATCCCTTGTTCAGTACATTTATTTAAATTTGGCACACTTATGGTGTTTTCCATTCTAAAAAAAAATGTTGCAATAAGTATGTGTAAAATGTTTATCAGTTTACACACGCACTTATAAAGTTTTCCATTTTTTCTGTTTCAATGGAACAAAAAAATTTCTTGATTTTACACTGGACATTAATGTTTATTTAGCGATTCAAAATTTGAACTTAAATTTTGTGTAAATAATCGCTATTTTCTTGTAAATATTTATAAGCGTTAGTAACACTGATAACATACAGACAAAATCAGCTGGTAAAAGAAGTTTTGCTACGTAATTGTGAAAAATTTTTTTGTGGATATAGAAACATTAAGAAGATAAATACCTAAAAATTGATTATTTTAAAGCCAAGGTGAATCTCATACAACGAACAAAAAAACTGAAGGTACATATTTTGCATTATTACTTATTACACACACAAAGTATGTATATAAATATTATTAACATTGTGATAAATTCCAGTTGAGTCTGATGGTGACACCAGAAAACTTGTTGAAGAAGTAAGTGAATCTCCAACATCTTACAGGAAAATTCAAGGTATATTACATAATAACACATATATACGTACATATATATGAGCATTAATATTACTTTTATAATCACAAATTTTAGTTTGGTCTGATGGCGATACAAGAAAACTTTTGGATTTTTATGGAGTATATATGCCACAAATAGGCCCATTAAAGCAATACAGGACTAAAAAAGATATGTGGGTTAAAATCGCCATGGATTTTCAAGATAAAACTCCTAAGCAGTGCGAAGAAAGGTATAAAACTGCTCTGAGAAGAAAAAAGATGGCTGTTGACAATAACAAAGCATCTGGTTCAAAACGTATGCATATAAATTTCGAAGAAGAGCTTAACAAAATCAGTTCCTTGGATGACTCAATTGAGCCAGAAATACAAATAAGTAGTTCCAAATGCCTGAAGATTGAAAAATGTCAAAACACGAAAATTAAAAAAAAAAACAACATAAAAGTGTTCACGAAACGTTATTTGAAATAGCTGAAAAAAAAGAAGAAGGTCGAGAAAGACGACACAAAGAGAAAATGGACTTACTTAAGAAACTTTTAGACGATTAAAAATAAGGTTAATGTTTAATTTCAAATAATAGTTCTGTTTAAAGTGACCAAAATTTTTTGAGACTGAATTCCTTTTAAGTTTGTACCTTTTATATATATACCTATGTACCTTATATGTAACTATTTTCATATGAAATAAAAATTTGTTTTAAAAATAAGGTTAATGTTTAAAAAATATTAATTATATTTCAAATAATAGTTCTGTTTAAAGTGACCAAAATTTTTTAAGACTGAATTCCTTTTAAGTTTGTACCTTTTATATATATACCTATGTATCTTATATGTAACTATTTTCAAATGAAATAAAAATTTGTTTTACTATTAATTCAAAATTGTTTTAATCAATTGTTTATTATTCTCTTTAATATACATCTATAAATGAGTTGTTAAAGAATTTTTCACTTCATCCCTTTTTATGCGTCCTAACTGAGTTAGTAAATTGTCTCTTCTATCGCTTTCCATAATCTCACCCTCACCACTAGCATTATCAATTTCGGTATTGCTTATTTCTTCAGGTAATATTTCATTCCGGTTGATACAAATATTATGAAGCGCGCAACATGCAATAATAAACTTTGCCATTTTTTCCACATTGTGGAAATCTAAGCGCATTAGTTGACGAAAACGACACTTCAATAAACAAAACGCATTTTCTATTTTAACACGAGCTCGGCTAAATTGTGTATTAAATTTCCTTTCTGATTGGCTTAAACTTCCATAATCTCTGTATGGTGTAAGCAAATATTCCCTTATGGGATATGCTGCATCGCCTAACAAATAATACCCACCGGAACATAAATTGGGAAGTTCTTTTCCAATAAAAGAAAGCTTGAGCACTCTTGAATCATGGATTTTGCTGGGAATTCCGGTAAAAACATCCAAAAACCTTAATTTTGAATCGCAAATACCTTGTAGGGTTATTGAAATGCCGTCATGCCTGTTGGTATAGGTAGAACGTATTTTGTGTTTGGGTGTTCTGGCCATTATAAAGCTGCCGTCAATACATCCTAATATATTCGGGATTCCAGAAATCTGCAAAAGCGTAAATATGTACTTATGTATGTATGTAAATTTTTATGTGTTTTTATAAATTTGTATGGATAAGGGAATACGACCTACCTTTTTAAACTCATCTGCAACAGTTTGCTTTTCTTCGTCTGTTTTTGGAAATTTTATTACCTCCGGCGCTATGTCACTGGTAATGAAATTTAAAACCTTATTAAATGTTCTATGAACATTTGAATATGACATGCCAAAAAGGTTTGCTACTTCTCTTATCGTCGTTTTATTGCCGCTGAACCTTAAAATGTTAATAAATTACTTTAATTCTTTTTTATTCAGTTTTTATTACCATAAGAAGGAAAGCATCTGCGTCTCAAAACTTGTTGGCAATCTTCCTCCTTGGTAACTTCTTTTGGTTAAGTAATCACTATATTTTTCTATAAGATAGGAGGCACTTGACCGGCAGACACGAAAATTCTTTTGAAACTATAGGAAATAAATAAAATACATATTTAAACATTTTAAGAAATTATTTGCAAATACTTACATCTACATCCGAGTAGTTGTGAACGATATTTTCCACAAAATTTTCTACCCGTGGGAGCACTTCTCTACTTTGTAAATATAAATGAAACTCCTCCTCATCAGATGATGAGGATGTGTCCAGGATTTCTCTTAATAAAAATTCCATTTTCTGTTAAAAAATTCGTTTGCGTTGAAAACTCGTTTGCGTTGAAAACTCTTTTGCATAAAAAAGTATTTATTTACAAAACACAGCTGTAAAAAATGGTGCTTTGTTACACTGCAATATAATTGGGGGTAAGAAATGTTACATTCTTGCCAGTTATTTGTGCAACATGTTTAGAAAGGAAAACGATAACTGCTTTCACTCTTGCATGTATTTTTAGAATGGAACATAAACCCGCTCGAATGGTAGCATTAATGTAACATTTTTGTCAGAATGGAAAACACCATTAGACTTGAATTGATTGTATTTATTTTGGGTTATTCGCTTACAATTATATTTATATTCATATTATATTCAGGGTCTCTAATGTAAATGTAATATAATTTAAAAAGAATAAACTTTTTTAGGGTTAGTTGATTTAAGGTAACTGTCGCAAATCGATTTAAATTTAAATCTAAGAGTTTGAAACAATTTTGATACTTTTAAAAGACAAAACTTTTACGAAACAAATTTAAACACATATATTTACATATTTTAAAAAATCAGTACAATTAGTAAATTTTTTTAAAACAATGTACAATTAGTAAATTTTTTTAAAACAATATACATTTTAGTACACATTTTTTAGTCAGTACATCATATAATAGTTTATTTATAGTAAAGCACAAATGATCACTTTATGTATACTATAATTTAGAAAATAGCTTTTTAAGTAAATATGAAAACCTAAAAAAGGAGCGCCACACAAAATCAGAATCAGTTAATCTGAAATGTAAGATAAATCATAAAAATAATACTTAAATTTATTGGTTTTAATTTAATAAATTGCTATACCATTACCACAAAAAAACTAGTTTTAAAAAATGTCCTTAAAAGAAGTCTTTCTTAAGTTTTGGCAAATAAATAATTGCATTGTATTTGGTTTTTTTAGGTGTTATAACTGCATATAACATTTTGATATATTGAACTACTTTTATTTTCTAAAATTTGTGCATATGTAGTTTATTTTTACCTTTATACTATCCTGGAAACTAGAGGCTTGATACTGAGCATATTTAGCAATAGTTGTATGTGACCGATGAGATATACAGGCCCAAACTCGCTTTGCCTGTGAAGAATCCCAATTTTCATCTGGGGGTTGATGTACTTGAGTTCGAACTTCAACACTGTGATCTGGATTAGCTTCTACAAGAGTTTTTGTGGAAAAAAGTCCCAAATCTAATTTTAAAGCACCAGCAAGGCCTCGAACAACAGCTATTGGATGCTTTAAACAAAACTCTTGCAGTTGCGGGCTAAACGCATGTTTTTTATTTTCCAGGTGAACAGAGGGCGTTGGCGGTAATAGCTGTTCTCGTGCGAGACGTTGTGGCGGACAGTCAGGTGGCGATGGGATAGTAGAGTTTACACTTAAAATAGAACATTTAGCCGGAGGATCTTTAAGTGTTAAATTTTTAACCGATGTCAGTACTTGGCTTGAGTCCATGTGAATGTTAAATTCGGAATTTTCAAGCCATTCATCGTCTATATTCCCGTCATTAGACATAATATCAGATATTTCTTCATATTCACATGGACCTTTTGACAAATTTGCCGCATTTATATCTATTTGGCTTTCGTCACTTCTGGTTTTAATATTTTCGTGGCTTAATGACTTCAAAATATTGTCAGTTAATGTCGAAGATACACCTCTTTCAGACAATATATGTTGAAATTCTGGATTGGCAACACCTGTAGGAAAAAGGAATATATTTTTTTGTTATTTCCCCAAGGTAATGCAATATGAGTTTGTTACAAAATATTTCTGGTCAGTTTTGAAAAAGCATTAAATATTATAATTGTGTCAACAGTTCAGCCTGAATATGGTATTGAAAAACTTTTGTTATTATAAAAAAAGTTTTTAAATATTGAATCAGGTTACGACCAACACTTCAAGCTGCAGAAAAACATCCATAAGTTTAATGGATGGTGTTTCTTCAATCATTGTTTTGTTTATTTTTTCCACTTCACATGTAAACAAATTCGTTCGTACATTTACCGAAAACTTTCGTTAATTCGCAAAATATTTTTTTCTGCTAATTTTTTTCTTTTATGTTTATACATACTATTAATATATATTCCCCCTTCCCTCTTTTTCTACATTTTATTATTTTATTAATTTTGTTATTTTTTATAATCTTATTTTATTTAGTACTATCCTAATTAACAAAAATATAATCCCGTATTTGAATTACACAATCCCGTTTTTACATGATCTTTTTTTTACCCGATTTTTATATAACACGGTTAAACATATACCCCTTTCCTGAAGTATTTTTTTGTTTTTATGTTTTAAAATCATGCAATTCAATAAAAAAAAAACACTGTATGAAGAAATAGAAATTAAATTTTTGCATTCCATAAAAATATTCATCCTTTAGACAGATGTGACCTTTTTGTATCTAGGAAGAATATTCACATTATGTTTATATAAAGAGCTTCGTAATATTGAATATTTTTCCCTCGACATAAACAACGCTAAGGCTTCTTCTACATTATACTTTGTGGGTAAAGTATTTGGTGGAGTAGGAATACTTTGATCCTCTGCAGTAGAACTGGGTTTGCACGCCCCCCAGCTTTTGAAACTTAAGACATAACGCTTTTGAAAGACACGACTAGGATATACCTTTTGTGGGATTTTCAAGTTTTCTTGAGTACTAACAACAGTCGTTTATAGTGTTTGCAGGCTTTCCCTCTTTTGCTCTCAGAGGATCTAGGCAAAAGTTGTAACTTAATTTAGCCAGTCTTAGTTGTTTTTCATAAATAATTTTTTCGTACGGTGTGAGGCAAGCAATTTTTTTTATCGTTAGGAAAAGGAAGTGAATTTTGCTTTGAACATCCATTTCGTGGTATCTAGGTAAATCGTGTAGTTTTTCCACAATAGCCAATTTACATGCATTTTCATTATCTGAGTTTCTGAATAACTCAAACAATTCCAAATTAGTATATGGCATTATCGCACTTTAAAATAAAATTGTATAAGTTCTGTTACTGATCACTAGTTTTACAATGTAAAAACTTAACTGGCTGCGTTACACAATTGCGGTTTAATTTATACCCAAAAATAAAAATAAAAAATTTGCAATAGTTATGCCTACACTGAGCCAAAAAAGCATTTTTAAATCAAAAATTTTTTGTTCTTGTTTTTAAATTGCAGCATTTTTATTAAATCGTTTTTAAACGAAAGATTTTCTTTTTATTTTGAAAATAAACAATCTTATTTAAAAAATGAAACATTTTAAAAAACAAAAATAGGTTTGTTTTAATAACAAAATTTTTTTTGTGAACATGTTAAGGAATAAAATTTTTTTTGTTATATTAAGATTCAAAATCTTTATTATTACAATTGAACAAAAAAACTGTTATATAAAAATTTTGCGTTCTTGTTTTAAAACTCTTGTATTTCAAAAAAATCATTTTTAAAACAAAGATTTTTTATTATTTTTATTTTACAATTTAACATTTTTATTTATAAAATGATGCTTTTATACCAATTTAAAAAACTAAAATTTTCTTTTTTGTTTTAATAACGAATAGTTTTTTGCTAAAAATAAAAATGTTTTATTTGCGTTTTAAGATTTAAAATTTTTATTGTTAACATTTTAATTTTTGATTTGAAAATATAATACTTTAGTCATTTTTGAGCAAGCGCCATTTTGTAGATTAAAAAGTTCAAGCGAATACTTAACATTAAAGTGCTGTGAAAAAATAATGAACAAACAAAATTTTTAAAAAAATGGAAGAAAAAAATTACATTTTTAAAAGATTCGAGCTAGGGGAAAGAGAAATTTACACGAAGCAATATGATCCACTGTTGGATTTGTTAAACTGTTTTGATTTAGAAAGAATAATGCTATTTTTAAAAGGTAAGTTTTTTGTTCAAGAGTTCGGTGGCAACAAATTTTAATATGATTTTTTTATTTTTTATAAATTCAAATGCTGAAATATATTTTAGAATCCCCCGCAGTTGTATATACATTATTATTACTTCCAGTTAAATGTCGATGACGCAATTGTTTGGGTCCCTCTAAAGCAAAGAACTGTTTGCAAGATTCGCGACCTCTTTCAAGTAATTTCCTTTTAGCTTAAGACAAAGTAAGTTTTGTCAACACAATATTTCATTTACATTTTTGCAAATATATGTATGTGCATAGTAAAAAGTAAAATAAATGGTTTATTTTTATTTGGTTTATAGTAAGTATAATGCAGTGTAGAAACAAAAGCACGCATTTTTAATATAAATGCTTAATTTTTAATTTAATAATGCTATATTTTATATTTAAAACGTTTCATTATCAGAACAAAAACTTCTATTATTAATTTAAAAATTTTCTTTATTTATTTAGACCATTTTATTTTTAATTTAAAAATTGTCAAATTTGTTTTAAGATTGTTTAGAGTTTGCAACAAATATGAAAAACTTTAAAACAAAAGATAATCATTTTGATTTAAAAATGTTTTTTTACAATTCCTCCATTTTAAAAACAAGAACGAACCTTTTTAAAATAAGAAAAAACAAATTTAGTTCGATTTTGTCACGGTTTCATTTTTAAAATAAGACTGTTTCTGCTTGATTTTAAAACTTTTTTTTGAGTGTACCTGATTGGCAGAGCAAAATATTGTTAATTATTTAACGAGAAGCAATAAAAATATGTAACAAGTAACTTTATTTTACACTAAAACTGCTGCAGTGAAAAAAAAAATTTAAAAGCCTTTTTTTATTTTATTTCACATTTTGCACACATCTTTGTTACATAAAGCAAATATGCTCAGAAAATATGTGCGAGACCATTTTTGGCTCTATACTCTATTTTAATTGTAAAAATGACCTGTATTTAGCGTGTATAAAAAGCCGCTACTGCCGAAAAAGTAGGGCATCTGCTAAACATTCCACTACTTCTGTTAATAAAAAACAAACATACCTTGAATAAAATACAAAGAAGTGCTGATCAAACGGCAATGTTTCTGACACTTTAATTCTAAAGTACATTTTTTTCAAAATCAGTTTTTTTTGCTTTCTAAAAAATTGTCGACTTTGGGCAGCTCCGTTAACTATAATTTTTGTCCAATTAGGGAAAGCGTTTTTAAATTGTGATCAGTAAGTAGTCCTTTAACGATGTTTTCATTCATTTCACAAAGTTTTGTCATGAAATTTTCCACGGGTTCCAGAAAAGGCGGTAACTCCTTTACAACACGTATTTGTATAATTTTTTTATGGTGCTTTTAAACATATTAATAGTAACTTCCTGTTTTATCAACTTTACAACTTTTATTGTTTCTTACATATTACCTTTTTTTAAATAAATTTATTTTTAATACCGAATTTTATTATTCGCATGTATATATAAAACTTTAATTTGTAAATATTTTTTAAGTTTTTTTTTATGCTTTCTTCAAATGCCTTATTAGCTAACAAAGACCTTTCAGGTGCATTGGACATGATCCGTGAGCTGTTTTAATTGTTTTTGTACGATTGCCCCTAAATTTTCAACCGGCTAGTGGTCGGACTTTAAGCTGGTCACTGTATCAGTATAAATTTTTGTTTCATAAGCAGTTTTTCGAATCAGGTTGCTATCCAGTTGTAATATGACGCTTTTCATTTTTTTTTCTTAAGCCAGGTACTCTTCGCTTTTACGAAAAAAGTTGAGGAACGTAAGTTATTTCGTTTGAAAATTTTGCAGGCAACATTCTTATATAAACCCTTAAAGTATGCTACATCTTTTATATTATAAAGACAAACGCTCATATTCATAATAATTAAAGTAGGGTTATTAAGGGCTTAAGGCGAAGGCACATACAATCCGTCATACGTCATACTTCGCCTTTTTTAACTGACGTTAACGTAACAACGCAAGAGGTTGTCACATAGAATCCTTTATAAACGGATGTTAAATTAGCAGGTGGTGGTGGTTCTACAGCAAAAATTTGGTGAATATAATTTTCGTTTTTGTTGTAGTTTTCGTTGGCTCAGTTGTCAAAAAAAGATATGTAAAAGTAAATAATTTTGACTACGCAGCCTCGATTTATGCATGAAAAAAGTCGATCAGTTGTGTTCGTAACACCACCTGGTACACATAATTTCACCATGCAACTTGTCAAAGTACTTGACGTACGTTGAAAGTTAAAAGTTGCACAACTTTAGTACGTTGCGTTGAAGGAGACGTACTGAATGTGACATTGTTCATAAGAAACCATGTTATTTAACTTAGCTGTCAGTTAAAAAAGGCGACGTATGACGGATGACGGATTCATTGTGCCACCGCCTTTATTTGACAACTATGCCATTGACATCTGTCAAATTAGCGCTTAATAACCCTACTTTAATTATTATGAATATGGGGGAAAATCTATGTGTTGCTTGCTAAACAAAAGTTTATTTAATAAATATCTTTGTTTTTTTTTTTATAAAAAATTTTTAATGATTTTATAACAAGTGTAATAGTTTATAAAAAAAATCAGATTTTTTTCAGAGTTTTATGTTGTTTCTAACTTTAGTTCATGCTTGGTATAATGGAAATTATTAAAAATAGTTCAGATATTTTTGTTATGGTTTTGTCTTGTTTGCAATAACATACTAATTTTTACCTTTTTTCCATATTTCTTAAAAGTTTTTTTTACAAATATTCGACTCAATTACGTTCGATTCTAAGATTTTGAAAAAAATTTCGTGAGGAATAACATAAGCTGTAGTTATTTCACACGAAAAAATAAATGTTGATTGAATGCTGCCAGATACATTTCACATGTTTTTCACACTACGAACAGAATACCACTCATGCAACATTATTTCATAGATATTTCGTACTAATTTTTTCTATATGGAGTTTGACAACATTTCGCACGAAATGCCGAACACAACACCTAGCTTTACAAAAAAATCTTAGAGCGTACTGATTTCAAACTATAAGTTATTGATAATTTTAAAGAAATATCCTTAGAGCATCCATAAAGTTTATATAAAGTGCAAAATTGAGTCAATACAATTTGATTTCTTTGTCTCCTTAAAAGTAAATTTTATAGTTTTTTGTTTTATATTATTTATTAAGTATGTAATGATTATTTTAATTTTATAATAAAGGCATTTCACACTTAATTATATTTTTTTCTTTTATTGTTTGTCAATTTTAGTTTTTTTCGCTAGAGTTGCTCAAAAACGCTACTAATCAAGTGTATTTTATTTTGGGCCGCTCTTAAGTGTGTAGGTAAAAATTAACAAAAAAACATTTAGTTCTTATGATGTTATTTTTAACCTGCATACTCGCAAGTGCTAATATTTACTTACCTAAATCACTGCCTTCAGGAAATTCATATTTTATATTCTCACTAGCAGCCTTGGAAAAACATGGACCCACAGAAGTTTCTGTATAAGACGAAGGAGAATGTTTATCTTCATTTAATGTAAAATTTATACAATCCATAGAGCTTGGTTGATTTACACCTTGTTGATACTTTTTCACTAACTTGTATTGATTACTAAGCTGCTGAAACAACATTTCTTCTTGGGAGTTTAAGCTATCTTGCTTTTGTTGCAAAAGTTTCAACACTTGTAGTTGGTGCGGCTTAAGAAAACATGATAGTTGTGTAGCTGAATTACCGGTTTCATTATCAGTTAAAATTTCATCCTTTATGCGTTTAGTTTGAAGGTTATTTGGATACGCTGGAGGTGGTCGTTGTATCTAAAAATAGCATTAAGGAATTTCAATTATAACATACATATCGTTACCCGAAAACCCTAACTTACACTAAATTAATTAATTTTTTTTTTATTAATTCCGATATCCCATCAAGGTACATCACCACCAAAGAGGCGGCTTTATTGACAAAATCAAAAATCCCATATGCAAAGTGGGCCAAAAAATCACCCTTGGGTCGCCTTATCTCTCGTTTTGGCGATTTACATTGGCCCGGAAGATCACCCGGTTTAACCGTTCCAGTTTTTTTTTGTGGGGGTTTTTTGAAGTCCCGTGTTTATATGATCAAGCTCGAGACCCTGGAAGGCCTCAAGGGCAACCCCGAGTGCGAGAATCTGTCGCCCGAAGTTTTTGCCGAGGTGATAAAAAATGCTATACAACGAGCCCGTATAGCAATTAATTGTGACGGCGCCCATTTGGCCGATATCATCTTCTCGACTTAGCCAATAAAATTCTTAAGGTTCAAATAAACATAAACAAAAAACACAATCAAAGTTTTTCATTAAGCAAAAATGAGAGCCAAACAACATCGATGACTTCTTTTGGCCCATCTTGTACAACACCGATTTTATGTAAAGCGTAAAAAGACCTAACTACTCGCATATGTTCACAACTTTAACAAAATTGACGCCGAAAACTTAATTTCTATAATACGTTAGCCTTGCATTTCGCCAAATTTATGTAAAAAAAGAAGAAAACACGTTCTAAAATAAGAACTTATTTCTTGAATTTATTCGATCTGAGTGTCAACAAACAATAGGCTGTCTAGGCCTTTGTCTAAATTGTTTGACAAAAAGGCATCAAGTCAATAGCTGTTTCTCTACATTCAAGTGCAATGTTTGTTATCGATTGCTTTGCAGTTTGCTTCATCGGTCGTAGCCATCTTCCTCGTCCTCGTCCTCGTCCCCGGCTGCTAAACCATCTAGTTATGGTACTGCCTTGAATGAATATCCTCTGTCCACACTCATATGGGCAAATTCTTGCCATAACAGAAACTCCATCTTCCTCGTAGTAAACAAAATACTGAAGTCATTGAGAACACGCATAGCAAACGTAGATACATGTCAATAAAAAAATGTGAAATCAGATTTCTTATCAACCTGACCCTGAATTGGATATCTCCTCGTGGACTTTACCACAAATGCAGAACTTGCAGATGAAATCTTTTTAAAGTCAAAACTAATAGATTTGCTTAAGGTACCTTCAGAGTAAAAAACCGAGTACTAACACATGTCAAAAACTAAAATAAAATGAGAAAGTATAATAGTGTGAAGGCAATGTTGTGATATGTGAAAAAATACGTAAAGAAATTTCTAAACCATTATACTTGCGATTTTATCAAAGTTGCAAACATACATACACAGAGCAGCACATAAAGAAAATCAGACATGAAAAACTAAAAATTTTATTTTGTATTAAGGATTTAAAAAAAAATACTAAAATTTTGACTTACAAATGTTTAAAAAATATTTTGCCTAATATGTAAATTTTAACCTTTTTATAAGCCTAAATGAAATAATTAAATATACCTATACGAAATACTGCAATATTTTTATCTACAAAATTATTTAAAATTAATGTTCTTTACTTAAAATTACTTCATTTATAAAAAAAAACAATAGAGATATTCACAAAGGGTGTACCAAAATTAAATGTGGCAAAGAAAATTTTTATTGTAGCCAAATCCATAAAAATAAGAGTAAAATTAACGTGCTTTTTAGACTATAAAATAATACTGTGATACAAAAGTTGAGAAAAAAAATCATTCTGGGGTTCTATTGTATCAATTCTGTTTTGCTGGAGTCCATAGAAAACGAAAGTACCTTTGATTTTTCTAGGTCACTTCGTTAGGTGATTTTATAACGGTAAATGAGTGAAAATCCAGTTTTCTTGGAATTTCAACTTTAAACCGTAATAACTTCTTTTTTTCAAGACGGATTTCTACGAATTTTTTTCCTGTTATTTAAAATACCTTATTACATTTGTCCGGACAATTTTTTTTTAAAAATCGGTTGATAAATGATTAATATGATTTAAATGTAAACATTTTCAACAAACTTTTATTTCCTTTAGGCTCTAAGTTGCTTATGGGATACCAAATACTATATATATTTATTTTTATAAAAAAAAATCGGAAAAAAGACAAATGAGTTATGCTATGTTATGTGTATTGACTTAATATAGATATGATTTTGTGTTCTACGCTTTTTATAAACTTCGCTGTCAGTATCGTGCTTTAAAGAACAGCAGTAGCTAGAAAGCATGCTGATTTTATTTTTTTTTCTATATAACGCTGTTCAATTTTTAGCATTTCCTGGTGGAATCGTTCACCTTGTAGTAGTGTAGTGTAGTGTAGTTTTATTGACATTCTGCCACCAATCACATGGTACGCAGATAGCATATTGTTTACTATCTGCTCATAATTTTACTTTTTTTGTTTCCAAGAAGATTTGTCATTCCATGAATTTTTTTCTGCAAGTTTCATTTGTTGCAAAAAATTTTTATCTTTTACCAATGTCCGTATTAGTGGGCCAAGAAAGATACCTATTGAGGATTATAAATTGGTTTCATTGAACATATCGTTAGCTTAACATGAAATTGTGCTAAGTCAATTTTTTTCAAAAATGAGATTTTGATGCAGTCTTAGAAATAAATTCAAAATACGCAGTTTAAAAAAAAAAATTATGAATGTGAATAATTTTTACCTGATGTTGGCAATGATGTGTAAATGTGCTAACTTGACGACTGTCAAAGAAATTGCGCTAAGTCAGATGTTATTGTTTTTTCGCGCCATTTTTTACAAAACAATAATTGTTTTTCGTGAGCTTTATTTGTGCAAAATAAATATTATTTGTGTTTTATTTTAAACGAAAAAGGTAATAAATGACTTTAATGACTTAATTAAACGAAGAATTAAATAAAACAAAACAATTTCTTAGCAGATTTTCATGGATTTGCACGACAATAACAACGTTACAGCACAATCACTTCAGTGCATCGATGATGCGTCATTTGGAATAGAATCTGACGATGGTGTGGTTGGTTTGGTTCCTTATGGCTTCAACAGTGACTCTGACAATTCCTTTGATATGCCAGTGAGAAATAAAAAACGCAAAAAGAGAGCGCAGGTGGTGAACAATACATGGCTCGTTGCAAAAAATAAAAACAGAAGAGAATGTGGAAAAAGCTATTGGGGAAGAAAAAAAGAAAGTGACGTGTGGAATTATAAAAAAATAAAAGTTGCACGAGCCATAAAGGCAAGATGTAAGTGTGCTCAAACATGTCATACTGCTACAATGAAATGTGCATTGGTGACTGATGCTCAACGACAGCAGATATTCAAAACGTTTTGGAAGATGGATTGGAAACAAAAAAAAGTTTATGTGAATACATTAGTGCAAACGACTAAACCAGCCAATCCTCGAAATAGAACAAATCCTAATGCATCTAGAAGAGTGCAAACTTTGAAATATCACTTGAAAGTGGATGGTAAAAATTTGCGCGTATGTAGAATTTTTTTTTTTAAATACCTTGTGCATAGGTAGATGCTCAGTGCTTAGTTGGGTGAATAAACCCGTGACTGCACATAATAATGTCATGAGAAATTTTAAAAACAACATTTCAGAAGAAAAAAAAGACATGAACTTATTTTTTGATTCTCTGCCAGTAATGGAGTCTCATTACTGTCGTGCTGTCACGCAAAAAAAATATCTTTTACCGGAATGGCGTTCTAAGCAAATGCTTTATGATTTTTATTCAAAAGATTGGTGCGCAACTCACAACGTCCGGCCACTTTCCTTACGTACGTTTCATTCGGCATTTGAGAGCAGAAATCTTGGTTTGTTTGCACCAAAGAAGGACCAGTGTGAAATATGTGCACGTTATTCTGCCGGCACTACTCCACTGGAAGAATATTCTTGTCACCAAGAAAAAAAAGAAGAAGCAAGAATGGAAAAGAACAAAGACAGGTCTGACGAATCCAATGTGTTTACCGTAGATCTTCAAGCTGTACTCATGGCTCCGAAATCCCAAGTCAGCAGCTTATATTATAGAACGAAATTACAGGTTCACAATTTGGTTTTTTTCAACATAATAAACAAAAAAGGGTATTGCTTCCTCTGGAATGAAGCTGAAGGAGGTGTGAATGCTGAAGACTTTGCAAGCATATGGGTTTATTTTATTGAAACCAAAATTCTTCCCAGCCTTGATAACAGTGATAACCCTATTAAGATTATATTTTATAGTGATGGATGTGGTTACCAAAACCGCAATTGCGTAATGAGTAACGCACTTCTAAATACTGCTATTAAGCACAACATTGTGATAGAGCAGAAAATACTGGAGCCTGGGCATACGCAGATGGAGGCCGATAGTGTCCACTCTACCATAGAGCGTGCCATGAAGAATAAAAATATCGATGTTCCTGCCGAATATATCGGAATATGTAAAGCAGCAAGAAAAAAGCCTATGCCATACGATGTGACTTATTTGACACATGATTTTTTTAAAAAATTTAACAATATTGAATTCTGTAAAAGTATTCGTCCTGGACGTATCAAAGGTGATGCCAAAGTCACAGACATTCGTGCATTAAAATATACACCAAATCGAGAAATTTTTTTTAAATTACGGTTCAACACTTTATGGAAAATTCTGCCGCAAAGAATTGATCAAAAAATAGTTGCTTTAAAGTGGTGCAATTTAGAACAACTGTACCAAAATAGAATACCAATTAAACGTAAGAAATACGAAGATCTACAATACTTGAAACTTACTTTGCCTAAGGACCATCATCAATTTTATGATGATTTGCTTTTCGAATAATTAAATTTTTACTGATTTTTTTTTTTTAACTTTAACTAGCAGCAGGAGTAAGACTGCAAAATTGTTATTTGTATTAATTTTTATATAATTTTAAGATTGTTTTTATAAATAATTAACTAAAAATAATTAAATAACAGCAATGAAATAAGACTGCATATAATTTGTGATCAATGTTAACAAATAAACAAGTACCTTTTTATTTTTGAAACTAAATTGTTTTTATTTTATTTATTAATACTATGAAGAAATAAGTTTAGTAAAATGTGCTAAGTCAGAAAAAATGTATGCATGTTTTTGTTAGTTTTTTTTTTGTCCTTTGCGTTGAGAAGTTATGACATTGAGGTAACTGCATTTAAAGTTTAATAAAATAATGTTTTATTTAAAAGTTATTAGGTTTTTTGTCTCTCCTGTAAAATTTGAAAAAGATGACTTAGCATATTTTCACGTTAAGCTAACGATATGTACGTTTATTATACACTTTTTACCTTCTTTTAATTTTCCGTTAGTTATTCGTGGAAAAACGTGTTCAATGTATTTGAATGTTGGCCAATTTTTGTCAAGGGCTTTCACAAATTGTTTAATCAACCCCAACTTTATGTGCAATGGGGGTAAAATATTATCTGTTGGATTGACTAATTGGGTATTTATGCTACTTTTTTCACCAACAACAACTGTTGTACGCGGAGTCTAATCTTTCTGCATATAATGTTTAGAAGTGGCTCGGCTGTCCCATTCACAAAAATAGCAGGGATACTTTGTGTTACCACCTTGCATGCAATTCAAAATTGTCAGTACTTTTAAACCTATGTCATTTAGTATTAGAGCCATTTTATCGTAACATTCTTTGATGTCAGAAGCGTGAGAAAACGGATCCGAAGGAAAAAATCCATCATTGAACAATGTATATATAATGAAAATGTAAAAGTTCTTCTAGCAATGTGTTTACATTCATTGCTTTTGCTGATTAGTGATCCAAACAAGCTAGTTTCCTCGGTTAAATGTTCCACTGCTTCAATTTTGAACTTAAAAGTTGTGTTTGTATTTTGGACAATCCTAAATCACGAACAAGATCATGATATTCCTCTCTCGAAATAAAATGTTGTTTATTTAACTCTTCTGCAGATGGGAGTTAATTCTGATGCAGTGCTTTCAAAATGGACTTGAGGTGGTTCAAATTCAGTTAAATGTTGTGATATTCCTTTAGCCACTTTTAAATCCGCGTCGTTGTTTTTATGTAACACAGTCTTAGCAACATTAGCGTATTAAATTTTTTTTCTTATTTTAAAATGGTATTCCCTTAGTTCGTTAAATAGAAATATCAATTATTTTCCCTATGTACACGTAGTAGAAGCCAGTTAACCGGTTCCAGAAAGGGCAATGCAAAAGAACCATGTATATTGTTTTTACAGGATCTTAGTGTTGCGCAACAAGATGAACAGCACACCGCACAGTGGACTATTCTACGAGAAGGCGGCCAAAAATCTTTTTTGTTTGTGGTCACTGATTGAAAAATGTTAAAGTTAATTCAAATGTAGACACTAGTGTTCCTCGTGAGCCAAAAATTTAAAACCTTATTTCACATATATTACAGAGAACAAGGTGATTCAAAATATACTTTCTCAGAATTTTGCTAAGATGGGAAATTTCTAAGAAAGATTTTGATTTCCAAACTTCTATAACTTCTGATTTTAAAAGATTTTCAAACGAAATAAATTTTGTATAATATTATAATAAGTTAGCTATGAGTACAAGCAGGGTTGGGCAAAATACATGCTTTGCTGTATTTGAACTACAAAATACAAAATACTTGTTCCGCTTGTATTTTAAATACAAAATACCAAATACTTTCAAGTCGAGTATTTCAAATACAAAATACAAAATACAGTATTTTAGTATCTTTTATTTGAAATACAAAATACAAAAATACAAAATACATTTATAACCATTAATCAATCGGTGAAACATGAGTTTCCTTTCATGAACACTAGATTTTTAAAAGTTTAATCAGATAAGCAGCCTCTTGTTGGAGAATATATAAATCCTCTTAAAGAAAACAATCTTTCTTACAGGTCCTGATAACCACAAACTGGTGTTTAGTTTTATGAAAACAGTTCTCTATATGTGAAAAACAAACAAATTAAAAGTAAAGTAATATCAAGGCGAATTCAAAAATTCGCCCTCTGCATTTCTTTTGTATACCATTCACATAGTGATAAGGGTATATATCAGTTTGTCATTCCGTTTCTAATTTCTTTTTTATCCATTTGCGACCTCATAAGGTATATATATTCTGGATCCTTATAGATAGGGAAGTTGATATAGACATGTCCGTCAGTCAGTCTGTCAGTCTGTTGAAATCAGGTTTTCGGAGTCAAATGAAGTGATACAGACCAGTTATTGGTGTCAAATTATTGGAAATATCCTAGAGACAATCGCTATTTAGAATTATCAAAATCGGTGGACTACTGACCGAGATATAAACGAAAAATCAAAATAACCCATTTTTTTAAGACAAAATCCGTGCACATATCTCTATATACATATGTCAGTAAATATAGTCATTCTTGCCACAAAACTTGACCCCGATGCCCTGAAAATAGGGACCTAAATAAGTAAATATTTTTTTCCAGATCAGATCAGGGGAAGTGGTATTTCCTCTACAATTGCACAAATTTTGTGAAATATTTCATGCGCTAAATCGAAGAAACTATAACAGCCATCGACAACAAGACCTACACTTTGGAGGAAAAAATTTTTTGGGTGGGGGCAGAAGAAGGGGTAGCTCTCATACAAATTAACAATTTTTATGAAATTTTGGATACGCTTTATCTCGGAAACTATAACAGCTATCGACTTCTGGTGTTCTACGAAAAGTAATTGTATGCTAAGGCCTACACTTTAAAAAAAAAACATTTTTGAAGTAGGGGCAGGGGATGGGTTAGCTCCCACACAAATAAAAATTTTTTATGACATTTTCACAACGCTTTATCTCGGAAACTATAACAGCTATCGACTTCTAGTCGTCTACAAAAAGTAATTCCATCATAAGACCTACATTTTGGAAAAAAAAGTTGGAGAGGAGCAAGAGGACTAGAAAATCCCATAAAAATTAACAGCTTTTATTAATCTTTTAATACGAATAATGTCGAAAACTTTTATAACTCTCGACCTAAAACCTTTTACATGTATTTTTATTACTCATATGAACGTTAAAATTTTCTAAAGTTTTCTATGGACTTTAAAGCTGGCACAAGGTATTTTTATTATATTGTTTGCCGTACAAAATAACTCGGCTGGGTATATTAAAAGACCAATGTGAGGGGTATATAAGATTTGACACAGCCAAATATAGCGACCAGGTACCGTGAAATAACTCCCAAATGAAATAACTCCCAATGGAAAAAATGAAATAACTCCCAAATGAAATAACTCCCAACGAAAATGAAATAACTCCCAATCGAAAAAAATGAAATAACTCCCAACGGTAAAAATTAAATAACTCCCAATGTTTGGGAGTTATTTCATAAAAGTCACAAAAAAGTGAAATAACTCCCAAATGAAATAACTCCCAACAAAAATGAAATAACACCCAATTACAAAAAAAATAATTGTTTTATGAAATAAGTCCCAACGGAAATGAAATAACTCCCAACAATAATGAAATAACTCCCAACGAAAATGAAATAACTCCCAACGAAAACGAAATAACTCCCAATTAAAATATATATAATGCGAAAACCTTTTGTATTCATAAATAAGATGTTACTAACGTAAAATTATTTTCTAAACAAACAAACCAAATGACTGCCGGCCTCCGTCTGGACGCAGGATAAGTAAACTCTCGTGGATCAAACCGCCAGCTTCGTTACAGCTTTAGGACAGGCGCGTGGACTTTAAGCACCTTTTTGGTTTGATAATTTTTTTAATAAAAGGGAGTGATTTAGAAAGCCGGCCTTTGGCCGGGCGCAAGGAAAAACAACTCCAGTGCATTCGATCCGCCGGCTTCGCAGTAGCCTTCGGCCGGGCAATGGACTTTAAGCTCTATTGCTTTCCATATAAAGCTTCGCCAAATAAAACATGAATTTTATAACACTTTAGTTATGAAGCTGCAAATACTTTCGATGCACTACAGTTTAAAGTATATTCCCCGGCCGAAGGCTACTGCGAAGCCGGCGGATCGAATCTACTGGAGTTTTTATCCTTGCGCCCGGCCGAAGGCCGGCTATATATGCCAGCTTCGTTACGGCTTTAGGACAGGCGCGTGGACTTTAGGCACCTTTTTGGTTAAATAATTTTTTTAATAAAAAGGAGTGATTTAGATAGCCGGCCTTCGGCCGGGCGCAAGGAAAAAAAACTGCAGTCCATTCGATCCGCCGGCTTCGCAGTAGCCTTCGGCCGGGCAATAGACTTTAAGCTCTACTGCTTTCCATATAAAGCTTCGCCAAATAAAACATGAATTTTATGACACTTTAGTTATGAAGCTGCAAATACTTCCGATGCACTACAGTTTAAAGTATATTCCCCGGCCGAAGGCTACTGCGAAGCCGGCGGATCGAATCTACTGGAGTTTTTATCCTTGCGCCCGGCCGAAGGCCGGCTATATATGCCAGCTTCGTTACAGCTTTAGAACAGGCGCGTGGACTTTAATCACCTTTTTGGTTAAATAATTTTTTTAATAAAAAGGAGTGATTTAGATAGCCGGCCTTCGGCCGGGCGCAAGGAAAAAAAACTGCAGTCCATTCGATCCGCCGGCTTCGCAGTAGCCTTCGGCCGGGCAATAGACTTTAAGCTCTACTGCTTTCCATATAAAGCTTCGCCAAATAAAACATGAATTTTATGACACTTTAGTTATGAAGCTGCAAATACTTCCGATGCACTACAGTTTAAAGTATATTCCCCGGCCGAAGGCTACTGCGAAGCCGGCGGATCGAATCTATTGGAGTTTTTTTCCTTGCGCCCGGCCGAAGGCCGGCTATATATGCCATCTTCGTTACAGCTTTAGAACAGGCGCGTGGACTTTAATCACCTTTTTGGTTAAATAATTTTTTTAATAAAAAGGAGTGATTTAGATAGCCGGCCTTCGGCCGGGCGCAAGGAAAAAAAACTGCAGTCCATTCGATCCGCCGGCTTCGCAGTAGCCTTCGGCCGGGCAATAGACTTTAAGCTCTACTGCTTTCCATATAAAGCTTCGCCAAATAAAACATGAATCTTATGACACTTTAGTTATGAAGCTGCAAATACTTCCGATGCACTACAGTTTAAAGTATATTCCCCGGCCGAAGGCTACTGCGAAGCCGGCGGATCGAATCCACTGGAGTTTTTTTTTCTTGCGCCCGGCCGAAGGCCGGCTATATACCCACGGTTTTAAAACCCCAAAACTTTTAAATAAATGTCACCTTTTATACTAGCGTGATTAAATTTTTTTGAATGCTCTGGTATATACACTTGCTTTTAGTAAAATGAAATAACTCCCAATAAAAATGAAATACCTCCCAACAAAAATGAAATAGCTCCCAATAAAAATGAAATAACTCCCAATAAAAATGAAATAACTCCCAATGATAGAAAATGAAATAACTCCCAACAAGAATGAAATAACTCCCAACACTTCGAAAAAATGAAATAACTCCCAACAAAATTTCATTGGGAGTTATTTCATTTGGGAGTTATTTCATTATGAAATAACTCCCAATGAAAAATAATGAAATAGCTCCCAACGCATTGGGAGTTATTTCATTATGAAATAACTCCCAATTTGTATGGAAAAAAATTGGGAGTTATTTCATTTTTTCATTGGGAGTTATTTCATTTGGGAGTTATTTCACGGTACCTAGCGACCATACTTGTTGTGTTTTAAAGTGTGAATGTCAAAAAAGTTTTAATTTTTATACAAAATTTGATTTTTTTTTCACATTTTCAAATATCCGCTGAGCTCTTGATATTACCTGAAAAGAACGTGCCTAGCTAAGGCGAAGACATGAATGAATACGAAAACAAAGTTTCCATTTTTTTTTTTTTTTTTTTTGAAAATTGTAAAATTTTTAAATTTTACTAATGACGACTTTTTGTATAACAAAAAAAATGTATTTTGAAAAATGTATTTTGACATCATAAGTATTTGAAATACAAAATACAAAATACTTCAGTATTGGGTATTTCAAATACAAAATACAAAATACATTAGAAGGTGGTATTTCAAATACAAATACAAAATACGTATTTGTATTTCAAATACGTATTTCAAATACAAGTATTTGAAATACTGCCCAACCCTGAGTACAAGAAATATAAATTGCTTATGATGTTTAGAAATAATTTTTTTTTTAAGATCCAAATTTTTCTAAATTGCTATTTTAACCATGACTTCTAGAGAACATACGATAACAAAAAGAAATTAGCACTATTTAGTGGATAAAACTCTCCTCTTTACCCCAGTGTATACCCGGGACGATCCGACCGTGAGCACTAGACCAATTTTTGTGACACAAGGTCAAATATTTTTTGCAAAATTTGAGTAAAAGAGCTAAAAAAAAATTTTGTAATGTGCTTTTTTTAAGTATTTTAGTTTTTTTAATTAAAATGCTTTTATGAAAAACAGTTTTAAGATGGATATACATATATATGTATATACGTACAAAATTAGAAAGTATACCGCAATAAGCCAAAAATTATAGACTTCTTAGTAAGCAAAATCCTTTTGTGAGCATGTAATTTTTAAGTTATAAAAATAAACAAAATCATAAACGACCTGCAAATATTTGTTGTTTTCTATGAAAATGTGATCAAATAGGGTATGAATTATCTTGTGCGTGAAATGTTTTGTAAACCATTAAAAATTGATATGGAAATTCCTGGAAAAACAATGTGTGAATGCCTATTGTTTGTGTTGTGATTTTTCCACCCTTACTATGTGCGCATGTGATAGTGATGCTGCCTGTCTACAGCGTTACCGTTTAGCGACTAAAGTAGCATTTTTAACCCTTTTTAAAAATTTTCAACGGTAACGCTGCACATAGGGGTATTTTGCCATTCTAGCCGGACATTACTTTTTATTTTTTACAATACAGCTTGTTAAAAATTACTGAGCGCTCCTAGATTGATGAAACTGGGCAGAAACATGTATTATAGTCATAGGCATATAAGGATTAAAAATAATGAAAATCGAACCAAGGGGGAAAAAGTTCCCCTTAGATGAACTAATACCACCTCTGAAAATTTAAAATTTTTTTTCAGTTTTCAATACTATTCTTAGGCAAATGCAACTTTAAACGTAAACAAAAGCTAAAAAAATCTACATTTGGACAGAGTCGTCCTCTCCCTTTTCGAGGGCGGCGGCATGAAGTAAAATTTACAAAAATATTGTATATAATAAAAGTAATGGATAACTTACGCCCAAATACTATAAAGTATAATGTTTAAGCTTTTATTGATGGGGGCAGAAATGCTCCCAAACCCCACCCCCCGAAACGGCACTGTACAAAAATTTTTTTTTATATTTTGCTAATTTTTTACAAAAAAATTATTTTTAAGCTTATTTATCGCTTTTTTATAATTTAATGTATTAAATATTTAGAGAGTTTGTGGTTGGTTAAGTTTGTCTATATGCATTTTATTGGTTCTTACACCAAATCATCAGTAGACTTCAACCCAAATTCTTAAAAAACTCATGAATATTTTCTGTCTTTATATAATAACCTCAATAAACAAATTGAGAATTACTATAAGCAAACCAAAACGTTCAAGTTTTCTTAAGAATCCAACAAACCAATATTCGCTATTCGCTGTTTTGATTTTCTTGTTCCCCTTACATTTGAATAACCATTGGTAATTACTAAATGTATTAAAAGGGCTACCGAAAACAAAACCTTGTTGTTTAACAACACTTTTATAAAATTTTTTGGTAAAATTGGGATTAAATCCTAAATAATTTTATGAAAGTGTTGTTAAACAACAAGGTTTTGTTTTCGGTTGCCCTTATAATACATTAGTAATAACCAATGGTTATTCAAATGTAAGCGAATAGCGAATGGCGAATATTGGTTTGTTGGATTCTTAAAAAAACTTGAACGTTTTGGTTTGCTTATTGTAATTCTCAATTTGTTTATTGAGGTTATTATATAAAGACAGAAAATATTCATGAGTTTTTTAAGAATTTGGGTTGAAGTCTACTGCTGATTTGGTGTAAGAACCAATGAAATGCATATAGACAAACTTTACTAACAACAAACCCTCTAAATATACCAAAAAATTGAGATTAAATCTTAATAATTTTATGAAAGTGTTGTTAATGTATTATTAAATTTATCTGAAAATAAGTAATTTTTGTATAACAATAACTTATTTACAGAAATAACGAGTAATTTAAAGAATGAAAACAAAAACTAAGAACAGCAGTGCTACTGTTCTTCCTCGTCTGTTTCTTCAAAGAACTCTTCTGAGTCTGAATACTCTTCAAAACCAAAGTCAGAGGGGAGCATTAAAGAAACTGATTCTTTCGTAAAGGGTAATGATTCCTTTTTTGTAGTTGGTCTTATGCTAGTCATCAGTGGGTCAGAACTGAGCAAAAGTCTATTAATAATTCCTACGTTACACTGAACTCTTAAAACATTTCTTGCAAAATTCTGCCCGTAAATCCGAGAATGTTTTCTTATAACAGCCCAATAGGCAATTGATCCATGTATTAAAATCTTGTGCATTATATATTCAAAAATTTTCTGAAACTGTAAAAACACTGCTTCACCCCTGACATGTCGCCATCTCCTTGACATTTTGAAAGTTCACACAATTTTCTACCTAAAAATCGCCATTTTCTCTTTAACAGATTTACCTTTACATTCCCGTACTATTTGAAATAACTCTAATCCTGTATATACTTTTTCCATTTTACTCTCGTAGTTTCAAAAGGTTTCTGAAAACAATTTCGTACAATAACTACAATATAGATACACCAAAAAAATGAGTGCTTAAAGCACAGATTTTTTTCTCTTTAAAGAATAATTCTGTTTTAACAATTTTTAAAGGTTTTTAAGACAGTTACATTTATTTTGTTGCATAAAATAGCGTCATTAAGAAAGCTGTCGCACAGGTATACATTACCAGTTTATGGGTAAGTAAAAACTACTATCATTCCTTTTTATACATTCCTTTTTATACATGCAATGTCAGTATTAAACCCAACTTAACCTGTTAATAATCAATTTTAATTTACCCGTAACAATTTAAATAACAAAAACAATTACTTATCAAAACTTTTTTGACCCACAAAAAAGTTTCTTACTTATATGTAAACACACAAGATGAGAAAAAACAGAAAAAAAGTGCAATGTTCAAAAATTCGCAAAAAAAAGGGCGCAAAAACGCGCAACGTTTTTTTTTTCATCTAAAAGTATAAATTTCAGGTTTTATTGTGATGAAAAAGATTTTTAGGATAGTTACTGCCATCACTTTTAAAAACTTTTTCATTTTATTTTTTTTTAATCAAAAAGTGAACAAAAAAACCTCTTTCTTTAATTTCAAAGGAATTTTTTAAAATAAAACTTTAAATAATAAATAAAAAAAATAAAATAAGGTAGTTGCTTATATAATCTTTCGCAGAAAGAAAAAATCAATGTAAAATCTTTATTTGTTTAGCTACAAAACAATATATTGTTAACCTCTCAAAACATTCAAAAGTTCATAAATTGCAGGCAAATTTACTTAACTTTCCTTGACTTTGGCAGTGGACGAAAGCAGTCGAAAAAGTTGCGCAAAACGTTTATTTGAGTTTCTAAAGATGTTGCGTTTTTTCCGTCAGCTCTGTTGTGTGTTTTTGTGGTATCTTCCGTAGCCACTGAGTTGGGCGCCAATGAAATAATCTTGTTTCTAAGATTATATTGTTTGTTCATTTGAACAAAACCGACGTTAAAACAAAACAACCAATCCTTTTATTTGGATATATTTTAATTGCTTCGAATAATATACAACCCGTCTGGTAAACTAATACAAGACAAAGCTGTTTATTGTTTGAAGCAAAAAGCTTACTGATTTCATTCACTAAATTGGGGCTGCTTATATACTATTATAATTACATAGTTGCAACAATTAGGAAATAAATATAAATAGAAACAGAGTTATATAAAAATTGGAACAATGAAAATTCAACATGGTGTATTAACTTCATTCATTCAAAAGTGTCAGTTAAATATTTAATAAGAAATAATAGAATCAAGTTTTTTAGAAATAAATAAAACAAAAGTAAATAATGAACTGCTTCACTTCGAAATTAAAAAAAGAGGTTTTTTTGGTCACTTTTTGATTTAAAAAAATAATATCAAAAGGTTTTTGAAAGTAATGGCAGTCATTATCCTAAAAATCTTTTTCATCACAATAAAACCTGAAATCTCTACTTTTAAACGAAAAAATAAAACGTTGCGCGTTTTTGCGCCATTTTTTTGCGAATTTTTGAAAATTTCACTTTTTTTGTTTTTTCTCATCTTGTCTGTTTACATATGAGTAAAAACTTTTTTGTGGGTCATAAAACGTTTTGATAATTGATTGTTTTTTAATGTTTTTTATTTAAATTATTACAGGTTAATTGAAATTGATTTTTAACAGGTTAAATTGGGTTTTACACTGACATTGCATGTTTAAAAAGGAATGTGCGAGGCAGTAGTTTTTACCCGCCCCTAAACTGGTAATGTATACCTGTGCGGCAGCTTTCTTAATAACGCTATTTTATGCAACAAAATAAATATACCGGACTTAAAAATCTTTGAAAATTGTTAAAACAATATTATTTTTTAAAGAGAAACAAATCTGTGCTTCAAGTACTAATTTTTTTTGTCTATCTATATTGTGGTTGTTGCACGAAATTGTTTTCAGAACCCTTTTGAAACTACTAGAGTAAAATGGAAAAAGGTAATCCAGGATTAGAGTTATTACAAATAGTACGGGAATGTAAAGATAAATCTGTTGAAGAGAAATTGCGATTTTTAGATAGAAAATTGTGTGAACTTTAAAAATGTCAAAGAGAGGGCGACATGTCAGTGGCGAAACAGTGTTTATACAGTTTAAGAAAATTTTTTAATATACCACGCAAAGATTTAAATACATGGATTAATTGCCTATTGGGCTGTTATCAGAAAACATTTTCGGATTTACAGGCAGAATTTTGCAAGAAAGTTTTCAAGAGTTCAGTGTAACGTAGATACTATCAAGACTTTTGCTCAGTTCTGACCCAATGATGACTTGCATAAGACCAACTCTGCCCCTACCCATAAAAGCTTATAAATTATACTTTTATAGTATTTGAGCGTAAGTTATCCACTATTTTTATTATATACATTATTTTTGCAAATTTTACTTTATGCCGCTCACAAACGGGGGGAGGACGACACTGTCCAAGTGAAGGTTTTTTAAGCTTTCGCTTACGTTTAAAACTGCATTTGCCTAACAATAGTATTAACAACATAAAAAAAATTTTAATTTTTCAGAGGTAGTATTAGTTCTTCTTAGGGGAACTCTTTCCCCCTTGGTCCGATTTTTATTAACTTTAATCCTCAAATGCCTATGGCTACAATACATGTTTCTGCCAAGTTTCATCAATCAAGGAGCACCGAGTAATTTTTAAGAAGCTTTATTGTAAAAAATAAAAAGTAATGTCCGGCTAGAATGTCAAAATACCGCTGTGTGTCGGTTGGTTTTTCAGCTTACCAAATAGATATAACAAGATGCCGGAGGTTATGATGAGGGCTGTGTAGCCAACTGTCATATAATGAAAATTATGCGCGGTGATTTTGTTTGGAAGCTGAAGGATTTCTTGTGCTGCGAGTGAGGCTTGTAGTTTTGTTCAGTTTTGTATCTGTGCTAAGTACTCGGTTAAGTATAAATTGTTCAGCAATGGATTCAGCCGTGCGACCTAATTTATCTGCGTTACTTCCCACATGCTAGTGAAAGAGGGCTTAAGGAAGCTGGATATAATCCATTGTCTCTGGATAGAATTGAGTTTGTTTTTGAGTATACATTCTTGCTCCAGTCGTAAAAGTCCGGCTCCTTTGAGTGTTAACAGTGTTATATCTTTTTTACATGCAGCCGTTGCATGAGATGGTGATGACATGGCATAGATTCATTGGTTGTTATGACGGAGTGGTATCCATGCGACCGTGTTTTGTATTGGTTGCACTGGGTTGGGTTTACTCGAAAGACAAGTCGAACGAAAACGTATATGCCAAATCAGTCACTTGTAATTTTGCTTTTGAGTGGCATAAAGGTATGCAGTTTTTGACGTAAATTAAAGTCCACTTTGTATTAAAATGCCACATAATAAAAGTAAAATATGTTCTTGATTAAAATATCATATTGCTTAAAGCAAAAATTAAACGAACTTTGCTTTTAAAAAAAAATCTACAATAATTTTGTAAGTTTTAATTATGAATTGTTTTCAGTGATGTCAATTTCACCGAAATTTTAACTAATTTAAACCCACTTGTAGGAGTATGTAAACAAATAAAGGAAATAACCATAAAATTTAACAAAAAAATTAATTGATACCATCTCTTTTTTTGTGCCTTTTTTTTGCTGGCGCGCTTAATACATATTCATGAAGTACCGTTAGAAACATACGATCGTAAACTAATGTTGTACATATATGACCTCAAGATAATATGCAAAATGATTTTGATAATCGCCCATGTTCTGACAATCGCATTTCGCAAAATATTGGCGATGCGATTTGAAATCGCATAACAGGTGTTCTGAAGTTCACAATCGCAAGAAAGTTTGCGACTTCAAATCGCAAGAGGTAGATGAGGTGAACCGATGTTTTTTGCCCAAACTAGGTTAAAAACAGCCAATCAAACTATGCATAATTATAATATATGGGGTTTTTGTTATAATTTTCACAATTTGTTTTATTTTTTGTAAACAGTTTCAATAAAAATTAAATTTTAAAAAACTGTTAGTTATGTACATCTTTATTTTTCAGTTGCTTACTTTTTTTATGTATGAATTTTATTGGAAAACAAGAAAGAAAAAATGTTGTTGCAGAAAAAGGTACAATTTGTTATATATTCCTTGGTTTTTTGTTTTGTATTTTTGAAAGAAACATGTTTTTATCATCGAAAAAAAAAAACAAAACGCAAAAAAAAAACGCGTGAACTACAGAACATGCAAAAAAATTTTTTGCGATTTACAAATCGCATGTGATTTGACAATCGCGTGAGAGTCAGAACATGGGCGAATGTTTACATTACATTTCCATTTTATTGCTCTTATTAAATATATTATATTCACCTTTCTCAAAATCAACCAATAACTAATGCACTTCTTACTATGGACCTTTTGTAGTGTGTTGATCACACTCATTAACAGTTGGTCACATTATTCCAACTTATTTAAAAATAACAATTGATTCCTCCAAAATAAAAAGTGCGAACTTAACATTTTATTTTTCACACACTCAAGAACGTAGACTATCAATTGCACAGACATACACACATTGTATCGTCATGAATTTGGAAGGCATCAAATTGCCCAAAATTGAATTTGCTGATTTGAAGTTTTGCGATTTTTAATAATAACAAATAATAACTATAGTGTAAGCAAAATTATGAATAAAATTTTAGTATAAATAGCGGTAAGAATTATTAAATAAAATTAGAATCTTATTTGAAACCAACAGAAGAGTATTCTCACTATTCTAGCTGAGCACCTAACAGTGCTTAGAAGAATCAAAACGTGCTGCGGCTAAGCGGAGCATTATAATACACTTAGCAACCTGACTTCCCAAAAATACATACATTACATGGCGATCCTGCCAATCAATCTGTAGACTTTGAGAAAAAAAAAACAACCCTAAATCCTGAGAAACTAACGCCAGGAATCAATTGAGACGTATATGGGGTGCATATCGTCAGCTTATTACTAGTTTGGAGCATAAACAGAAAAATACATTATACAGCAGAAAAAAAGAAAAAACTGATAATTTTTAAACTTTAAACTTTTTTACTAGAAAAAATTAATGGCAGCTAGCACAGCAATATACTAATGTGTTTTCTATTTTGTACAGTTATTTAACAAACACTCATTATATATCAAACATATAAAGTGTAAGCCTAAGAAAAAATCGAATTAAGCTTAAAATATATGCAATTTAATTAACTTTAAAGAACTAATAGAGAAAGCTAAAATCCTCAAATGGGAAACCAAAAATCGAAAGCAGAGGAGGTCATCAATATCAACAACAATAGCCCAGAACGAAGTATGGACTTCGGAACAACAATAAAGATAGATGCCTTTTGCATATTATGTTTAGGTGTAATAATATTTTTAATTTTCAAATTAAACAAATATTTTAAGAGTTATGTGCAGAAAAAAGCTGTTGTACAAGTATAAATATAAATAACCAAAACAAAAAAATTTTTTTTTTATCAATTATAAATTCTATGGACTCAGTAATAAATAGATTAGAAAAAATCCTAATTAATTTTAAGAAATCAGGATCAAGGGGATATCAGGAGGCAACATTGATAAGTAAATTAGAAGAAATAGATTTGTTAAAAAAAGAATTTTATGACTCTTTAGTAGAACTAATAGACAAAACTTTAGATAATACAAATAAAGCAATACTTATATCTTTTGTTTATAATGTTAAACTAACAAACCTAGTACGCACTGCAATAGGAGTGTCTGAACCGAAAACGTTTCAAGAACTAAAAGAATCTTTGACCAGTAGATATAGGTCCAAAAATACTGTTTCTCAGATCCAAACATTGTTAAGCACATTTACCCAGAAGACAATGACTGTGAATACTTATCATGAGAAATTATTAGAACTGGTAACTGAATTGAATGAATTGCAGATTAAAAATATAGAAAATTGCAGTGAAATTCAGGCTGCAACGGTAAAACAAATCAACAATGATTACTCCCTGAACGTATTTAAGAACGGTTTAAAAGGAGAACTTAAACCTACAGTATTCGCATCAAGACCTAAAAATCTAGATGAGGCATTACAATTGGCCTTAGAGCTGGAAAAAGAATTCGCTACTAACACGGAACAAGTTTTGTATTTCACGAATAATGGAAATCGGGGAAATAACCAAAGAAATTTGAACAATATAAATAACAATTTTTTTAATAACAATAAAAGACGAAATAATTTTGGTCCTAACAACAGAAATAATTACAGCAATAGTAGGACAAATTACAACAACAATGGGTCAAATAACAATAACAACAATAACAATTTTGGTAATAATACTAATACTAGAAATAATAGACCAACAAACTATAGCAACAACCATGCTGGTAATAATTATAATAATAACCGAAATGGTGTTAGATATAATTATAGTAACAATAATAATCGCAATAACAATAACGGAAATAATCGGAATAGAAATTTTCAGAATAGAAATGTGCACTACGTACAGGAAAACTACGAAGACCCGGAGGTGGATCAAGAAACTGTACAAACCCACTATCCGGAGGACCAATAATACAATTAGATAATGTTTTCCAAATATCGAATAACATTACAAATTTCATTGAATTAAAACTTACATTTTTAATAGACACTGGAGCAGACATCTCTTTGTGTAAAATCAATAAATTAAACGAAGATTCCATACATATCGACAAAGAAAGATCAATTAGCTTTACAGGTATCACTACAGAAAAAATTATATCTATAGGAACATCAGAATTAAGTTTCACCATAAACGATTTCACCGAACGATATAAATTTCACATTGTTGACGAAGAATTTCCAATACCAACGACGGAATTTTAGGAAGGGATTTCTTTTCAAGATTCTTATGCAAAATTGACTATGAAACTTTTACACTAACTCTCACTTTGGAGAATGAAGAGATTACTGTACCAATGAAATCATGGATAAATAAAAATTATTGCATAAAGGTAGAAAAACGATCTGAAAGTATTCATCCTATTAATTTGGATATATGTGAGGACAGCATAATTCTTAATAAAGAAATTAAACCAGGTATATTTGTAAGTAATACAATAGTACCAGGAAAAGGAAATCACCATGTCAAAATACTGAATACAACAGATAACGACATAATTTTAGAAAACATTGATTTTGAAATAGAACCTCTACGAAACTACATAATAGTACAAAATACACATAGAATTAGAGAAACAAATTTTAGCGAAGACAGGTTTAGCAAATTAATAGACACCTTAAAAATTGGCGTTAAGGATGAAAAAGCAAGAACAGAATTGATACAGATTTTTAAGGACTATGAAGACATTTTTCATTTGAAGGGAGAGACATTAACTTCTAATAATTTTTATACACAAAATTTAAAAACCTCAGACAATACACCAGTTTATATAAAGAATTATAGATTACCACATACACAATATGATTAAATTATTAATCAAGTACAACAATTATTGAATGAAGACATCATTGAACCATCAACTAGTGCATATAATTCACCATTATTGGTAGTGCCGAAAAAGAGCAAGAGTGAAAAAAAATGGAGACTAGTCGTAGATTTCCGACAACTCAACAAAAAGATAGTAAATGATAAATTTCCATTAACAAGACTAGAGGATGTATTAGACCGTTTAGGAAGAGCAAAATATTTTTCAACTCTGGACATGACTAGCTCATTTTATTAAATAAATTTAGACGAAAATTCGAGACATCTAACGGCATTTTCAACTAGGGATGGTCATTATCAATTTAAACGATTACCATTTGGTTTGAAGATTTCTTCCAATAGTTTTCAAAGGATGTTAACAATAGCATTAAGTGGCTTAGACTCCAAAGCATTTTCATACGTAGACGATATTATTGTATTTGGATGCAGTTTAAAACATCATAATGAAAACTTGGTGAAAGTATTCGAACGTTTGTCAAAATATAACTTAAAATTAAATGCATCAGAATGTGTATTTTTGAAATCCGAAGTAATTTATTTAGGACACCAAATAACGAAAAACAGTATACGAACAGATCCTTCAAAATACGTTTCATAAAAGATTTTGCTGAAATCAAAAAATATCTAAACGACCAGACTAAAAAACGAAAAGAATTTGAATGGACTGAAGATTATCAACAAGCTTTTGACCCATTAAAGACGAAATTAATTAGCGCACCAATACTAAGATATCCAGATTTTGAAAAACCCTTTATATTGACTACTGACGCATCGAATTATGCATTAGGAGCTGTTTTATCACAAGGGAAAATTGGAAAAGATTTGCCGATTTCTTATGCAAGCAAAACCTTAGGAAAGCATGATTTAAATAAACCAGTCACTGTGAAAGAACTACTCGCGATCCACTGGGGTGTACAATTCTTCAGACCATATTTGTATGGTAGAAAATTTATTGTGGTAACGAATCACAGACCACTTGTTTCACTTTTTTCACATAAAAATCCTTCATCTAAGTTGACTAGGATACGAATAGATTTATCGGACTATGATTTTGAAATTGTTTATAAAAGAGGAAAAATAAATACGAACGCAGATGCTCTGTCAAGGATAAAATTAGATTCTGAGATGTTGAAAAGTATGATACCTGTAGAAGAAGACAAAAGTAAACCATCAAAAATTTTAGTAACAACACGTGGAATGAAAGCAAAGGAAAATACTGAGAATGTGGAAATGAATAATATGAGTGACATATCCCAAGGCCAACATAAAAATCATATGTGGGAATGTACATCTCTACAAGATATAAAGAATATACGTGAATTAAAATTTAATATTATAAAAACCGGTATAAAAAATATGAAAAATGGACCCAAGGATGGTACCATAGAAACTGAAAATAATAGCTTTGTAATGAACGTTAATGAAGATCTAGCAAAATACGTTTTGTCACTAGAGAAGTTAATGATTTATATGCATAAGCAAAATATAAAAAATCTCGCTTTATCATGCGAAGATAACATTTTTGAGCTCATATCATATAGATATTTGAACAAAATTTATAATGAGGTATAACAGAAGTTATTGAAATCAAACATATATAGAAACTTTAAATTGAATATTATATTATATAAACCTTTGCAACACATTACGAATAAAAGAACGCAAATGAAAATTATAGAAGAATTCCACAATTCACCAATATCAGGACATTTTGGTATAAGAAAAACTGTCCTAAAATTAAAACAACGTTACATATGGAAAAACATGAGAAAGATGGTTAGAGATTATATTAACAAGTGCGATAAATTTCTAAGAAATAAACAAACGAAGCACATTAGAGAAGAAATGATCATAACAGAAAGTCCTAACACTAGTTTTGAGACAATAGAAATAGATACTGGTGGACCTTTAAGAATATCTAATGGTTACAGATACATACTTACAATGCAATGTGAATTAACAAAATACGTAATAGCACATCCAATCGAAACAAAAGACGCTAAAAATATTGCTAAAACATTAGTTGAGCAATTTATTCTAAGGAACGGATGTTTTAAAAATTTAAAATCTGATAGAGGTACTGAATTTAATAACGAGTTATTAAAAGAAGTTTGTAATTTGTTAAATATAAACCAAAAATTTTCAGCACCATATCACCATCAGTCAATAGGTTCTATAGAACGAAACCATCGTGTATTAAATGAATATTTATTAGATTTTGTTGATGATCATGAATGGGACAAATGGGTACCATACTATACATTTGCATATAACACGACACCACATATCGACACTAACTATTCACTTTACGAGTTAATTTACGGTAAACTAGCAGCATTACCAACGGACAAAACACAAGTAAATGTTATGACATGGAAAATTACGCAAATGAAATAAAAATTAGATTAAAAACATCATTAGAGAATGCTAAAAAATTAATAGACATAGCTAAACAAAAATCAAAAGAAAATTATGACAGATATACAAACATTAGTAATTTTAATATAGGAGATTTGGTATTGATAAAATTAGAATCTCGAAAAAAGAACCAGAGCCCATACAAGGGACCATATAAAATAATAAAAAGATTAGGAGTAAATTCATTACTAAAGGTTGATAACCTAGAAAAAATTTACCATAATAATATCCTTAAATTGTATAAACCTAAGAATTAATGTAAGCAAATAAAAGACAATTTATAATAATTATTACAGCAATTAAAAATGATTTATATTAGCTATCTCAAATTTAAATATTGCTATTTAAAAATAACAATTGATTCCTCCAAAATAAAAAGTGCGAACTTAACATTTTATTTTTCACACACTCAAGAACGTAGACTATCAATTGCACAGACATACACACATTGTATCGTCATGAATTTGGAAGGAATCAAATTGCCCAAAATTGAATTTGCTAATTTGAAGTTTTCCGATTTTTAATAATAACAAATAATAACTATAGTGTAAGCAAAATTATGAATAAAATTTTAGTATAAATAGCGGTAAGAATTATTAAATAAAATTAGAATCTTTCTTGAAACCAACAGAAGAGTATTCTCACTATTCTAGCTGAGCACCTAACAGTGCTTAGAAGAATCAAAACGTGCTGCGGCTAAGCGCAGCATTATAAAACACTTAGCAACCTGACTTCCCAAAAATACATACATTACACTTTACAGAATTTTTCGCTTTTAAAACCACGTTTGGTATATAGTTTGTAACGTGAAAATATTTCATATTTTATTTCTTTTATAAGATAGTGTAATACCAGCCTAACCGTTTTTTCCTATAGTGTAAGTGAAGCTTTAGTATGATATTTCGTTTAGGTTTTAGTTTAAGTTAGCTAGTTGGATATAATTCTCATTTAGTCTATGTAGGATTTAGTAAAAGATAGGTAATTGAATTGAAGATCTTGGCGATTCAGGCCCAACTGAAATACGCCAATCAAGTCTCAAAGACCCCGTTCAAAGAGACAATCGGTTTGCACTTCCACTGATTCAAGAACACTCGAGACCTGCGAGTGGGAACAATAAATATCTGAATAGATATTGGACACTTTTCTGAATACATGCCCGTTCGCTCACAGCGGCTTCGGCTGACTGTTCTCACAGCGGTTTCGACTGACTGTTCTCACAGCGGTTTCGACTGACTGTTCTCACAGCGGCTTCGGCTGGCTGTTCTCACAGCGGTTTCGACTGACTGTTCTCACAGCGGCTGCGGCTGACTGTTCTCACAGCGGCTTCGGCTGACTGTTCTCACAGCGGTTTCGACTGACTGTTCTCACAGCGGCCGCAGCTGACTGTTCTCACAGCGGCTCCGGCTGACTGTTCAATTGCTTTAAGTACCATTGTACGTATTTAGACGACAGCGTTAAGCAACATTGTACGTATTTAGCCAATAGCTTTAAGTACCATTGTACGTATTTAGACGATAGCGATAAGCACCATTGTACGTATTTAGCCGATAGCATTAAGTACCATTGTACGTATTTAGCCAATAGCTTTAAGTACCATTGTACGTATTTAGACGATAGCGTTAAGCACCATTGTACGGATGTTAGCCGGTAGTATTAAGCGCTATATAGTCTTCGAACACCACCGACGCATCGATACACGATCCCGAGTTACCAACGACCACACCCGCATTCCCGATCCTCGAGCCGAACCTGAACAACTGACACCGAAATCGCCGATCCTGCATATCCCGACATGCCAGAGCGAATAAAGCCGAAATCAACATCCGAGTACTTGTAAAGCATCGTTGATAGCCGGCTAAGTTATTGTTGATTTATTGCTATTCGTATTGTAATATATCGAAGTTGCATTCAAGATAAAAGTTAATTCAATAAAGCAAAATAATATTGTAACCCCCGGAAAAGGGTAAATAATCATCTTATTACTTAAGGTTTGTGGGCCCGTGAGTAGACCCTGGACGCCACTAAGTTAGCTCAACCGACGACAAAACTACGTTACAAGTTCACAGATAAATTCCTCATATATTTTATAAATGCAACAAAACCATAAAAAATTATAAGCTAAGTATATGGCAAATTCTTTCAATAAGTCATCATAATTGCATAGCGATGTGCATTTTTTTTATGCAAATGTTTAAAAAAACAATGATCCAAAATTCTGGTTATATTTACGTAAAGAAATTAAAAAATATATATTTCTTTGGTAATAAAAACATAATAATTCAAAAGAGATTAGTTGTCTTAAAAACACTTATTTAAAAATATGCAAAATGAAACTTATATTGTTATGGAATGATTTATCTTTAGTAGGAAATGCGGGATTCATCTTTCGTTAAATCTTATGATACTTTATAAAGGAGTCCCCTTAATAATAATTTCTTCTAATAAGTAAAAAGTTCCTTAAACAATTAACTACTGATTGCCTCATTGTTATCTTATGTTGATTTTAACATTAAGAAATTTACACAGTATTGAAAATGATTTTTTCTTTGTCTCTTAGAGCTTTATAATTTAAAAAAGCTAGCATAACATTTACCTATTATGAAAGTAAGTGCATACCGTTAGAAGGCAAAAAAATTTTTTGTAAACAAACAGTATTTCAAAACTTATAGCAAAAAAAATTAATAATTTTTGATCCACACCTCAAAAGGAGAAAACAAATTTTTAAATTTAAAATAGATTTGAAGTATTGATTTTAATGAAAATTTCGTTTAACAAACCTATTGCAAATTTAAAAATTGTCTATGCATATGCCCCAAAGTATGTTAGCATGTTGTTGTTTATATTTTTATTTTTTGATAACCAACCTGTAAGTAAAGGCGATAGAAAGTTGTCGAAATAGTGAAACCTAAATTTACTCGAAAGTGAGTGACTAGCTTTCTTTCGTATTGCGTTTTTAAATTCGACATCGTAAAACAGGCTAAACAAGTGTGTAGGTAGCTTTATCAATACAGACACCCTTGAAGTACACCAGCCGTTATTGGTTGATCATAAATTGTCGGCCGGTTATATATTTTTCCAAAGGGTTGAAAATATTAGTTGGAAGGTTGAGCTTTAGTTTGTTTAACAGGCTTTCATGCTATACTTTATAGAAAACTAGAGAGACATCGATAAAAAGCGCGGCGCAGTACTTTTTTTCCTCAAAGGGTTTAATTATAACCTGCACCAGTCTGTGAGTTTGTTCAATTGTACTAGGTTGACTTCTAAAGCCAAATTGTTGATTTGGAATGCAGTTGTTGCCATTCAGGATCGGAGTCAGCTTGTTTTTAAGCAGCGTTTTTAACCGTTTTGACAAAATTGGTAACAAACTTATAGGCCTATAAGACTCCACCTTTGAAGGATATTTACCAGGCTTAGGAATCATCTTTATTAAAGCAACTTTCGATATTGGGGGGATACGTTCAAGCCGAAATATGGCATTAAAAATTAAAGGATTAATTCTCTTAGCTGTAAAGTGTAAAGTGTAGCTCTAAAATCATTTTGTTGCTTATTTTATCAACGTCAGGAGATTAGCGATAGCCTCTACAACATCTAAAAATCGGAAACGTATTTCTATAGGACGTCTAGCAACAACAGGCGGCAATTTCCCATAGAGAATAATTTGTTTGAGGAGTGGCGTCTAGACCTTCCAAATAGTCCTTAGCCGATGCAATTCTGTGTACCTCCAGCAAGTTTTTTAATCGATTTGTACACTCTTTTAGCTAAGTTTTAAGTTGGGACGGTCTATGCTGTTGCCATTTTCTTCGGACTCTCCTTTTTAAGATAAAAGCTCGTCAACATCGGCTGAAAAAATTTTGTTGTTTTTGACCTGACGGTAGGTAGTAGAAGTAAAGGCCTAACTATATTGTGCTTAAACAAACTAAAGCTAATGTCAAATATCAACGAAAAGCCTGTCAAATGTTTAATCAATTTATTGAAGAATTTTCAGTGGCTATATTGTACATTTTAAACTTAAATACTTACAGAACTCAGTTGCAAATATTTGTACTTTTGCAAAAACTGTTTTACTTTTATATTCCAAATGTATGGATTTTTTTTCGCAAAACGTTATTTAACTAACATCTAAAACTTAAAAATATTTAACCATTAGTAAATAAATAATAAAATTATATTATAAAAGTTAACAAATACAAAAAATTTTCACATAAATAAAAATGTACTTAAAAGTGCAACAGTGCGCGCAACTCAAGTATACACAGCTGATACATTAAGCAAAGTACGATCAGCTTCGCTATTTGCTTAAACAAATGTAACTTGACGAAACTTAACGAAAAGTTGCTTTAAAACATTAAAGTTATACACATTTAAACATGTGTATTAGCATTTTTGCTTAAGTAAGCAAAAGCACATTATAGTTAGCCCTTAAGTTCAACGGCTTCTTTAATTTAGGATACTCAAGCAAGCATCTATGTCTCCGGGAGTTTTTAGTGTAGGTCTTCCGAGCAATGAGTGCTGATATATTTTTTATATTTCAACTAATCTACTCTTTTAGATAAGAAAAAAAGTCCTTAGTTGCATTTTGGTAAGGACTGCAAATAGTGATTAAAGTGGGTGAGTGGTCAGAGAAAAAATCCAAGGAGGCTTACGCTTCAAAAAGTTCCGGGGATATACCTTGTGCTACGCCAAAATCTATTACGTCTAGAATTTTATTGTGGTAAGTTGGCTAAAAGGTTGGTTGTCCAGTAGAAATAACTTCTAGACGGCTAAAATTTGAACCGGTTGGTTCTTTTGCTGGCACTTCTAGATGTGTTATTGAGTGGGCAGAATTGTGTGCTTTGGGCTGGTTAAACTTTAATGTGTTAGCGTAAGAAACTTCACTTTTAGTTGGTAAATTTAATGGCTGGGGAGATGCAGTAGCTACTTTTGGCTTGGATGATTGTCTAACTAAGTCAAAAACAGGGCAATCTCTGTAGTTGGGAGTGTGGTTTTTACCGCAATCGCTGCATTTCTTTACCATCGGATCATCTTTTGGCTTGTCGCACTTGGTCGTATCGTACAAATCCCCACACACAACACAAACAGAAGGCAACTAACAACAAGCTATGGTGCGGCCATATTTCTGGAAGTTCAAGCACTGTACGGGCCCAGATCGCTTATGTGACGCCTCCACCGTAACTCTAAGGTGCATATTATATCTTAAATCATATATGGGGTGAGATTTATTTTTTTTTTTTCAATTAAAAATCACTATGCTCAACCTCCACTCGGAATAATGGTTGAGGGTATTGTTCCTTGTTCCTAATATTAGATACAGTTCTAACTCTAAACCCTTTGCTCCACAAACTGGTCTTTATTTCTTCCGGGTCAACATTAGAGTCAATACCTTTTATAACTACCTGCAGGCCTTAAGCGTTCTTAAGTTGGTAAGTATAGAAATTTTTCTTAAGCTTTCCGTGGTGCGTGGACACGAGCCGTCTGCGCAAGCTCCTGTTCAAATCGGCCGTCGTCCCTGGCTATATCCAGAAGGATGATGAAACTTGGACTACGAACAGCCATGAAACACTGTAAATACTGATGGACACCCACTTCTCGGGATCTCTCAATATCTCGGATAGGGTGCCCACTAACACCACCTATAATCGGTCATCCACACCGATTCAATTGGATAATCATATGCTGCTTTGGGCGATCAACAGCTTCAAACCATTTAAGTCACCTGGACCGGATGGACTGATTCCAGCGGACCTGCAGCGTAACGTTGAGCTAGTTACTCCATGGCTTCTTAATATTTACGAGGCTTGTCTCTCCTGGTCATATATCCCCACACAGTGGACGGAATCAAATGTTGTCTTCATACCTAAGTGAGGTAAGACATCGCACACAAGAGCAAAGGACTACAGACCGATAAGTCTCACGTCTTTCTTGCTTAAGACACTGGAGAGGCTGGTCGACGTGCACCTTAGGGCGACAATCCACCCCAGCCTCCTATCGGGGTCCCAACACGCCTATACCAAGGGCAGATCGGTGGAAACGGCTCTCCACTCGCTAGTTGGTTATATTGAGAGGTCTCTTGAATTTAGGAACTATACACTTGTGTCGTTCCTGGATATAGAGGGCGCTTTTAACAACGTCAACCCACCAAGTGTCCTCCGGGCCTTGCGCGAGACAGGGGTTGATGACTCTCTGGTTGCATTCATTTCCACCTTGTTGGAACGTAGGATCATAAGGTCTACAATTGGTCAAGCTGAGGTTACGAGATCGGCTAATAGAGGAACCCCTCAAGGAGGCGTCCTATCACCATTGCTTTGGAACATGACACTGAACTTGTTGCTCAGGAATATGGACTCAATGGGACTAAGAACTATCGCATACGCGGATGACGTGGCAGTTGGGATATCTGGAATCCATCTAAATACCATCTCTGACGGGATGGAAATAGCTCTAAGGACATTAAGTGAGTGGAGCGGAGAGAACGGTTTGTCTATCAACCCTTCAAAAACGGAGCTCGTACTGTTCTCGAACAAGTACAAGATTCCTTCATTTAAACTCCCGACGCTGAACGGGGTGAGACTGACTTTGTCGGATAGTGCGAAATATCTAGGAGTCATTCTGGACAGCAAGCTGTCCTGGAAGCCGAACGTAGAGGCGAGAACGGCGAAGGTACAGACTGCGATGTATGTGTGCAAACGCGCCGTTGGCAGAACTTGGGGACTCAGTCCCCTTAATGTAAGCTGGCTCTACAGGGCGGTAATAGAGCCGGTTCTATTTTATGGAGCTATGGTCTGGTGAAAGGCTATGGACTCTGTCACGAATCGTTGTCGTATTGAGAGAGCGATGCGCAGTGCGGCGATCCTGATAAAAGGCGCAATGGGGACGACTCCGACTAGGTCGCTTTTTACCCTACTCGACTGGCTCCCAGCGGATCTTCTAGCGAGGAAGCTGGCGCTGAACACCGCGATAAGGCTGCATGCTGTGGGAGGATGGAAGCACAGGACAAGCGGCCACGCGAGTATTATCGGGACGGTCAATATTGTTCCCGATCTGATTGACTACTGCACACCGGAACCTTTCATACGCAGAAAATTCTTCTTCGTTGTTTCAGAGGGAGGGGCGGATAAATTGATCTCCTCGGGACCCATCAATCTGGAGGTGTACACGGATGGGTCAAAGGGGAGAACTGGTGTTGGTGGAGGTATATACATTGTTCAGGCGGGAGTCCGGATTTCATTTAGACTTCCGGATGAATGAAGTGTTATGCAGGCTGAATTGTCGGCGATATGCAAGGCGGCTAACTGGTTGCGGTATTACAGGATATTTGGCAGGAATATCGGAATCTTCACTGACAGCCGTGCTGCCATCAGATCCATTACTGATGTATATTCAACTTCACAACTAGTCCGTGAATGCCGGGCATCCTTAAACTGGATGGCGATGCATTCTGAAATCACCTTGGCGTAGGTGAGGGGACACGGGACCAATACGGGTAACTGTACTGCTGACGCACTTGCCAGAAATGGTGCTAGATTGGATGATCGGGCAATTGACAACTTTTGTGGCATCCCCCTCCCCTCTTGCAAAGTCCGCGTGGATGAATATTCTCGGGGAATTGCAGGGGCTAGATGGTCTAACGAACCCAGATGCGGAACTACTCGGATGACCTGGCCGATGATGAATCCGGGCCGTTCGAGGTCCCTCCTTGATTTGGATAGGAAAGGGATACTGTAGCCGCAATTACCGGCCACTGCCGATTTGGCACCCATGCCGAAAGATTGGGATTGCCTTGGAATGACTTCTGTAGAAGTTGTCATGACGAAGAGGAGACCGAGAGCATAAAGCACCTCTAATGTTTTTGTCCGGCACTGGACGACATTCGGATCAGGCACTTCGGTATTGGTAGACTGAATGGCCTGTCGGACGTGGCCAACATTGGCATAAACAACCTGGCGTCCTTTATTAGGGATAGCGGTTGGTTTGGGGACAGCGGCCAGTTTGGGACAACTACCGCTGACCACACTTGATAACTCTCCTTTCCTTCCTTTCCTCCTAACTCTCTATCTCTATTGATCTAATCTAATTTATCTTTTTCTTCTTCTCTTCTCTTCCCCAGGTAACACAAAGGGACCGAGGAAACGGACCCAAGTGGGCTGCACAACTATTACTTCAATATTTCCGCAGCCGCCTGTTCAACCTAACCTAACCTTCCGTGGTGCGGTAAGCGTTTTAGTCATTTACTTAAATTTTCGTCTCGTATATGTTCCCACTTTTAATGTTAATAACGTAAAAGTTGTTTTCCCCAATCAAACCGACCAAAAACTTGACGAGATCATTCGAGTTCTTTTTCCTTAAATAAATGGAAGGTGGCTTAAAGAACTTCTTTTCAGTAACGGGGGCATCATTATCTACTTGCAGGATGGCAAAACGATTTTGCCTTTCATCGTCATTTAACATTTTTGCAGGTTGAGATGTTCCTGCCGACTTCTTTTCATTTTAAGAACTGTTACATACATGTCCATCCCTACCTTGATCTTAGGCGCACACGCAGAAATTGGGCCTAGAGCGCCTTTACAGCTGTAGGTGCGACACCAGAACTTGATAAAGAAGACCGCGATGAGGCTGGCGCCTCGGTATTTTTTTCTATAATTTTTGAACAGAGATTGGGCTAAATTTGTCTCTTGTTCAGTACACTTATTCAAATTAGGCACACTTGCACTAAAATTATTTGTATTTATTTTCGGTTTTGCACTTAAATAGTTTCTATTATATTCCGGGTCCTAAAAATTGCGGTTAAAAAAGCACCAACCCAAATATCCCTAGTTACTTATGTTAAATAAGCAAACTAACAAATTCTGGATTTTTATATTCCTATTGGTTGGTTTTTTATAATAAAACATACAGAAACATACTATAACACAACAGTGAAAAATACACAGATGGAGCCTTTAAAGTTTTGGAAAATCAGGGGATCCCTCCAAAAAAATCATCAGTTTTGTTCAAAAGCTGATTCAAATTTAATTATAAGGCCTGGCTTTATCCAGCAATATTGTACCTTAGATTCTTTTAATTTCTTACGCTCACTAAAAACAATTGTTGGAGGAGTGAATTGGGATTCTAAAATTTCACAAAATTCTTCAAACTGGACACGGGAGAAGATGGGCTGCATAAACTGTGCAGAACTTTGTAGGGAACAGCACCGATTGATTTTAGCAGGATCGATTTTTTTACTTTTCTCTCTGAGCAATTAATTTAACAAAAACGTATTTCTAGTCTCTACTTCTAAACATGCCATGATTCAACACTAGCATTAAATTCATTAATATTTGAACTTTGAAATACCGTCACGGGGACTACAGTTTGTTCTGGTTCCATTTTTGGGGGCATTCTTTTTATTTGTATATACAAATTTATCCACTATTTATTATTTTAATTTTTTTTTTTTTTGGCTTTGAGTTAAACTTCACTTTTTTTTATTCCTCGTCGCCAATATGTAATGTCGTAAGACGAAAGTAAATGAAACACGAGTAGCTGCAAATGCTTCCTGACTTCTTTATTTGTTAATTCTGTGTTTATATGTATAATAATTGAAGTTAAAAAGAAATATGATAATGACTTAAATAATATTAGTTTTGTAGCATTAAGCTCTCTTAGGAAGATCTCTTATACTTGTAGTGTTAGGGTGGCACATAAAGATCAATACTGTAAAATAGAAAATGTATTTCAAAGAAATTGAACAGAATAATAAGACTTGCTTCCGGTCTTTCCTTCAGGCACTTAATCAACTGTTCGTCAAGTTATATTCACTTAAATAAATATCAAACCTGGTCACACTTTGCTTAAGGGATCAGCTGTATATTATTAAGATGCTTTAGCATTTAGATGTTTAAGGTCTTTTTTTGTATACCGGTTTAATTTTTTTAAATTAACAAAAAAAAGAACTGACTGGTTTTTGCAAAACACAAATGTTTGCAACTGAGTGCTGTAAATATTAAAGCTCAAAAAGTACAATAAAGCCGGCCCGTCTTAAAAAAGCTGCTTAAGCATTGACAGGCATTTCGTTAATTTTTCACAATAGGTTAAGCCCTTACGGCATTTGTTTTTTCTTTTTTTGTATTTTATAAATAGTACCTATTTATTATACATATATGGAAATTTAACCAAGTATTAAGAGTTAAGATATTTTAAGAAGAATAGATTAACGTCAAAAGCTCCACAAATGCAATCGATAAAAAAACGGGAGCTGTCAAAAAAAATTTTAAAATTTTCAACCTCAAATTGAAGTTAAAAGTTCCTTAGTGTTGCCAAGTCTATAAGTTTTCATTTTAAAAAAGCGACTTTACGCATAATTATAACATACTATTTGAGATTTTCCGCTTTACCATCAAATATAAAGTAGGCGACATTTGCTTGTTTGTTTACTTTTTGTTTTCGCAACCATGTTTTCTATGCCAAGTATATATGTTTTGTTCTTTCTAAAGCTTTTTATTTATTTCTTTCAATCCAACAGTAATTGAATAAGATAAAAATCAAGTGTCATAAGGGCTTTAAGTTTTCTTGAGCACAATATAATTTCATAAATAATCCAAACAACCTTAATTTTATTTTAATTTGAAAAGGAACGCTGATATTTGACTAACCACAAATAAATTGCCTGGAAAGTGATTTTTTATGTTTCGTTTGAACTAAAAAATTAAAAATGTTTCCTATCTTTTTTTTTGCCTATTAAAACCAAATAAAAAACATAATGGCTATAAAAAGTGCCTGCAATTTTAGATGTAAAAATTGGTTGTGAAATGACAAAACCAAGGGCAAATGACTTCATTAGATAACAATTGAAATTTAATATTTTTTAAAGGAATGCTGCAGTTTCCCCCCCCATTATTTAACAAAACCAATTACCGAAATTTTTTCCAAACGTCTTTTGGATGAAGTAGACTGTTGAAGCTGCTGCTGGCGTGAGCTCATTTCTAACGATATAGGTAAGTTCCAGGCTTCCTCGATCGAACACAATTGTCTTCTTTTTGATGTAATACTTGGCATAGGTGCCTGAACTAATTGTGCTTCCAAAAATTTTGTACGTTGTACCAAACCTTTATTAATACATTGCTGGTCTAGAGAACCTTCGCAAGCATATAAAGTCTTCTGTGAATCCTAAAATAAAAAAAAAATCAATTTTTACTATAATATTCGTGCCGTGATATGCTCAATCGATATCAGGATATATGTTTTATGCATTACGTTTGTTTTCTATTTTCAAATTCCTACTACTTTTTTTATTTTTATGCGCCTGATGTTCTAATTTTAATGATTCTGTTTTAAATTTAAAGTAAAAAAGTTTACTACAGCACATCCCATAGAGGTATGTATTGCTTCGTAAAATTTTTTTTTTCTACCCAAGCAAAAGTTTCTGGTACCTTTTTAAAATATCATACATAACATTATACATTTTTGATGAAAAACGAGTTTTTTTTGCGATTCTGTCCAGCGTTTATAAAGTGATTTAGAAATCGCTTCTGAATTGTTTTGCGCACTATTAAAATTTAATATATCCTAAGTACAGAGTTTTTATAATTTTATGAAACCGTTTAACAAACAACAATACTGCAGTTAACAGCATTATTACTAAATTTACATTTATATAAGTAATAAGTTCATAACACAGTTCATTATGTGACTTACTTTAATGCTTATGCTACTTAGTTTTGCTGTTTAATAATTAATATAAAAAATTGACACTTTGATGAGTGATTTCTATGACGAAATTGCACTATAATTTTTCCTTAACGTGATTTTGCAAACTACAAGGTGGGCCAAAAGATGTCATCTGATGTTGTTTGGCTCCCCTGTTTGTTTAAAACAAAAACTTTGATTATGTTTTTTAATTATGTTAATTTGAACCTGTAAGAATTTTATTGGTCAAGTCGAAAAGATGATGTTGGCCAAATGGGCGCCGTCACAATTGATTGCTATACGGGCTCGTTTTATTGCATTTTTCACCATTCGGCGTGATCTTCGGACAACAGATTCTTGTGTCGAATGTTGTCCTTGAGGGCTTCCAGGGTCTCGAACTTGTTCATGTAAACACGGGACTTTAAAAAACTCCACAAAAAAATCTGGAGCGGTTAAATCGAGCGAACTTGCGGAACAGTGTAAACGCCAAAACGAGAGATGGGGCGACCCGGGAACGCCGCCCTCAGAATATCGGTTGTGGCTCGCGCAGCGTTGGCTGATGCTCCATCCTGTCCTCCTCCGTCCTAATTCGATTAATTGCTCGGCTAACATGGCCCTATAGCACGCACCGTCCACTGTTGTCGTTTGACCAGTGGTGTCCTCTCAAAAAAAAAATGGCCCGATAACTCCTCCAGCGTGAAGTCACTTTGAGCGGGTGTAATGGCTCCTCGTGCATCACTCGTGGATTTTTGGTGCCTTAAGACGCGCTAGTTTTGCTTGTTCATGTACCCGCTGGGGGTGAATATGAGCCTCCTTGCTCATTATGATTTTGGTCAAAAAATCGGCCACTTTGGCCTCGAGATTGAGGATGGCTCCGGCGTGAGTTACACGCGTTTGGCGGTCGACAGGCAGCAGCTGATGTACGGACCGCACTTTGTACGGGAACATTCGCAGGTCTTTGACCAAATACGCCTTAGAGACGACCGGCTAATGGTTAATTACGAGGCACGGCGTCTGGTCGGTGTTTCTGGCAACAACTCGACATCCTCCGAGCTCCGAGGTCGCCCGCTCTTTGCAGCATTTCGTGTGGTCCCGTACTTTTCAAGGTTGGTGGCCAAACGGCGCAGCGTTTGCGCAGTCGACGCCGGACGACCGGGGAATCAGTTTTGAACGCCTTCTCTTAAGATGGTTCAGTGTGCGTTCGTAGTAGACAGGTGTTTGCAATTAGAGTTCTTATTCTTGGTGTAGTAAAATATTGTGTGATCCACAAAGTCCTTAACATACCATATATTTTGCCACAAACTTGATTAATGTGATCCGACCAAGTCAAAATTCTGTTCAATGTAACTCCTAAATTCCTGGCAGCACTAACAATTTCTATTCTAGCATCTCCAATATGTACATTCAGATCTTCTTCTATTATTACTTTTTTTTTTTTTTTGCTTCAAACCATTTAATGTAGCCAAATTAGTAATTTTTTCCAAATCCGAGTATTAAAAACCAATACATGTCTGATATGAGTCTTTAGGGCAGAAGAGGTAGAACTGAACATATGCGTACATTTGATGCTTCGAATAAAGCAGACGCTGTGGAAGGTCGCTTGAATACAAGGAGTACAAGAGTGGGCCAAGGACAGATTCCTGTGGAACACCTTGTTGTATTTTCAATGGACGGGAGACGCTTCCATTTAAGGAGACTGATTGTGTTCTCTCAGAGATAATTTTTATTAGCTACACTGCATAAGGAGAAATTTGTAATATTTTTAGGACTTAAAAAAGACAATGAACAGCGTGATTAACCGTAGCATAGGCCCTAGAGGGACGAGTTGTAATAAAAATTAATTAATTAATTAAATTAATTATTATTTAAATTCTCTCTAAAATCCTCCACTACATTTCATTTCGTCAACATGAATTTCGAAAGGGATTATCTGCTATCACTAATGTTCTACATTTAACCACATTCGCGAATAATGCATTTAATAATGGCCACCACACTGACGCTGTTTACACCGATTTTAGTAAGGCGTTTGATTGGAAAAATTGGACTTAATGGGATTCAATAGTAATTTCTTAAGCTGGTTGAAATCTTATCATTTATGTAGAACGCAATCTGTCAAATTTAATTCTTGCTTTTAAAGAAGATTTCTTGTAAACTATGGTGTACCACAAGGAAGTCACATCGGCCCCTTATTGTTTTTCCTATTTATTAACGATATGCCAGAGGCAATTAAACATTGCAATATATTGATGTATGCCGATGATGTCAAAGTATTTCTGGATGTTAAAGAACCGTCTGATAATATTCTTTTGCAGGATGACTTAAATAACTTTAGTAATTGGTGTTAATTTAACCTTATCGAATTAAACCTTGGAAAATTTCAGCATATGCAATTCTCAAGAGTACGCATTACTCCTTACACCTACATACTTGATAATAATAACTTAAAGTCCGCTGATGCGATTATGGATTTGGGAATACTTTTAGACAGTAAACTGAGCTTTGTCAAACATATAACGTTGAGCGTTAATAAGCCCCGGAGCACATTGGGTTTTATTAAGAGGTGGGCCAAAGAATTCAATGATCCCAGTTGTTGGTTTCTGTCATGTGGGGACACCATGTTTCATGTGCACCAGGTGTAAGTGTACCAGGCCGTGCTAGCATCTGCCGAATTGCGTGAGTCGCCGCCAAGCGTACCGGCGTCGGGTTGTTGCCAGCCTGGGACACTTACTTACTTTTCGTGTTGTTTGTTCACCCGGCAGACGTTTACTATCTTCCAGCAGCCAGCGCCAGTGAAAGGTGCACATCAATCCCTGGTAACCAGCATCCCACAAAGCTCTGAGGTAAACATTTGGTCCTTCGCCCGTGGAAATTAAAAGGTGCGTACTTTATATAATATATTGAAATTTATAAAGTGTCTCATGGTGCGGTTGCTAAAGTGTGGCTCGGTCAAAAGTAAGGTTATAAAACAGTAGTAAAACTCCATATTTGTTGTTCGTAATAACTGCGCGCGAACTTGTCGTCCATCTTTTTTTTTGTGAAACATTTTTGTTTCTCTTTGTGGCGCCATTTTCTAATATGATTTTTCTGATTTATTTTTCTGCGAAAGTGTGTCCCAAACTTTTTTCTGCTGATACCTAAAATCGTTAAATTATAAGAGTGATAGGTTTTGAGGCTAATTTGAATGACCAAGACCTCTCGGTATATACAAAAGTGGCTTTCGATTTTGAAAAGGCAGAACCTAGCCGAGTATGGGATAAGTATCAAAAACTTTTTGATGAGTGTTCATGAGAGACTTTAGAAAGAAAAAAGGAGATGATGGTCGTCCAAACAAAACATCCACAGGTGCGCAAAACGTATATTCGGTGCTTGAATATTTTGTCTAATGCTGAACAGAACATAAATAAGGGTAACCAAGAAAATATTTATGCAGCAGTTCCCAACCATTGTGGTTCCATAGCCGTCCCTCCTTGTGATACTGGTGTGTTTCATGGAGATTACGTGTCGTGGCCCACATTTAGGGATATGTTTACTGCGATTTACATTAACAATACGAGACTTAGTTCTCTAGAGAAATTATTTTATTTGTTTAGAAAAACAGATGGTGAGGCTAGAGACATAAATAGAAATATAGCCTTAACAGCTGAGAATTTCGATATTGCCTGGAACAATTTACGGTCTCAGTGTAAGAATAAGCGAGTTTTAATTAACAGTCAACTAAAGACCCTGTTTAATTTGGCCCCTTGCACGCAGGAAACTGCTGCAGAGATAAAGAGGTTCCAGCGCGAAGTAAATAATTGTATTTCAGTTTTAAAACTTTACAACGTAGATATTGCGTCTTGGGATCCAATTTTCGTGTTTCAGTGTTCGTCGCGTCTTTCAGAATGTACTTTAGGTTTATGGGAGCAATCGGTGAAAAACAAAACAGAGGTTCCCAAATGGGAGGAGTTAAATAGTTTTCTCACGGACAGATTTCATGCCCTAGTGTTTCTGACATCATTGCATCGAACAGTATAGGTAAATGTGGTTCCCAATCTTTTCCGAACAACAGTCAGGGGGATAAGCCCAAATCGTTAAAGGCTGACCATACTAAGGTTAACACTTCTTGTAGTAAATTTTTAAACATGGAGTACAAAAATCGCACTTCAACTCTGAGAAGATTTAAATTCTGCTTTAACTGCCTCTCGGGTGGTCATTTGTTTGGTGATTGTAGAAGCGCAAATAGTTGTGCTAAATGCAACAAAAAGCATCATACGTTACTACATAAAGATGTAGCCCAGTCAAACCCTACATATCAAAAATATTCTAATAATTCTCAGGGGGAGAGGCAAAGTAGTTCTGCTCCACGAATACAGTCCACGGAATCTCCTGGTCCATCAGGAGTTGTTCAATCGCATTACACATCTGTCTCGAAAAAGGTTATGTAAGCTACGGCTGGGTTAAATATTGTTAGTTGTGGCTCTTACTACAAGGTGCGAGCTCTAATAGATCCATGTTCTAATGAGAGTTTTATATCCGAAAGAATACAAAAGCTTTTAAAGTTGCCTACTGATCCGGTAGCGGCTGAAGTGTCAGGTCTAGGAGAAGAAATTATAAGCAGATCCTCAAAATTAGCGACATTTGTCATTGTATTACTTTTCAATCAGGATGTGTCCCTTAACGTTCAAGCGGTAGTCGTGCCTCGTGTAACTGGTAGTGTTCCCACCCACTCTTTTAGACCACTAACTACAAACTCCCAGAGCTAAAGTACGCTGACCCAAAGTTTTACGAAAGTAGGGAAGTTGATTTACTGTTAGGAGGTGATCTGTATCCTCTTATTCTTCGTGAGTGAGTCAAACATGGTATTTTTGAATCACTAGTGGCTCAAGAAACAATCTTTGGTTGGATCGTGACCGGCACAACTCCAAATAATGTATTCCCACCAACTGTTACAATGTCTCATATGACAAGAGTTTCTATCGATGACCATTTGGCAAAGTTTTGGGAGTTAGAAGAAATTTCTCATAAAAAGGTTTTATCAGAAGAGGATAAGATATGTGAAGAACTCTATCGTTCTACTACCACGAGAAATGCTGAAGGGAGATATATTGTGAATCTGCCCTTTAGGGATAATGTTGCTTTACTTGGTCCAATACGCAAGGAGTGAGAGGGCTCTGTTACGCAAGCCAGTGTTAAAGGCCCAGTATGATGAGGTCCTAAAAGAATATTTGACGCTGGGGCACATGGAGAAAGGTAAACTTTCTGAAAGTAGCCCTGGGTATTATTTACCTCATCATGGCGTTTTGAAACCCGAAAGTACAACTACTAAGCTGAGGGTTGTTTTAAATGCTTCGAGTGCATCGGCCAATGGGAAAAGTCTCAATGATTTGTTGTATGTAGGGCCCATCTTACAAGCTGACTTAGTAACGTTAATTTTGAAATGGCGGTTTTATCAGTTTGTATTCAATGCGGATATTTCGAAGATGTATCGCCAAATTTTTGTAAACCCTGAGCATAGACCATATCAGAAAATTCTGTTCCGTAGTTCAGAGAGTAGCAAGGTTGAAGATTACCAGCTGAAAACGGTGACCTTTGGGGTAAGTTTTGCCCCATATTTGGCCCTTAGAACTATTAAACAACTATCGGACGATGAAGAGGGTAGGTTTCCACTGGGTGCTGAGATTCTACGTGGATCTATGTATGTGGGTGATGCTCTTGTAGGGGCTCATTCTATTAATGATGCTTTAGTAGCACGAGACCAATTAATTGGTATACTTGGGACTGCAGGTTTTGAGTTAAGGAAGTGGGCCTCAAACTCAAAGCAAATTGTGAAAAATTTGCCCCAGGAGCATTTATTGAATGCAGAGTTTTTGTTGCTCGATGATAAAAGCACAACGACAACGCTTGACGTTCGGTGGAACGCAGTTAAAGATAATTTTTACTTTTCCACTGAGAAAATGAGACCCAAACAACATTATACCAAGAAGGAAGTCTTATCAATTATTGCGCGTTTATTCGACCCAGCAGGTTGATTGGCCCCAATAATAGTCACAGCAAAGATTTTGATGCAGCAAATGTGGGTCGATAAGATAGATTGGGATGACAAGATAAAGCCTATGGAACTACATAACTGGCGATCCTTTGTGTCAAACCTTAATGAGATTGATAAAATCAAACTGCCCCGTTGGGTTCAATATACCCCGACCTGTGATATAGAATTTCATGGTTTTTGTGACGCGTCGGAGTTAGCGTACGCAGCTACGTTATACATTAGAATCAGCGTTGGGGATAATGTTTACACACATTTGCTTTCATGCAAGACTAAAGTTGCGCCTGTAAAAAAATCGTCCCTACCTCGTTTAGAATTTTGCGGCGCTGTTCTTTTGGCTAACTTGATCGAAAGTGTGGTTCCTAATCTCAACTGTAATTCACCAGACATGTATTTGTGGTCTGATTCGACAATAGTCCTAGCCTGGCTTAGAAAACCCCCAACTAGCTGGAAAACGTTTGTAGCAAAAAGGGTAGCCCTGATATTAAAAAAGGTGGGGAATAGGAACTGGTTTCATGTAGCCTCTAAACATAACCCTGCCGATCTAGCAACCCGGGGGCTGACTCCTTCGGAGCTGAGAAATAGTCAACTTTGGTGGCATGGTCCTGAATGGCCCAAACTAGAAAAGGCATCATGGCCCAACCTCCCATCAGAATACGACACTGCAGCTGAATCTCAAAAGTCTCAAGTAAATGTTACTAGATCGTCAGAAAGAGAGGACATTCTTGACCGTTTTTCGACTTTGCCGAGAGCCTACCATGTTATTGCTTATATGTTCCGATTTTTGATCGCACCTGTAAAAGTAGACGTTGGGGGTCCGCTCACGAAAGTATTCGGGTATCCGCTCAAGAACTGACCTTTGTTCGAAATCGCTTGTTCTCACTGTCGCAACAGTTGCATTTCGAAGATGAGTATCACCGCCTGGGCTCGAAGAGGAAGCTCGATTCTCGTAGCCCTTTACTAACGCTCACACCTTTCCTAGAAAAAGATAACATCATTCGAGCTAACGGTCGTCTTGGTTCTACAACGTGTCTATCTTATAAAGAACGACATCCTATTATACTTGCGTATAGCAGTAGATTGGCCCGCCTTTACGTGGAATTCGTCCATCGGTTGGTCTATCATGGAGGCCATCGTCTCGTTCTAAATATCGTCCGTCGGGAGTGCTGGACATTACGAGCGCAAAACTTGGTTAAGACTGTCATTCACAATTGTAAGGTTTGTGTTTTGCACCGTAAAAAGCTTCAAACCCAAATTATGGCAGCTTTACCTGAGGAAGGAACCACGCTAGACCGCCCGTTTACTAGCACCGGCGTGGATTTTGCAGGCTCCTTTGAGCTCAAGAGTTTTGCTAGTCGCTACTGTCGGATAACTAAAGGCTACGTGTGTCTCTTTGTCTGCTTTTCTACTAAAGCTATCCATCTCGAAGCTGTCAGCGATTTGTCGACTACCTGCATTTCTTGCGGCACTAGCACGTTTTATCGCTCGGCGTGGTTGCCCTAATCGCATTTTCTCCGACAATGGTAGAAACTTTGTCGGCGCCGCAAAAAAACTTGAGACAAACTTCAAACGGCATGTACAAGAGCTACAAGACGTGGCGATCGAAAAGTATGGGCATCAGCATTTAGAATGGCACTTCATTCCCGCTGCAGCTCCCCACATGGGTGGTTTATGGGAGGCGGGCGTTAAAAGCCTCAAAATGCATTTCAAAAAGACTGCCGGGAAACGACGAACGAAGATTAACGTGGGCACCTGCCGCAACGGCCCAATCCCACGGTGCTCTTAACACCAGGTGAAGTCAAAGCGTCCACCACCGCCCTCATGGATGATATTTTGCCAACATGGCAAATTATCGCCCATGGGTACCAATTCGAAGACATACATTTGGGTATGCCTTCCCACTTGGTGAGGAGCGGAGCCCATTTAAAACTGCTACCGTTCTATGGGTCACGGCACCCAGTTGCAATGCAACTCCACATCGAGCAGAAGCTCTCCCCGCGATTTGGGTTTAAACCACAACCACCACGTTTCTCCCGAAGGGGCCTCATCCATTGTCAGGCTAGAACCGAGGTTATAGGGGCTCCTGACACCCGTGGTACTAGATTTAGAATGCCAAGCTTCTGGTCAGGCCTCGTAGCCAAGGTCAAGCCAAGGCTACTTCCAGTTGAACTCCAAATTGTTCAGGGACTGGTAACCCCTCGTAGCCGAAACTACTTTCAGTTTTGACTTAAAAGCCCGGGACTGGTCACCCCAGGAACAACAAACAAAACAACAAGAACAAAACACAATACAATCAACAGCCGCTCTCACGAGCGACACTTTGGCCATCAAAGGCACCAGCAAGGACATCACGCACAAACATGTAACAAGGACAAGCAATACAATGGGAACCCTCACGGGTGGCCCAAGGATGCATCGAACAACGCGGAAGCACCGGAACACCCAGCGGTGAAAATCGGCAGCATGGAGGTCAAGCTTACCGTGGAGGACGAACGCTACGGGTGCTACCCTCGTCACAACGCCGAGCCGGTATGCAGAGACAATCTGTCATATGCCAACAGAACTTGGCACCACAGCCGCGAATACCATGTGAAGCTTGGCGCGGACGTGATGCCACAGATCTTACTTGGTTCAGCTGCAGGGCGACCTGGTAATGTCCTCGTACAGGACACTATTTTTAGTTTTGTCCTATTTGGAGAGGCTGACAAGGAGGAGTAGAAGTAATTCCTTGACAATCGTGACTCTTACTGCGTGCTTGCTCGAGACGCCGTGCCTATGGACACGCAACTTTAATTGAAATTATTTAATTTGTATTTATATATATATATATATATCTGTACATTAATGAATTTACTACTGTAAACAATTCATTTTTGGTCTTAAATGAACTTATATCTTCTTTGCTGAATTATTTTATACTTTATTCATTATTTTGTTAGTCATAAGAAAAAAAAATATTCATTGCACTATCGTCGCAAGGGCGGCGGTATGTTGGCGTCTCCCATGTGGGGACACCATGTTTCATGTGCACCAGGTGTAAGTGCACCAGGCCGTGCTAGCACCTGTCGAATGGCGTGAGTCGCCGCCAAGCGTACCGGCGTCAGGTTGTTGCCAGCCTGGGACACTTACTTACTTTTCGTGATTGTGCCGACACAGACGCCTGTTCTTAAAAATAGTTTAAATAAATCAAATAAATAAATAAAATCAAAAATTTGGCTAGTTTAAATCATAGTTTCCATAACATTCAGTGATTTAATAAAACGTGTTCCAAAAGTTAAACCCAACAAGTGTGGTTCTTTTTTTGTTGTTTGTTCACCCGGCAGCCGTTTACTATCTTCCAGCAGCCAGCGCCAGTGAAAGGTACACATCAATCCCTGGTAACCAGCATCCCACAAAGCTCTGAGGTAAACACCTGTATTACTTTGCGTTTATATACATCCCTGGTGAGGCCCATTTTGGAATGTGGTTCAATTATTTGGGACCCTCAATATAGTTAAAACAGCGATCGTATTGAGTCCGTTCAAACACAAAAGTTAATTAATTGCAGACAAATTTACTTAACTTTCCTGTCTATGACAGTGCCTCAAAACGACAAATTGCAAGCAAAAAATTTGAAAATTTACTATCCAATACAGAATTTTGTTATCTGTCGAGCTGTGGACATGAATTTTAACATTTCCTTAATTTCCATTTTGGCTTAATTTCCGTCTATATCGGCAAAATACCCCCTACAAGAAATTTGTGACCAAAACTAACACTAAAACATTTTTTTACTAACACATTTGCAACAATTTTGGTCATTTGTGACCAATATTTCTATCATCGCACGTTGGGTTGAAATGGTTCAAAAGTGACGCTTAATTGAATTTTTAAAATAAAGTTTTTGTATTAATATTTGGTATCGGATAGAACTAGATAAAATTCTACATCACTTTGTCAATTTTCAAGCATCATTGCATTAAACGAGTCCGTAATTTCCAAATTTAACATTAACAAAGTGTTATTTTAAGAATGGAACCTTCAACTGCAGGTATTAAAGTATACAAAAATGATTTAGTGTTTTTGAAAATATGTCTGAAAATATTTTTAACAATTTTTTAAAAAAGGTCCAAAATTGGCCAATTTTTGATGTTTCGTGAACCATAACTTCTAAGTTAGTTAGGGTTGGGTTTTGAATCTTACATTTTCTAAGAGTATGAAGTCTTAGCTTGATATTGCAAAAAAGAAAATTTGCGGTTTTGTTGCTCCATTTTTTGCTATTAACATTTTTCTGTTTGAAGTCGTGTTTTTTCAAAGTTATGTTTTTAACAAAACTAACGTTCGTTCAATACTTACTTTTGCTGGTTACTGTTGTCGGAGATAGGTGCGTGAACAAGTATCAGTCATCTTTATTCACGAGAGTGTTAAAATGGTTTTTTATGACTCCTACAATACACAAATTTTTAATTTATGATCCCGAAATCATAAAATATGCACTTTTACCGATTGGAGAACTTTCAGAAGAAACTCAGGAAGAGAGAAATAAGGATTTTAAAAATTATAGGGAGCACTTTGCTCGCAAATGAAGCTGAGAAAAGTCGAATAAAGATATTTTTAATAAATTTTTTCTCAGTTCAGATCCATTCCTATCTAGTATTAATAAACAAAATGAGCGGAAAGAAAAGCAACAATTATCAAATTCCGAACTACAGCTTTTGCTATCGCCTATTATTTTTTAAGAATTACATGAAAGTGAGAATAATAATAGCAAATATTATGATGATGGTGAACATAATATGGTTTCTTTTTAAGTGTATAACAATTATTGATAAACAAAAAAAATTATAAAAATTTATTTCGTTACTTTTTTAAAAAATTTGTCGAATTCTCAAAATCTTTCAAAACCCAAATTCAGACTTTACATTAAACTTATATTCATTAATATTTATGCAAAATATATATTTATTTTTTAGAAAGAATACAATATAAGCTTTTGCTTGCTTCTAAGTTTTTAAAAAATCACTTTCCATTTTAAAATTACGGCGAAAATTCTGAAACAAACTATAATTTTCCGAAAAATAAAAATGTCTATAAAATCGTAAAAAAAATTTTTCCGTGTATCTTTTTTTCAGAATATGCCTTTTTATGCATATTTAACGATTTGATAAACAAAAAAAAAAAAATATAAAAATTTATTTCGTTACTTATTCAGACTTTACATTAAACTTATATTCATATTTATGCAAAATATATATTTATTTTTTTATTTTTTAGAAAGAAGACAATATAAGCTTCTGTTTGCTTCCAACTTTTTAAAAAAAATCACTTTCTATTTTAAAATTACGGCGAAAATTCTGAAACAAACTATAATTTTCCGAAAAATAAAAATGTCTATAAAATCGTAAAGAAATTTTTTTCAGTGTATCTTTCTTCAGAATATGCCTTTTTATGCATATTTAACGATTTGAAAAAACAAAATTTCAAAAAAATTTATATTACGGCTCCATGCATCGTTGACGTAAACAGTATAGAGCAAATACAGAGTTACATTTTTTGAAGTAAAATAAAGTTTTTATTACGTATATAAGTGAACAATAGTGGCAATTTTAATTAAATAAAATAAATAAATACAAAAAAATTAAGTTAAATTGTGTATTTATTAAATTAATAATATCGATTTTGCATTTGTAAGAGAAAATAAAAATAAGAAATAATGGTAAGCAAAACAAGCAGCGATATGTATATATATGCGCATTTTAATGCTTATTGTTCCTTGTGGAATAGAATATCGACGGAAGAGTCCTAGTCCCGAAAACAACAACATCCAGGGAGTTTAGGAAACGCAAAGGTGTAGAAGTAAAAGAATTCTCAACACAAAGTAAGTAAAAAAATAAGCAGCACGAATATGCATATGTAAATATAAAATTTTTTTTTTAAGCATTCAACAGCAATCATATGCAAAAAAAAATATTCTAGACTCGGATTCACACGCATTCTTGTTCAAAGTAAAATGTATATAGTAAAAGAAAATAAATTGGAATAAATTTATGTAAAAAATATTTTTATTATAGAAGAATATGTGTTTTATTTGAAAAGTATATGTACTTGTCAGCTTTGACCGGTATATACATCAATTGTGACCGGTCATCTATGACCGATATATTGATCAAGTGTGACTAGTCAACTGTGACTGATATATATGTCATCATTGATTAGTAAACATAAGCAGAATAAGCAGGTTTTTGGTCTTAAAAATCCAAAGGTGCGAAGAAGATGCGAAATCAAACGTACGCAAAATTTTCGGTCATTTTTTTCACATCGCCCTTAAGAAAATGATAGAAAATAATGACCGAAATACCGGTCATTTGTGACGGTTATATGACCTGTCAAATGACCGTCACTGTTCTTGTAGGGCCCCTATGTGCGAGGATGTTAAGAGCACCTCGTTTTGAACGACTCGGAGTCAGGAGGTCTGTTTCTTGAATCAATTCATCCCAGGTATGTCAAAGTTGTTCGGAGAGTTGTCTACATGACTCATTTAGAATGATTCCCTCTTCCAGTACCTTGTTTTGCTGTCATATCGGTGTGAGATCATAGTATATGACGAATTTCCAAATAGCTGTGGTTCCAATTTCCTCGAAATACAATCCTGGGCTGGTAGAAAATTCCGTGATGTTAATTGGTGAACCTAGCATTAGTGGTAAAAGTATTAGTGAAATGATAACTCTAAACATACTCTGGCAGCTATAGGAGACTCTTTGTCGCCTTTGAGTTGTAGGTTCGCTATCGGATTGCTCTACGTTCCTTCTTTTTGTGGGTTGCAGCGTGTGCTCGGAATTTTCGTAGTCTGTGCCTTCTAAGTTGTAGTTGTTAAATAACGGGACCAGTCTATTAATAGGCCTTTTGAGTATCCCATTTGCTGTTTTGACGTCAGTGACACGAACCATTCCATCATTTCCCCGATATACATACATGGGTTATTCTGCCTAAAGACCATTGGAGGACTGGGGTGTTGTCTTCCTTTAGGATTACCATCATGCCATCAGTTATGTTAGGAGATGGTGTTTTCCACTTGCCGCGTTCTGTAAGTAATTTCGCATCCATTCTCTCCAAAATTTGTGCTCGATTTCTGCTGTAATTTTCCATCTAGTTTCGAGGGAGATTTTTGTGTGTTGTGCATTCGCATCAACTGGAGTTGTAATAGGTTCTCTAACAAGAAAATGCCCTGGTGTCAGTGCTTGAAAGTCGTCGATATTTGATGACATGGGTATAAGAGGTCGTGAATTTAATATTGCCCAATTATGACAGTTTCTAGCTCGTCATATGTAAGTGATGCAGAGGAGGCACTTCGTACTAAGTGGTGTTTCGCAGATTTAACTGCTGCTTTCCAAAGCCCTCCAAAGTGTGGTGCCCTTGGTGGAATGAATCTAAATTCAATAGAGAGATTGCTATATGTACTCCCTATTTCCTCTTGGGCTGCACTGGAATAGATAGACTCTTTTAACTCATTTAATTTGTTGTTGGCACCCACAAAGTTAGTAGCATTGTCACAGTAAAGTGTTTTACATTGACCTCGTCTGCCAATAAATCTTTTCAATGCTCCTATGAAAGCCTCAGTTGTAAGATTAGGAACGACTTCCATGTGAATTGCCTTTGTAGCAATACAGAAAAATACAGGTACATAGGCCTTGTAAGGTCTTTTGCCTTTTATTTTATGATGGATCCACACAGGTCCAAAACAGTCAACTCCAGAAGTAATAAAGGGACGTGCCGGGGTCACTCTTTTAGATGGCAAGTTACCCATAAGTTGATTGAACAACTTTGGTTTGGCTCTGGTACATCGTACACATTTGTGCACTATGCTTCGAGTCGTGGTCTTTCCACTAGTTTTCCAAAACCTTGATCTGGATATTGCTAGCAAAGCTTGAGGGCCGCAATGGTGGTTTTCTTCGTGTAATATTTGCAACAGCATTTTGACTATGGAGTGATTGTGGGGTAATATTGCTGGATGCTTTGCTTCAAACGATAATGGTGATTGTTCCAAAACTCGCATAATCTGGTTGCTTGACTCTTTAGCCTTTTTAGATCTTCTTTAAATTCTGTTTCTTGTAAAGCTCTAATAATGATGGCCATAGCCGCACCCATTTCATTACTATCCAAGGTATTCAGTGTTGGTCGTAGATATTTTATTGTTTTTGAATTTGCGTTAAATCTTAACATATATCCGACGGTGTGCTGTAGAAATTTGAAGGAATTCCGGTGATTTATGTTAAGGATTGTGTCTTAGTTTGCTCTTGATATTGCTTAAACTTGCTTTGTATGTTTTCGTTCGACATCAAATGGTTCTGTACTGTCTTTGGAATATGGTAGAGCCCATTGACTTGTACTGTGTGATAAAAATAGTGGCCCGTAAAACAAATGCTTTGATAGATGTTCTGGAGCTAGTCCCAGAGATATAGCATCTGTCGGGTTTTCTTTTGAAGTGACGTGTCTCCATTGGGTTTTAACTGAAAAATTTTGGATTATTGCTATCCTGTTTGCAACAAAAGTGTGAAAAGAAGCAGCATATGAGTTTATCCATGCAAGAACTATTTTAGAGTCACTCCAGAAAAATGTTCAGTATCTTGTAGTTGCATGTCTTGTTTTATTCTTGCAGTAAGCTCTACCCAACACAGCTGCGCATAGTTCGAGACGTGGAAGAGTTTGCTGTTTTATAGTTGCGACTCTTGATTTTGAGATAATTAGCCTCGTTGCTACGGTTTCATCTGGATATGTAGAGCGAATGTAAACAGCTGATCCATGTGCTCGTTCTGATGCGTCCACAAATGTGTGAATTTGTAAGGATGTGTAGTTCTGCGTTTTAAAAATGTATCTGTCTACTTTTATATTGTTGAGTGCTTGTATGTTTGTACGGAAAGTATTCCATTCAGTTTGAAGATTAATGGGTAATTCATCGTCCCAAGAGATAGACAATTGCCATAACTGCTGCAGAAATATTTTTGATTTTATGACTACCGGACCGAAAATTCCTAATGGATCAAATATGTGTGCCAGTTCTGAACTAACGATACGCTTTGTAATCTTCGATGATGAAGTTATTTGAGCTCGTCCACACAATTTGTCAGCCTTGGGTAGCCATATTATCCCAAGTGTTTTAAATACTGGATCATCTAAATTCAAACTTATTTCTCTGTACTCTACAGGCATTCCGTTTAAGAGTTGAACATGATTTGAAGACAATTTTCTAAACTTAAAACCAGCTTCTTTGAGTAGAGATTGCAGTTGTCGTTGTGACTCTAACGCAGCGTTAAGTGACTCAGCACCGCCAAAGCAATCATCGACATAGAAGTCATCATGCAATATTTTTGATCCCAAGGGGTATTTTAAAGTACCTTGTTTTGCTAAATATTGTAAACATTTTGTTGCTAAATACGGAGCAACAAAATGTCGATAGCATTTGATGTCTTGATTTTGATTGTATCTCCAGATAATCACCTGGAACATCTGATCAGAATCATTAACACGTATTTGTCTATACATTTTTTCAATGTCAGCGGCGAAAACAAATCGATGCAAGCGAAAACGTAATAATTTGAACCGTCGGGCCAGAGTGCAAGACATCGTTGAGGGATGATCCACTATTTGTCTTAGCTGATGCATTAAGAACCACTCTCAGTTTTGTTGTTGAGCTTTCAGGTTTGATTACACAATGATGAGGCATGACAGAATGTGAATCAGGGACGTTTTCTTCTTGTATCTCTTCCATGTGTTCCAATGTTTCATACTCTTTCATAAACTTGCTGTAATCTGACCGTAACTTCGGATCACGGCTTAGTCTCCTTTCTAATGCTAAAAATCTATTGAACGCAATATTTTTTGAGTTTCCCAAGATACTAGGATTCTCTGAGAAGGGTACACGAACAATGAATCTGCCATCACAATCTCTCTGGACGTTTTGAATGCAATGAGTTTCGCATCTTTTCTCAGTTTCGGACATTTGCCGTCCAGTATCGGTTGCATCTTCTAGTTTCCAGAACCTTTCTATTAGTTGATTTGTTGTTTCTTCATCAGGACTAAACATTGCAAGAGTTGCCATATTGTTGCCTTTAACTGCAATTTTTCCTGTAATAATCCAACCTAGTGCCGTGTTCTGTAGTACAGGTAGATTGTTGCTTAGTTTTATTTGCTGAGACCTCATTAGTTGATGATAAAATTCGGCTCCAATAAAAATGTCAATTCTGTCAGTTTGGTTGAACCTTGGATCAGCTAAATTTATATTGTCAGGAATTGGCCAATTTAAGGTATTGATGAATTGAGTAGGATGTGGTGACACAATACTTGTCAAAACAAATACTTTAATTCTGGTTGAACAATTTCCAGTGTGCGCCTGAAGCTCAAAATTTACTCGTTATGCTACACTTCGAGTTTTTCGACCTATTCCTTCAATCTGAAGAGACGAATCAGACGACTGTAAGGAGTTTTGATATCACTGCTGTGGCTAATATTATGTACTCATCGTCGTAATGTTGTTTGCTGGTTGCTGCTACGATTGGTGATCTTGAGTTGGAACCCTTTTGTTCCTTTTCTGGGGATCCTAGATGCAACAATGTATTATGTTTATTAGGACACTTTGTGCAGGAATTGCATGTCTTTGCAGCATGATCTGCTTTAAAATAATTAACATACAATCTTCACTTTTGTGTCCATTGCAATCTTTCTTTAAGGGGCACCTTCATGAGTTTTTTACAATAAAAAATAGGATACCCTGATGCACCATAAACCTTGCATCTGCTTACCATATATGCAGTAGTTGACGTTGCTTTTGCTCTATCTTACCCCCGGCCGCTTCAGATGACAAAAATTTAAAGTTTTCAACTATTGACTTCTCCACATCAGCGTATGTATTCATATCGTAACCTTCTGTTAGTGAATCATCAACGGATTCCCATATTGAGAAATGTAATCCTTAAATTTGTTCCCACAATTTTTCTTTCAACTTTATGTTAGTTGCTGTTAGGTCCATATTTAGTAAACGCTTTAAAAATGCCATCATCATATTTTGTCTTTTAATTGCAGAGTTTGTTGAAGTGGATTTGAGTGATGTCATTTTGCTGGCTACCCTTGCTCTGGGGCCAAATTACGGCATCCGTGATCGAGTAAAATTGTTCGTAATATTTGCTTTTGAGATTACCGCATTCGTTATCGAGTAAGAGCTATCGTAATTTCTGATGATAGCATTCGTTAACGAGTACGCTATCGAGTGCTGGCTAACGAAAAATTGTTCGTGAGGTAAACAGCATTCGAAATTTATTTTATGTGCAACAATAGACAGTAAAGGTAGACAAAATGTAAGTTTTTATACAAATTTTAGATGAAGCTATAAATAAATAAATAAAATAAACATTTTAGGACTAATATTAACAAAATAAATGGAAAGCAAAAGGATATAATGGCTCAATTTATGGTTGATCATCCTAACTGTGCCAAAAATAAATTACCAAACATATGTTAATTTTGAGATGGTTTTTGCAACCCAAAATGAGTGCCGTCTATACAACCAATCACTAAGAAAAAAAGGAAATGTTACATAAAGCTAGCATTATTTTGCAAATTTATATTTACCGCCAGGGAGTTTAAATTTCTGCATGAACGCTTCCGAGCATAAAGCAGACTGTTCTGGTAAAAATTTAATAAATTTTGCACACAGCTTATTATCTACTTCTTTTATCATTTTGTTAACCGTTTTGCAAACTCCGCTCTGACTTATTCCAATTAAATAGTCATTTCCAGTGGTATGTTGAAAAGATCCACTGGCTAAAAGTGATAATGTTACGGCCAGTTGCAGCTTTGGTGGTAAGGCAGTAGACATATGTCTTTCAAAATTTAGCTCACAAAGAATAAAATGAAATGCCTCTTTTGAAACTCTAAAACGCTTAACAAACCTAAAATGATTAAGTTTTAAACGAAATTCAGTAGCTGACAATGACAGTGGATCACTTTTGACCCGTATTTGTCTTCTTATACGCATAGTATTAGATTCATCCTCTGAGTCAGAAGATAAACACAACAAAACTAGTGTAGTCATTTTTATTTTATTTTTTTTTATTAATTACTTAAAAACAATATAACAGCAAAATTTTCCTTTTTTAGCAAAGTTGTAATTTTTTACTAAAATATATGTTTTCATTCAATTACAATGCAAAAAAATCTATTACATTCTATTTAAATTTCGATACGTGAGCTATCGAATGCGGTTATCCATTCATTCGATACGTGACGAAATTTCATTCGATACGAAAGTTTACTCGTTCACGAGTGCCGTAATTTGGCCCCTGGTTAATGCAGTTGGTTTTTACCAACACTCTGTTGTTCATTGTCTTCTGCGCTTGGTTTTGATGCATCGATAATTCAAATATTTTCCTGTATTTTTGCGTTAGGTCAGAAATTTTTTGATAGTAATTCACAGTAAAGTACCCGTGACCTAGTTAAAGATTCTCGAGATATCGTATTCTTTTATCAACGATCTCAAACTCTTCCCATGCACTATCTAGTCTTCTAATCCTCTCTTCAAGGGTTTTTCTGGACGCTGAATCATTTTTGAAATTGCGGATTATGGATTCAATCAGTTCTCCTGTTGTTCGCTGAGAGTCTCCCAGCTGCTTCATCAATATATCTTCTTTGGCATTAGTCATGATTGTTGTTAGAAAGAGCTTTGTACGGCTACTCAATGAAAGTCACCCCAATTAGGGGTATGTATGTGTGTGTATGTATTCAAACGTATGGTTTCCTGATGCAAGATTAGAAAACAAGTATATATGTATGCGTGAACCTAAACGGTATGTGTATGAGTGAACAGTTTTGTGAGTATCTTTAATCCTATATTAGGATAATCGGTTACCAAAATGGCAGTGAAAATGTATGAATACCAAATTCGTATGTGTATGAACACTCTTGGGCGTTCCTTTTATCCTATGTAAGGATAGGAATTTTCACCAAAAAATGGTGGTATTTGTATTGTTGAAAGCACCAAAATTATCCCAAATTGTGTTTTGATTTGAAGGGTTTCGTGTTCCTTCGGGGTCACCAAAATTGGTGATCCAAATCTATTTCTGTTACTGTAATTTGTATGTATATTTTGTGTTTGAACACTCTTGGCTGTTCTTTTAATCCTATATAAGGATTGCGTTGATAAAATGAATATGAACACTCTTGTGTTAATCCTATATCAGGACAGTAATTGATAATTAAAAAATAAACAAGCTAAATATGTATGTATATTGATTCAAATACAAGCAAGCTCTGTTGTATTGTGTTATGTTGACTTGAAGAAGCATTCCATGAAAAAATGGAAATCTGAACAATATTACAAGCATTGACTTTTTTATATTTTTGCATCTACATAGAAAGATTAAGTTCTCATCTCAAAAATTGACACTAATCGTGACGAGTAGACAACTTTTTTCATATATACCGTTATTTTTTGAGAGTATAAAGAATCTAGCTTTTCTTTTTCATTTTACACCATTTTTTGAGAGGTCGCTGCTAATACTGTTTTTCATATTTATTTTTGTAAAGTGCTTTGCTCCCGAGTAAGTAAATACAATCCAAAGCTAAATTTCTATGTTCCACACGTGACGCCGTTTTCGTTTTTTTAATAATAACTGTAAGACAAGTCAACTAAACAAATTGATTTTTGTTGTGTGATGACCAAAGTCACCTGTTCGTTTTGGCTCACACATGTGTCCCACACTATACATATATTTTTACATTATTTCGCCTGTACGAATCTTTATACATATATACATACATTTGTTTATTTTAAAGTAAATTAGTTATTTTTAATTATTTAGGTACAAATGTACCTGAATCTTCTACATACATTTGCTTATTTTGAATTGAATTATTTCTTTTGTATATTTGCCGTTTATATTAAGTATGTGCCTGAAGTGTATACATATAAACATACATACCTCTGCTTTATTGTATCTGGAATAATGGAATTACCCTTAAGTTGTTAGTGTTAAAGTTATTCTTACTCTTTCTTTTGATTACTTAAGCTAGGTATTGTGTTCGGCATTTCGTGCGAAATGTTGTGAAACTCTATATATAAAAAACTTATACAAAATATTGTTGAAATATTGTTGCATAAGTAGTACTCTGTTCATTTTGTTAAAAACATGTGAAATGTATCTGGCAATATTTAATCAACATTTATATTATCCTGTGAAATAACTACAGCTTATGTTATTCCGCTTGAAATCGGTCATATATGAGTCGTTTATTTATAAAAAACTTTCCAAAAATATTGGAAAAAGGTACAAATCAGTATGCAAATGCAAACAAGTCGAAAACATTAATAAAAATTGCAAATAATCTTAATTATTTTTAATGATTTCAATTATAAAAAGCATTAAATAAAGATAAAAACAATATAAAACTCTGAAAAAAAATCTAATTTTTTTAAACTAAAACACTTTAAAAAATCACTGAATATTTTTTATACAAATAGAAAAAAATTTATCAAATAAACTTTTTTTTAGGAAGCAACACATAAAAACATATGGATTTTGTCCATACACTATAAAAAATGTAGCATATTTTAGGGGTTTATATAAGAATGTTGCTTGTCAAATTTTCAAACGAAATAACTAATGTTCCTCAACTTTTTTCGTAAAATCGAACAGAGTACCAGCCTTTATGTAGAACAACATAGCTTAACTGCCCACGGTTTGTGTGAGTGTCGTACCTGACTCGGTCGTGTGTGTGGCTGTGTATCTTTACCAGTACTAGCTAGTCAGTATAAAAAGGTCGACCGATCACATATCGAGGCATTTGGCTGGCGGCAGTTGCGCGGGAAGATCATTATATTAAAGGCTGGGTTACCTCTCTGATGTAATTCTATTAACGTGGCTTAAGAACTGCGGCGAGTACAACGAAGTCTACTATTGAAGGCTGGGTTACTTCTTCAATAGTAGGTTTAAGGAGTGAAAGGTTGCGATTGGAGGCTGGGATACCTCTCCAAAACGTAATCTACGGCACAGGCGCTCGAGAACTCCTTTTGATGGTCGGGTTACCTCACCAATTGAAGACCTCGCGGGATACAGTACTGCCCTTGGAGGCTGGGATACCTCTCCAAGCGACAGGCTGCCCCCAAACGCCACGGGCTACCACTCGCTGATCAGAGTAGCGATTACTGCCGGCTGTGTGTTTTTATTTCTTTATTTTTGTGTTCTTATCCAAGAAACAAATAAACGTTATAAGCTTGACTCAACAAGTCTTTTTATTTCTTTTCTGGATACGACCCGGTCATCCGCTGACTCTACCTCGGCTATCAGCGTGAACGTGTCGTTACATTTGTTTAGCTAACTTTTGGTGGTCTAAAAGCTGACAAAAAAAATTTCCAATTAAACACTTAGCAAATAGTTTTTCTTTCGTGATAAAAAGTGTCTGTACGTGACGCCAAGAATTAAGATATCTGAAATCTTTCAATCTTTCTGCTGTATTTATAATTTACTGCACTACATTTGTGGCTCATCTAAATATGACTGAAACACAACCTTCCACCAGTACTGAACATATGCGGAAACTTCGCGGATAGCGTAAGAAAGATGATCCAACCTTTAGCCCTAGCGAATCGAGAAGAATATGTGAGCTTTATAAGCGAAAAAGAGGAATTCTTTCAAAAATCGATTTAAAAAGCCTTGCAAGTTAAGGAAAGGGAATAAAAAAAGCCTTCAAAGGGCCAAATTAAGAAATCAAGGTAAAAATATTGACGAACCTTCTGCTAGTACTGAAATCCCCTTACAAGTCCAAACAAACTTTTTTAAAAGCTGTTCAAAAGGCTCTAACAGCCCTTCATCAATCGCCAAGCCAAAAAAGAGCAACGGAATTAGCCCTTAAATCGAATTGCTCTAGCCGAAAGTTCAAGCTTGGACATATCAAATATCGACTCGTATTACGAGGATGTGAAAGCCTTTTATTACCGTCCAGATATAGCATAACCTGTCCAGGCGCAAATGATTTGGTTGTGGTTTGAGGAAATGGAATTATAGAAAGGCGTTAGAAGCAATATTTAACTATGTATTTACGGGAAGCTTTCTTCATTTTTACGGATGGTAATTCTAATATAGAAATAAAATTTTCAAAATTTTTTTGTCTTAGACCTTAAGACGTGCTACTCATAAAAAATATTCCTTCAGATCAGTGCAACTTTATAACACATGAAAACAAACAAAACTACTGTAACGACTGGTTGTTGAAAATTTTATGTGATCCTTATTTAGATTCTAAGTGCTGAAAAATTAATGTGACTTTTTTCTGATAACAAAAAATTATTACTGTCCATAGACTTAAGCATAAGTCTGCATATGGAAAGAAGGGAAAAAAGTTCAGATAACAAATCACGTTTAACAACCCATTAAACAAGTTCCGTTGAACTAAAAGACAAACTGATTAATTCCGTTCATATTGTCATGAAACATGTTAACTTAAAAAGAATCCAAGGATATGAATTTCAAAAAGACCAATTTAATGAAGGTGTACGTATCCTTCAAATTGATTTTGCAATGCCTTTCGCTTGTGAATACCAGAATGAAATTCAAAGCGCACTATGGTCGCGAATGAGTGTCCTGTTGTTTGAGCTGCAACTTTTTACAAAGAAATTTGTACAACATAGAGTAATTGCGGGTAATGTGGTATACCTATGTTTTTAGATTGCCACACTTTTAATTTCGTGACGATTTTGGTATGATTTAACTACTATTTTCTTTACACAGCAGACATGCCCACAGACAATTTTACTCATACATCGAATTTTGCTGATGATACCGCTTTTCTTAGTATTCATAAAGACCCCAAAGAGGCCTCGAAACAACTGCAGCATCACGTATCCCAAGTAGAAAAATGGTCAAATTTATGGGGTATTAAAATAAAAGAACAAAAATGCACCCACGTTACTTTTACTTTACGGAAGGAAACGTGCCCCCCAATTTTTATTAACAACTATACAGTGCCTTAACGAATTGCAACATAGCGGACACGCCGTTTAAGGAAAAAACTTGTGTTTTTTCACCAGCAAAAAAAGTCGATCACACACCAAAACGATTTCTTGCAACTGACTCCCAAAATTACTTGCAAATGTTAATTAAAGTATTGCTTTATTAATTTTCAGAGAGTCGCAATATATTTAGTCTGTTTTTGTTGCTGTTCGATTTAGTAAATACGAAAAATGAAGATTTACCTTTAGTGGAAAAAGTTTGGAGCAATGGCTCGGCATCAGAATTTAAAAACCGCTATATGGTAAAATCAATATCAATGCTGAGCGAAAAGTACGCAAAGCCCTTTTTTGGAAATATTTTGCTACAACTAATGGAAAAGGTATAATAGATGGAATTGGTGAAAATATTAGAAGATTGGTATGAGAGAAAATGATAAGCCAAAGCAAACATATTGTCATTCAGTCAGCTAAAGTTTTTGCTTATTTGGCTTCTTAATTAGTTTCAAAAACCCGGGTTATTTATGTGCCATCCTCAAAAATCTGAGAAAAAATTGAATCTGAATCACCATGCCATTAGAGGAATTTCAAACTTTTATTTCATCAAAGCCAATCAAAATATCGTGGAGTGCAAAAACATAGCTTATCTGTGGACAAAACTGCAATTAACTTTTGATTTTTGTGTATTTTATAAAAATACTTTGAACTGTGTCCCTTACGTGACGCCAATTGTCCCTTACGTGACAAAATAAAAAAGTTAATTTTAACCTATAAATATTTTTTTTATTAAAAATTTATTATCATTATAAGTAAGCGTGGTTGTTAGTTGTAGTTTCTTTCTTTGACATCTTTTCTCTATGTGCAACTGATTCGCTGAAATTTGGATTTAAACACTACAATTTTGAATGTTGGTTGACTCAGGCTGTCCCAGGCTGTTTAATTTTTTCTTTAATATTTTCTAAATTATTAAAAACAAGTTCGATGTAGGATTGAAGACTACCACGCAGTTTAATTAATAGAAGAAAAAAAATAGAATTCTGAATTACCAATTAGAAGTTGTATGTAAAATAAATGATAAAAAATAGTTGAATTGGTCTGTACGTGACGGTGGAATGCTTCTGAAGGAATTTGTGTTCCTTCGGGGTCACCAAAAATGTTGAGTACAGGCAGAACACCTTGTAGAAAACTCAATAAAGTTGCTAACTTTGTCAAGCACAGGCAGAAACACCTTGTACTTATCTTTTATGTGAAACCCTTGGTAGAGACACCAAGAGAGTATTCAGTGAAAACAAACGGTAGTTATGCTACTGAACATTGAATGTCTGTTTTTTTTTATTTTTATACTTTTCTATTAATTACAACAAACTTACTTAAATCTAAATAAATAATAGCGTAAACAAAATTTTAAATTAATAAAAATGTAGAACAATGAGTAAACAAATTTTTTAGCACAATACAAATTGCTGATTCAAAATTATGAAGTGTGATTGAACTTAAATGTAGCTTGATGTAATTTTTGTTTATTTTGTATGTTTTGTTGGTCTTTTGTTTGTGTGCCTTAGTTTTAAGTTTTTATATGTCTTAACAATATAACATCCGTCTTATCTATCTTATCAACTTTAGCTTTAGTGTTGAAAAAAAGTTTTCTTAAAGTATTTTCGGCCTTGGGTGCCAGTCCAAATCTCTCTTCGTTTTGAATTTTTGCTGCTTCAACTCGTTTAGATAAGCCTGGTCCAAACGTTATCAGCTTGAACAATTTAACATTTTCTTTCTGCTCAGTATGTTTTACCTTTATATTCTTATAAATCAAGGTGTTAACCAAATTTGCCGGAAAAGAATTTTGCTTTAGAATATTTTTAAGTTTTTAATATTATCCTTATGGAATTGTCTGTCATTTATTGTCAAAACTCTTCATACCGAATTCTCCGCTGTGTTTATAATTAACCTCTTTAGTTGACACTAATGGAAATTTATAATTCTACCAGACGCTGTTGGTTTTTGGTACCAATCTACTTTTATTTTGTTACCTCATCTTATAATAATGGTATCTAAATACATTGTAAACTTAATTTGTTGGTGGAAACTGTTCAGTTGTGTCAGCGTCTCTTCTATTGCACTCTCATTTATAATCCCAAGCAGGTCGTCAACATATTTAATTAGTAGTCTAGGCCTTCTATTAAGTCTCTGGACACTTGTTGTCAGTAATTTCCCCATGATGATGTCTACCACAATGTATAAACATTAAAATAATTGTAATTATAATTTTTCATATTTATTTAGTAAAATAAGTGTTATGTTTGTTTAATTATTGTTTTCTTATTTGTGTTTTCATGTTATATTGTACATTCTAGACCCCCTGAGGATGATCAAAGAAGTTGATCGAAAAATCGGGAAATAAAATAATTGCAGAATAAAAATAATAATTTTTTTGTTTTTTCAATTTTATGGTAAAACAAATATTGAATTATTGACCTCAAGCCGAACGACTAAGTTATTAACATATCAATCTAAAAATAAAGGTCAACTAATACAAATTAATATGGAAATAAATTTTGTCTTTATATTTGAAGTACCTGTTGTCTTTGATGCAAAAACTTGGAATTTTTATAAATAATTCCTTAGTTCTCATCTGAGTTGAGTGTCAAAAAAATTAGTTTAAATTTTTATTTTTATATTTTTACTTTCAATATTACATTACATCTAAGAAATAAGCTTTAGTCTGCTAATTATAAAAGTTGTTAAACTGGTACAAAGTGTATGGCAATACAAAAACAAGCATTTAATCCGGTAACTTTTATAAACCTAAATTTAAAACTCAAACGTTAAAAAGTTTGAAAATAGAATACGTTCTATTTTCAACTGAGATTAGACAAAAATATTAGCAAATAAAAACAATCAAGTTATTACACTATACAAATGAGTCTCAGTTGTGAACCTCAGATGATAACTCAGGTAGTGTATATATAGCTTTAGTTATATCCGTGTACTTCTTAATCGTATCCCATTTTGCTTCTATTGTCTTTAAAGCGAAATCCACTGGTATACTTGGGAAAAGCGAAACTACGTCAAATGACACTAGCCTTTCTTCATCTCCTATTGCACTATGTTAATCTTGTCTCTAAATTGCACAGCATCCCTTAGGTTATATTCTGATTCCATTGTCAGTTTCTTTAAAACGTTTACAATTAACTTGCATAATTCTATTGATGGTAATTTTACAGAAGAACAATTAAGTCTTAATGGAACGTTTTCTTTGTGGATCTTCGGAAGTCCGTAAATTCTCAGAGCTAATGCTGTGTCAGTCTTAAATTTTTTCTTCTCGATCACAGATATTGAGTTGTACCTATACAACTGCTCAACCAAATCGTTGTTTCGATTTTTCAGTGATGTGGTTGGGTCATTTTTAAGTCTTCTGTACGTTGTCATATCATGGAGTATGATTTCCATATTATCTTTGTACTCCTTTCTTTCCACAGCAACTGTTACGTTACCCTTGTCAGCATTTAATATTAATATATTTCTATTTTTCTTTAGAAATGATGTTGCTTGTTCCACTGTATTTAACATGTGCATATCCCTTGTGCTGAATGTTTATTCATAAAGTTGTCAAGAATATTGCAGAGCTTGGTCCTAGCCATATCTCGTTCTTCTCTCTCCTTTATCGTTTGAATGCAGTCCTCTCCATCAGCAATAATTTTGAAAAGTAGGAATTCTTTTTTTCGTTGTAGGTAATGAATGTTTAGATCCTAGTGAAAGCAACTACCTTACATCCTCGGGAACTTCAGTGTTAGTTTTGTTGACGAACCAATTGTCATTAAATTGTATGTTAAGTTCCTTTCTTTGTCGTTCCTTCAGTGCTTGAAATTTGTGTATGTGTTTCATCTTATTTTTTGTATTCTTCGTTTGTAAAATCGTGTTTTCATTTCTCCACATTTCCTATTGTTCTTCAATCATCAAATATTTCTTCATCTCCAATTCAAAGTGAGGTAACTTATTGCTTTTCTTTCGAATTTAACAATTTCGTGTTTTTGTTTTATCAGCAAGTTTAATACTTTTAGGTGAAAATTCTGTAGTAACGAGTTTAAAGATGTGTTAGTCTTAGATTCTTTACTGTAATTACTGTCATTGGTCAAAAATATTTTTCGTTGAATTGCTCAAAAAGTTCGGTAAAACGCCTGAACGTCTGCATTTTATAAAATATGTAATCGTCGATTTTGTGCGTATTTGTCTTTGTTTCAGTGATATATGTCTGTTTACAAGACTTTAAACGGATTGATGTTTACGTTTAATTTTGTTAAAAAACCATTTTTGGTTATCTTACGGCGTGCTCCCCGTAATTAAATATATAAATTCGATTTTTTCGACCTTTTTTTTATTTCAACTCTATATTAAAAAAAAAAAAGTCGAAAAAATCAATATTATATAAACCTTTATAATTTTAGTTCGATTTTAATCAGATTTTTAACTTTTATTTGGTTTATTTTATTCCTCTACATTTAGTACTCAATTATTTACTATAAATTCGAGTAATTATTTGAATGAAAGGTTTAAAAAATATAAACTGTAATCGGCCATTACTTTCATTCACCTTTCTCAAATGATTGCTTACATATTTAAAGCAAATATGTTAACGGAGTATTGTTATTGTTTTATAATTATGTAGTATAAAAAGGTCCACATTACATACATGAGTTGGTCAAAACTGTTCTTTTTAGTGATTGGCCAATTTTGTTTAGAACTAGTAATATAACAAATTAGTTTTTTTTTTGTTCAGTTGTTTACTTACAGTTTATAGTTATGAACGTTCTGTATAATCTTCAATTACGTTGTAATGCTTTATTACTAAGTGAACAGTATGCAGAAGAACAGTCACTACTAAAGTTGTTACAAAGTTTATTATTTTCTCTATTTATTTGACCTTTCAATATTAATTAATAAGTCTATTTTCTTTAAAATTTTAAAATTAGAAAATGGTTTATTAAAATCAAAAGATGATTTTGTTAGGTCACCGCATAACATAAACTGTATAAAAATATTTTTTGTTGCATAATTAATCTCTTTAATTTTCATTTATATTGTTTTCAATTTTGTTTGCTTTTTCTCCCACTGTTACCACTGTAATTTGTCTTAATTTTGGTACATACAAACCACTGTAACTTATTTTGGTAATTAACCGTTAGTTTTATTATTTGTTTCTCGCTTAAATTCTTTTAACTAATATGTTATGGTGTTGTTGTCAACAAGAATGCAATAAGTATTGTTTTTTCATACATACTTGTAAGTAAATATATGAGTTGGTTCATTGGAAGTGAGAAACAAATAAAACAACAACAGTGTGGCTCTTATGTAAATACTTTTGTATATAATGTTTAGCTTTAAGCAAAGAATTTTTGAATAAAGAAATTATTGTGAATCTTGAACTCGAATAAGCATCAGACTTATTATTTCTTGTCGCGTTTTTCACGGTCGCAATCTCTCCTAAGTAAAAATCACTGCCCAATAAATAGTTTAGTGGCATATAGACAACAATTCAAAGATTTCGAATTGCTCTATATAGCTGCCGGTGAAGAAAAAGCTCTTCATCGTACATTTTGGCGCCCAACGTGGGGCAAGTGATTCTTTATAAATTTTCGTTGTGCGGTCCGTGTTAAATTCAAAAACTTTCGTTGAAATACATCTTTAAACAAAGTGTACGGTGAAGTGGAAAAATTTGAGAAACATTAACATTTAAAAAACATTTGGAACACTTTAAAAAAAAGAGACCAAATACTTTCGTACATTCAAAACTTTTTAAACAAAAATTTGAAGTACTAAAAAAAAAAAAACATAATTAAATTAAATTTGTTGGGCTCTTAAAAAGCAAAAAGTGTTAACATAAAATCAAAAATTAATTGCATACAGTGATACAGTGTCCGGCATAAGTGGTTCGAACTTTTATGATGACTTTGGAGGAAGTAAAGCAACAACGGGCCAATACAAAAAAAGTATTTCCCGCATCAAAAACCAAATTGAAGCCAATGGAAGGGGTGAAGGTAAGACACTTTCGTCAGCTGAGCTCAAGTGCCGTTTGGGGATTTTGGAGTCGTATTTTAAGCAGATATTAACATATCAAACCCAAATCGAAAAATATGACCCAGATGACAATGGTAGGCCCGAAATTGAGGATTTATACATCGCAGCGAAATTAAATATACAAGCGCAGCTTGGTGAGGAAATTCATAATACAACGATGTCTGATTCGACGATTTGTTTCCCAGTTGCCAGCCATAAACTGCCTCAGCTCAAATTGCCCACATTTAGTGGTAAGTACAGTGAATACAAAAACTTTATTACGTCGTTCAACCAAGTTATTGATCGTGAGTTTGGTCTATCAAATATTGAAAAATTCAACCATTTGCTCAACTGCCTACAAGGGCAAGCATTGGAGACGGTCAAAGCTTTCCAGATTACTAATGAAAATTACCCGAAGGCTCTGGAAAGGTTGAAAGCGCGTTACGATAATAGTTCGCTAATTTTTATGGAAAATATTACCACTTTATTTGAACTTCCTGCCATGTCGCAATACAACTGTACACAATTACGTAGTCTTGTTGATAATGTTTCTGCTCTTTATAGCTCTCTTTTGTCTCTCGGTTCACACACAGATATTGCCAATTCCATGCTTATTCATATAGTGATGGAAAAAGTTGATGATGAAACCAGAAGAAAGTGGAAAGACTCTTTGGACTTTACCAAACTGCCGTCATGGGATGATTGCTCCAAGGTCCTTGAACGACGCTGCCAGTTTTTGGAGTCGGTTGATACCAACCATACACAGACAGCTCGTAAGTCGGAAAATCATCATTCTGGTAAGTCCAAACATAAAACATCAAACTCTGGTCATACTTTTTCGGTATCAAAACGCAATTGCGTAATTTGCTCAAAGGGTGATCACACCATTAATCGTTGCTCTCGATTCAAAGACATGGATGTCAGCCAACGTTTCGAGAATGTTAAACGCTTAGGACTTTGTTTAAATTGCTTGTCAAAGGGGCATCAAGTAAACAACTGTTCCTCTACATTCAAGTGCAAATTTTGTTCACGTTTGCATCATAGTTTGCTTCATAGGTCTCAGCCAGTTGTAAGGCCCTCGTCCTCGGCTGCTGAACCATCTAATTCTAGTTCTGCCTTGAATGAATCTCCCGCCTCGGTCCATACTCATATGGAAAAATCCTCACCAGAGCAAGTACTACTTGCTACTGCCATGGTTCTCGTTCGTGATGCCACTGGTTCCTATCAATTAGGACGCGCATTATTAGATTCTTGTTCCCAATTAAATTTCATCACTGATGAGTTTTCCCAAAAACTTCATTTGGCTCGTACAAAACAAACTACTGAGGTCGCTAGCATCGGCAATACTCGTACTAAAAGTAAATATAAATCGTTGACAAATGTGAGGTCTCGTTTTACTGATTTTGAAGCACCGTTGTCATTTTGTGTCACACAACATATTTCTTATCAGCCCGACTCTGAGTTAGACATTTCGAATTGGAATTTGCCTTCAAATACCCAACTAGCAGATGAGAACTTCTTCAAAACTAAGCGAATCGACTTACTCATTGGTACTGAAACTTTCTTTGATATTTTGTCAGTTGGACAGATTAAACTTGGCCCTAATCTGCCAAAGTTACACAAAACGCTTTTCGGATGGATTGTAGCAGGTCGTTATATTTCAAATCAATCCAATGTTGGTTCCACTTGTATGCTGTCAATAGAAGAAGAAGTTGATCTTAAACTACAACACTTGTGGGAAATCGAAGAAATTAAATCTAACTCCAATGATTTGACTCCAGAACAATCTGATTGTGAATCGTTTTTTAACAAAACTGTTTGTCGGGAATCTTCTGGTAGGATTGTTGTTAAATTGCCCTTCAATAAATCTTCAGACGTTTTAGGTCTCTCCAGAAATACGGCTCTTAAAAGGTTAATGTCTCAAGAAAAACGGTTTATGCGTGATAGCAGTCTCAAATCACAATATGTCGCGTTTATGAAGGAGTATGAAAGTTGTGGTCACATGAGTCTCGTTTGTAGTCCTCGCTTAGATGAGCCTCATTATTTCATTCCTCACCATTGCGTTTTTAAGCCAAATAGTACATCAACAAAGCTAAGAGTAGTTTTCGACGCTTCTTGTCCCTCATCTTCACAAAAGTCTCTCAATGACATACTTTTGGTAGGCCCAACAATTCAAGATGAACTTTACAAAATTTTGCTTCGTTTTCGCCTCCATCGATTCGCTATCACAGCTGACATAGTAAAGATGTATCGACAAATCCTTGTTGAACCTCATGATCGAAAATATCAGTATATTTTGTGGAAGAATTCTGAAGAAGAAGAAATACGCACATATCAGCTGAATACGGTCACCTACGGCATGTCAGCGGCTCCTTACTTAGCCATTAAAGGTCTACATTATCTCGCAGATCAATATATCAATCAATTTCAGTTGGGTGCAGTAACTATAAAGTCATCATTTTATGTTGATGATTTTTTAGGCGGCGCAGACACATTAGAAGAATTGGCTCGAATGAAAAATGAGGTAAATGAAATTCTAACACGTGGTGGCTTTCAACTAGATAAGTAGCATTCAAATCATAAAGATTTTCAAGATGACAAGACTGTGAAAGATTTAAATATTGAAGACTCTGCAATAACCAGCGCTCTTGGTATCACTTGGGATCAACACAGAGATGTTTTTCTATTTTCATTTTCTCCAAAGGTTCAAGTAGATAGAAAAATTACTAAACGAACAATTTTGTCGCTCTCGTCTTCACTTTTTGATCCGCTAGGACTGTTAGCTCCTCTTATTATAAAAGCTAAACTCATCATGCAAGAATTATGGATTCTAAAAATTGGCTGGGACGAGTCTATACCTCAAGAACTACATTCCGCTTGGGAATATTTTATCTCTGATCTCAAAACCTTAACTTCACTTGAAATTCCTCGATTTTGTTTTGCTGCCCAACCCCAACTAGTACAACTTCATGGATTTTGTGACTCATCAATCCGTGCTTATGGATGCTGTATATACTTGCGTGTTCAAAATTCTTCAGGGATTTCTGTTCGACTTTTTACCGCAAAATCTAGAGTTGCCCCTACAAAAAGAAAATCTTTACCAAAACTTGAATTGTGTGGAGCTCAACTTTTGGCAAAATTATACTCTAAAATTAAAGGTCTTTTTTCAATACCTAATCTCGAAGTAATTCTATGGACTGATTCGCAGATAGTTCTTCACTGGCTGAAACAACATTCTTCGACATTATCTGTATTTGTTGGCAACAGAGTTTCAGAAATTCAAGATCTAACTAATGGCTGTATATGGCGGCATGTTCCAACGAATTTAAATCCTGCAGATATCGTGTCTCGTGGTTCAACAGTACAAGAACTCATCTCGTCGATTTGGTTCAATGGTCCAGTATTTCTCTTGTCTGATGCTGAAAAATGGCCCCCTAACAAAATAAACGTCTCTACAATAAACCAGCTCGAAATCGAAAAAGAAAAGCGAAAAACCGCATTATGCCTTCACACATCTCCTAATTACATATTAACCGCATTAGAAAAATATAGCTCGTATATCAAAATTATTCGTATTGTAGCCTGGATGCTTCGCTTTACGCAAAAACAAAATACTAATATTTTTAATTCTGATTCGTTGCAGCCTCAAGAACTAGAAAATGCTTTACTTCGTATAGTTTTCAACATCCAGAAACATCATTTTCAAGATGATATAAATCGAGCTCTAAAGAAACAAGACCCTCAAGGTGCCCTAAAATGTCTTAACCCCTTCCTAGATTCATCCAATGGTTTCAATTTGCTTAAGGTCGGAGGTCGGCTAGAATTCGCGGCGATTTCCGAAGGACAAAAGCATCCTATAATTTTACCCAGCAAAAATCATTTCGTTCACTGTTATGTGCAATATCTACATATCAATAACTATCACGCTGGTCCAAAGGCTTTAATGTCATTGATTCGTCAGAGATTTTGGATTGTCAACGCAAGAGATCTATGTCGTCGCATTGTTAATTCATGTCCACAATGTATTCGCTATCGTCCAAAATTGTTACAACAAATGATGGGAAATTTACCTGTTGAGCGACTGAACCCTTCAAGACCTTTTGCTAGATGTGCAGTTGATTTTTGTGGCCCAGTCAACACTTACCTAAGAATCAGAGGAAAGGTTCCATACAAAACTTATATAGCAGTGTTTGTCTGTCTCGCAACCAAAGCTGTCCACATTGAAGTGGTGTCAGACCTATCAACTGATGCCTTTATTGCTGCCTTGAAAAGAATGATTGGTCGAAGAGGTCTGCCCACAGATATATTCTGTGATAACGCAACTAATTTTGTTGGTGCAAATTCTAAGTTGGCTCAATTAAAATCGTTCCTTTTTGAGCCCAAAAACACAAACATTATAACAAATTATTGTACAAACCAATTTATTAATTTTCGCTTTATTCCCCCTAGGGCACCACATTTTGGCGGATTGTGGGAGGCGGCCGTCAAGTCAGCCAAAAGTCACTTAACAAAAACGTTGTTCAACACAAGGCTCACATACGAGGAACTAGCAACTGCAATGATCGAAATAGAAGCCATTTTAAATTCGAGACCAATTTCGCCCTTATCATCTGACCCTAGTGACTTCGAAGCCCTTACACCAGGCCACTTCCTGATAGGCGCTCCCCTACGTAGTTTTCCAGAACGTGATGCCCTTTCAAAAGAAGTGACAAAATCTCGAGCATTGGTCCAGAATAAGTGCTATTAAACAAAGATTTTGGTATAAATGGTCTCACGATTACATAAATGAACTACAGACTCGCAACAAATGGACTCGCTTAAATCCTAATATCGCTAATGGTTCCTTAGTTCTTATTCAAGAGGATAATCTACCACCACAGCGATGGCTTATGGGTAGAATCATCAATATTGTACGTGGCAGAGATGGCTGTGTTAGAGTTGCCGACATAAAAACAACAAAAGGAGTTATACGTCGCCCTATCCACAGATTGGCTCTACTTTCTTCTTCTTGAAAGTGTCCTTTCAATGGGGCCGGCATGTTAGGTCACCGCATAACAAAAACTGTATAAAAATATTTTTTGTTGCATAATTAATCTCTTTAATTTTCATTTATATTGTTTTCAATTTTGTTTGCTTTTTCTCCCACTGTTACCACTGTAATTTGTCTTAATTTTGGTACATACAAACCACTGTAACTTATTTTGGTAATTAACCGTTAGTTTTATTATTTGTTTCTCGCTTAAATTCTTTTAACTAATATGTTATGGTGTTGTTGTCAACAAGAATGCAATAAGTATTGTTTTTGCATACATACTTGTAAGTAAATATATGAGTTGGTTCATTGGAAGTGAGAAACAAATAAAACAACAACAGTGTGGCTCTTATGTAAATACTTTTGTATATAATGTTTAGCTTTAAGCAAAGAATTTTTGAATAAAGAAATTATTGTGAATCTTGAACTCGAATAAGCATCAGACTTATTATTTCTTGTCGCGTTTTTCACGGTCGCAATCTCTCCTAAGTAAAAATCACTGCCCAATAAATAGTTTAGTGGCATATAGACAACAATTCAAAGATTTCGAATTGCTCTATATAGCTGCCGGTGAAGAAAAAGCTCTTCATCGTACAGATTTTAAAACCAAAACTTAATAAAGCCATACAAAGGAGTGGCGAAATATTGAATATATAAAATATATTTTGTGATAAAAAGACCTAAAAGCTTAATTAAAAAGACTTTTTGATTGTTAGAAAAACAAATATAGATTAGTTTTTATTTATATACATAACTCATTATTTTAAATAGCCCAACAATTGGTAAGCCCGCACTACACAAAATGTAAAAAGCTACATGCACATATTGTTGTTGTTGTAACAGTTCCACGGTGGACGGTTGTTTTTTCCTGAAAATATATTCAAAAGAGAAGATTTATTTAAAATTGGCGTTTGTCAGTCAGGTGGTGGCATTGGGAGCTGGAAAAATTGTGCCACCTCAGTCGGTTTCACCCATAGGTCGATTGGGCGTAAGTTAGTTGGACTATTGGGGCAGTTGAACAAATGCACTGAGTCATGAGGACTTTGGAGGCAGTCAGAGCACTGATTCAGTGTGTCGGGTATAATCCGTTCGCAATAGCAGTTCAGGATACTGCACCATCCCGATTTTAATTGTGCAAGGATGGAACGGGTATGTCTTGGGAGACGCTTCTCATCGTTTGAGATAGCGGGTGGGTGTTGCCCAAGGACTTTGTTGCATCTATTGCATTAGTATGATGTTCTGGATGTCACTGCTGTAACGCCGAAAGTCCTGTGTCTGGGGGGTGGCTCTTGAATCACTATTTGATGGTTGGGATGGGAGGGCTGATGACAAGCCACCAAGTATTGCCTTGTCAGAAGCATATTATGCTGTCTGACCGGCAGCATATTAGTCTCCTCATGTAAATGATCCACGCTCGTCATCTTAACACATCCGGTGGCTATTCTAAGTGCATTGTTCTGAGCCGTTTGCAAACCGCGCCATTGTGTGTCGCTAAGGAACGAGGTCCATACTGGGGCAGCAGAGCGACCGATGGCCTTATACGTCGCTATGATAGTCTCCTTAACCATGACCCAAGAGGTGCCAGCAATAGCTTTAAGGACCTTGTTCCTATTTCTCACCTTTTGGTTGATGTAAGTGGCGTGCGATGAGAAGTGGAGGAGATTATCGAAGACCACCCCCAGTATCTTCGGGTTCTGCACCGTGGGGATAAGTCTGCCGTCGACCGAGATGTCAAGGGTCATCCTCACTTCCTTTGTCCAAGAGGTGAAAAGGAACACCGTCGATTTTGGGGTTGATAACCTTAGTCTCCGCTCCCGGAAGAAGTCATTGATGGTGGCTAGGTATTGCGATACCTTGTCACTTGTGTCATCTATGGTCACAACTGATGATATAATGGTGCAATCATCGGCATATGACACCAATGAGACATCCTGGGGTGGGGTGGGAATCTTCGCAAGATATATGTTAAAGAGCATTGGCGACAACACTCCTCCTTAAGCACGCTCATTTTTATCTTACGGTATTTTGATTTCTGGCCTCTGAACTCAACAAACGCTTGTCTGCTCGATAGGTTATTGGCAATCCAGCGTTTGACATCGTTGGGAAGAGAGGAGTTCGAGATGTCACTAATCAGCAGGGAGTGATCAACCGTGTCAAAGGCTTTAGATAAGTCTAAAGCGGCCACGATCGTGCGCTGACAGGGTCTTTGCTGGTTAAGGCCGTTTGTAATATGGCTGGTTATCATGTTTAAAGCCGTTGTGGTGCTATGCGCTTTCCTGAAACCATGGTGGTGTGAAGCGAGTTGGAAATGCTCTTTTAGGGAGGGTAGTAGCAGGGATTCCAAAACCTTTGCTATGGGTGAAAGCAGGGAGATCGGTCTATATGACTCAAAGTGTAGCGTGTTTACCAGGTTTTAGAATGAGAATAACTCTTGCCACCTTTCAGACATCTGGAATCACCAGTTGGCGAAACGAGATATTTAAAAGTTGTGTGAGATACTCCAATCCTGCTGGGCCAAGTTTCTTAAGCATAAGCATTGAGATGCCATCCGGACCTAGTGCCTTTGAGGGTTTCGATTTGGCGATTATGTTCTCAACTTCGCTGGGGGCGAAGGAGATGGGTGCGGGGTCACGTGTGAGCCCCTTAATCCCACGTATGACCGCTCGTTTGGTCCGGTTTTGCATGGTAGGGTGTTCAATGAACTGCCTGCAAAACTGTGTTGCGCATTTCCTGGCATCGGTGTGCTGTGCGCCTTCAAACGCAACAGCAGCAAGGTTATCGTTGCTCTTTGTTCCAGATAGACTCTTAATGGTAGACCAAAGCTTTTTAGAGCTAGTTGAGCACTGGTCAAGATGGGCCAACCATTTACTGCGACGGTGTTCGTTCACGAGATCTGAGATCTCGGCCGTCAGTTGCTCGATACGCTCATCTGCCGGGTTGCTAGCACGTAGCAAATCGCGCTGCTGGGCTAAACGTGCTGCATTTGATGAAAAACCTGGTCTTGCATTCGGAATTCTTCCTGCGGGGATAAAGCGTCTTGCAGCCTTGAGAATAGTGTCCCTAAAGACCTTCTCGCCCCTTTTGGCGCACGTGGCGGGCGGCAAGTGACGAAGAGTTTCGTCTATGAGGTTTGTGAAACCTTGCCAGCTGGCCTTGTTGTAGTTCACAAACGTACGCTTATCAGGCTCAACAAAGTCGCTAGGCTTCTCTACAGTGACCACAATGGGAATGTGGTCAGAATTAAGTGATGGTAGGGCTTGCCAGGTGGTATAGGCTAGGAGCGACTGGGAGACAATGGATATGTCAGGGAAGCTTGAACACCTAGCAGTTATTCTAGTGGGGAAGCATTCATTTATCGCAGCGAAGTCGGATTCGTCTATCTGTTCCGCAATGAGATTGCCGCGTGGATCATTTGGTAATTGAGAATACCAGTTCTCGTGGTGAGCATTGAAATCGCCAAGTAACATCCTGTTATCTCCTTGCAGAAGGTGGGATATGCTGGGGTGATAACGATGCCCAATGCTGTTAACGGGTGGGATGTAAACATTGACGAACTCCAGTTCCGTGTCCCCAGTGTCCACTGAAATGCTCAAAAGTTCCAGGAATGGGTCGGGTGAGGGAGAGGGGGGTAGGGTGGTTAATGTGTAGTTAACGTCTCGCCTGATGATAAACGCGAGACCTCCTCCATGATCCCTATCCCTCCGTATTATGTTGTAGTTACTGGAATATGAGAGTCTACAATCCCTGGGCAGCTTCGTCTCCTGAAGCGCGGCAATAAGGATGTTGTTGTCTTGCATATAACTGGTGATTTCAACGACTTTATTCCTAAGACCATTACAGTTTAATTGCATGATCTTAAAGGATTGGTTGGATTCACCAGAGTGCTGAGGCCGCATAAGATGGTGTCTCTGAGGATTCAAGATTGATGTGTTAGACAGTTGGGGTGGGGTTCCTGTCTGTGCTGTTGTTGTAGTTGAGGCGCGTACTGTGGCGCAGGCACATTACCGCTCGGGGATGGACTCTGAGCAGATCCATGTGACGCGACTACTGTTGCGGGGGGATTATCATCGGGGCAACAGGAAGCTATGAAGCCATCACTCCAATCTCTGTGTGAGCGCAGGTTGGTACAGCGCCTCATGTAGCACCAGTTGCCACAGCCATTACACTTGACCGAGATGATATTCCTCCGGATTACACTATGACAGACCGAACAGGCATATTGAGCAGCTGGGGCTCTACTGTGTCCTGTGGCGGGAGTTTGGACATGGGTCTGTGCGGCGGTAACCGAAGGGGTCGTGCCAGTTTTTCATCTGTTTTAAAATATGCTTAAAAATTAATTCAAAAAAGTTAATTCTGAAATGACACCACTTTATGAAAAAAGTCCGGAAGTCAGAATAAAAAAAGAACGAAGTTAATAAAAAAAACCGAAAAGACTGAACAAACTTACATTGTTCATACCTTTCAACCATTCAATTGAACAAGTGCGTTCGTGAACAACACAACTCTATTAGATAGAAATGATAAGATTTCTTTCTTGGCAAACCTCAAATGTAAATTCAACAATTATTACGTGTAATATATTTCTATTATAGATAATGAAATTTTTAAATAAATCCCGGGGTTGGGGTTAACAATCCCCAATATTTTTTACAGTTTTGACATTTTTTTATAAAATTGTTTGTGATTGTGGTACAAAAAATATAATTTTTTTAAAAGTCATAAAAATAGAAAACTACAGCTTTTGACTTAAGATTGTACAGAAAATTATGCAAATTATTTTTTTTACGTATCACTTAATCCTATTTAGCACATTGTTTTAGGTTACATTTAAAATTTCGCTTACAAAGCAGCGGGATAATTTCTAATACAACACACTATTTAGGCAAATTAAATAATATAATAACTATTGAGTAGTCATATAAAATAATTGGCCTACAGTTTTTAATAAACTAAAAGTGAAAGGTTTTTTAACTTTACAATAAGTACATACATATATTTATTTACCTTCTGATAACTTTTCATAGCATTTGAATAACACGCAAAGGCATCTTTTGGCTGTCCACAACTCTCGTACAATATTCCTAAATTTGTCCAAGCGGCTTTATGTTTTTTATCAAGTTGAACAGCACATATATATGCCTGCAAAGCATCAGTTGGTTGGTTCTGTTGCTGATATAACACACTATAAATAAGTATCAGTTAAAGTTAATATACTTGGGTATTAAATTATGTTTTATACCCTATTGAACACCATGTATCAGCATTTCCTTCACTTTTCTCAACAGAATTTCTGTAGGCTATAAAAGCGTCATGAACTTTATTTATTCCTGCATAACATCTTCCCAGTAGGTATAATGATTGTCCGGATGTAGGATTTGCTTCAATAGCTTTTTGCAAACATAAAATTGCATACGATTCTCGTTGTCTTTTATCTCCAAAATATTCAGAGCAGTGATACATCCATCCTAAAAATGTAACAATTAATTTACCTGTTTCAAAGTAAGAGAGAATTGAATTGTGACATAAAGACGTGCACTCGAAAACCTTAGGTACTACCCAAAAAAAAAAAAAAAAGCCATAAATATGTATATCTGTTGTTTGGTTTAGATGCAAAAATGAGTGTAACCATGATACAAACACCTTACAAGGTATAGGGGGAACGTATTTCTGCAGTTCTACAAGAGTTGGTTGTTTAAATAGACGATATCGTTATTCCATCAAAAGATAAAAAGGAAGGTCTTGTGAAGTTAAAGAGTTTTAAAAAAGTTACGTCGCCCTGCGGCGTCTTTTCCTAAAACCCGTGGCAAAAATACAAAAATTCATGACAAAATTTTGTGAAATGAATGAAAACATCGTATTAAGAAATACTTACTGATCACAATTCAAAAACGTTGGTGGAGCTGCTTCAAAGTCGACAATTTTGTAGAAAGCTAAAAAAAAAGGTGCTCTTGAAATTAATTCATTTTAGAATTAGTGTCAGAAACATTGCCGTTTGATCACTACTTTTTTGGTATTTTTTTTAAGGGTGTCTGTTTTTTATTAAAAGTAGTAAAATGTTTAACAGATGCCCTACTTTCTCGGCAGTAGCCGCTTTTTAGACACCCTATATGTAGGTAATTTTTACAAATATAATTGAGCATATCTAAAAATAGTATTAACTGGTCTCGCCCATATTTTCTAACATAATACTTGAAATAGTTTAAATTAGTTTGGCCACCACAAGTTGCCGCTGTAGGTGAAATAAGAAGAAAACTGTTACAATCTCATAGCAAAAAGGAGAAATTTTTTTTCTCATTTTTAAAGTATGTAACAAAGATGTGGGCAGAAGGTGAAAAGAAATAAAAAAGCTTTTCAAATATTTTTCCACTGCAACAATTTTAGTGTAAAATAAGGTTACTTGTTACATATTTTAATTGCTTCTCATTGAATAATCTATACTAATAATTAGACACCGGAACTTAATGCATTTGTAATTGCGTTTTATGCGCTTAAAAAATGCACTAAAAAATGAAAAATATGTACAAAAAACTAAAATATATGCATTTATTTTGGGTTTTTCAAACATGTATTTTTTTAAGAAAAAAAAACAAAAATAGGACATAAAAGTAACAAAGAGATCATATCGTAGTGTATAAACGCAGTACAGGAAGAAACATGTATTTTTATTTGTATAACAAAAAATAATAAGTACATATGTATGTATCTCTTTAATTTAGTCAAAGGTTTACATACATATGTATTTATGTAAAAAAAATTCAATTAAAAGAAATGTTAAAATGTATTACGAAATGTGTTGTTTACATAAATGAATTAATATTTTTTGATATTTTCGAATTTAAATTAAGTCTGTTGGTCTCAAAAAATTTTTAAGCATTGAAAATGTGCGTTCAACTTCGACAGAAGTAATCGGCGCATATTTAAAAGCTTCTAATTCCTTTAAAGTGTATTCACTTTGTGCAATATTGTTGTTTTTTATAGAATTCAAATTAAATAAGCCAGCAACTTGTTTAAGTGTTTTAAATCCTTCATTTTTTTTTTAAACTTTATCTAACTTGTTACGAATTTCCTTAGCAATGTTACCTTCTACAGTATAAATTTTAGTTATGGCAACGTCTATTAAATTTATTTAAGCATGCAGTGAATTCGATTCCTCCAATTTTTTTATGGTGTCAACCATAAAGCCATAATTTGAGGACATAAACACTATGTTAACTTTAATGTTTAATGAATTTAAAATTGTTTTAATTTTTTTTATTGAAACCGAATCATTATCGTTGAACCCTTCTACAACATTTTTAAATTGCTCAAAGTTTTCAGCATAGTACTTTACTGCCGCCAACCATGTTCCCCATCTAGTTGTTATGGGCTCTGGAAGAAGACATAAATCAGGATACTTTTCCTTATATGCGGCAACACGAGAAGGTGCTTTACGGAATATTTTTTTCCCTAAAGAAATCAATGAATCAATATCATCAAATTTATCCCTTACGTCTTCCGCAACGCGATGCATCGCGTGTGCTAAACATGTAACATGCAGCATTTTTGGGTAAAATATTTTAAAAATATCTGCAGACTTTGCAATATACGGCGCCGCATCACTCACATATAACAGTATTTGGTTTTTATTGAAATTTTCACCTAATAGAGCAATATAGTCAATAAATGCACGAGCAATTGTTGCATGGTTTACTTTTTCCAACTCAACAGTTTTAAGCAGAAACTTTTTTTTGCTTTTCTCTTCATCACAATCTAAAATCCCTACAATAACATTGGACACATATCGACCTTCAATATCTGTCGTCTCATCAATAGACACCCACAAGAAATTGGAGTTTAATTTAGCTTTTAAATGATTTTGTTGAGCACTGTATAGCTTTTCAATATACGTTTTCCTAAGAGTGGATTTGTCAGGAATTATCTCTTTAGTTTACTTTTTTAAGAAACTTCTTAATTGAATATTAGTTAATTTCTGAAGCGGAATGTCTGCTGATACAAATGCTTTACACAAATCCATATTAAATTCATTTGTTTTTATCTCCAAGCATTGTAAGTAGTGGTTGATTTGCCTTTTGTAATGAACCTTTGATTACGCTAGGGTACCACTCAGTCTGACCAGGTCCTTTACCTAATGTCGTAGGATGTAATCCTACCAATCCCTGCTCTCCTATCCCTCAGGAAGTCAGATGTGATCCAGCTTCGTTAGCCCTAGATATATACCCTGTTTCACGATGTCGAACGAAAACCTATACGAAAGAAAGCTAGTCACTCACTTTCGAGTCAATTTGGGTTTCACTATGTCGACAGCTTTCGTTCGCCTTTACTTACGGGCTTGTTATTGACAGAGAAAAATAAAAATAATAAAATGCTTACATACTTTGGGGCATATGCATAAATAATTTTTAAATTTGTAATAGGTTTGTTAAACGAAATTTTTATTAAAATTAATACTTCAAATCTATTTTAAATTTAAAAATTTGTTTTTCCCTTTAACGTGTAGATTAAAAATTATTAATTTTTGTTTTGCTATAAGTTTTGTAAAAGTGTATTTTTACGTAACAAATTTTTTCGCCTCCCAACGGTAGGCACTTACTTTCATAATTAGTCAAATTTTAATACATAAAGCAGTGATGCTATCATTCTTAAATTGTAAAGCACTAAGAGACAGGAAAAAAATAATTTTCAATAATGTGTAAATTTTTTAATGTTAAAATTAACATAAGATAATATTAACAAGTCCTAGGTTTTTGGGATATTAATACCATGGCTTAGCTACAAAAATGTCGTATTCAGTACTTCATTTTTATAGGAACTTATTACTTATAAGAAAAAATTTATTATTAAGGGGACTTCTTTCTTAAGTATCATAAGTTTCAACAAAGATGAATCCCGCATTTCCTACTAAAGGTTAATCATTCTATAACAATATAAGTTTCATTTTGCATATTTTTAAATAAATGTTTTTAAGACAAGCAAAATCTTTTGATATGTTTTGTTTTTATAATCAAAGAAGTAATTTTTTTAAATTTTTTATGTATTTATAACCAGAATTTTGGATTATTGTTTTTTTAAACATATTAATTTACAAAATATACACATAGCTATGCAATTGTGACGATATATAGAAAAAATTTGTCATTCATTTATCCTATAATTTTTTATGGTTTTAATTCATTTATAAAATACAAATATATTAGAATTTATCTATGAACTATATGCCCAATATAGTTTTATAAGCGTAAAATTCTGTAAAAACCCACATTAAGAAGTGCATTGATTTTTGGTTAATTTTGAAAAAGGGGAAAATAATATATTTAATAGGAACAATAAAATGAAAGTGCAATGTAAACATTATCAAAATAATTTTGCAAATTATCTTGAGATCATATATGCACAAAATTAGTTTACAATCGTGTGTTTCTAACGGTACTTCATTAATATGTATTTAGCCCGCCCGCAACAATCACACCAGATAATCAGGAAACAAAAATACAAGAAAAGAGATGCAATCAGTTAATTTTTTGTAAAATTAAATGGTAATTTGCTATTTTTGTTTATTTACTCCTACAAGTGGCTTTAAATTAGTTAAAATTCGGCGTAATTGACATCACTGAAAACAATTCATAATTAAAATTTACAAAATTTTGTAGATTTTTTTTGAAAATCAAAGTTCGTTTAATTTTTGCTTTAAAAAATATGATATTTTAATCAATAGCCCTTTAGAACATATTTTACTTTAATTTTGTGGCATTTTAATACAGAGTGGACTTTAATTTACATTAAAAACTGCAAACTTTAATGCCACTCGAAAGCGAAATTCCAAGTGACTGATTTTGACATTTACGTTCGCATATTTAGCTTGCGTTCGACATAGGGAAACCTAATTTTGTATGAAAACACTTACGTTTTCGTTCGACTTGTCTTTCGAGTAAACGTTCGCTTACAGTATACTTTAGTGAAACCCAAATAAGTTTTCTTTCGCCTAGAATGCGAACGAAAGCATTCTTTCGACATCGTGAAACAGGCTAATAACCTTGATACCCTGTTTAATTCCGGTCACTTCTCTATTCCCAAATGTCAACCTTAAAGCAAAATACCCACGTTTGTTCTACCTATGGTAAGTAGTATTCGCTGTACTGGATGTTATCCGGCCTTAAAATACGTCTGTCTTGATCGATTGTAAGCCAATGAATGTCATAAATCTTGCCGCAACTTTGTTGTCTAATTTTACTATCATCGTAGATTGCTGCTTTCCCCATCGATTTGCGACATTCATCACTTACTCTAAGCTACGCTCTTTTATTGTATTGTATTCTCTGCTTCTCCCTCGCTTTGCGACATTCACCACTTACTTCACTTACGCTGTTGTATTGTATTGTTTTCTAGCTGCAACGTACTCTGTCGTCATCTGTTATTACTTTTGCTTTCACACCTTCGATCTATCGGCTTTCTTGTTAAATGCTTCCCCTTTGTCTTTTCTTCCTGAAATGAGAGGGGATTTCTAGAGGTAGATGTAATCTACCTTTGTTGTAGTGAGGTGAATGTAATTCACAGATTCTCCTTACCTATTCTCACAGTAAATACTAAATTACAACAAAATAAAGCAAAGCTTTCACATATACGGTTGTATATATATTTCCCCATTTACTTTATTAAATGCTATTTTAATTACATACATGCATTAGGGTTAGCTGATGTATGTGGGCAAAATATACAGAATATTTTGGTCCGCACATTTTGCATTAGTTCTCTCCAGGGTTGGGCAAAATACATGCTTTGCTGTATTTGAAATACAAAATACAAAATACTTTTTCCGCTTGTATTTCAAATACAAAATACCAAATACTTTCAAGTCGAGTATTTCAAATACAAAATAATGTATTTTAGTATCTTTTATTTAAAATACAAAATACATTTATAACCATTAATCATGAACACTAGATTTTAAAAAGTATAATCAGATAAGCAGCCTCTTGTTGAACAACATATTGTGACAAGTTTAAATAGGGTAAACTTTATCACACCCTGCAAAGTGAGTACTGGATACCTATTTTCTGCACCCACTGTAAGCGAATAATTATGTCACTCACTGTACATAACGGGGTACAATCAGTATTAACATTCGTACAATAACAACAATACATAGTTAAAGAATTTCACACTAACTACAACAAAGTAGTATCGAACCTACCAGCAACATATTAAACAGATAAACATAGCGGATATGTTGTTGGTATGTCCATATGTTGAAATTTAGTATAAAAAGGCTTGCATTAATCATAATAAATTCGTTCTTGGATTTCTGGGCAACGAGCAAAGAGGTCAACGCAAATATCAGGTAACAAATATTAACATCCATTAGTGGTTCTCTATCACGAAGTGGACAGTAACAAATAGATTACTAACCATAAGGCTCCATCAGTGGTTCTCTAACACGAAGTGGACCTTATCAGTAGTTCCGTAGGATAAGACTCCATCAGTGGTTCCCTAACACGAAGTTGATCTTATCAGTGGTTTCATAAGGCTCCATCAGTGGTTCTCTAACACGAAGTGGACCTTATCAGTAGTTCCATAGGATAAGACTCCATCAGTGGTTCCCTAACACGAAGTGGATCTTATCAGTAGTTTCATAAGGCTCCATCAGTGGTTCTCTAACACGAAGTGGACTTTAGCAGTAGTTCCGTAGGATAAGACTCCATCAGTGGTTCCCTAACACGAAGTGGATCTTATCAGTAGTTTCATAAGGCTCCATCAGTGGTTCTCTAACACGAAGTAGACCTTATCAGTAGTTCCATAGGATAAGACTCCAGTGGTTCTCTAACACGAACTGGATCTTATCAGTAGTTTCATAAGGCTCCATCAGTGGTTCTCTAACACGAAGTGGACCTTATCAGTAGTTCCATAGGATAAGACTCCATCAGTGGTTCTTTAACACGAAGTGGATCTTATCAGTAGTTTTCATGAAATAAGGTTCCACCAGTGGTTCTCTAACACGAAGTGGACCTTATCGGTAGTTTCACAGTCCAATCGCAAAGTGGACGGCAACCGTAGGGCAGTGGCCTAAAACTTACTTAGTCATCCTATGTCACAGAGTATCCTGTGTTAGTTATTCCTAATATTCTAGAATACCATAACCAACATTAACACGCCTCTAGAAAACCCCCACATCCCGTAGCATTTTCCCAACCATAGACGTACCCCAGAAGAGGGCAACCCCTACCTTGTGTACGGCCACCAAAAGGAGAAGGGCCTAGGAGAACCCGATCAGCGGAAACAACCGGTTTAGATCACGGAGGAAGGAGTTTTACCCGAGGAGACGTTAAGCAGCTGTATTTCTCTTACATTAAGATATATTGTAATTTTCAGAACTATTTACACAAAGAAAAAAAGAATATTTCAAGATTGAACTGGTGTGTAAACAATTGTCTTCTTGTATCGGACTCAGGACAAGGCTGAGTATACCCCGGCATAAAATAGAGTCGTTACAAGTGTCGCCCGAGCAGGGACCTTAGCAAGAAAATATAAACACACTCGACAGGGACAGAACTTTCGCAAGAATAGTAAAAATTAACTGGGTCTACAGTCTAAAGAAGGAGGAGCTGGTATCCTGCATGGAAGATTTTGGGCTGGAGACAAGCGGCACCGTAGAAGAGTTGCGAAGGCGGCTCGTGGAATTTTTAAGAAGCGGGGCTCATCAGAAAGAAGTACTGGTACACCTTGAAATGCTGGAACAAAAACATGACAGAGGCTTATCGCCGATAGGACAGGGGACAGCCAGGCCGGACCACCCACCCCAGGGCCGCAGATTTACGTAACACCGAGATTTCAGGTATACCTAGTCCGGAACACCACAGTAAGGAGCGGGGTCCGACGTCTGCATCCACGGCACCTTTAGATGAGCGGACAGAGTATCTTGCTGCATTGGAACAAGTAAGAAAATGGTCCTGTAAGTTTGATGGTGGTAGAGACCCGGTAGCATGGTTAGAACGGATCGAGGAATTAGCGGAAGTGTACCAAATACGTCTGGACCTACTCCCACGGACGATGCCTGAATTAGGTCTGTCTGCGTACACATATTTTGCATCATTTTGTGCAAAATGTTACAAAACCTTGCAAAATGTTGTCTGCGTACTCCAAATCTCTTGCAGCGAGAGAGCCAAAAAGAAAATTTTTTGACAGTTGGAAGTAAGAGAACTTGCAAAATGTTACTGGAGAAATTTCTTCTTGCAAGATTTTGCAACTAGTTTGAACAGCTGTTTTTATTTACTAATTGAATGAAACAATTTTTGTGAAACGAAAATAAAAATTGAAATTTAACAATAGTTAGAATTGTGTTGATTTTTAACGTTTATAACAAATTATAATAAACATAACATTTTACTTGATGCTAGAAACCTCCAAATATACAAATAATTTACCGCGTACACATTTGCTAAAATTCGTTTGCTTTGTTATTTGAATTGTTTACACACCGTTCAGCTGTTTTCTTGCAAGATTTTACTGGATACTGTCTGCGTACTTTTTGATATATTTTTAGCCGACAGAGTAAAATTGGTCTTACTCTCCCATAAAAATTTACTGAGTATTTGCTACTGGAAAAGTACGCAGACAGACCTATTATTAAAAGACTTTGCTCTTTCCTGGTACCGAAACAACAACCAGAAGTGGCCGACGTGGGGGGGCTACAAGCAGGACTTTTTGGGATTCTTCTTACCATCAGGGTTCCTAAACAAACTGGAGGATTCAATCCGAGCCAGAAAGCAGAGACCAGGGGAGACATTTAAAACTTTTATGGTAGAACTGCAAGATCTAATGAGGCAAGCTGGGTATACCAAGGAGCAACGGTTGGAGAGAATATACTGCAACACAAACCCTAGTTACCGGATGTACATCAAGCGAAGAGATTTCGAGAATCTACCTGAGTTGATGAAATTAACAGAAGATTTTGAGGATGTACAAACGGAACAGGAAAGAGAATACTCCACATCACACCCGGCAAAGGCAAAGAAGAAGGAACAGCGAAATATGCGAGAAAGACCTCCCTCCAACACAGCGGCCAACCCAACCCAGATTAACCCTAGATTAGCATGTCGCCGGTGCGGCCAGGAAGGCCATGGTTACAGAGGCTGCAAAAACGTGCAACAGTTATTTTGCTGGGACTGTGGTCGGGCAGGAGTGAGAACTGTGGACTGTTGCCGCAAGCCGGCGGAAAACTTCTAGGGGCCTCGTCAGTAACATCCGGCGAGGCCAACGCAGTAGCACCATCCCCTACACCACTTAACCTGAGGTCGATGTATGTCCACGTAGGTCATGTCTTTGTGACCATCAAGATAAGTAACCTTACAACGAAGGCACTGGTGGATACCGGGGCATCAAGAAGTTTTATTAGTTCTCACCAGGCAGAAAGGTTAGGCCAAGCGGGCCGCCGGTTTCAAAGTAACACAATTATCGCCCTTGCCGATGGGTCTATAGCTGGTATACACGAAGGGGTCGAAGTGGAAATCACCTGTGGGGCTAAGAAGATTCAGATGTGTTTTTTAATTCTGTAAACGTCGTGGATGATGTTAATCTCGGAATTGACTTCCTTTCTAAAATAAACGCCAGGTTAACCTGCGGGGAGGAAGAATTCACCTTTGGTAGCAACGAGCTGTTGGCATCAACGGGAAGTCGGCTTACAGGAATTATCGACTGCCAACGCATTACAGGACAATGTGTTCAGGCATTTTTAGACAAAGAGGTGAGTGTCTTCGACAAAATGGAGGGGCCTTCCCACATCACTAAGCACCAAATCGTCATGAGAGATAAAACCCCGTTTAAACAAAGATACTTGCCGACTAACCCCCCTCAACAAGCAATTATTAGCGAACTAGTGGATGAACTGATAAACGCAGGATGCATCGAACCCTCGCACAGCCCGTATAGTTCCCCAATCGTGTTGGCACCAAAGAAAAATGGCAAGTGGAGACTATGCTGTGACTTTCGCCAGTTGAACAACCGATCAGTAGCGGATGCTTACCCGTTGCCAAGAATAAACTCGATTCTGGAAAGATTGAGGGAGGCCAAATATTTTAGCACCATCGACCTAAAGAACGGGTATTGGCAAATTCCAATTGAAAACGAAAGTAAAGCCTACACCGCGTTTACCGTACCAGGCCGGGGTCTCTTTCAATGGAAAGTGATGCTATTTGGCCTTCACTCGGCACCAACCACGTTCCAGCGGGCACTCGACCAGGTGACTGGCCCAGAAACGGAACCCTTTGCGTTCGCATATCTGGACGACATTATCGTCACCGGCAGAAACCTGGAGGAGCATTTGAACAACCTGAAGAAAGTTTTCCAAAGACTACAGGCAGCATATCTAAAAATAAACAAAGAAAAGTGTGAATTTTTCAAACAAAGTTACTAAGGAAGAGTATGCGCTGGAAATGGGGACCGGAACAGCAAATGGCATTTGAGACTCTAAAGCAACGATTAACAACGGCACCCATTCTAGCCTGCCCAGATTTTCGGAAAACTTTCGTGCTACAGACAGATGCAAGCAATGTTGGCCTAGGCGCAGTTTTGACCCAAAACATTGATGACCAAGAGAGAGTGATTGCATACGCTAGCAGAAAGCTAAATAAGGCCGAAAGCAACTATTTAGCAACAGAGAAAGAATGTCTGGCGATTGCGTGGGGTATTCGGAAAATGAGACAGTACCTAGAAGGGTATAAATTTAAGGTAATTACGGACCACCTTTCGTTAAAATGGCTAAATAGCATTGAAAATCCAACAGGCAGGATTGCTAGGTGGTCTCTTGAACTACATCAGTATACGTTCGATGTGGAATACAGACGGGGAAAGAATAATGTGGTAGCCGACGCGTTATCTCGAAATCCCCTGAACACTCTATGTACAATAATAGAGTCCTCGAAGGAACACGAATGTGCATGGCTGGACCGGAAAATGAAAGAAGTACGTGAAGACCCAGGCAAATACCCCGATTACACGATAGAAAATGGAAACCTCTACAGACATATCCCTAGCCGAGAAGAAATGGAAGGAAATATAATCTGGAAACTATGCGTCCCAAAGCCCAAACGAACGCGAGTGTTGCAAGAAAACCACGACGAAGCAAGGGCAGGTCATCTGGGAATCCGGAAAACCATCGCCAGGATTTGCAAGCGCTATTACTGGCCAGGGCTATTCAGGGATGTAGCAAAATACGTAAGGAATTGCGAGTCATGCCAACGCTACAAGGCGAGCCAGCAAAAACCGGCCGGAATGATGCTGACCCAGATTCCAGAAGAACCATGGGCAATAGTATGTGCGGATTTCGTGGGAAGGCAACACCATGCTACTTGTTTTCTTTGACGAATTCTCGAAATTGGTGGAGTTGGTTCCTGCGAGAAAGGCAACCAGCGACACAGTGCAAAAGGGTTTTCGAGAGCGACTTATTTGCCGGTGTGGAACCCCAAAATGTTTGGTCACTGACAATGGAACCCAGTTTACCAGTCGAGCATTTAAACAGTTCTTGTCGGATCTTGGCATTCGGCACCAACTAACGGCCCCATATACTCCTCAGGAAAACCCAACGGAGCGCGCAAATCGTACCATTAAAACTATGATCAGCCAATACGCAGGAAACAACCAACGGACATGGGACGATTGTCTGCCTGAAATCATGCTAGCCATATATACGGAGGTAACAGGCTACAGCCCCAGTTTTATAATTCAAGGTCGTGAGCCAAGACTACCAAATATGCTTTACGATGAAGTCACGCCAGGCAGTGGCGACACCGAACTAGAGCCGAATGATCGAGCGAACATGTTACAGGAAGTTTTCCACCTAGTGCGACGCAACCTAGAAATATCGGCACAGGACCAAAAGAGGTATTACAACTTACGAAGACGCGATTTGAAACAAAAGAAAGGAGATCAAGTACTAGTAAAACAGCATCATTTGTCCAAAGCAGGCGAAGGTTTCGCGGCAAAACTTGCACCACGCTACGATGGGCCATACCGCGTCCAGCAATCCATTTCACCCGCTATTGTACAGATTGCCGACGATCGTAACAAGAAAAGAACCGCCCACTTAGGGGAACTGAAACCTTTCTATGTTGAGTGATGTCCGTAGTAAATTTTGTGTTGTCACGTTTCATTTCCGAAGAGTGGGGGAAGTGTGACGACAAGTTTAAATAGGGTAAACTTTATCACACCCTGCAAAGTAAGTACTGGATACCTATTTTCTGCTCCCACTGTAAGCGAATAATTATGTCACTCACTGTACATAACGGGGTACAATCAGTATTAACATTCGTACAATAACAACAATACATAGTTAAAGAATTTCACACTAACTACAACAAAGTAGTATCGAACCTACCAGCAACATATTAAACAGACAAACATAGCGGATATGTTGTTGGTATGTCCATATGTTGAAATTTAGTATAAAAAGGCTTGCATTAATCATAATAAATTCATTCTTGGATTTCTGGGCAACGAGCAAAGAGGTCAACGCAAATATCAGGTAACAAATATTAACATCCATTAGTGGTTCTCTATCACGAAGTGGACAGTAACAAATAGATTACTAACCATAAGGCTCCATCAGTGGTTCTCTAACACGAAGTGGACCTTATCAGTAGTTCCGTAGGATAAGACTCCATCAGTGGTTCCCTAACACGAAGTGGATCTTATCAGTGGTTTCATAAGGCTCCATCAGTGGTTCTCTAATACGAAGTGGACCTTATCAGTAGTTCCATAGGATAAGACTCCATCAGTGGTTCCCTAACACGAAGTGGATCTTATCAGTAGTTTCATAAGGCTCCATCAGTGGTTCTCTAACACGAAGTGGACCTTAGCAATAGTTCCGTAGGATAAGACTCCATCAGTGGTTCCCTAACACGAAGTGGATCTTATCAGTAGTTTCATAAGGCTCCATCAGTGGTTCTCTAACACGAAGTGGACCTTATCAGTAGTTCCATAGGATAAGACTCCATCAGTGGTTCTCTAACACGAAGTGGATCTTATCAGTAGTTTCATAAGGCTCCAACAGTGGTTCTCTAACACGAAGTGGACCTTATCAGTAGTTCCATAGGATAAGACTCCATCAGTGGTTCTCTAACACAAAGTGGATCTTATCAGTAGTTTTCATGAAATAAGGTTCCACCAGTGGTTCTCTAACACGAAGTGGACCTTATCGGTAGTTTCACAGTCCAATCGCAAAGTGGACGGCAACCGTAGGGCCGTGGCCTAAAACTTACTTAGTCATCCTATGTCACAGAGTATCCTGTGTTAGTTATTCCTAATATTCTAGAATACCATAACCAACATTAACACGCCTCTAGAAAACCCCCACATCCCGTAGCATTTTCCCAACCATAGACGTACCCCAGAAAAGGGCAACCCCTACCTTGTGTACGGCCACCAAAAGGAGAAGGGCCTAGGAGAACCCGATCAGCGGAAACAACCGGTTTAGATCACGGAGGAAGGAGTTTTACCCGAGGAGACGTTAAGCAGCTGTATTTCTCTTACATTAAGATATATTGTAATTTTCAGAACTATTTACACAAAGAAATAAAGAATATTTCAAGATTGAACTGGTGTGTAAACAATTGTTTTCTTGTATCGGACTCAGGACAAGGCTGAGTATACCCCGGCATAAAATAGAGTCGTTACATAATAAATCCTGCTAAAAAAACAATCTTTCTACAGGTCCTAATGAAAACAGACTGGTGTTAAATTTTATGAAAACAGTTCTCTGCAAGGCACATTCAACAAGGTTAACCCAAAGCGAATTCAAAAAATTCGCCCTCAGCATTTCCTTTTTGTGTTTGAACGGTAGAATGTCAGAAAAATTAAACATTTCATATTAAATTAAATTTTTATAGCGCTGGGCTCTTAATATAACCTGGTTGAATGTGCTTGGTTCTCTGTATGTGCCTTGTATATGAAAAACAACTTAAATTTAAAGTAAAGTAATATCAAGGTGAATTCAAAAATTTGCCCTCTGCATTTCTTTTGTATAGCCTTTACATAGTGATAAGGGTATATATCAGTTTGTCATTCCGTTTGAAATTTCTTTATTTTCCATTTGCGACCCAACAAAGTATTAATATTCTGGATCCTTATAGATAGGGAAGTTGATATAGCCATGTCCGTCTGTCGTTGGGCGCGTTTTCGGACATTGAGGGAGCCTTTGACAATGTTTCGATGGAGGCAATTGGGAACGCACTCAGGGAAGTAGGAGTACAGGGTATCCTTATTGAGTGGATCTATTCTGCTCTTGGTAATAAAGGGAGTTTATTAAATTTCAATTCTATTAAGATTTGTTTTATTTTGTTGCAAAATAAAAAAAATCATACAGAATTGACACATATCTTTGTACGCAGTGTGTCAACTGAAGTCCTAGCCCATGAATAATTAGAGGCAATTATCATAGAAATCGAAGCAATTTTGAATTCTTGCCCACTCACGCCACTATCAAACGATCCAGACAGTCTTGAAGCATTGACACCAGGTTATTTTCTCATCGGAGAAGCACTAACATGACAAGTAGACAACAGAGCAGAGACTCTTAAGATCTCCAACATATCGCACTGGAAGCTAATCTTACACATAAAACACCAATTCTGGAAAAGATGGTCAGCAGAATACCTGCATGAACTTAAAAAAAGTCACAAATGGAAGCAAAAGATGAGCAATCTCAAAAAAGGAGATATGGTTATCATCAAAGAAGATAATCTACTTACGATGAAGTGGCCACTAGGAAGAATTCTGAATGTGTTCACTGATGAGGACGGTGCTGTCAGGGTGGCTAAAGTAAAAACATCAACAGGGATATACAAGCGACACATTCACAGGCTGACTCCACTATTCCCCGAAAATGAAAAAAAAACTCTAAACAAACAACACAACCAACACTAGAACAATCCTTGCACAGAAAAGATGAAGAAGATACTATCCTAACAAAAAGATGCAAGATTTCAAATAGCCCAATAATACTCACTATCAGGGCCGGCGCTTTCATATGCACAGTGGGCACAGTAAAACCGGGCGCCGAAATTATAGGGCGGAAATTTAAATTTTGATGATCTTTATAAATTTAAATTTTCAAAAAAAAAATATTAACGCAAAATGTTATCTATAAGCATAGGTATAAACAAAATAGTTTAAATGTTAACAATAAAAACAAATAACCAAAACACAAAATGCACACAACCCCACATGCGTCGTACAAGTACCAACAAACAGTGATTTTTTAATGTTTTATGACCTTATAAATAAAACGAACCACATATATTTCATAATATCCTCTCTTTTCATATGAACAGTATATTTTTAGTGATCTTTTTTCTATCGTAAGCAACAACAATTGAATAAAGTACAAAACCTACATACACACCAGAGATCTGCTTCAAGTACGTAATTTTGCGGTGTATTCACTCATTTACTCTGATTTTTTGTGATTCATAACGCTTTTCTTTAATCAGAAGAGCTCATTTCAAACTCGCACATTGAGCTCTTGCACTCCAAATAAACATGCATGTTTTTGAATTTTTTTTTGCGGTATGGTACGAGCCTCAGCAAGAAAACAAAGCGGTGTTTGATTAGTCTTGTATTATTTGTTTGCAAACGAAATATAATATTCAGTCAGCTGCAGCATGTATGATTGAATCGTCTCATTCAGTAGCGCTAAAAATGGAGTACAAACCAATCATGTATGCTACAGTTTTATTCACTTTGGAGTGTGTTACAAAAAAAATTGTATGCAGATGTATGAACTGGGTTTTGTTTGCTAAAATACAAATGATAAGTAAGACATATATATATATATATGTATGTATGTATATGTACATATATAGATGCTGTTTTCTTTATGTTGTTTATTTTGTACTAGACAAATTGATGGTAAGGAAGGGATATAAAAAAAATAACAAACTTCTTTAAACATTTTTGTACATATGTTTTTTTTTTATTTTCCAGAAATTTTTATGCTGCTTTAAATTTTTTATTTTTAATATTTTTTTAAATAAATAGAGTTTCTTAAAAATTTTTCTTACTTTGATTTCCAATCATTTTAAATTTTTTGATAGCACAGAAGGTACCTTTGTCATGCCCTTGACCAAAATATATATCAGCAAAATTTAAAGGATTGGCCAGTTCGTGCTATAATTTTGTCTTTATATTTCACTCGGAAAATTAAAAACTACCTTAACGTTATGTTTAAATTTCATCATTTATCCTAAGACAGTAACTAAAAGATTAAATATTTCTTTAGTTTTTTGTCTCTAGTAAAGATTTAAGATAAGACCGATCAGTCTATCGTCTTTTCTATTGAAGACGCTAGAACGGCTGATCGATCTTTATCTTGGGAACACGATTGATACGCACGTCCTTAGTAATGCTCAGCATGCTTACCTTAGGGGTAAATCTGTTGAGAGTGCGCTTCATGATGTGGTGGGGTTCATAGAGCGCGGGTTGTACAGGAAGGAGTACACACTGGGCGCGTTTTTGGACATTGAGGGAGCCTTTAACAATGTTTCGATGGAGGCAATTGGGAACGCACTCAGGGAAGTAGGAGTTCAGGGTATCCTTATTAAGTGGATCTATTCTGCGCTTGGTAGCAGAGTAATCAACTCTGAATGGGGAAATGAGCGCCTGAAAAGGGGTGCGGTTAGGGGAACGCCACAGGGAGGGGTACTGTCGCCACTGCTGTGGATTTTGGTAGTCAACGGGGTATTGGGACGGCTTGACTCAAGGGGAATCAAAGTAGTGGCTTATGCAGACGACATCGTGGTGTTGGTGACGGGGAAATTCCTGTCCACTGTGAGCGAGGTAATGCAGAGTGCATTATCCGACTTGTCTACGTGGGCCAGGGACAAGGGACTGGGTGTAAACCCAGTGAAGACAGAGCTAGTTCTCTTTACCAGGAAGTACAAGGTGGCAGAGTTTCAGCTGCCAAGGCTTGACGGGGTTTTAGCTGGAGCTAACGGATAGGGCCAGGTTTCTGGGCATCGTCCTGGATTGTAAGTTGTCTTGGAGGGCGAACGCAGAGGAAAGGGTAAGGAAGGCTCTCAATGCCTATTGTGCCAGTAGGAACGCCATAGGTAGGAACTGGGGGGTTACAGCCGGCCATGGTAAATTGGATTTACACATCCGTTGTAAGACCAGTTCTTACGTACGGTTGCCTTGTATGGTGGAGAGCCCTGGAAAGGGGCGACATAGGAAAGCTCTTGACTAAGGTCCAGAGATGTGCGGTACTGGGCATTACAGGGGCCAGGAAAAGTACACCACAGGCAGCGCTGGATATCATTCTGCATCTTCTTCCCATAGGGTACTTTGTTGCTGGAATGGCGGCCAGGAGTTTGCTTAGACTTAGTGAGTCAGGTATGCGTGGGGTATGTCTGGAGAGACATGCTGGCATTTTGGGAAGGGTCGCGGATGGTCGACTCCTGGGGCAGTCATGTGTGACGGACTACATGGTAGCGGAACTTGACTTTGGGATCCTGCCGGAGGTAGTGTTTCTGGATAGGGAGGCATGGAAGGGAACGGAGAGGCTGTATGAGGGGAGTGCAGTCTTTACTGACGGGTCGAAGATGGAGGTAGGCACCGGGGCTGGTGCCTATATAATGGATACTGGAGAAGGAAGATCTTATAGACTTCCGGACGAGTGCAGCATCTTCCAGGCTGAAATTCTAGCGGTGATGAAGGCCGCAGAATTGATAAGGGTGGACGCGAGTGGGAGTGGTGACGTAACAATATACGTTGATAGTCAGGGCGCGCTTAAGGCTCTAGAGGGACATTTTGTCAGGTCTAGACTCATGGGCGACTGCAGACGTGCTCTTAAAGCGATTATGGGTACACGCAGGGTCAGGCTCTGCTGGGTTCCGGGCCATTTTGACATTTCCGGGAAGGAGACTGCCGATGAGTTGGCGAGGAGGGGATCGGCCCGGAATATTGAACTTGGTTGTGAGCCGGTGAGGCCACCACTGAGTTTCTGTTATGGACTGATAGGGACGTGGATAACGGACAGCGTGGGCCAAACCTGGAGGGACAGGGCCGATTGCAGGATCTCCAGGCTTTTATGGCCCAGGCTGGACAGGATGGGCACTGACCTGCTGCTCAAGAAGAGCAGGGAGTTTCTGAGGCGCATTATTGGGACTCTCACGGGCACTGCGATGTGAGATACAGGACGAATAAATGGGACAGGAACTCTCCAGATTTCTGCAGGGTATGCGGGGACGAGGAGGAGTTAGAGACGGTGGAACATCTTCTCTGCCACTGCCCTGGGCTGCAGATTCGCCGACAGAGGTGGTTTGGAGGACGCTTCTTAGATGGACTTGGTGAGGTTCCTGGCAGTGGGCTGGGGAGCATCATAGGCTTCATTAAGGAGGTTGGGTGGCTGGGCAGCTAGGTGATTCAGAGCCTAGGACTACTGCCTTTCTTAGACATCTTGCGAACCGTACTCTGGCTTCTTTTTCCTTTTTCTCTTACCTATGAATCTTTTGACTTACTGTTTTTCTTTTCTTCTCAACTCTTCTGAAGGGATTCACAATGGGCCTAAGGGCCTCCGAGTGGAGGTGGCGAACTCGCTACTTCGCTTCGTAACCTAACCTAACCTAACCTAACCATGTCCGTCTGTCAGTCTGTTGAAATCAAGCTTCCGGAGTCAGATAAAGTGATACGGACCAGTTATTGGGGTCAAACTTTTGGAAATATCCTGGAGACAATCGCTAAATAAAATTAGCAAAATCGGTTGACTATTGACCGAGATATGAATGAAAAGTCAAAATAACCCATTTTTTAGGACAAAATCCGTGCAAATATCCCTATAACTCAGTAAATATAGTTATTCTTGCCACAAAACTTGGCATGGATACTCTGAAAATAGGGACCTCAAAAGGAAAAATTTTGTTTCAGATAGGATCAGGGGAAGTGGTTTTTTCTCTGCAGTTGCACAAATTTTGTTAGTTATTTCATGCGCTTAATCTTAGAAATTATAACAGCTATCGACCTTCACTTAGGAGAAACAATTTTTTGAGTGGGGGCAGGAGAAGGTGTTGCTCCCATACAAATTAACAATTTTTATGAAATTTTCGATACGCTATATCTCGGAAACTATAACAGCTATCGACTTCTAGTGTTCTACAAAAAGTAGTTCGATGATAAGACCTACATTTTGGAAAAAAAAGGTTGAAGAGGAGCAGAGGGACTAGAAGATCCCATAAAAATAACAACTTTTATAACCCCTTTTAATACGAATAATGTCGAAAACTTTTATAACTCTCGATCGCAAATCTTCTTCATCTATTTCTATTAACGTTCGTATAAAATTGTGTATAGTTTTCTATGGACTTTAAAGCTCGCACAAGGCATTTTTATTATATTAATTTTAGCACAAAATAACTCGCCTGGGTATATTAAGAGACCAATGTGAAGGGTATATAAGATTCGGCACAGCCGAATATAGCGCTCTTACTTGTTGTGTGTTAAAGTGTGAATGTCGAAAAATTTTAATTTTTATACAAAATTTAATTTTTTTGAAATTCACATTTCCAAATATTTGCTTAGCTCTTGATATTACCGGAATGAGTGAGCCCTGGTAAAGAACGCGCCCTGCTAAAGCGAAGACATGAATGAATGCGAAGACAAAGTTTCCATTCTGTTTTTCTTTTGGAAATTGTAAAATTTTTCAATTCTGCTAATGACAACTTTTTGTATAACAATAAAATGTATTTTCCAAAAATGTATTTTGACATCATAAGTATTTGAAATACAAAATACAAAATACTTCAGTGTTAGGTTTTTGATATACAAATCGAAAAAAAACATTCTTCACTTTCCTTTTCTTCTTCAGTTTCTGCATGGTTGTAAAACAATTACTTCGGTAACAGTTTCAATAAATGTGCAAAAAATTAATAAATTCTAAAAATGTACCTATTACCGCAACCATTCAAGAAAACATAGTAAAAGGAATTTTAAATGTTACCGATTTTTAGGCTGATTTAGAAAAAAACGTTGCTTAAAAAAAAACATGCAAGAAATTACAAAAAGAAAGTAAAGGTTATTTATTCTTTTTTAAAAAAATATGTAGTAAAATATGCATTATGGCTAATATATGCAAAAACATGCATTTATACCAAAATATGTAAAAATATGTACTAACAAATCGATGCCATTTTATTGAAAAACTCTTGATTCATACAGATATTTAGCTTATGTTGATCTCAGATCAACGACAACAAACATGCATTTACATGAAGTTCCGGTCTCTACTAATAATAAAGAGGAAAAGTTTTTTGTATGTCTTGATTTTTCTTCGGAACTACATTACCGATTTGGATGATTTTTTCACCAATGTTATTGTTTTGCTTCCTGAACGGACAGAGGCTATAGTTTATTTTTTTACCTTAAGTGGGCGTAATACCTCCCATACAAATTAAATGGACTTAATGGTATATCTCGAGAACTATAATCGCTATCTGCTTAAAATTTTGTGAAAGTTATTTAATTAAACATTTTTCTATTTGAGTCAAATATTTTTAGGATCGAAGCAGGGGAAGAGGTACATCCCATACAAAATTATCATTTTTTTAACAGAGGGTGATACATGGATCTTATAATGGGATAAAAACCAAGCAAAAGAGCAATTAACAAACACACACACACATGCTGTATGTGAATGCTTTTGCTTTTCTATACTAATAATAAAGAGGAAAAGTTTTTTGTATGTCTTGATATTTCTCCGGAACTACCTAACCGATTTGTATGATTTTTTCACCAATGTTATTTTTTTGCTTCCTGAATGTTTATATCAAAAATTCAATGATTTTATGTTTCCTCACCAAGATATTATAACTTATTTTTTAAAACTAATTAGTTTTTTAATGTTATGTATAATTTTTTGTGTGATTTTAATACTAAATGTCTGTTTTTCTTAATATATTAATCCACATTTAATTTTCTTCTGACTAACAAATGCACGCCATAGATTTTCATCAAAAAATCGGTAAGTGTTCGGTAAAGTTTATTAAAAACACTGAGACCCAAAATATGCCGAACACCACTTTTTACCGCACTCCGAACCTGAAAGTTCGGTTGGGGCCTGCCACTTATGTTTAAAATTAAAGTTTCAATATTGGCTTTTATGTGTTTAATACATAATTAAAAGTTAAGTGCTTTGCCATGCTACTTTAATAACAAATAGGTATTATTGAAAAGCTTTTCATTAACTGTTTCGCTTTTAAACAAATGAAAGCATTAAACAATTTATTTCAATACATTACCAAGTTGCCTGTAAATAACTGCTTTCAGCTCCAATGTCAGCTCTTTCTCATTAAGTAGTTCTTCATAAGCCTCTTTTGCAATCTTATGTTTGCCTTGAACTTCATACAGATGTGCAATATGGAAGCGAACTAAACAAATAAATTTAAATTATAAAGCAGAAAATACCAAAATTAAAAAAAATGTTAACTAATCTGAACATAAGTTAAGTATTATTTTTAAAAAGTAAAAAATACATGTAGAACTTTAAAAAGAAAGCATTAATTTTTTTTAATTACTTGCTAAATGGATTTAATCATGCCTGTTCGTTCAGCTTTGGCTTTTTTATTAAATTAATAAGTGTTTGAGGCAAAGATGATTGTCCTGGTTTTTCAAGGTAATTATACCCTTCACATATATTGGTAAGGGTATACTTATATTAGTTTGTCATTCCGTTTGTAATTTTTACAATATTCACTTACGACCTCATAAAATCCTAATAGGTAGGGAATTTGATATAGCCATGTCTGTCTGTCCGTATGTGTGTCTGTTAAAATCAAGTTTCCGGAATTAGGTATAGACAGTGATGGAAAAATTGTTACGATCGTACTTTTTTTGATACTATTTGATTTGAAAAAATACTGTATTACTCCTCTGTTACATTTGATACTCTCAGTGATACGTCTACAATTTAAAACCATTAGTTCATCTGCTTTAGCATTTCCCCTTCATCACTTATAGTTTACGAAAATGGCAACTCTAGTTCTTATTATGTCTTCTTATTTTGTTTTGCATATTCGTTTTGTTTTTTCACAATGTAACTACATAGGGTACCTGAAAAAAAAAGCTGTTACGTTTTTGGTGTTTCTTTTGACAGAATTGTCAATCTTAATACAAAAAAAACTAGTATTTTGAGCTTTTGAGTATGATCGGTCACTTTCTTTAATCGCGCTTCGTTTTTTATTTTGTCAATGTTTGTTGTTAGTTTTAAACATAACACATTGTCATCGCATTCAACAGTTAGTTTTTTTGGGTGTTTCTTGTTTAAATGCAAAAGTACATACATATCTGTGTATTTTTTAGGAAGACTTATTTTTAAATTAATAATGGAATCAGAAGAAGCCGGGTAAGTTAAAATTTATTGTTTTAATACACTTTAACAAAAAATACATACATCTCTAAAATACTTTTAGGACGAGCAAGCAAAATAAGCCATACATAGTGCCTTTCAGAGATGAATGGATGAAACGATTTCCATGGTTAAAAAAGGATGAAAAATCCAAAATTTGCAGCACTTGCCATATTCCTATCTCCGGTGGACTGACACATTTAAGCCGTCATGATTCCAGTGAAAACCACAAGAAAAAATTTAGTGCAGCTCAAAGCACACCAACAATTCAGAACTTTTTGCCAACTACTACCAAATGTCCCACAAATCAGCCCGCAAAAAAATTGGAAATTATGGTGAGTGCGTTTGTGGCAGCACACAACATACCCTTTAATGCATTAGATCATCTTAATTGTATAATAAAAGAAGGAATAAATAATTCCAAAATAGCTAGAACTTTTAATATAAACAGAAAAAAATGACAAACAATTGTAACAAATATTTTGGGCCCACAAAATATTACTGATATTTCTGATTTTTGTAACATTAATTATTTTTCCATAGTGCTTGATGAGAGCACTGATATAAGCGTCAACAAAAACTTGGCGATTGTCATTAGAACTTTTAATGGACAATGTCGTGATAGATTTTTAGGTTTAATTAAAATAGATGATAGCTCATCAAGTGGCATATTTGAAAGTACCTTGAAATTTTTAGAGCTATGCAATATACCTTTAAATAATATAATCGGTATTACAACCGACAACTGTGCGGTCATGATGGGCCCCTTGAATGGGGTGCAAGCCAAGTTTAAAGAAAAAATTCCTCACATTTTTACAAACGGTTGCATTTGCCACATACTTAATTTAACATAATCCGCTGCATCGAAATGTGGAATACCGGTTGAAATTGATAAATTTATAAAAGAAATAAATTTCCATTTTTGTAATAGTTCAAGTAGAAGGGAGGAGTTCACAACATTCCAAGAGTACTTCGGTACTGGATTGCATGTCATATATAAATATGCCACAACCAGGTGGCTTTCACGGGAGGAAGTAGTTAATAGAATTTTGGAGCAATGGGAGCCGTTAAGGTACTATTTTACGTTAAACGATTTTGAAAGGGATTTAAGAAATGAAAGGATCGAATTTATAAAATGCGGATTTTTTGATCCAGTTTTCAAAATGACATTTTTATTCCTTCAATATGTTTTAAAGATTATAAATTCTATTAACATAGAAATGCAGTCAGAAGATTTTCGTATGCATATATTTTTGCCAAGATTAAAATATTTGTTTCGACAAATAGCTCGAAACTTTATAAATAAAGACATCTTGGATAAATGTAGCCTCTCACAGCTAAATGTTAATGAACATCATATTCCCCTGAATGATATTTTTTGTGGCTCTGAAGTCGATTTATATTTAAATACAAACAATTTTACATTAAATTTTGTGAAGTTCTAAGAAAAAAAGTTGATTTTGACAGTGAAATGTTAATTTGGTTTAGCAAATTTTCCCCTGAAAATGTTTTGTCTGGTAGAACTAATAGTATTATACCACTTCTGTTAAAAATGTTTCCAAATGAAAGGCAAAATTTTGAAAATATAAACTTTCAGTACAGGGCATTGGCGGATGTTGAAGAGCTTAAGCCATTGTTAAATGAAAATATTTGTTATTTTTTGGTTTAAAGTGGCTAAAACTAAAAACTCTTTGGGCGAATATATGTTTCCCGATATTTCGAAAATCGTAAATGGAATTTTATCTATTCCTCACTCCTCTGCAAATGTAGAGAGGATTTTTTCGTATCAAAATTTAATAAAAACCAAACAAAGAAATAGGCTTAACGTTGAAACCGTATCAAGTCTTATTCAGACCAAAGATTTATTGAAATCTAAAGACTCCTGTTGTTATAACTTTGACATACCAAATAAAATAATGTCAAACAAATTGTAATTGCTATAAACTTTATTTCTTTTGATCTCGTATTATAATTATTTTCTTATGTTCCTTTAAACACATCAACATTTATGTACAAATATTTTTTAAATATATTTAGATACTTGTAAAGTATAGCTATTGTTTGTTTTTTTACATAACTATTATTTAAAATAGATTGTTAAGTTATAGTAATGAATTTGTGCTTAAACATACATATGTATTTATGTTCTCTGTTAATTTTTTTTAATATGTAAAATTTTATATTGGTATTTCTTAAAGTATTAAACTTTAAATTAAAATAAATACTAGGTGAATAACGCTACTGGTATAGATTTGGGATTACAGTGCGAACTCGATTACTGCAACTCTCGTTATGCGCAACAACTCGATTAACGCAACACTTGAATCAAATGCATTGTAGACTCAGTCAACGCAACTTTTTAAAAAATGTACCTCTATAAACGCAACTATTTTTTTTAACTCTGTTTTTTTGTTCCTGGATAGTTTTTGATTTATTTTACCGTAATTTCTTGGAATAGTTTTCATAAAAAAACAGACAAACAATGACGAAATCAATGAATGGATATTTGAAAACGTTGATAACGGTTCGAACTATTGTTGTGAAAATCTAGATGAAGTGGAAGAAATCGATAATTCTGATGAAAATGTCGTTGAAATTCCAAAACTCTCCAGAATTACACATCAGACTGCTATTGATTCATATAACAATTGCATTCAATGGGCTGAAGAAAATGAAATGGATCTTAAAGATATTCTTGTGCTTCAAAATCATCGCGAATCTGCTGTGCAGAAAAATATATCAGCCAAAAAAACACAGTCAAAAATTTCAGATTTTTTTAAAAAGTAAATACATATGTTTTAGATGTTTTAAAAAACCATATATATCTATATGTTTTGGTTTTAAGTTAGTATAGATTACATTGGATCTCTCAATATGTATAATAAGTATCAATATTAACAAATATGAATTTTTTAAAATTTTTTTTACTACTAAATAAAAAGTATAAGCGAATAAATATACTAAATAAATAGTTTTTTTTAATAAATATTTGAACACATATTGGAAATACGTGAAAATAGGAGGAAAAAGCATTAAAATTTTGTGACTCGGTTAACGCAACTACCGCGGTTATCGCAACTACCCGAATTTCTATTAGTTGCAGTAATCGAGTTTGTACTGTATTTTAAGAACAATACTCAATGATTTTGACTTTAATGTGATGGAGGATTTTTTTTTGGAAATGGTTTTCAAATGTAAGAGAAAATTATTTCTGAAATAAGCCCAAATCCATTCAATTGGCGCTATTTATCTAGGGGATACTTCAGTTTAGAGTGATATACCTTAAAAACTCCAAAATAGATTTTAAAAATGTTTTGTTTATAGGTAAAATGAACTTTTTATGTATTGATTTATGGTTTTTGTTAACTTTTTGTTTTTATAAAGAAATTTTCACTGTTTAATAAAAAATTTAAAAAACAAATAACGATTTGTTACTCTTGAGGTTAAAAAAGTACTCTTACAAAAATTTTTTGATACAGAAAAGAAAATCTCATTTCCCATCACTGGCCACGTATTGGTGTTAAACTATCAAAAATCGGCAAGATCGGCTAACTACCGAACGAGATATAGGCAAAGCACTTTGATTGCAAATTTTTATTTTTTATGACAAACTCTACATATTTATTGCCTATATATCTCACCAAATACGGCCACTGTTTGCAAAGAGACTTGGAACAGACCCTTTGCAGAAGGGAGCTAAATTGCGAAAAATTTTAGATAGTTTAACGAAACTTTAATAAGCTTTCGAAAACTGATACACCATTTTTTTAAGGGGTTCCCCAGTGCCTCGTTTCTGTGATGTTTGTGAGATTTTTTTTTTATATTTTTATTATTGAATCTTCGCCTGTGGCGAACTAACAATAAGTATTTAAATTTTAAAACTAGGTAGTTAATATTAGTCCAGCCAGTGCCAGACTAAAATTTAAGTTCTCAAATTAATTATCAAGCTTCATATAAGCGCAATAGTATCCCTCCTTTTCAGACGGGTGTGTCCCCTATGTTGCAAGATGTTTCGGGCGAGCGGATTTGGGTGAGTTTTCAGCTTATTTAAATACTTGCCCACATAGTTCAGGATTTCGCATTTAACTAGTGGAACTTGTAGATCCTTGTGGATGTTTCTGTTTTTAACGCATTTGTTTTGACGGCATTGAATTTTTTCTATGTTGGATGCGGAAGCAGTGCCCCATAATTGTATACCGTAGCACCAAATTGGTTTCAAAATCGATTTGTAGAGTAGAAGTTTACAATCAAGACGTAGCACAGAGTTTCTGCCGATTAGCCAATGGATTTGTGTAGCTTTAAGTTTCATTTGCGTCAACTTCGCATCTATATGAGGCTTTCTTGTGAGGCGGCGGTCTAGGTGAATACCAAGATATTTTGTCTCGGTTCGTTGAGGCACCATATGGTTGTTAATAAGAATTGGAGAGCACGTTTCTTTGCGTAGAGTAAAAGTTACGTGAGTACATTTTTGCTCATTAATTTTTATTCCCCATAATTTTGCCCATTTCTCTACTTGGGTTACGTGTTGTTGCAATTGGCCCGAAGCCTCTTTAGGATCTTTTTTGAATACTGAGAAAAGCGGCATCATCAGCAAATGTAGACGTATGCGTAAAACAGTTGGTTGGCATATCTGCGGTGTAAAGCAAGTACAAAATTGGACCTAGTATACTCCCTTGAGGTACACCAGCCCCAATTGGTTGAGAAAAACTTATTTGATTTCCCTCTTTGATCATAAATTGTCGACCGGTTATGTACTTTTCTAAAAGATTGAATTTTTTTTTTTTTTTTTTTTTTTTTTTTTTAATAATTAATTTATTCAAGAAGATATTAAGATTTACAATATTTGTTTGCCTCAGCGTCATATGACATTTTTGAGGCGAGTTGGCATATTATTATTATAACAAATTAATTAAATTAAATAAATTAATTAAAATTAAAATAAATTTATTTGAATTAAATAAAATTAAGAATTTTAATTTAAAAATAAAATAAAAGTGATAACTACAAAAAGTACAACATTTATAAAAATATGTACATTTTACATTAGAAGCATTTCTAAATTATTTAACAGGAGAGTTTTGACTTTGGATTTAAACGTAGAGATTGCGGAAATATCTTTTAGGATTTGTGGTAGGTTGTTATATTCTACACATCCAATATATTCGATTCGTTGCTTATATAAATATTAGCTGGAAAGTTAAGCTTTAGTTTGTTTAACAGGCCTTCGTGCCATACTTTATCAAAAGCTTGAGAGACATCAATAAAAAGCGCGGAGCAGTACTTCTTTTCCTCAAATGTTTTTCTTATAACCTGCACCAGTCTGTGAGTTTGTTCGATTGTGCTATGTTGACTTCTAAAGCCAAATTGGTGATCTGGAATGCAATTGTTTCCATTCATGATCGGAGTCAGCTTGTTTTTAAAGAGCTTTTCGAACAGTTTTGACAATGTTGGTAACAAACTTATAGGCCTATACGACTCCACCTTCGAAGGATCCTTACCAGGCTTAGGAATCATCTTAACTAAGGCAACTTTCCATATTGCCGGAAAATGTTCAAGCCGAATTATGGCATTAAAAATTAAAAGAATTCTTTTAGCGATAAACGGTAGCTCTAAAAGCATTTTGTTGCTTATTTTATCAACACCAGGAGCCTCTTTATCATTTGGGTTAACGATAGCCTTTACATCTAAAAATCGGAAACGTATTTCCATTGGACGTCTAGCAACAACAAGCGGTAATTCCCTCACGTCAGTGCACGTGTTGGAAGTGAACATGTTCCTTAAGTGACTTGCGAACAGATCGCATTTTTCTTTGTCATTTATAGCCCAGGATCCTCTCAGATTACGCAGTGGAGGTTTTGCGATAACGGGTCTTTTTAGACGTCTGGCAGCTCGCCATAGAGAATAATTTGTCTGGGAAGTCGCGTCTAGGCTTTCTAAATATTTGTTCAGTGATGCCATTCTGTGCACCTCTAACAAGTTTTTTAATTGGTTTGTGCATTCTTTCAGTTTATTTTTAAGTTGAGACGATTTATGCTTTTGCCATTCTCTCCCTTTTTCAGATAAAAGCTTTTCAACATCTGTAGAAAAAATTTTGTTGTACTTGGCATGACGATAAGTAGACAAAGCATGTTCAACGCCTTCTATAATGTTTTCATTAAGGCTGTTCAGACAATCGTCGATGTCTCCGGGTGTTTTAAGTGGTTGGTTTTCCGAGCAGTGGGTGCTAAAATATTTTTTATATTTCAACCAATCTACTTTCTTAGTTAAGAAAAAATCACGAGTTGCTATTTGATGAGATCTGCAAATAGTGATTATTATTGGTGAGTGGTCAGAAGATAAATCCGAGGAGGCTTGGGCCTCAATAAGCTCCTGGGATATACCTTTTGCTACGCCAAAATCTATTACGTCTGGTATTTTATTGTGGTCTGTTGGCCAATAGGTTGGTTGTCCAGTTGAAATAACGAAAAGTCCCATTTCAGACACGGAATCATACAAGACACGACCTTTCGGACTAATTAGGCGGGAGCCCCAGTACGTGTGCTTAGCGTTATAGTATCCAGCAGCTATAAAGCGGGGCCCTAAAGATTTGTAAAAACTGTTGTACAGATCCTTCGCTATGGACAATCTGGTTGGACAATAAACTGACGAAATAACGAGATTATGGTAAAATTCCTCAATGCAGACGTTTGTTGTTTGTATATAACTTTCGGAGAGACCACCCATTCACTTGTGTTTGATTCTTGATTTAATTAATATAGCTGAGCCACCACATGACCTATCTCTGGGATCTTTTGAGTCGTAAAAAGTATAGCCACATATTTTGAAAGTGATTCTAGATGTCATATGAGTTTCGGAAATCAACATGACAAATTTTTTGGTGTGTTAGAAAATATTCGATTTCGTTTTTGTGTTGGCGGATGCCGTTTGCGTTCCAGAAACAAACCCTGAGGCAGTTAATGGCCTTTTAAGCATCGCCTGCAGAAGAGGAGACTGCATTTTTTGCATCATACCAGCCATTTGCGTCATGATCTGCGTAAATTGTTTTACCATATTGTCAATTACGGCTTCCAGGCGGCTGAAATTGTGGCCCGTAGGTTCATTTGTTGGCACCTCTCTTTGTGTTGTTGGCGGGTTAGGCTTACTTGCGTTGGGCTGGTTAGACTTTAACGCGTTGGCATAAGAAAGTTGACTCGTAGTTGGCTGTGCTAGTGGGGGCATAGAAGAAGTGGGTATATTTAACTGCTGGAAAGGAGCAGGAACTACTTTTGGCTTTGATAAGAGCCTTACTAAATTAAAAAGAGGGCAGCCTCTATAGTTGGCAGTATGATTTCCACCGCAATTGCTGCATTTCTTCACACGGGGATCATTTTCTGGTTTGTCGCACTTTGTCGTAGCATGCAGGTCTCCACACACCACACAAACAGAAGGCAATTTGCAGTAAGCCTTGGTGTGACCATATTCTTGGCAATTTAAGCACTGCACGGGCCCAGATCGCTTATGTGGCGCTTCAACCACAACCCTACGATGCAAAATATATTTTAGGTCATACATAGGGTGAGTTTCGTTTCTGTTCAATTTTACATCACCAGGCTCAAGCTCCACTCGAAATAATGGTTGGGGATGCCTTTCTCTGTTTCTAATGTTTGACACAAATTTGTCTTTGAAGCCTTTGCTGCACAAACTGGCTTTAATTTCTTCCGGGTCCACATTTGAATCAATTCCCTTAATCACAATCTGGAGGCCTTTTGCGGCCTTTAGTTGGTAAGTGTAAAAGTTTTTCTTCTGTTTTTCAAATTCCGAAACAGTGGAACGGTAATGGTTTTCGTGATGAACTTGAATTTTGGTTTCATAGATGTTTCCACGTTTTATGTTCGACACAAAAAAGGTGTTTTCACCGATCAATCCTACTTAAAGCCTAATAAGGTCGTTGGTACTTTTTTCCCACAAATAAATTAGGGGAGGCTTAAAAGTCTTCCTCTAGGGTAACGGAGCATCGCTTTCCTCCTGCAAGATGGCAAAACGGTTTTGCGATGACGTTGGCCTTTTGTCATCTTTCAAAATTTTTGCAGGGTTGTTAATCTCTGCCCATTTGGGGCTTCTTCCCCTCTTAAGAACTGTTATATAACGATCCATTCCTACCTGAACCTTTGGAGCTTGTGAAGAAAAATGACCGTGACCGTCCTTAGCAGCTGCTGGTACAATACCAGAACTTGATAAGGATGAGCGCGATGAGGATGGCACCTCGGTATTTTTTTTATAATTTTTAAAAATAGATTGGGCTAAGTTTGCCCCTTGTTCAGTACACTTATTTAAATTAGGAGCACTTGCTTTTAAATTGTCTTTAATTATTATCGGTTTTGCACTTAATTAGTTTTTATTATATTCAGGGTCTCTGATGTTTTCATTGCTAACGCTTGAGCTTAACACAATGTAAGCATTTCCACTGTCACGACGATTGCTGTTATTTATTAACCGTTCGCTTTTTTATTATTTAGTTTGTTGTTTTTTTCTTTTCTCACTTATTTGTGTAAGTAAGTATATTAATAAATTCGTTTGCCACTTATGACTAATATCACCTATTACCAATATTACACTCGCGTAGACACGTCCGTACACTACGAGATTAGGAATGCAACTGTGTGTGAGTTCTTTTGTCTAGAAATTTATAGTCGCCCTGTCAAAGACAGAATGATTTAAAGGAAAAATATTATATTCACGCTGTTAATGGTTAAATGTAACACTATTATAATCTTATAATTGTTCTCGACGCAGAAACTTCTTGCAAGTTATATAAACTAGAGGTGCGATTCAGTAACTTATTCTAATGATATTCGCTATCGTTTAAGTCAGCTGTTATTGTTAAGTAAGCAACAAAACTTTTTAGCGATTTTTGCAATCGTTTTACTTGTTAATTTAACCGCAATAATTTTTGTGTTGTTAGTTTTATCGACAAAAGGTAATTTTTCAATTAAATATTATTTTACTATAATTTTGCTTTTCGGTTTATTGAAAGTTATTTTAAAGCCAATTTTTTTTAAATAAAATCCATAAAAAAATGAATTGGTCCACTATCGTTGAAAACTTCATAGTGAATCACTTAACCGTAGCAGGCAACGACAATTTCTGTCGACAAATATAACGATAGTCGAGTCGTTAAAAGTTACTGAATCGCACTACAGGTTCTGATTTTCCTAAACTTTCGAGACCATAAAAACAAGTTCATTAATTTTGCAAAACCAACTAGAGGTTTTCTATACGATTAGTATGTAAAACCGCACCTATATGTACCTACTTTCAAGTCATTAAAAGTTGCAAAAAGTCTTAACTTGGCACGTAGTTATGTATAGTCTAGTTAAGAAGGATCTTTTTCAATGACTTAATGAGCTATTTAGAGTGTGTAGGCAAATTCAGATTGTATTAATGTGCGAATAAAAGTTATTCAGGGGCCAAATTGTCCCATTCGGTTCAAATCAAAATTTTTCTCGAACAATGCTTTTAATTCTAATTTTAAATTTAATTATATTTTAATTTTATTTCTAATTTTCATTTTAATCGAATGCGGTGATTTGGCCACAGGAAACAAATTTTTCATGTTTTTTTTTCAATATTTTTATTATAAAATCTTCGTTTATGTGAATCAAATCTTAACCTAATCTAAACCTTATTATGTAAAGTCCCAGTTACAGTATTGCTAAGTAAAGTAAGACGTTATATCCAAATCTGAATTAGTTTTTAAACAACAACTGATCACACGACTTCTTTAAGGGTTAACTGATTTTAAAAAGAAAATGGTCAGCAATCTCGCCAAAATATGTATAGAGTTTAATACCATTTGTTAGTAATTTTTATAACAGGTGGGTCTTACGCTCTAAAACCAAAAAACACAATTATTGTTTTTTTGGTAAAAAAAAATATGCAAAATATCATTTACATCCCGTGCTAGTTACTTTTTTTTTGTAATATTTTTATTATTGAATCTTCGCTTAAGCGAACAAACAAAAAGTACTGAAATCTTAGAACTATTAATTAATGTTTGGCATCGAAAAAAATTAGTTAAAATTCTACATAACTATGTAAATTTTCAAGCATCTATCTTGTCAGCTGACTCCGTAGTGACGTGTCAAAGTACAAAATTTTTTGCAATTTTTTTTAAAAAGAGAAAAAAAGTAAAATTTTGCATTAAACGAGTCTGTAATTCCCAAGTTGAACGTTAACAAAGTGTTATTTTAAGAATTTAACCTTCAACTTCAGGTATTTAGGTGTACAAAAATGATGTAGTGTTTTTGAAAATATTTTTGACGATTTTTTAAAAAATGTCCAAAATTGGCCTATTTTTGATGTTTCGTGAACCATAACTTCTAAGTTAGTTAAGTTTTGGTTTTGAAACTTATATTTTCTGAAAGTATGAAATCTTAGCTTGATATTACAAGAAAGAAAATTTGCAGTTTTGTTGCTCCATTTTTTGCAATTAACATTTTTCTGTTTAAAGTCGTGTTATTTCAAAGTCATGTATTTAACAAAACTAACGTGTATTTTGTTTTGCTATAGTCATTCGTTCAACATTCGTGAACAAGTTTCAGTCATATTTATTCACAAGAGTGTTAAAATGATTTGGTATGACTCCTACAATACATAAATTTTTAATTCATGGTCCCGAAATCATAAAATATGCCCTTTTACCGATTGGAGAACTTTCAGAAGAAGCTCAGGAAGCCAGAAATAAGGATTTTAAAAATTTTAGGGAACACTTTGCTCGCAAATGCAGCCGAGAAAAGTCGAATAAAGATATTTTAGATAGATTTGTTCTCAGTTCAGATCCATTGATATGTAGTATTAATAAACAAAATGAGCGGAAAGAAAAGCAACAATTATCAAATTCCGAACTACAGCTTCTGCTATTGCCTATTATATTTCAAGAAATACATGATAATGAGAGTAATGATAAGGAAGATTATGATGATGAAGGTTAGGATGAACATAATATGGTTTCTTTTTAAGTGTATGACAATTATTGATAAACAAAAAATATTATAAAAATTTATTTCGTTACTTTTCAAAAAAGTTGTAAAATTCTCGAAAACCTTCAACACCCAAATTCAGACTTTAAATTATACTTATATTCATGTTTATGCAAAATATATACTTATTTTTTAGAAAGAAGACAATATAAGCTTTTGTTTGCTTCTTATTTTTTAAAAAATCACTTTCCATTTTAAAATTACGGAGAAAATTCTGAAACAAACTATAATTTTCCGAAAAATCAAAATGTCTATAAATTCGTATTTTTTTCAGAATATGCCTTTTTATGCATATTTAACGATTTGAAAAAAAAAATTCAAAAAAAATTTAAATTACGGCTCCCATGAATCAATCGCCACTTTCGGCGTCATCGAACCCAATGTGTGCAGTTGTATCCCTTCTTTTTAGACGGGTATGCCCACTGTGTTGCAAGATGCTTCGAGCGAGCGGATTCGGATGCGTTTCCTGCTTATTTAAGTACTTGTCCACATAGTTTAAGATTTTGCATTTTACTAATAGAACTTCTAGATCCTTGTGGATGTTGCTCAGAATTTGGTTTTGACGACCTTGTATTTTTTCTATGTTAGAGGCGGAAGCAGTGCCCCATAATTGTATACCGTAGCACCAAATTGGTGTTAAAATTGAGTCGTAGAGTAGAAGTTTACAATATAAACGTAGCAGAGTTTCTACCAATTAGCCAGTGGATTTGAGCAGCTTTAAGTTTCATTTGAGTCAGCTTCGCATCTATATGAGGCTTACATGTGAGGCGGCAATCTAGGTGAATACCAAGATATTTTGTCTCGCTTCGTTGAGGCACCATAAGGTTGTTAATAGTGATTGGGGAGCACATTTTTATTCATTTATTTTTATTCCCCATAACTTTGCCCATTTCTCAACTTGTGTTAGGTGTTGTTGCAGTTGGTTCGATGCTTTTCTAGAGTCTTTATGAATACTAAGGAAAGCAGTATCATCAGCAAAAGTCGACGTGTGTGCAAAACTATTGGTTGGCATATCTGCTGTGTAGGATTGGCAACCCTGCTTTTAACCTGTCAAAACGCGCAAAGTTTTTGCTGTGATTTTTATTAGTTAGTTTGCTTATTAAATTGGGATAAATTCTGTTAAAACTATCATAATGTTTGCATCTGAGTGACTCGGCTTTGCGTTCTGTTGGAGTACAACATATTTTTTGGCTATCAGCCTCTATTTCTAAAAGTGGCTGCTGTGAAATTATTTGGCGTTTGGAAGTTTTCTTTTTGTTTACTGTTATTCGCCGCAGTCGACAATTGATTGATTTTTTTACATTGGTTTATTGTTGTTAATGCGGATTATTTTGTTACATTGGTTTATTCTTTGTTTGTTTGGCTTCTGCTTAAACGTATGCTTTAAAAATATATGAACAATAAACGTAGTTATAGACAGCTGTCACCAGAACAGGTGATTACTAACCAAAACAAACAACAAAATACTTCAAACAGCACAAATAAACAAATTCAACAAAATATGGAAAATAACTAAAACTCTGCATCTGATGCTTTTTCATGGAGCAAACTTTGTAACCTCCTTGATGTTGCTAAAAAAGAAGATATTTTAACAATAAAAAAAGAAGTAGATGAGTTGAGAGAGGAAAATGCTGCACTCAAAAATGAAGTAAAAATGTTTTTTTCACGTATTGAACAAATTGATCGCAGATCCCGTTCCACAAACATTGTTGTCAGTGGCCTTGGTAGTGGTAACGCAACTGCTGCGAAATTAGATTTTACTGAACTATGCACTAATAAACTAAACGTTAAGGCAAATGTTGTAACTGTTCGTGTGCTGTCAACTAAAGGTACATATATGTTCACATTGGAAACGTATTTGCATAGCTGCAAAAGATAAACTAAAGGGAGGTACTATTTTTATACAAAAAGATTATACAAAAGATGAGCAAAATACTCGTTATAATCTGAGACAATTGAACATGAAAATTTCAAATCTCAATATAAACATAAAGGTGAGACTTGGTGAATTTTGTACCTTTATAAACAACAAAAAATACTCTTTTATGTCGGGTAAACTGGTCGCTTACTCTAATGAGGATGCTGATTATTTAAAAAATCTGCTGATTCAAGCCAATTTTCCCGTGGACGTTATTGTGAAAGGCAAGGTATCTGCAAATTCAAGAAACACAAATGATCTATAACAATACAATGGATGCCGTGTCTTATCTTATAATGTTGCTAATCTAGCTAAAAGTGTTAATTTTGGAAATTTTATAACTTATATTAATAAATTTCATATATTTTTTCTATTCGAAACTCATGTTTTGCCAGACAAACAAATTTTTTTTTCTCTAATATCTTACAAAATTACAATTTTCACTGGATAGAATCAAAGAAAATTCACAATGCTGGCCGTGCTAGTGGAGAAGGTTTGTACGGATATAAAAAAGAATTAAAAACGTTATTTAATCTAAATTTTTTAAAACTGTCTAATGGCAATGTTGTATTAGCTGCTAGACTCAACAATGATCTGTCCTACTTGATCCCACGGTATCTTAACTGCACAAACTGGAATGTGGATTTTGAATCTTTTAAAAATTTTTCATCTGGTGACCTAAATGCTCGCATGGGAGAAGGACAACATTTATTAGATGCTAATTTATAAACTAATCTCCCACACGTTAACAAAATCAGATGTTGTAAAGATAAAACGATAAATAGTCAAGGAAAGAAATTAATGGATTTAATAGAAAGCATTGGGTGTATTAATTCGAGCAAGAGGAGGACTATTAGATATAAATGCCAGAGCTTTCAGGAATACGTCAGACGGAATCAGCACTCTCTGTAATCTAGACGCAACAGAAAATACTCTCCATCTTATTGGTACATGTCCTATTTACAATGAATTAAGTACATTTTTAACAAACACCAACTAAGCCCACTTGAAGTTCTAAATATTCTAAATGGTGACGCCTTTGATTTTTGTTCTCTTATCAACTACCTAGTCTTGCTTGAAATACACAAATTTGATATTAAACGAATTTGCTTAGTCCCTTTTGAATTTTTGACTCCGAATAAATTTTGAAGCATAATAATATATCTAAATAGTTGCACTTAGTATTTTGGTTAAATAATTTTTGTTGTAAATATGTATACAATTGTTTTAAATTTTTTTTAAAAATTTTGAAAATCTGGCTCACAACTTAATGTTATGCCAGTTATAGATCATTATTTACATTCTAACTGAATTTTGTTATTATAATTATAAATGAATCTATTAAATAAATAAAAAAAAAATTTGGTGTTAGTGGTAGTTACATTTCAAAAACATGGCAGTATGGGGGGGGGGGGGGGGGGATGTATAAATAGAGCTTTGAATGGAATTTCTAGTATTTATATCAATGAAATTGTTGTTGCAGTCTTAAATAAACGAGTTGACTTACCGGGGCATTCCACCGTCACGTACAGACAAATTCAACTTTTTTTTAGCATTTATTTTACATACAACTTTTAATTGGTAATTCAGAATTCTATTTTTTTTCTTTTATTAATTAAACTGCGTGGTAGTCTTCAATCTTACATCGAACTTGTTTTTAATAATTCAGAATATATTAAAGAAAAAATTAAACAGCCTGGGACAGCCTGAGTCAACCAACATTCAAAATTGTAGTGTTTAAATCCAAATTTCAGCGAATCAGTTGCACATAGAGAAAAGATGTCAAAAAAAGAAATTACAACTAACAACCACGCTTACTTATAATGATAATAAATTTTTATAAAAAAAAATATTTATAGGTAAAAATTAACTTTTTTATTTTGTCACGTAAGGGACAATTGGCGTCACGTAAGGGACACGGTTCAAAGTATTTTTATAAAATACACAAAAATCAAAAGTTAATTGCAGTTTTGTCTACAGATAACCTATGTTTTTGCACTCCACGATATTTTGATTGGCTTTGATGAAATAAAAGTTTGAAATACCTCTAATGGCATGGTGATTCAGATTAAATTTTTTCTCAGATTTTTGAGGATGGCACATAAATTACCCGGGTTTTTAAAACTAATTAAGAAGCCAATAAAGCAAAAATTTTAGCTGACTGAATGACAATATGTTTGCTTTGGCTTATCATTTTCTCTCATACCAATCTTCTTATATTTTCACCAATTCCATCTATTATACCTTTTCCATTAGTTGTAGCAAAATATTTCCAAAAAAGGGCTTTGCGTACTTTTCGCTCAGCATTGATATTAATTTTACCACATAGCGGTTTTTAAATTCTGATGCCGAGCCATTGCTCCAAACTTTTTCCACTAAAAGTAAATCTTCATTTTTCGTATTTACTAAATCGAACAGCAACAAAAACAGGCTAAATATATTGCGACTCTCTGAAAATTAATAAAGCAATACTTTAATTAACATTTGCAAGTAATTTTGGGAGTCAGTTGCAAGAAATCGTTTTGGTGTGTGATCGACTTTTTTTGCTGGTGAAAAAACACAAGTTTTTTCCTTAAACGGCGTGTCCGCTATGTTGCAAGATGTTTCGAGCTAGCGGATTGGGATAATTTTCAAGCTTATTTAAGTACTTTTTTTGTTTTAAATGTGACAACTTTTCATCTATGTGGGACTTCCATGTGAGGCGGCGATCCAGGAGAATGCCAAGATATTTCGTCTCAATTCGTTGAGGCACCGTATGGTTGTTAATAAAAATTGGGGGGCACGTTTCCTTGCGTAAAGTAAAAGTGACGTGGGTGCATTTTTGTTCGTTTATTTAAATACCCCATACATTTTACCATTTTTCTACTTGGTATACGTGACGCTGCAGTTGTTTCGAGGCCTCTTTAGGGTCTTTATGACTACTGAGAAAGGCGGTATCATCAGCAAAAGTTGATATATGAGTAAAGTTGTCTCTGGGCATGTCTGCTGTGTAAAGCAAATAGTAGTTAAATCATACCAAAATCGTCACGAAATTAAAAGTCTGGCAATCTAAAAACATATAGGTATACCACATTACCCACACTTAAGGGCTAACTATAATGTGCTTTTGCTTACTTAAGCAAAAATGCGAATACACATGTTTAAATGTGTATAACTATAATGTTCTTAAACAACTTTTCGTTAAGTTTCGTCAAGTTACATTTGTTTACGCAAATAGCGAACCTGGTCGTACTTTGCTAAAGGGATCAGCTGTGTATACTTGATTTGCCTGCAATGTTGCATTTTAAGCATTTTTAGCATTTTTAGCACCTTTTTTATTATACCTACAAAATTCAGTTGTGCGTTAAAATTAAAAATATAAGCAAGCTAAAATGGATGCTAATTACAATTTTATAGAAAATTTAATTGAAAATGTTAAAAATCAAAAGTGCCTGTATGATAAAAGAGATGGTTATTATTATAATCGAAATGTAAAAGAAAGAGCCTGGAAAGAAATTGCAGAAAAATGCTTTAGCAGTGGTACGTATATTTTATCTTACTTGATTGCAAATATGTTTTGATAATTTTTCTATTTTAATAAATTTCAAGTTACGGAATGCAAACACAGATGGAAATTGTTGCGGGAACGTTTCGGCAAGGAATTAAGAAAGATGGATGCTCCGTCAGGAAGCGGAATGTGCTATTTAGAAGAGTGGCGATTTCTGCAACCGTTGATGTTTCTTAAAGACTCTCTCGCCCCACGCCGGTAAACTTAATTTATTTGTTAGTTTTAATTGGTTTTTAAAATTACTTTTTTATTTATTAGCACTCGTGATAATGCTGAAAATCAAGATTTTGAAGAATTTCTAGATGAAATTGTTGTAATCGACGACAGCTTGCAGGATCCAACAATGCCAGCACCTCCGGCTAAAAAGAAAGCAAAAACTTCTGTCGATAGTCTCTATATAAAGTTTGGTGAGACTATTGAAAAAATGGAAAAGCGTCTCTTTTCATGCCCTGAAGGGGACTCTATAGATGATGCGTTTCTAAACTCGGTGAGTTGTCTGATGAAGGAATTGCCGGAGACTGTTAAGGAAGATTTCCAAGCACGTATGCTACAGGAACTTTATAAGTTACGGCGGGAAAATAAAGCCTTATAAATTTTTACTTACATATGTTTATTTTTTGCAACCACAATTTTTATTTTTTTAATTTTATTTTAGTCCTTTTTTATTAAATGTATGCTATTTTTATTTGTTATTTATTGAACTAACTTTTTTTTATTTTGTTTTTCTTTTTTTCATTTAATTTTTTTTTTGTATTGACAATGTCAATAATTTTGACTTTTTAAGTTTGCCAATGTGGGCAATTTTTTTTATTTTATCTTTTAAAGTAAATTTTTGAATTTTTTCTGTTGTTTTAAATCTACACATAAAAAAAAATTGGAAGTATTTTTATTTCAATTTTTAAACATTACATTTTTTTATTTTAGTATAGATAATATTGTGATCCATAACGAAAAATTTTGTGATAAAAAAATCAAAAATAGTTTTAATATTGATTTTTTTTAATTATATATTATATAAAAAAAATGTTATTTAAATACACATTATTTATAAAAAAAAATATAAAATTAAAGTTTTTTATTTAAACTGTTGAAAAAAGCCACACAAACTTTTTCTTATTTCGGTTGAATTTCTTCCACCGTACTGATGGGAGTTTGCAGATGGTTTTATAGATGGAATGTTTTTTTCAACAGCACAGCGCCATGCTCCATCTTGAAGATCACCATTTGAATCTTCCCAGTCTACATAATTTTTGGGGATGTACGACGATGTATCGTTAAGCATTATAAAATTATGTAAAGTAATGCAGGCCAATACAATTTTTTCAGCATTTTCAGGAAATAAATTTAATGTTGTTAGTAAAACTCGCCAACGAGAAACCAAGATTCCAAATGCGTTTTCGATTGTACGTCGAGCTCTCGACAATCTTTTATTAAAGATATCTTTATCATTTGGCAACAGCTCGCCAGGGTAAGGTCGCATTAAATTTATTCCTAATGGAAAAGCAGCATCACCAACAAAAAAAAGTGGAATTTTTATATGTGTATTTGGCAAATTTTTGGGGGAAGGGATAGGTAGGTTATTATTGAGCAACCTTTTACCAAACCGGCTGATTTGAAAAATGCCTACATACATATATGTAAATAAATAAAAAACTTTAGAAAACATAATTGCTTTTAGTAAAAATATGTTTACCGCCATCACTTTGACTTCCATAAGCTCCAATGTCTATGTGGGTGAACTGATATCGTGCATAACATGCTGCTAACAACACAATAGAAAAATATTTTTTATAGCAGAAAAATTGGCTACCACTGTTAGGAGGACATTGAATGGCAATATGTTTGCCATCAATAGCTCCTATGCAGTTGGGCATATTCCACAGGTGCCAAAAATCTTCGGCAATTCGTTTGTAGTCGTCTTCGTTTGGTTCACACACATAAGTAGCACACTCCAAATTACCTCGGTTGTCTCAAGAACAATCTGCCGAACAGTTTCCTTGCCTAACTTAAATGACCATGCCAATGATTGAATGGAAGTTCCTTGTGTCAAATATCTTTTTTTTTTATAAAAATGTAATGAAAATGTCTGGTTTTTCTCGTTTTAAAATATAAAACTCACAGCAATGTTACGGCCAACCGGCATTCTGGCTGCACAGCTTCTCTCAGGGAGTACTTTTTGATAAACGGCTTTACAAGTTCAAGTAAAAGCTCATAAATCTGTGGCCTCATTCGGGTATATACAAAAAATTGTTGGTGATCAATCTCCTTCATCGGTAGAAACGACATTACAAAAAACCCATTTTTCTTTCTATCACGATTTATTTTCCTAACAGAGCATGAACGTCTTCTTTTTTTCTCTGTCTCACTTATTTGTTGAAGAACATGTATTCCATCCAATGCACACTTCATGAATTCAAGTGCCTTTAAATATTTTAATTTTTTATTCATATCTTACCAAAATATTGATGAAGCTCCAAAATTTACCTGTTTTTTTTTAATTAGATGCGCGCACTGTTGCACTTTTAAGTACACTTTTTTTAATGTGAAAATTTTTTGTATATATAAACTTTTATAATTTGACTTAATTATAAATTTGCTAATAGTTAAATATTTATAAATTGTAGATATTATCTTAATAACATTTTTCGAAAAAATCCCTATATTTCAAATATAAAAATAAAACAGTTTTTGCAAAAATACTAATATTTGCAACTGAGTTCTGTAAGTATTTAAGTTCAAAAAGTACAATATAGCCACTCAAAAGTCTTTAATAATTTGCTTAAGCATTTGACAGGCTTTTCGTTGATTTTTGACATAAGATTAAGTTTGTTTAAGCATAATATAGTTAGCCCTTTACACTATGCTTGAAAATTTTCTTTGTAAAAAGTTACAGCTTAAACAACAGGACACTCGTTAGCGACCATAGTGCGCTTTGAACTTCATTCTGGTATTCACAAGCGAAAGGCATTGCAAAATCCATTTGAAGGATACATACACCTTCGTTAAATTGGTCTTTTTGAAATTCATCTACTTGAATTATTTTCAAATTAACATGTTTCGTCACAATATGAACTGAATTAATCAGTTTGTCTTTCAGTTCAACTTAACTTGTTTAATGGGTTGTTAAACGTGATTTATTATCTGAATTTTTCCCCTTCTTTCCATATGCAGACTTATGCTTAAGTCTATGAACAGTAATAGTTTTTTGTTATCAGAAAAAAGTCACATTCATTTTTCCAGCACTTATAATCTAAATAAGGATCACATAAAATTTTCAACAACCAGTCGTTACAGTAGTTTTGTTTGTTTTCATGTGTTATAAAGTTGCACTGATCTGGAGGAATATTTTTTATGAGTAGCACGTCTTAGGGTCTAAGACTACAATTTTGAAAATTTTATTTCTATATTAGAATTAACATCCGTAAAACTGAAGAAAGCTTCCCGTAGATACATAGTTAAATAATGCTTATAACGCCTTTCTATAATTCCATTTCCCTAAACCACAACCAAATCATTTGCGCCTGGACAGGTGTATACTATATCTGGATGGTAATAAAAGGCTTTCACATCCTCGTAATACGAGTCGACATTTAATATGTTCAAGCTTGAACTTTCGGCTAGAGCAATATTCAATTTCAGCGCTAATTCGATTGCCATCGCTTTTTTTTTTGCTTGGCGATTGAGAAAGTGCTTTTAGAGCCTTTTGAACAGCTTTCGATAAAGTTTGTTTGGACTTGTAAGGGGATTTTGGTACTTACAGAAGGTTCGTCAATATTTTGACCTTGATTTCTTAATTTGGCCCTTTGAAGGCTTTTTTTATCCCTTTCCTTAACTTGCAAGGCTTTTCATATCGATTTTTTAAAGAATTCCTCTTTTTCGCTTATAAAGCTAAAATATTCTTCTTGATTAGCTAGGGCTAAAGGTTGGATCATCTTTCTTACGCTTTCCGCGAAGTTTCCGCATATAGTACTGGTGGAAGGTTGTGTTTGTCATATTTAGATGAGCCACAAATGTAGTGTAGTAAATTATAAATACAGTTTGTAGATGGTAGAAAGATTTCAGATATCTTAATTCTTGGCGTCACGTACAGACAATTTTTATCACGAAAGAAAAACTATTTGCTAAGTGTTTAAGTGGAAATGTTATGTGAAAAACAGTATTAGCAGCGACCTCTCAAAAAATGGTGCAAAATGAAAAAGAAAAGCTAGATTCTTTATACTCTCAAAAAAATAACGGTATTTATGAAAAAAGTGATCTACTCGTCACGATAAATGCCAATTTTTTGAGAAGAGAACTTAATCTCTCTATGTAGATGCAAAAATATAAAAAAAGTCAATGTTTGTAATATTGTTCAGATTTCCATTTTTCATGGAATGCTCCTACCATTTGCATAATTTGAATAATTTTGCTACTAAAATAATTAGTCTGTGAAAATTAAGTTCAAGGTGAACAACTGAAAAATAGTTCACGCAATTTAAGAAGAGAAACTAATTAGAAGTGTTTGAGGAGACAGAATTTGACGGAGACATGTTCCTAAAATAAAATGTATAAGTCCGAAATCTTTTAAGTCCACTGACACTGGATAAACAGTGAGGGAAGACCTCGAACGTAAGTGCAAAACGCTTGGCCTTTTCTGCCTTGAACTGGGCACGTGGATTCGCCTTGGCCCACCTTTATACCGATGTTATACGGGAATCATTACATCACCCTGCCTACGACTATCCTAATTCGGCTTATGGTGTGGATGTATTAAACATCCACAATATTTTACAATATTGTAGATTCAACTTTGCAACTCGTTCAAGGTGCCCTTGAAAGGTCATACATTTTTTACTTTATTTGAAAACAAAAAACAACGGAATAACTCACAAATTGCCCTGGTAAGGTCATAATGTTTTTACAAGTTTATAAAGTATATACATATATGCCTGTATATGTATAAATAAAATAAAATATATATTCGTGTTATTTTCTCTTAAATAAGCAGTTTAAAGTAATTCTCGGTTTCTGCTAAATTTTAAATTATGTGAATTATTGTAAATACCATTAAATTTGTAGTTATAATACTTTGATTTTGTTTCTTCAATTTAAGAATAAAATGAAAATCAATGTTATTTAAACATTTTGTACCATACTTTCTGCCAAATTATTAGAACTAAAAGCATTTTAATCACAGCTACCTTATTGTTCCACGTCATCTAAGGGCCCAAAGATCAGCGTTGGAATTATCAGGAGATATTCATGTAAGTACTAAAATTTCATATTTGACTAATCTGTGCTTCGTTTCTGTAACTTGCGAGAAGTTTTCGCATCAAGAAATTTTTTAAGATTATAGAAGTGTTCCAGTTATTAACAGGACGAGTCATATAATTTTAATATATTGCAAATTAACATTAAAAATGTATAATAGTTTTTCTTTGATTCATTCTGTCCTTGACAGGGCGACTATAAATTTCTCGACTAAAGAACTTCTCACATACCAAACAGAAACGAGGCACTGTTTTCTGAACTGGGTTATAGAATATCCCTCTTAACTTCCCCTTGGTTTGATTTCTCTGCAATAGATCTTTGTTGTTTCGTTTAATTTGCGTTAGTTTTTGTATAAGCGTTTTTTGGATTACGATTTTATTTTGTCCGAAAAAGCTTTATTAAAACGTGTATTGGAGACAAAATAGCAAATCGGGTTTCAGAACGGTATATCTTTTTGTCAATTAATTGCCTCAATTGTTTCTTATCCTCTAAAAAGTATTTATATATTACTTAATTTTATTTACCCTAAAATTATTTGATCACCAACTGAAATCTTTTTTTTTAATTATTTGCTTATAAAAATGGAAGTCATTAAGTGTCCTCTTTGTAAAACCCCATTTGCCCCCCCCCCCCCCCCCCAATCCTTGGTTTCGACTAGGTGTAAACATAATTTTCATCGGGAATGCTTATTATCTCTTCTAGAAACGAATTCTAATTGTCCAGTTTGCAAATCTGAAATAAGTATTAACTACCTGCTTGAATTTAATTTCCCTTCAGTTCCGGTCACTTTCAAGGGTGCTAAGCCTGCTCGTTCAAAGACACGGACGTTATCTCAGACCCCAACCCTTCCAGTAGGTGTAAATTACAGAAATTCTACTTTTATTTATATTCTCATGAATCTAAAATGCGGGAGGAAATTAATAAGCTACAGGACATGGTGACTCGTTTTTCACAGAAATTGGAGCAGCTTTCGTTAAATCGAAGTTTAGGGATAAGTTGGCCACAGGACTTATTTCCACCATTGAATAAATACCCAGAATCATCAACCTCACCCAGATAATTTTACTTTTCGTACTGAGACTTCTTCACTGGTCAATTTAAGTAAAGTCTCAAGTTTGATAAGTAGTTGGAATATTCGTTTTGATAGTAACTCGTCTGGTTTTCCGGTTGGAAAATTTATTTACGTATTTTGTCATTCTAGATGGACATTACTTTTTATTTTTTATAATAAAGCTTCTTAAAAGTTACTGAGTGCTCCTAGATGGATGAAACTTGGCTAAAACATGTATTGTAATCAAAGGCATTTAAGGATTAACAAGTAAGAGCGCTATGTATATGTATATATCTTATATACCCTTCAGATTGGTCTTTTTATATACCCAGCCGAGTTATTTTATACGGCAAATAATATAATAAAAATACCTTGTGCGAGTTTTAAAGACCATAGCAAACTTTACAAAATTTTAACGTTCGTACAATATATAGAAATAGATGAGGAACGTTTGAGGTCGAAAGTTATAAAAGTTTTCGACATTATTCATATAAAAACGTTAATAAAAGTTGGTAATTTTTATGGGATGTTCTAGTCCCTCTGCTCCTCTCCAACTTCTTTTCCAAAATGTATAAATTATTTGATTTTTACTTTTTGTAGAGAATTTGATCGATAGCTGTTATATTTTCCGAGTTATAGCGTATCGAAAATTGTTAATTTGTATGGGAGCTACCACTTGTTCACCCCTCACTAAAAAAATGTTTCTTCAAAGCGTAGGTTTTGTTGTCGAATTACTTTTTGTAGAGCATTTAATGTCGATAGCTGTTATAGTTTTTGAGATATATCGTATCGAAAATTTCAAAAAAAAAACTTAATTTGTATGGGAGCTACCCCTTGTTTACCCACCACAAAAAAAATTTTTGGTATAAAGCGTAGGTTTTGTTCTCGAATTACTTTTTGTAGAGCATTTCATGTCGATAGCTGTTATAGTTTCTGAGATATATCGTATCGACGATTTAATAAAAATTGTTATTTTGTATTGGAGGTACCCCTTGTTCACCCCGCACCAAAAACTTTTTTTTTTAAAACGTTTAATTTGTTGGTAGAGCATTTAATGTCAATAGCTGTTATAGTTTCCGAGATATATCGTATCGAAAATTTCATACAAATTGTTAATTGTTAATGGGAGCTACCCCTTGTTCACCCCCCCAACCCCCCCCCCCCCCCTCCACCCAAAATTTTTTTTTTCAAAACGTAGGTTTTGTTGTCGAATTACTTTTTGTAGAGCATCGGATGTCGATATCTGTTATAGTTTCCGAGATATAGCTTATCGAAAATTTCATAAAAATTGTTAATTTATATGGGAGCTACCCCTTGTTCACCTCCCACCCAAAAAATTTTTTTTTTAAAGCGTAGGTTTTGTTGTCAAATTACTTTTTGTAAAGCATTTGATGCCGATAGCCCCTAACCAAAAAAATTGTTCTTTAAAGCGTAACTCTTGATGTCCAATTACTTTTTGGAAAACATTTGATTTCGATATCTGTTATAGTTTTCGAGAAATTTCTTCTGCCCCCACCCAAAATTTTTTTTGCTTTTAGTGTAGGCCTTATTGTACAATTACTTTTTGTGGAACATTTGAAGTCGATAGCTTTTATAGTTTCTATTTAAGCAAATTTGTGCAATTGTAAGAAAAATACCACTTCCCCTGATCCTATCTAAAATATTTAGGTCCCTACCTTAAAAGTATCCGTGCCAAGTTTTGTGGCAAGAGTGACTATATTTACTGAGATATATAGGAATATATGCACAGATTTTTTCCTAAAAAATGGGTTATTTTGTGTTTTCACTTATATCTCGGTCAATAGTGAACCGATTTTGCTGATTTTAAATAGCGATTGTCTCCAGGATATTTCTAATAGTTTGACACCAATAACTGGTCCGTATCTTTTGACAGACAGACGGGCATGGCTATATCAACTTCCCTATCTATAAGGATCCAGAATAAATACACTTTATGGGGTCGCAAATTACAAAGAAATTACAAACGGAATAACAAACTGATATATACCCTTATCACTATGTGAAGGGTATAAAAAAAAATAAAAATCGGACTAGGGGGAAAAAGTTCCCTTTGAAGAAGAACTAATTCCACCTCTGAAAAATTAAAAATTTTTTTAAAGTTTTCAATACTATTGTTTGGCAAATGCAACTCTAAACGTAAGCAAAAGGTAAAAAAATCTACACTTAGACAGTGTCGTCCTCTCACTCTTTTGTGGGCGGCGGCATAAAGTAAAATATCTGTACGTGGGAGGTAAACTATACAAAGTCATATTTTGAAAACATTTTTAAAACAATGAAATACCAACGTCATCTGTTAGTTTAACGACATTTTGTAGCGTCGATAAGAGACAAACACAATTTTTCTACCTTTTTTTATACTCTTCACATTAGTGACAAGCAGGGCAACCAAAAACATGCAAAATCATACTTTTTTTATGCGCGTCGCGTTTACCAATAATGTTGTTATTCATCCGTTTCAGAACTTTTACAACACTTTGGCATCGGTTTTGTGATAACGAAAGTAAGCGGTCGTTTTTAGTTATTATAAAAAAAAAAAATTATGTTAATTTTTATTTATTGTTGAACTAATTGTTTTTAATACAAATTTTTGATTTTGGTTTGGCTTTAGTTCATATAATTTTTTTTTATTAGAAGAAATTATTATTTTTCCGTTAATGTTGAAAGAAACTTTCAATTTGAAAAAAGCTGATTTTTTCTACCGTTACCAGCCGAGTAGAATGCATTTTCGAAAGCAGCTACGCAATTTCATCATCAGTACTCTTTGAACGGTAGTAGTGCATTTGGTTGTAAACATCACCTATTTAACTTACATGTAACAGAGAAAAGTGTACGGTATCAGTGTTTTCCTTCTGTTTTTTATTTTGTGAGTTAGGACGAAGTTTACTTTTCATATACACTATGCTTTTTTTCCATTAAAAGTCTCTTTGGCAACACTTGACTAACGGACAAGCATTAATCCATCTCTCAGATGGAACGAAACGCTTTTTATTATTGTATATCATACAATAGGGGTAATCACTTTTTAATTTATTTTTTTGTCAACGACAAATTGACAGAAATTATTAAAGATCATTTTTGCACCGTGCCATGTGTGAGTTATATGTTAATTTTTATTTATTGTTGAACTAATTGTTTTTAATACAAATTTTTGATTTTTAGTTTGGCTTTAGTTCATATAATTTCTTTTTATTAGAAGATATTATTATTTTTCCGTTAATGTTGAAAGAAACTTTCAATTTGAAAAAAGCTGATTTTTTCTACCGCTACTAGCCGAGTAGAATGCATTTTCGAAAGCAGCTACGCAATTTCATCATCAGTACTCTTTGAACGGTAGTAGTATATTTGGTTGTAAGCATCACCTATTTAACTTACATGTATCGTATACTTTTCTCTGTTACATGTAAGTTAAATAGCTGATGTTTACAACCAAATACACTACTACCGTTCAAAGAGTACTGATGATGAAATTGCGTAGCTGCTTTCGAAAATGCATTCTACTCGGCTAGTAGCGGTAGAAAAATCAGCTTTTTTCAAATTGAAAGTTTCTTTTAACATTAACGGAAAATAATAATTTCTTCTAATAAAAAGAAATTATATGAACTAAAGCCAAACTAAAAATCAAAAATTTGTATTAAAAACAATTAGTTCAACAATAAATAAAAATTAACATATAACTGAGACATGGCACGGTGCAAAGTGATCTTTAATAATTTCTGTCAATTTGTCGTTGACAAAAAAAAGAAATTTAAAAGTAATTACCCCTATTGTATGATATACAATAATAAAAAGCGTTTCGTTCCATCTGAGAGATGGATTGATGCTTGTCCGTTAGTCAAGTGTTGCCAAAGAGACTTTTAATGGAAAAAAGCATAGTGCATATGAAAAGTAAACTTCGTCCTAACTTACAAAATAAAAACAGAAGGAAAACACTGATACCGTATACTTTTCTCTGTTACATGTAAGTTAAATAGGTGATGTTTACAACAAAAAACACTACTACCGTTCAAAGAGTACTGATGATGAAATTGCGTAGCTGCTTTCGAAAATGCATTCTACTCGGCTAGTAGCGGTAGAAAAATCTGCTTTTGTCAAATTGAAAGTTTCTTTCAACATTAACGGAAAATAATTTCTTCTAATAAAAAGAAATTATATGAACTAAAGCCAAACTAAAAATCAAAAATTTGTATTAAAAACAATTAGTTCAACAATAAATAAAAATTAACATATAACTCACACATGGCACGGTGCAAAGTAATCTTTAATAATTTTTGTCAATTTGTCGTTGACAAAAAAAATAAATTAAAAAGTAATTACCCCTATTGTATGATATACAATAATAAAAAGCGTTTCGTTCCATCTGAGAGATGGATTGATGCTTGTCCGTTAGTCAAGTGTTGCCAAAGAGACTTTTAATGGAAAAAGCATAGTGTATATGAAAAGTAAACTTCGTCCTAACTTACAAAATAAAAAACAGAAGGAAAACACTGATACCGTATACTTTTCTCTGTTACATGTAAGTTAAATAGGTGATGTTTACAACAAAAAACACTACTACCGTTCAAAGAGTACTGATGATGAAATTGCGTAGCTGCTTTCGAAAATGCATTCTACTCGGCTAGTAGCGGTAGAAAAATCTGCTTTTGTCAAATTGAAAGTTTCTTTCAACATTAACGGAAAATAATTTCTTCTAATAAAAAGAAATTATATGAACTAAAGCCAAACTAAAAATCAAAAATTTGTATTAAAAACAATTAGTTCAACAATAAATAAAAATTAACATATAACTCACACATGGCACGGTGCAAAGTAATCTTTAATAATTTCTGTCAATTTGTCGTTGACAAAAAAAAGAAATTAAAAAGTAATTACCCCTATTGTATGATATACAATAATAAAAAGCGTTTCGTTCCATCTGAGAGATGGATTGATGCTTGTCCGTTAGTCAAGTGTTGCCAAAGAGACTTTTAATGGAAAAAGCATAGTGTATATGAAAAGTAAACTTCGTCCTAACTTACAAAATAAAAAACAGAAGGAAAACACTGATACCGTATACTTTTCTCTGTTACATGTAAGTTAAATAGGTGATGTTTACAACCAAATACACTACTACCGTTCAAAGAGTACTGATGATGAAATTGCGTAGCCGCTTTCGAAAATGCATTCTACTCGGCTAGTAGCGGTAGAAAAATCAGCTTTTTTCAAATTGAAAGTTTCTTTCAACATTAACGGAAAAATAATAATTTCTTCTAATAAAAAGAAATTATATGAACTTAAGCCAAACTAAAAATCAAAAATTTGTATTAAAAAAAAAATTAAAAAAAACTAACTATTTTTTTGGCTGTAAATAAATTGTTCTTATAGTAAAGGTACGAGTTATTGTTGTTTCAATTAGTGTCAGTATGAACGTATTTAAGAGAAATTTGCGTTAATGTCCGTAGGGTCTGGTTCATGCGTTCCTTTACAACCGCAAGAGGTTTATTTTGCCAAATGATAGTATGGTTTTCTTTACCTAACCACCAACATTCGCCTGGCAAGCGTTCCGCTGATACCTGATATGGATGGCTGACGGAAACTATACCGTTTAAACCAAATTCAGATTCCTGTCTTCAAAGAAACAATACGGGGGTTTGGAACAATATTGTGTATCCGTCGATCGCTGATGGGTTGTTAAGTCAGGAAAAAGACCAAGGAAGTTGGCTTGCATGGTGCAAACCAATTAACAAATATAAAAGATAAAATGCATTTTAAAACCTTTTAGTTTCGGAGTAAGTGAACAAACGAATTTAACAATTTAAATTTACCTTATTTATTTTTATAACACACAGCTAAGCTGCTAATGATCAACCTGTTTACATATTGTTAAAAATTTTTCGTGAGTAACTTTCGGTGACATTTATTGTTATTTTTGTTATTATTTTGGTTTAAAAATCTTAATTTCAGAACGTAGTTTATCTGTTTTATTTTATGTATGTATGTATGTATGTATGTATGTATGTATGTATGTATGTATGTATGTATGTATGTATGTATGTATGTATATATTTATTTATGTATGTATGTATTTATGTATGTACAGTTGCGTTCAAAAAGACACTCTTCGTGTTTATAAGAAGCCTTATTTTATTTTCGTAATTTAATGTTTGGGAAAATCAAATGTTCAGTCATGGCAAAAAAAAATTAAAAAATTACAAATAAATAAAGAAAAATTACGTTAAATTAATTGTTTAAAATGATAGGAGTATTTACTATGGTTTAAAAATTCGTAATTTAAAAGTAGTAATAGTAAAGAATCAGTTAGGAAATCATGGATAATTATTAATATCTTGTTGAGTATCCTTCGCTTTTAATATTTGCGGGCATGGAGTCAATAAGGTCCTGGCATCTTTTTAATGGGATTTGCCGCCGCGCATCTTGAACTGTACTCCACAGTTCGTTTGCATTTGATGGCATTTTTTCTGCCACATATTTTTGAACGTTTCTCCTTAAATGCCCAATAGGGTTAAGGTCTGTAGACTGAGTAGGCTACGACATAACCAATTTACTGGTGTGTTTTGGGTCGTTGTCTTGTTGGAAGACCCATTTTAATGGCATATTCCACTCTGAGTATGACAACATCACTTCGTCCAATATTTTTACGTAGACATCCTTATCCATTATTCCTTTTATTTGATGAATTGCACCAACTCTTTTGTAAGAGAAGCATCCCCATATCATGACTTTTGCAACATCATGTTTGACATTTTTTTGTATATTTTTCTTCATATTCTGTGTTAAAAGAACGTAGAAAAAACTGTCTGGAGCCAGTTCCACCAAATAAAACAATTTTACTTTCGTCTGTCCATAAAATATTACTTCATTTTTTCTTTAGCCAATCGACATGCTCTTGGGCGAACTTTAACAGTGCAGTAGCCTGATTCTTTGTTAACAAAAGAATCTCTCGTGGACTTCTTGCAAACAATTTGTTTTCTAATAGCCTTCTTCGGATGGTTACATCACTAACAGGAAGGTTAAGCTCCTATATTATCTTTTTTGATGACGCCGAAGAGTCACTCTCACTGAATCTAACTATAAGGCGGTCATCTACACTCGATGTTTTTCGTTTTCGCCTACGAGTTTCAGCCTTTTTTTCAGTTAACGGCATTGGCTATCATTTGGTCTGAACATTCGAGGGTTTCTTTGATTTCTTTGTAAGTTTTTCCTTTTCGCCTTACATTTTTTAAGAGGGCTCGCATCTCTTCAGAGCAGTGTTCTCCTCGTCCCACTAATCGACAAATTATATTTTAAAACTATAAAAAAAGATATAACGAAACTTTTTTAAACGTACTTTTAAATTATTTACGTCAGAACCAATTTTATTTTAAAAAGTTTAACCACATTCCTATATTTTTTAACAGTTCAACTTGTTCGACCATAAAAGAAAATAACAAATAAAAATAACAACATAATTTTTCAGTACATTATCACTCATATATTACTCAGCACGTTCCATTGCAAATACCGTTACAAAATTCCGCGCGTTGGAAGCTGCAATACTAACAATTTTTGAGCATTGCAAATTGGATAGCCACACTAAAATTACATTGAACACAGCTATATGTATGTATGCATGTATGTATGTATGCATGCATGTATGTATGTAAGTATGTATGTATACATACTGTCGTGGCCACGAATTTAAGACACGGCATTTAAGTATATATGAATAAATTTTAGATCTATGACATTTTTTTAAAGATTCTAGTAATGTTATAAAAAAAATTAACAATAGTTTTTTACCTATATTTTTTAGGAATTTTTATTAACATAATTTTTAGATTGGTACAAGTCTTAGCCTGGACATGAATTTAGCACATATACACAAGTAAAGTTATATTATCCACCAAAGTAAAGCTCAGATTTCTTAAAAAAAATTAGTATTAAGTGGGAAATCCTTTATTTTTGATGACAGCACCGCATATCCTAGGTAAACTTTTAACTAACGCCATACAACGTTCCTTTGGAATGGCATACCAAGCTTTTTGGATTTCTTCCCATATATCACTTAAATTTTTCGGCTTTACTGTTCGTACATCCTCCTCAACATCATTCCACAAGTTCGCAATGTATGTACATATGTATGTATGTAAAATCTTTTTGTTTGTTTAATTTAAAACTTTTATTACTTTTATTATTTTTATATAAAGATATTTATAAACGTCCGTGTACGTCTGTTTACTTTAGATGTCCAACTCACTCTAATGTCGCTTGTCTCAATTATCTTCTGATCTCATGGCCGCTTCTCTCCTCTCTGCTGAAGCGTCTTCAACATTTTAGGGTTCGCTCCTACATTCGGCCCTCCTGACGGTACATTCGTCCCGAATGTAGAGCTCCACGGCTTCATGTGCTTGGCAACGGTGGTGCATATAAGTAATAATAAAAAATGTACAAATAAGGGAAACAAAAATTCAAATACAATGTAAAACTAAATATTATTCACGTTGAATAGCTGCGGTCAGCGACATACCGGCCCACTTTAAAGGGCTCCCTTTCAATACTCCATAAACAAGAGGCACATATAAGATATTGGACGCTGCATAATCTGGCTATAATAATAATTGGACCACCTAACCCAGAACTGTTCTCAATGCGTGTGAGATGAAATTTGATAGATTTGACACCTGTTTTCCAGATGCCACTGAAGGTTGGTGCTAATAAAAGTATGAAGTGTCATTGTATTTGATCGTTTGTCATTTCCTTATGAATGGTGGAGTGATTTGATTGCAGAAAATCATATAAATCTTTAGCCTCATAAAAATTCAGTTTTTTTAATTATTAACTTTTTACATAACTCAACTAATGCGTATGGAAATAAACTTTAGTTCATATATACAAGTAACTTATTTTTAGATCTTTTCAAATTTTTATTTATTTGTTAATGGATGAAGTCATTGTGTTCAAATGTGCCCCCGATACGGGGCCTTTGAACTAGGCTGGGGCAGCTTTGAACAGCAATTTTTTCTTAAAGCGTTTATGTACATAAATACCATAAATAGTTCTATTTAAAAAAAAAATTAGATTTATTTATTAAAAAATAAAGTTAATATATATATTACATATATAATACCCATTAACATTTAAAAATAAAAAAAATTCAGTTCACAAATGAGTTTTATATTATTAGGGCATACAAATAAACTTAAAAACATAAAAAAGACATCAGCTTAAAAATAACTTTTTTTAAATTAAGGTACGTATATAAGTAGCAAACTTAAACAGAAAAAATGCGCTAGGTATCGAAAGGAACTAAAATTCACAAAAATTACTTTTTTCAAGGAATTCACAGAAAAATATAAATCACATTCATTAATAAAATAAAATTAGTTGTCTTTTTATTTAACCCATTTTAAATTTAGAGAAATCGAAGTCAAAATTCATATTCCCAGCTGTCCTCGATGTTCCAGGTTGGTGTACTGGTGTTGGAAGCTTAGCCTTTATTTCTATGTCATTTATAAACCACTTATCTTCTTTATCAGGATAAAAAAACCTAAAATAACCTGGCTTCTTCTTTAAAAAGCTGACGTTATAGTTGTTGCCATCTTTCTCAATTATTTTGCCAACAAATCCCAACGTTTTTACATTGGTTTTATTTGAGCATTCCACTAATATATAGTGTTCAAAGGTGCCCCTTCTTTTTTGTTCAAAGCTGAACCCGCGTGCCATTTCACGGAAAATTAAAAATATATTTTTTTTGTTTACATAATTATTAAAGAACTTACATTAATTTTGCGAAAAATTAATTTTTGACTGCAATTAATTTATTTCATGAAAGAAAGAAAAAATGCTACTCACACTCTTACAAAAAAACTTAAAAAATTTACAATGGCACTGCAAAAATGTGTTCACCCAACTACATTCCGTCGACGACTGAAAAAACTAGCGAAAGTTGTTGACGTTGCTAGAAAACAAAATTGCCATGTGAAAAACTCGGTTAATGGTCGGAAAAAATTTTCAACAGAGATTTTATTAACATTGTTCAAAGATGCCCCGCGTTCAAAGGTGCCCCCCTCTCCACTAAGTTGCTGATGGCAACCGACAAAGAGATTTTCCACGTCTGGAAGTAAACCATCATAATGACGCCATGAATGCCTGTGTGGATAGTTTTGTTACCGCTTCGAGATGAATTGCCTTAGTCCGCTTTCGCACGATGCAAAAAAATAAGCCTGCTTATTTTCTTTTTCTTCTTTGAACTTTCATTGGCGTTCGCACGGTTCAAGACTTATTGCTTAATTTGTTTTGATTTTTTTATGAATATACACACACACTACTGTGTTTTTTTACATTTTCTTTTGTCCATCAATTTTAAGCAGCTGAATTGCAAGTACACGCAAGCCTGTACCCATTTTATTTCTCCTCACCCCGTTGTCATCAACCTAATCAGTTCAGCTTAAATACTTGCATCGTGCGAATTGGGACTTAGTATTCAAAGAAATAAATACAGCTAGCCTACATTTGTGTAGTTTGTATCTACGCCTTTTCCAAGATCTTGCATATCTCGGACCAGCAAAGTCAACATTTACGTACAAAAATGTTAAACTTGGTTGCGATCGGCATGTAGGATGATCTCCCATACTTTGTTGATATGGTTGCTGTCTAAACCGCATGCATGTTGTACATCGGTAGACTGGTTTCTTAATGAGATGTGACACTTCTGGTATTGAAAATTTTAATGCTCGTATATACTGTAATTGGCGTGGTCTTGCATGTAAATGTTTGGTGTGGCAATGACATACGATGAGTTTTGTGAGCAAGTGATTTTTGTGAAGAATAAATGGCAGCTTCTGATTATAGCTTATTGACGCATTTTCAAGACAATTACTATTGCTAAGTGCCGTTGGAGATCCTGATGGATGTGATACCTTTTCGCTCAAAAGACAATGAGCAAACACGTCTGCGCCTAAAATAATGTCAATAGGGTTTGGTCTATAGAAGGCTGGATCTGCAAGTTCTAAATTTTGAAAATATGTAAGATTAATGTTTTGTTGTTTTTTGAAAAGTTGTACTTTTCCTCTAGTATTAGTTGTCTTGTCACCCCCAACAACACATAGCACAGTTTTGTCATACGCTCTAGGTAACTGAAGACGCCAAGCACATGCTTCTGAAATAAGCGTTGATTGAGCACCACTGTCTATGAGCGCTCTGCAAGGTTGAAATGTGTTGCTTCTATCACGTACCAAAACAACTGCTGTTGGCAAAATCGTTGTTTGCTGTGTAGAGGTCTGCTGATTTGCCTTTACAGTAATGGATGTTGACTTGTTGTCTTCTTTTTGCTGCTGACCATTACTTGTTGTTGGAGTAGTATTAAGATGTAATAATGTATTGTGTTTTAAGCCACATGTTTTGCATGAACTGGATTTGCAATCCCTTGCAAAATCTTTTAGGCAGTTAAAACAGATACCATTTTTGCGAACAATATTTCTGCGTTTCTCAACATCGAACTGTCTAAATTGCTGACAAGCAAACAAAAAGTGCTCTTTTGTGCAGACGGGACACGAGTGAGTTGTTGCCGTCATTGTTACGAACTTTTTCCAGCCTTTGATGATTGGGACGGATACTCTAAATTTTCCAATTCTTATACTCGTTTTTCTAAAAAGTCCAGAAGTTGTTTAAACGTTTAAGTTTCACTATCATTCTGTTGACGATACCAAAGAATCATTGTTTCGTGATCTAGTTTTTCCTTTACTATGAACAAAAATAAAGGATCCCAAGAATCCACTAAATCGTATAGTACTGTTAACGCATTATAACATTCGATTGTGTTATTGTAAAATTGTTTGATTTCAGCTAAAGTACCATTTTTCACTAAAGGTTGATTTAGTAGTAGCCTTATGTACGTTTCTTTAATCCTGCCTGGCTTGTCATACTTTTTATTCACAAGATCCCAAGCTACTCTATAGTTGTCGTTGGTAGGAGTTAGATGTTTTATTAATGACAAAGCGTCGTCTTTTTTTACTTTGTTTGTAGATATTCTAGCTTTTCGACGTTTGAAAAATTTGGTTTTGCATCTATCATTGCATTAAACAAATCCCTGAATCTAACCCAGTTAGATAAATTACCATCAACATCAGGAATTTTAATGCGTGGCAATGGAATATTAATATTGTTGTTACGATTCGTTTCGTTCATATTTGAAGACTGCAAATTAACGACAGATGTCAATGTTGTTGACATTCTTTGTAACAGTGATGTTAAATCCTCACTTAACTGTGAAGTACTTGCTGCAGCTGCTTCTACTACAGTATTCTCCAAATTGTCTTGAGTGAGTGATGCATATATAGATTTAGCAGTAAAATATATTTTCTCGACCTCAATGCGATATGCTTCCTCATTTCGAATGTCAGGCTCATTATCACAAATCATATCAATTTCATCCTGAATATCCTTGTATTTTCTAAACATATCATCAAATTCATCAATACGTACCTTAATTTCATTGTAATTACGATTAGGTCCAGAAATAAAGTTGAACACTCTTGTAAGTGACCTTTTCAGTTTTGTGCGTTTCTTTTTTAACTGCTCCATTTTAAATAAATCTATGTATGTATTTATTCAACACTCTAAACGGATAATTTCAACTCTTGTTTTTACTTTAATTAATTTGTTAATAATGAGTTTGAACTGATAGGTATTTTTTATTTTATTTTTTTTATTTATAAATAGTTTAAAGTTTAAATTGAAATTGATAAAACACTGATTTTGTTTTTGTCAGATTTTTTATTTTGATTATCAAACATTTGCACATACATATTTCTATTGTAAGATTTAAGTTCGAAATTCTAGTTGGTTATAAGGTTGAAAAGGTACTGTTGTTTCTTGTTAGATTTTTATAAAACTGGCAGCTTATTTGACAAACACTCTTTTTATTGTACGTTAGATTTTAATATGATTTCTTTAAGTTAGTATGAGATACACTGCTTGTGATTCTAGTTAGAATTTGTAAGAGAGTTTGTACTGCAATATAACTTGATTGCGGAGCACTGCTTATTCCCTGCAGAAAATAGGACTAGCCCATACATGCGTGTATGGACTAGTCCATAAAGGAGTAGGATTACTCCAAAACTAACCCAAATGCATGTAAAAAACATGGTCTTTTTAACATTATGATGTCCTAGGGCCGGACCACTTAACCCAGATTTGCATTACGTCGGAGTAGTTTCAAAACTACTCTATCCTACCTACAAACAGCGACAACTCGGTACGCAATTGTTAAAACACGAACGCATATCACTTAAGGTACCTTTACACGGTAATACAAAGTAATTAGATTTTGTAGAATCAAAATATTATGAAATTCTCTCCGTGTTTAAAAAAAGAGAATAAAAATCTGTTCTAACTATTTTTCATGTTTACACGGATGAGGTTGGTAAAATCAAAATCGGTTGTTTCTTGCCACTTTCCTTTTGGGGTAACGCCATATGGTTAAGGTTCAACAATATTAACAAAAACAACATGAAAAAAATCTGCTTTTATTTTGATTGTTTGTGTATTGTTTCATTAAGTGTAGCCACCTTCATTAGATGCTGTAAGTGCTGCCAATCTTTCACACCTCTGATGTGATGAGAATACACAAGTTTCTAAAATGGTTTAGAAAATAAACATTTACCAAACACTTGTCAAATTTTGCATCCGTATTCTCTCCTACCCAATACATTATGCTTTTACATGATGAGATTTTGTATTTTCCCACAACATTTTTTGACATATCGTAATATATGTATTACCGTGTAAAGGTACCTTTAAGTAACTACAAGTTCTTGTTTGACAATGACATGGTCCATCACTGCATTACACAAGGACCATGTTGTAACTAGTCCATTTCAGCTAAACCGGACCATGTGGTCCAAGATTTTTTGCAGGGTTGTTGATACTAATTAGAATTTAATAAGGATTTTTGAATTGCGCTTAGTTTGAAATTCACTGCTTATTATTCTCGTTAGATTTTTGTACTTTTCAAGTTTAACTGATATATGTATGTATATTTAAAATTAGCACTGCCACTGTCTTACTTTTACTTGTGCAATCATTTACATATATTTTCAAAGTAAATCAATTTGGTCACTTTCTTAGGAATACTTTTTCTTTTTCCAATAACCTTTTAGCAAATCTTAAGATTTTATTTTGTGATTACTGCGTATTGTAATATACTTTTTTACTTATATGCAATTCTCAATTATGTTATATATGATGTTTGACAATTTGCATAGAAAAATCACATATGGGCATTTCCATGAATATGTCAACCACGGCTGGAAAAATAAAAGTCATCGCAACGTTTTTTTTAAATATACCAAAGAGCAATAAAACACTTAAATTTTGTTATGTAAAAGTATTTATAGCTAATTATAATTTTAAAAGAGCAAAAATAGCAGATTAAACTGGTAATCTCTTTGATCAATTTACAGAATTTGAAATTAACTATTTTCTCTTAACTAGTGGCTAAATTTAGGTAATTGTAATATTCCAATTATACTTTAAAAATAATGTTACAACATCAATGGCCAAGTTCCATTATGAAATTAAAAATTTAGAGTTTGAATAGCGGTATTTTTTATAGTTTGCTTTGAATGATATTCTAATGTCACGTACGTAATGCAAAAACGTTATTTGTCGTCATCATTTGAATTCGACCGGTCGCAAGTATTTAAAAATAAAAGTGCAAAGCAAAATAAATCTCGCAAACAAATATTGATCGACTTTTTTTTTTAATTTTGATGCAATAAAAATTTTATAGTCTTTCAAAGTTTGTAGCATACGATATTGTAAGTAACGTAATTCAATTTAATACTTTCATATTCCTTTAAATATTTAAATATTTTATTGAGATGGGTAAAAATAGCTATGAGACTACAAAGAAATGGAGGGAGGACTTGAAGAAAAACGAAGAACAAATAAAGAAGTACCGGAAAAAGGAGGCTGAATGACAGCATATCTATCGAAAAAAATTAGCAGATGCAGCTAAAAAAAAGACAAAAAAAATAATTAACGACAAATTAACATACAATAAGTTTGATGTTTACTATTTTATTACAAAAACTATGCTTGAAATAAGCGAACAATATGAAGATATATCGTCTATATACATATTTTCTGATTGGAGTAGCGCTCAATTTAAAAACAAATTCATTTTAAAAAGTATTCCCTCTTTTGTAAAAAAATTTAGCTGCCAACATTTAGAATAGAACTTCTTTGCCACATCACATGGTAAGAATGCAGTTGATGGAGTAGGTGGTACTGTTAAAATAAAGGTCTGGCAAATTGTAAAAGCAAATAAATTAATCTTGCCAGATGCTTTCTCATTTTATAAATGTGCTCATAAATATGTGGAAGGAGTTAATTTGTTTTATGTTGCTACCGAAGAGATTGAAGGGTTTTCTGCTCATCTCCATGAAAAATGGCAAAATGTCCAGCCCATCCCAAAAATAAGAAAACTTCATTCGTTTACTTATCATGATAGTCAGTATATTAATGTGTCTCGAACTGCGTATTCAGTAAGAGAAAAAATTAAAATTTAATAATTAAGTGGCAGCGCCCAAGTACATAGTGTATAGTAAGAAATGAAATTTACCTTTTATTGTTTTCATTGCTATTATCACCGAATAAACATTTTTTAATTCTTTTTAAATTTGTTATGTATACATATATTTTAAAAACCCATTTTTTTCAGACAAATACTATAAGAGAAAAATCTGTCACATACGGTATGTCACGAACGATATTAAGATTTGTTCGTAACAAAATCATCTAAAAATCTTTTTTTATTTAAAAATTATGGATTATCAAGGAAAAATATTTGGCTTGGTGTAAGAACTTAAAGAAAGGAAAAAAAATTTTACAATTCGCAGATTTTCGTATATGTGTACATGCACCTCGACATCACTTCCGTTTTTTGTCACGTACGATATGCACCTTTTTCGCCCGATATTTTCGCCGGCAAGGTTTTCAAAGTCATGATTTTTTTTTAGATTATAGTACCCTCTAAATGTAACATATTGACGAAACAATTTTTCAGTTACCACTCTTTTTGCAAAATCTACACCACTTTGTAGGCGTACAAATGTCACGTACGATGACATGAAAATGCCCATATGTTATTGTTATTGAACCCTTTTGACAAAGATGAATTCAACTACTTTGCTCTAGATATGTTTGCATGTAGATATGTATTTTCATCTACGTTTCATCTTTTGCAATTAAATGTATGTACGTTTGATAAACGAAAGTGTAACGGACACTTATATATACGTATTGTTGCATATACATATGTTTGTATGTATGTATATACATAAATGTTTTCTCAAATACGCATATTCAGTACATATGTATATTTATGTTCGTATGTATGTACGTATGTAACAGGCACTTGTCTCCCTGTGAGACCTTTGCAGCATGCACGCACTTATTGTTATTTGTTGACTAATTGGAAATAATTATGTATAAAAACTACCACGTTTGCGCAACGTATGTCTGGTATTTTTATATGTAATTTCACAATTTCAACTTAATTCCTTTTTTTAATTAACCGCACTAATTCGGATCGAATGGACCAATAATGTTTGTGATTGGAACGCGGACTGTATATTTAATTCATGTTTATTGTTCACCGGCCAATGCGGTTACTTCTTTACTTGTTGAAGGTTTCACGAACACTTAAAGACTACGCCTTAAAAAGAACTTATCTAGCTAACTACATATAACAATGCAAACTTATCTATATATAAGTAGTATTTCAAACTTAGCGTTGCATTGTTACGTTGTTGCAAATATAAGTAATAATAAAAAAAGGTAAAAATTAGGGAAACAAAAATTCAAATACAATGTAAAACAAAATATTATTCACGTTGAATAGCTGCGGCCAGCGACAAGCAACGTATATCGCTGACATTCCTCCTCAATTGGCACGTGGAAAACCCCGTTCTGTAGACTTTCGCTTCTTGTAAGCGCTGCAGTACATCATCAATAACAGCCATCGGAAAATGGTCACGTATTATCTTTTCATTAAGGCGCCGGTAATCACAACACAGTCGCCTTGTACCGTCTTTTATAGTTTTCAATACTACCGGTGATGAGAATTCTGAACAACTTTTTCTAATAATACCCTACTTTCAGCCAATCTGCAACTTGTTGGTCGACGGCTTCTTGAACTTCGTACGATGGTCTTCGCGGCTTGTGGCTCACTACTATTTCGTCTCTAAGCAGGATTTTCATTTTCGCAGGGTATGTTTTGGGTTCAATTGAATTGTATGCATATACCATCTGTAAAATTTTATTTTGGAAATCACGTTCCAAGTGCTCCACGTCAGGTGTAAGAGTCTGCGAGGCCACACAAATTTCGCTAAATTGCTGCCAAAATTCATCATACGCTGGTATAACGGGCTTTTTCTCCTCAGCTGCATTGGACGGCATTAATCACCATATCGACATGTTCAAGGATGTCGTTGCCTAAAACAGCTGAATATAACAGATCCCGTTCTCGTGCCACATGGAATTTTACGGGAACGATGACACTATCCAACTCGATATCAGCTTCGAAGGCGCCAATTGTCTCTGTTTCGCATTCACCTATGCCTACCATCCTCCTTTTTTCGGAACTCAAGGTCACGTCTGACATCATCATAAGGGAATCATATTTTACACAACTAATGTCGCTGCCGGTGTCCACCAGAGCCGACACTACGAATTCACCTATGGTGATATCCTTAAAAACTCTATTGGAATTTGGCGGCCGTAATTTTTGTTGTTTCAAAATTTTCTTCGTTGATAGAGAATGCAAGACACCACCTGGTTTTATATCTTTGTTCCGTGTAATTTCCCTTTTAACACATTCAAAGGATTTATGACCTTTCTCAAGGCATTTAAAACACTTGATTTGCTTCTCGGTACAGTCCTTTGCTACATGACCCTTCTCGCCGCAAATAAAACAACGCTTTTGGTCCTCAATCGGAAGTTCCTGTTTTTGACGTGATCCCTTAAAGCCAGATGATTGAGTCGGTTTGGATATCTTCTTGTACACCTTTAATTTCAATTTCAAAACTTCAACATTTTGCGCCTGGTAGAGAATAGTTTTGTTTGTCTTACTATCAGGTAAAATACTCCATAAGGCTATCTTCATCTTAAGAAATTGGGGATCCGATTTCCATGAGGTAATATAAGTATTCTCTATAACTTTCAATTGGACGCTTCCTTCTGCTCTTCAGCATACGGTGAATTTCAATAGCAGAGAGTTTTACCCCGAACTCTTTTTTCAACGCATTCTTGAATGACGTCCAGTCGCGAATATTTGGCTGACTTCGGCAAAAACTTCTAGCAGCGCCTGTCAGTAATTGTCTCGCGTAAATATATTTCTGTAAGTCGTTCCACCCTACCGTATAAGCAAAATCTTCGAAATCGGTTAGCCATTGACCTATTTTGGGTTTCCCCACGCCTGAGAATTTTAAAAACGTTTCCTCGATATCCTTCAATGTGAACGCGGAATGTCCATGACGTTCTGCACTTACTGGTTGCCGAACAATAGATGCCGCTTCACCGTACTCTGAATCACCCTCATCAGTCCGCAGTCCAGCATTATAATACGTAATCACTCTTTCCTGCAAAACTGACTTTGATCCGTCAGTGTCCAAATTTAACTCCTCACACTTACGCTTCAACTCCTCTACCGTCAGTGCCAAAATTTCCATTAGTTCCATGTCTCAAAAGTCAATATTACAGAAAATATGAGTATAATGTTAATACAAAAATCAAATCAAAATTATAAATGGCATAAAGGAAATTTTAAAAATAACAATAAAACCAATTAAATTAGATTATGTATAATGACAATTAAATTATAGATTATATAGTTATAAAATTATTAAATTAAAAAAAAAATAATTTATATCAAGACTTATCGTTTAATTAGAGAGCAAAAGTAGCAAAATTAATTCACAATATTTATTTCATAAATGTTCCCAAAATTAATTTATCAAAATTAGAATCACCCTAATATGACTTTACATCAAAAGTAATAATAAAAGAAAATAAGTATGCCTTCTGTCATATACACTCAAAGGTTAGTATTCAGTTTTGTATCAAATCAGAATTCAATCAGATAAAAAATTTAAGATTAAACGTAGTTAATTATTTAAATTACTTCATATCTTAAAAAATTAATATAGTATCTGTTAATTCTGTATGATTTTTTTTATTTTGCAACAAAATAAAACAAATCTTAATAGAATTGAAATTTAATAAACTCCCTTAATTTTTGTTCTTCAAATCTGTTTTGATTCTCCCACAGTCTTGTCAGCCAAAGCGTGAGAATTGATGTGTCAGCTTTTCGTTTTGACTGCACATGCAAACATAAAATATTTATTTTGCAGGTGCTATTCAAATTACCAGCCAGACAGTATGAAATCCAACGCTTTCCCTGGCTATCTGTGGGAAAACATTTTAATGAAATGTAAGCAATTCCGGCTCACATAAATTCTTTACATAAAATTTCTTTTATTTTTTAATTTTATTTTAATTATTTGTTTTTGTAAATTATTTAGTATATAAGCATGAACATTTTTAATAAATGCGATCATTACGTTTACGACTGTTCTTGTTAATTAACTTAGTGATCGGCTTCTCTTGGTGTACCACCTTGAGAACTCCTTTAGAATTTCTATAACCTTATTCTGGTGAACTACCAGGATAATAATTTACAGAAATTTCAAAGCATTGAGTTATTCTGGTGTACCACCAGAATAATCCCATTTATAAAAGCGAGGCAAACGAGCCGTCGCAACAAACATTGGCGACCGTGACAGGACCTGCAACCTTCGGTTCATTTACTCAACATTTGACAGGAACCCAACCTGCAATATTTTCATACCATGGAACCCTCAGAAAAGCTTCTCCAGAAGCTGAAGGAAATCGGCGAAAGCATCGCCATCATAATAAGGAACCTCAACAAGGATTCCAGTAGTCGCAAGACGACTGCTTACTATGAAGAACGACTGGCCAGGCTCAAGGTTGCTTGGGCAGAGTTCGAGGATGCGGACAACAATCTACGAAGTTCGAAGGATGTAGACACAGCTGACGAATACTTTGTTTCTGACTACTACACCAAAGTAAGGTCTATGGCAACAAAGTATATCACGCTGATAGAACGTGAGCTTGACACTCAAGGTCGAGCATCAGACACCAAGCAACCTCAGGGTCCTTCAACCTCAAATACCGAACGATCAAGTGGTGGTGCAACTGATGGTCATGATGGCCTCATTAGCCGGTCTCTGGGAAAAATGGCGGCTCTAACCCGTCAACTAGAAGGGCTTCAAATGAGCGACCAAGAAATGACCTACTACGAGATAAAAAAGGCCACAATTACCCACCTGTGGCAGCAAGTAGAACAGCTTAACGACGAGGTACTGGACAAATATCCTGATCCAGATCAAGTTGGTTATAATTCAACGAAATATGTGCACCTCGAAAAAGAAGCCCAAACAGCAATCATCCAGCTCACAAGGGCTACTAAACACCTCCACTCCGCCACCTCGGGCATTGTAGCTAGATCACCGTCATTGCCCTTACCCACAATCGACATCACCAAATTTGATGGTGATTATATGAAGTGGACCTCCTTCTCTGATCTATTTACCAGAATTATCCATGAGCAACCCATATCCGACGCTCACAAAATGTGGTATTTAAAGAATAACGTAATCGGTGAAGCAGCAAATATCATTGCTCATTTCGCGATTACGGGAGAAAATTACCAAGCGGCATGGCTACTGCTGGAAAACCGCTATAATAACAAAAGGGTTATGGTGGCTACAGCAATTCAAAGGTTACTAGATCAGCCATCTGGTGCTGGCTCTTTGAACGCTCTTAAGCGACTACACGATACAACAAAGCAGTGCTTAGCAGCTCTATCCAACATGGGTCTCGAGACTACGTCATGGGATCCACTTCTAATCCACCTTTTAGTTAAAAAGGTGGACAAACCCGTACACAGTCAATATGAACAAACAATTGCCAGGCCTAAGGAGCTACAAAAAATCAGCGATTTTTTAAGCTTCATCGAGAACTACTTCCATACTCTTGAAGCAATGGGATATAAGGAGAAAGCTGCCGTCAATATTCCTAAAACCTGCGCGCTTACTACACAACCCCAACTCGAAAGCAGACAATGCATTAATTGCAAGAAAGATAATCATCCATTATATCGATGCAAGGAATTCCTATCGCTTAGCCCAAAAACGCGACTTAACCTGGTACAGAAGCAAAGGTTATGTGTAAACTGCTTTAGCAATAGTCATTCCACCAAACAATGCGCGATCGCAGGCCGCTGCCAAAAATGTGGGAAAAAGCACCATACGCTGGTTCACCTTGAACCTAACTCACGACAGATTGCGACATCAGCAGAGCAAGGAAATTCCTCCAATATGCCAATTAAATCAACCAAAGACGAACGTAAACCTTATACTGAGCCAGCCACGACTAGCAATCAATTATCGGAACAAGCGGCTTCCCTTGTCACTACACCAGCAGTTGTAGTAGAAGGAAGGGCTGTGAATTCTGCAACTCCCAGGCCCTATGTTTTACTGGGAACGGCATTGGTAAAAGTTAAGGCGAATGGTCTGGAAACCGAATGCAAGGCGATTCTCGACTCAGGATCGCAAGTCAACCTAATTACAGAAAGATTAGTTACCCGGCTTGGACTCCCTGCTAGTCCTGCATCTATCTCAATAAATGGCATCGGAAAAAACCAGACCAAGGTTCAACCCCGAGTCAACATTACACTTCAATCTCGACTCAACAATTTTTCAGCACGTTTGGAGGCATTTGTGTTGCCACAAATAATTGCTCCTCAACCTTCGCAGCATATTAATATTGACAGGTGGCCTATTCCCAACAATATAGCACTGGCAGACCCAAACTTCAATCATCCAGACGAAGTCGATGTTCTTTTAGGAGCAGAATATTATCATCAACTACTCGCTATTGGACAGATTAAACTTTCCGATAACCTTCCAGTCTTGCAAAATACAATATTAGGCTGGCTGGTATCCGGAAGAGTGGCTGGCCAGCATCTACCAACAGCTTTATGTGGGGTCCTTACTGAAACACTGGAAGAAGTCGATAGCACACACCGTCAATTATCAGCGCAAAATGCAAAGTATGAAGCGTATTTTAACCAGCACTCTGCACGTGACAAGGAAGGAAGATTCATAGTAAAACTCCCATTTTGTATTGAACCAAGCTCTTTAGGAGAGTCACATAGTATCGCCTTCAATCGATTCCAGTCATTGGAACGACGATTATCCAAGGACACTGTTTTAAAGCATCAATACACACAATTCATGAAGGAATATGAAGCATTAGGCCACATGACCAAGGTCGACATAGACAAGGTGGAAGGGGCAAAATACTTTATTCCCCACCACTGCATATTACGACCCGAAAGCAGTACCACCAAAATTAGAGTTGTGTTTGACGCCTCTTCTAAAATATCATCCGGGAAATCGTTAAACGATATTCTGCATACTGGACCACCACTACAAAATGACCTATTCACTATTTTGCTGCGCTTTCGATTACTGCGCTTCGTATTCACAACAGACATAGAAAAAATGTTTCGCCAAATCTCGATCCATCCCAAGGATAGGCCATACCAGATAATCCTATGGCGACTGGATATCACCGAGCCCATCAACTATTTCACATTAAATACCGCTACTTATGGAACTAGGCCAGCACCCTATCTAGCAATCAGATGTTGGAAAGAAATAAGGCAGGAGAACCAACTCCAGTTTCCCTTAGCAGCCAATTTTTTGGAGAAGAACTTTTACGTTGATGATGGGCTGGGTGGAGCTGACAGCTTACGTATAGCCTTGGACACCCAACGCCAACTGCAGCAAGTCAGCCTCGACTTCTCCGCAGAGGAAACCAACTACACTAAAACATTAGGATTGGCCTGGTTACCCAAAGGTGACCAACTTAAAATCAAGGTCAACGTACAACCAATCAAATCTGTAACCAAAAGGACAGTCACTTCAGATTTGGCACGCATTTTTGACCCACTGGGTCTCCTATCTCCTGTCGTTGTCAGAGCGAAAATGTTCGTTCAAGAGCTGTGGCGCCTGAATCTTTCATGGGATGAAGCCGTGTCTTCCGAATTTGACTCTCGGTGGCGAAACTTTCGAAACAATCTCAAAGAATCTGCCCCCCCTGGGCAGGCGTATATTGCGGTTTTTTGTTGCTTTTCTTCAAAGGCAGTTCATCTAGAGCTAGTAACGGATCTCACAACCGATGCATTCATTGAAGCCCTCAAGAGATTTATAAGTCGAAGAGGGCATTGTCAAAACCTTTATTGCGATAACGATACCAACTTCATAGGAGCGCGAAATCAACTTGCAGAATTGTCAACTGCTGTATTTTCTACAACAGCTCAGGAAACTATCCAGCGAGAATGCGCGACTAAAAACATTAATTTCCATTTTATCCCTCCGCGATGTCCGCATTTTGGTGGATTATGGGAAGCTGCTGTAAAATCCGCCAAGGGTCTTTTGGTCAAAGAAATATCAAGCGCATCCCTGACTTATGAGGAAATGGAAACCGTTGTCATAGAGGTTGAAGCAATCCTGAATTCAAGGCCAATTGCACCATTACCAAGTAATTCGAATGATGACGCTGCATTGACACCGGGTCATTTCTTGATTGGGGAGCCTCTCACGGCCCAGGTTGACGCGACTGCACAAACAACATCCTCAACCTTGGCAAAACGTTGGGAATTAGTCTCCCGAATAAAACATCAGTTTTGGAAAAGGTGGTCACAGGAGTATCTCAATGAGCTCCAGCAGCGTAGCAAGTGGCAAACTAAATCACAAAATCTACAGCTCGGCACCATTGTCGTAATTAAAGATAATTTACCTGTCATGAACTGGCGACTCGGAAAAGTAGTTGAAACATTTCCTGGACCCGATGGCTTGGTCAGGACAGCGGCGGTAAAAACATCAACTGGGGTCATTAAGCGAGCCATCCACTTACGCGCTCCTCTTCCGATAGATGACGATGAAGGAAGAGATAATTCACAACCCCTCAAACGAAGCGGCGCGCCCAGCGACTTTAACAAAAATTCTCCACCTCCAAAACGTGGCCACATGACCACAACAGGCATGCTCGTGATCCTAGCATTGTTTCTTCCACTAGTGACGTGCCAACAAGTCACTTATACTCAGATTAAAGGCAACCCTGGTATACACTTCGAACATATTGGTAAAATCAAACCAGTTCTTTCAGAGTGGAAACTTCTGATATATTTTGAGCTGGCACCATTTCATAATGAATTACAGCTTTTGATTAACGGGACCAATGCCTTGACGAATGCCTGTAATTACTCATATATCCACACTCAATGTACCGGACCGATAAACCATTTTCGCAACATCCAGAACGACATGCATGCTGGTCTAGAAAATCTTGCTAAACGAAAAAAACGAGGCGCAATAGATATTGTCGGCAACGTAGCAAACTCCTTATTCGGTGTTCTGGATTCAAAATATGCTGAGCAAATGTCCGACACCATCAACGGTATCAAAAACGATGAAGCCCGTCTACAAGAGCTCCTGCGGAATCAAACTTCATTCTTGGACTCCACCGTTAACCTAATGAAGCAGACTGATGCTCAGACTCAAAATGGTTTTGAAAAAATCAACTTTAAAATCATCAAACTCATGAACCGCACAGACAATGACCAACGCTCGCAGCTCATTTTATCCCTAAGCATCCAGTTAGTTATAATAGCGGACAAGGTTCAAAAAATGCACACCTCTATGATTAACTTGTTGGCTGATACTTATCATGGCCGGATCAGCCCTATTCTGCTAACCCCACAACAATTTGCTACTGAAGTGGGTAACATAAAGGCTAATCTTCCAACAGATTTAGCATTACCAGTAGTTGATATCATTCATATATATGGCATCGCGGCAGCTCATGCATCAATCTCCAATGAGCACATCATCTGCACCTTGTTTATTCCCTTGTCAAATCAAAATGAATATGATTTATTCTACCTTACACCAGTCCCACAAGTAATAAACAATTCATTAGTAGCTATCATACCGACATCAAAAATGATAGCCCTTAATGCTCATCGTGATATATATTTCCCAACAGATGACAGCAAACTTCTTGGCTGCAATACACTGGAGCGCAATACCCTTTTGTGCCCAAATGTCCAAGCTACTTACCACAAGGGTGCACCACTATGCAGCTGCGAGATACATTTATTCAATAATGAATCTGATTCAAGCTGCAATATAGAAGTAATAGCCAACAACAACGTATGGCATCAACTGTTTGAAAGGAATCAATGGCTCGTCGCAACCCATCAACAACTCAAATTAAGTACAGTTTGCAATGGAAAAAGCAGCTATCAGCTTGTGCAAGGTACGGGGTTAATAACACTCCCAGCAGGGTGTACTATAAAAAACGAGATGATCACGGTTAGCAGTTATCAAACCATCACATCAACTCTCCATCAATCCAATACATCCAACGGGATGTCATTTTTCAATTCATTGCATGATGTGGACAACCTGACGCAATCTTTGATATACCGTTCAAGTATTGAGGAAATGAACCGATTACAGGCAGAAGTGAAAGCACAGCTACGCGATATCCCAGTAACGACAAGCCATCATGAAATACATAGTTTGACAGCCAGTTACTTTGGATTGGCGCTCATTTTAATTATATTCATCATCCTACTAAGAAACTACATACGAAAGAAGAAGGTCAACGCTCACCGTGCAGTGCCGCAGCCTGCTCCAAGGTCCTCATGGGACATTTCAGTGGATTCATCAGCTTGACACTGCACTGTGGTCGGAAATTTCATTTCGTTGGCCAAAAGTCAAAATGTTTACACCCACGAAATATGTTTTTGTTTTTGAAATCTAATAGTCAACACTCTAAAACAACCAAAAATTAATTTTGTTATTGTAATATGCAATTCACCGTTATTCGGTGAGTCATCGAAGTTGAATTTGTTTGCTTCATTTGTAAACAGAATTGCGTTCGGTGTTTTATAAAGCTTATTTCATTTGCTTGTTAAAGCTGAAAACAACGCGTGTTAAATAAAGGTTAAAATGGAAAACGAAGGTGTTGGTAAGTTTATTAATTTTGTAAAATATAATACTCAAAAATTGAGTACTCAAAAAAATAAAATAACTTTTTGCAAAAGTCTTTAACCTTTTGGAATTTATTTTATTTTTTAAGTTTGAGTAAGCTTAACACATTTTGTTTAGGAGTGTTAAGCATAAGATTAAAAACCAAAATTACTTTAAAGTGTTAAGTTTTTGAAAATGTTTATCTCGATTTGCGGTTTTTTGCGGTTTTTGAGTAAATTTTTTTTCAGTCGTAATTTGCATACAGAATTCAGCAGTTTTTGATATTTGGTTGACCCAGCAGAAGAAAGGAAAAAATAAGGACGCACTAATAAAAGGAAGTATTTGCGACAAATACGGGTAACTTCGTATCAACAGAAATGATATTTAGCTACGGTTTTGACAGTAGCTCAAAAAACTCAGAAAGAAAAGAAAAAAAATTTTATGTAAAAATTTTTTTTTAAATTAAAATTTTAATGTTTTAATTTTTTACAAAAAAAAATATTTATTTTATACAAAAACACTTAAAGTATACTGCAAATTCAAATTTTAGTTAAAAATTCCGTTATTTTAAGTTTTAATAGTTTTGGCCAAGAAAAGTGATTTTTCGACCATAGTGCACTGCTTAGATTAAGTTCCCGGTATTGATTTATGTGAGCTGTTTAACTATTCTTCCCGGTCCTCCTAAGGGGGGCAGTATGTTAATTCTGTATGATTTTTTTTATTTTGCAACAAAATAAAACAAATCTTAATAGAATTGAAATTTAATAAACTCCCTTAATTTTTGTTCTTCAAATCTGTTTTGATTCTCCCACAGTCTAGTCAGCCAAAGCGTGAGAATTGATGTGTCAGCTTTTCGTTTTGACTGCACATGCAAACATAAAATATTTATTTTGCAGGTGCTATTCAAATTACCAGCCAGACAGTATGAAATCCAACGCTTTCCCTGGCTATCTGTGGGAAAACATTTTAATGAAATGTAAGCAATTCCGGCTCACATAAATTCTTTACATAAAATTTCTTTTATTTTTTAATTTTATTTTAATTATTTGTTTTTGTAAATTATTTAGTATATAAGCATGAACATTTTTAATAAATGCGATCATTACGTTTACGACTGTTCTTGTTAATTAACTTAGTGATCGGCTTCTCTTGGTGTACCACCTTGAGAACTCCTTTAGAATTTCTATAACCTTATTCTGGTGAACTACCAGGATAATAATTTACAGAAATTTCAAAGCATTGAGTTATTCTGGTGTACCACCAGAATAATCCCATTTATAAAAGCGAGGCAAACGAGCCGTCGCAACAAACATTGGCGACCGTGACAGGACCTGCAACCTTCGGTTCATTTACTCAACATTTGACAGGAACCCAACCTGCAATATTTTCATACCATGGAACCCTCAGAAAAGCTTCTCCAGAAGCTGAAGGAAATCGGCGAAAGCATCGCCATCATAATAAGGAACCTCAACAAGGATTCCAGTAGTCGCAAGACGACTGCTTACTATGAAGAACGACTGGCCAGGCTCAAGGTTGCTTGGGCAGAGTTCGAGGATGCGGACAACAATCTACGAAGTTCGAAGGATGTAGACACAGCTGACGAATACTTTGTTTCTGACTACTACACCAAAGTAAGGTCTATGGCAACAAAGTATATCACGCTGATAGAACGTGAGCTTGACACTCAAGGTCGAGCATCAGACACCAAGCAACCTCAGGGTCCTTCAACCTCAAATACCGAACGATCAAGTGGTGGTGCAACTGATGGTCATGATGGCCTCATTAGCCGGTCTCTGGGAAAAATGGCGGCTCTAACCCGTCAACTAGAAGGGCTTCAAATGAGCGACCAAGAAATGACCTACTACGAGATAAAAAAGGCCACAATTACCCACCTGTGGCAGCAAGTAGAACAGCTTAACGACGAGGTACTGGACAAATATCCTGATCCAGATCAAGTTGGTTATAATTCAACGAAATATGTGCACCTCGAAAAAGAAGCCCAAACAGCAATCATCCAGCTCACAAGGGCTACTAAACACCTCCACTCCGCCACCTCGGGCATTGTAGCTAGATCACCGTCATTGCCCTTACCCACAATCGACATCACCAAATTTGATGGTGATTATATGAAGTGGACCTCCTTCTCTGATCTATTTACCAGAATTATCCATGAGCAACCCATATCCGACGCTCACAAAATGTGGTATTTAAAGAATAACGTAATCGGTGAAGCAGCAAATATCATTGCTCATTTCGCGATTACGGGAGAAAATTACCAAGCGGCATGGCTACTGCTGGAAAACCGCTATAATAACAAAAGGGTTATGGTGGCTACAGCAATTCAAAGGTTACTAGATCAGCCATCTGGTGCTGGCTCTTTGAACGCTCTTAAGCGACTACACGATACAACAAAGCAGTGCTTAGCAGCTCTATCCAACATGGGTCTCGAGACTACGTCATGGGATCCACTTCTAATCCACCTTTTAGTTAAAAAGGTGGACAAACCCGTACACAGTCAATATGAACAAACAATTGCCAGGCCTAAGGAGCTACAAAAAATCAGCGATTTTTTAAGCTTCATCGAGAACTACTTCCATACTCTTGAAGCAATGGGATATAAGGAGAAAGCTGCCGTCAATATTCCTAAAACCTGCGCGCTAACTACACAACCCCAACTCGAAAGCAGACAATGCATTAATTGCAAGAAAGATAATCATCCATTATATCGATGCAAGGAATTCCTATCGCTTAGCCCAAAAACGCGACTTAACCTGGTACAGAAGCAAAGGTTATGTGTAAACTGCTTTAGCAATAGTCATTCCACCAAACAATGCGCGATCGCAGGCCGCTGCCAAAAATGTGGGAAAAAGCACCATACGCTGGTTCACCTTGAACCTAACTCACGACAGATTGCGACATCAGCAGAGCAAGGAAATTCCTCCAATATGCCAATTAAATCAACCAAAGACGAACGTAAACCTTATACTGAGCCAGCCACGACTAGCAATCAATTATCGGAACAAGCGGCTTCCCTTGTCACTACACCAGCAGTTGTAGTAGAAGGAAGGGCTGTGAATTCTGCAAATCCCAGGCCCTATGTTTTACTGGGAACGGCATTGGTAAAAGTTAAGGCGAATGGTCTGGAAACCGAATGCAAGGCGATTCTCGACTCAGGATCGCAAGTCAACCTAATTACAGAAAGATTAGTTACCCGGCTTGGACTCCCTGCTAGTCCTGCATCTATCTCAATAAATGGCATCGGAAAAAACCAGACCAAGGTTCAACCCCGAGTCAACATTACACTTCAATCTCGACTCAACAATTTTTCAGCACGTTTGGAGGCATTTGTGTTGCCACAAATAATTGCTCCTCAACCTTCGCAGCATATTAATATTGACAGGTGGCCTATTCCCAACAATATAGCACTGGCAGACCCAAACTTCAATCATCCAGACGAAGTCGATGTTCTTTTAGGAGCAGAATATTATCATCAACTACTCGCTATTGGACAGATTAAACTTTCCGATAACCTTCCAGTCTTGCAAAATACAATATTAGGCTGGCTGGTATCCGGAAGAGTGGCTGGCCAGCATCTACCAACAGCTTTATGTGGGGTCCTTACTGAAACACTGGAAGAAGTCGATAGCACACACCGTCAATTATCAGCGCAAAATGCAAAGTATGAAGCGTATTTTAACCAGCACTCTGCACGTGACAAGGAAGGAAGATTCATAGTAAAACTCCCATTTTGTATTGAACCAAGCTCTTTAGGAGAGTCACATAGTATCGCCTTCAATCGATTCCAGTCATTGGAACGACGATTATCCAAGGACACTGTTTTAAAGCATCAATACACACAATTCATGAAGGAATATGAAGCATTAGGCCACATGACCAAGGTCGACATAGACAAGGTGGAAGGGGCAAAATACTTTATTCCCCACCACTGCATATTACGACCCGAAAGCAGTACCACCAAAATTAGAGTTGTGTTTGACGCCTCTTCTAAAATATCATCCGGGAAATCGTTAAACGATATTCTGCATACTGGACCACCACTACAAAATGACCTATTCACTATTTTGCTGCGCTTTCGATTACCGCGCTTCGTATTCACAACAGACATAGAAAAAATGTTTCGCCAAATCTCGATCCATCCCAAGGATAGGCCATACCAGATAATCCTATGGCGACTGGATATCACCGAGCCCATCAACTATTTCACATTAAATACCGCTACTTATGGAACTAGGCCAGCACCCTATCTAGCAATCAGATGTTGGAAAGAAATAAGGCAGGAGAACCAACTCCAGTTTCCCTTAGCAGCCAATTTTTTGGAGAAGAACTTTTACGTTGATGATGGGCTGGGTGGAGCTGACAGCTTACGTATAGCCTTGGACACCCAACGCCAACTGCAGCAAGTCAGCCTCGACTTCTCCGCAGAGGAAACCAACTACACTAAAACATTAGGATTGGCCTGGTTACCCACCAATCAAATCTGTAACCAAAAGGACAGTCACTTCAGATTTGGCACGCATTTTTGACCCACTGGGTCTCCTATCTCCTGTCGTTGTCAGAGCGAAAATGTTCGTTCAAGAGCTGTGGCGCCTGAATCTTTCATGGGATGAAGCCGTGTCTTCCGAATTTGACTCTCGGTGGCGAAACTTTCGAAACAATCTCAAAGAATCTGCCCCCCCTGGGCAGGCGTATATTGCGGTTTTTTGTTGCTTTTCTTCAAAGGCAGTTCATCTAGAGCTAGTAACGGATCTCACAACCGATGCATTCATTGAAGCCCTCAAGAGATTTATAAGTCGAAGAGGGCATTGTCAAAACCTTTATTGCGATAACGATACCAACTTCATAGGAGCGCGAAATCAACTTGCAGAATTGTCAACTGCTGTATTTTCTACAACAGCTCAGGAAACTATCCAGCGAGAATGCGCGACTAAAAACATTAATTTCCATTTTATCCCTCCGCGATGTCCGCATTTTGGTGGATTATGGGAAGCTGCTGTAAAATCCGCCAAGGGTCTTTTGGTCAAAGAAATATCAAGCGCATCCCTGACTTATGAGGAAATGGAAACCGTTGTCATAGAGGTTGAAGCAATCCTGAATTCAAGGCCAATTGCACCATTACCAAGTAATCCGAATGATGACGCTGCATTGACACCGGGTCATTTCTTGATTGGGGAGCCTCTCACGGCCCAGGTTGACGCGACTGCACAAACAACATCCTCAACCTTGGCAAAACGTTGGGAATTAGTCTCCCGAATAAAACATCAGTTTTGGAAAAGGTGGTCACAGGAGTATCTCAATGAGCTCCAGCAGCGAAGCAAGTGGCAAACTAAATCACAAAATCTACAGCTCGGCACCATTGTCGTAATTAAAGATAATTTACCTGTCATGAACTGGCGACTCGGAAAAGTAGTTGAAACATTTCCTGGACCCGATGGCTTGGTCAGGACAGCGGCGGTAAAAACATCAACTGGGGTCATTAAGCGAGCCATCCACTTACGCGCTCCTCTTCCGATAGATGACGATGAAGGAAGAGATAATTCACAACCCCTCAAACGAAGCGGCGCGCCCAGCGACTTTAACAAAAATTCTCCACCTCCAAAACGTGGCCACATGACCACAACAGGCATGCTCGTGATCCTAGCATTGTTTCTTCCACTAGTGACGTGCCAACAAGTCACTTATACTCAGATTAAAGGCAACCCTGGTATACACTTCGAACATATTGGTAAAATCAAACCAGTTCTTTCAGAGTGGAAACTTCTGATATATTTTGAGCTGGCACCATTTCATAATGAATTACAGCTTTTGATTAACGGGACCAATGCCTTGACGAATGCCTGTAATTACTCATATATCCACACTCAATGTACCGGACCGATAAACCATTTTCGCAACATCCAGAACGACATGCATGCTGGTCTAGAAAATCTTGCTAAACGAAAAAAACGAGGCGCAATAGATATTGTCGGCAACGTAGCAAACTCCTTATTCGGTGTTCTGGATTCAAAATATGCTGAGCAAATGTCCGACACCATCAACGGTATCAAAAACGATGAAGCCCGTCTACAAGAGCTCCTGCGGAATCAAACTTCATTCTTGGACTCCACCGTTAACCTAATGAAGCAGACTGATGCTCAGACTCAAAATGGTTTTGAAAAAATCAACTTTAAAATCATCAAACTCATGAACCGCACAGACAATGACCAACGCTCGCAGCTCATTTTATCCCTAAGCATCCAGTTAGTTATAATAGCGGACAAGGTTCAAAAAATGCACACCTCTATGATTAACTTGTTGGCTGATACTTATCATGGCCGGATCAGCCCTATTCTGCTAACCCCACAACAATTTGCTACTGAAGTGGGTAACATAAAGGCTAATCTTCCAACAGATTTAGCATTACCAGTAGTTGATATCATTCATATATATGGCATCGCGGCAGCTCATGCATCAATCTCCAATGAGCACATCATCTGCACCTTGTTTATTCCCTTGTCAAATCAAAATGAATATGATTTATTCTACCTTACACCAGTCCCACAAGTAATAAACAATTCATTAGTAGCTATCATACCGACATCAAAAATGATAGCCCTTAATGCTCATCGTGATATATATTTCCCAACAGATGTCAGCAAACTTCTTGGCTGCAATACACTGGAGCGCAATACCCTTTTGTGCCCAAATGTCCAAGCTACTTACCACAAGGGTGCACCACTATGCAGCTGCGAGATACATTTATTCAATAATGAATCTGATTCAAGCTGCAATATAGAAGTAATAGCCAACAACAACGTATGGCATCAACTGTTTGAAAGGAATCAATGGCTCGTCGCAACCCATCAACAACTCAAATTAAGTACAGTTTGCAATGGAAAAAGCAGCTATCAGCTTGTGCAAGGTACGGGGTTAATAACACTCCCAGCAGGGTGTACTATAAAAAACGAGATGATCACGGTTAGCAGTTATCAAACCATCACATCAACTCTCCATCAATCCAATACATCCAACGGGATGTCATTTTTCAATTCATTGCATGATGTGGACAACCTGACGCAATCTTTGATATACCGTTCAAGTATTGAGGAAATGAACCGATTACAGGCAGAAGTGAAAGCACAGCTACGCGATATCCCAGTAACGACAAGCCATCATGAAATACATAGTTTGACAGCCAGTTACTTTGGATTGGCGCTCATTTTAATTATATTCATCATCCTACTAAGAAACTACATACGAAAGAAGAAGGTCAACGCTCACCGTGCAGTGCCGCAGCCTGCTCCAAGGTCCTCATGGGACATTTCAGTGGATTCATCAGCTTGACACTGCTTAGATTAAGTTCCCGGTATTGATTTATGTGAGCTGTTTAACTATTCTTCCCGGTCCTCCTAAGGGGGGCAGTATGTTAATTCTGTATGATTTTTTTTATTTTGCAACAAAATAAAACAAATCTTAATAGAATTGAAATTTAATAAACTCCCTTAATTTTTGTTCTTCAAATCTGTTTTGATTCTCCCACAGTCTAGTCAGCCAAAGCGTGAGAATTGATGTGTCAGCTTTTCGTTTTGACTGCACATGCAAACATAAAATATTTATTTTGCAGGTGCTATTCAAATTACCAGCCAGACAGTATGAAATCCAACGCTTTCCCTGGCTATCTGTGGGAAAACATTTTAATGAAATGTAAGCAATTCCGGCTCACATAAATTCTTTACATAAAATTTCTTTTATTTTTTAATTTTATTTTAATTATTTGTTTTTGTAAATTATTTAGTATATAAGCATGAACATTTTTAATAAATGCGATCATTACGTTTACGACTGTTCTTGTTAATTAACTTAGTGATCGGCTTCTCTTGGTGTACCACCTTGAGAACTCCTTTAGAATTTCTATAACCTTATTCTGGTGAACTACCAGGATAATAATTTACAGAAATTTCAAAGCATTGAGTTATTCTGGTGTACCACCAGAATAATCCCATTTATAAAAGCGAGGCAAACGAGCCGTCGCAACAAACAGTATCAAAACTAATTGTTTAATTAGAGAACAGTAGCAAAATTAATTCACAAAATTTATTTATCTCATTTATGTTCCCAAAATTAATTTATCAAAATTAGAATAATCCTAATAAGATTTAAATCAAGAGTAATAAGAAAATAAAATATTTATGCCCTCTTTGATTTGCACTCACTTTGCTCTGCGTTCATTTAAAAAAATTTGTTGCTGAGTTTCTTCTAATAACCACAATATTATCTTCACTCGTCGCAGTATTCTATGATTACGAAAGCAGCTTTTCCACTTTTATCCTCTTTAAACTCCAATTCACCTCATCCAATTCATCTTATTTAACGCACAATAGGGCGTGGTTAACGATTTGCCTTTGATTGTTCTCGCACAAACTCAATAGATAACGCTCTTTATTTTATTTTTATCTGAAGTCTCTCACTTATTCATAGTTACGTTGTTGCATTAACTAAATATGTATTTCTGTCGCTGACGATTTGCCTTTGATTGTTTTCGCACAAGCTCAATAGCTAACGCTCTTTTCTCTTTATTTTATTTTTATCTGAAGTCTCTCACTTATTCATAGTTACGTTGTTTCATTAACTAAATATGCATTTCTGTCGCTTTGGTTGGTTTTTTTCCTTTTTTCTACCCACAAACAGGACAGTTTATTGAACGTTTATTTTATTAAACAAACACACTCCATATACACAGTTTTTTCCCTCTTAAAATTATTTGCTTATTTAAAATTGGGTAGATTCCGGACGAGCCCCCAAATGTAAAAACTCCTTGTTTGTTTAATTTAAAACTTTTATTACTTTTATTATTTTTATATTTACATAGATATTTATACACGTCCGTGTACGTATGTTTACTTTAGATGTCCAACTCACTCTAATGTCGCTTGTCTCAATTATCTTCTAATCTTCCCGCCGCTTCTTTTCTCTCTGCTGGAGCGTCTTAACACTTTAGGGTTCGCTCCTACATATGTATGTGTGTATGTATGTAGGTTAGGTTAGGTTACGAAGGGTAGTAGCGAGTTCGCCACCTCCACTCGAAGGCCCTTAGGCCCATTGTGAATCCCTTCAGAAGAGTTGAGAAGAAAAGAAGAACAGTGAGTCAAAAGATTCATAGATAAAAGAAAAAGGATAAAGAAGCCAGAGTACCGTCAACAAGATGTCTAAGAAAGTCAGTAGTCCTAGACTCTGAATCACCTAGCTGCCCAGCCACCGAACCTCCTTAATGAAGCCTATGATGCTCCCCAGCCCATTGCCAGGAACCTCACCAAGTCCATCTAAGAAGCGTCCTCCAAACCACCTCTGTCGGCGAATCTGCAGCCCAGGGCAGTGGCAGAGAAGATGTTCCACTGTCTCCAACTCCTCCTCGTCCCCGCATACCCTGCAGAAATCTGGAGAGTTCCTGTCCCATTTATTCGTCCTGAATCTCACATCGCAGTGCCCTGTGAGAGTCCCAATAATGCGCCTCAGAAACCCCCTGCTCTCCTTGAGCAGCAGGTCAGTGCCCATCCTGTCCAGCCTGGGCCATAAAAGCCTGGAGATCCTGCAATCGGCCTTGTCCCTCCAGGTTTGGCCCACCCTGTCCGTTATCCACTTCCCTATCAGTCCATAACAGAAACTCAGTGGTGGCCTCACCGGCTCACAACCAAGTTCAATATTCCGGGCCGTTCCCCTCCTCGCCAACTCATCGGCAATCTCGTTCCCGGAAATGTCAAAATGACCCGGAACCCAGCAGAGCCTGACCCTGCGTGTACCCATAATCGCTTTAAGAGCACGTCTGCAGTCGCCCACGAGTCTAGACCTGACAAAATGTCCCTCTAGAGCCTTAAGCGCGCCCTGACTATCAACGTATATTGTTACGTCACCACTCCCACTCGCGTCCTCCCCGTGTATGTATGTACATATGTATGTATGTATCTATATACATATGTATGTATGTATGTATGTATGTATGTATGTATGTATGTATGTATGTATGTATGTATGTATGTATGTATGTATGTATGTATGTATGTATGTATGTACATATGTATGTTTGTATGTATGTACATATGTATGTTTGTATGTATGTACATATGTATGTTCACATGTATGTATGCACATATGTATGTATGTACATATGTATGTATGTACATATGTATGTATGTACATATGTATGTATGTACATATGTATGTATGTACATATGTATGTATGTACATATGTATGTTTGTATGTATGTACATATGTATGTTTGTATGTATGTACATATGTATGTTTGTATGTATGTACATATGTATGTTTGTATGTATGTACATATGTATGTTTGTATGTATGTACATATGTATGTTTGTATGTATGTACATATGTATGTTTGTATGTATGTACATATGTATGTTTGTATGTATGTACATATGTATGTTTGTATGTATGTACATATGTATGTTTGTATGTATGTACATATGTATGTTTGTATGTATGTACATATTTATTCATTATTAGTATTATACCAAAGGGTATGAATATATGTATAAATGGTGCTTGTCATACAAAAATGTAATTTGTTTGCAAGATTACTTCAAAATGCGAATAGAAAAATAGAAAGCACAATTCAATTAAATTATAATATTTGAAGTACGAAATCATTCGGATGGATCATATGGCTGGGTACTTTAAAGATCAATGTAAAGGGTATATAAGATTCGGCACAGCCGAATATAGCGCTCTTACTTGTTTTATTATTATATTGAAAAATTAATACAAAGAAAGCCTTCATGGGCAATTATTTATTTATTGCAGATAATAATTCGCTACATACATTAAATAAAATTAAGATACTTAAAATATTAATAATCTATACAACGTTATACAATTGTGTATAAATGATCCCCAGCTACATGAACAACGGAAAAATAAATAACAGGTGGTAACCTATAGCAGAGAAGTCATTATTTGGATAAAATTACTCAAATGTATTAAGGCACAGCCCCATTAAAGCAAGTAAGCTTTAAGCTTTATAAGTTAGAAGAGAAAAATAAAATAGCTTCAGGTTATTAGAAAAAGAGTTTCAAACTTTAAAGACGCGAACTAAAAACGAGCGCTCATGTATTGAAAGGTGCCTGCAGAGCACACCTATCAATATTACGTGTCCCCCTTGGTTCGATTTTCATTATTTTTATTCCTTAAATGCCCATGACTACAATACATGCTTCTGCCAAGTTTCATCAATCTAGGAGCACTCAGCAATTTTTAAAAAGCTTTGTTGTAAAAATAAGAAGTAATGTCCGGCTAGAATGGCGAAATACCCCTATGTGGGGCATGGAGATAGGGGGTAAGTATATTCTAGGCATATTTTTAGGAGGGCAAACTAATGGGGGTCGTTCGTACACTTTATTGATCTAAGGCCGACTCTGAAGAAGTTGTGGGCATTTCTACATCATTTTTGAAAATTTTGTATGGCAACCACCTTAGGGCGTAGAATTAGGGGGTAAGTATATTTCAGGACTATGTTTGGGAGGGCAAACTAATAGGGGTCGGTCGTACACTTTATTGCTCTAAGGCCGACTATGAAGAAGTTGTGGGCATTTGCATATCATTTTTGTAAATTTTGTATAGCAACACCCTTGGGGCGTGGAGATAAGGGGTAAGTATATTCCAGGAATATGATTGGGAGAGGAAACTAATGGGGGTCGGTCGTACACTTTATTGCTCTAAGGCCGACTCTGAAGAAGTTGTGGGCATTTTCATATCATTTTTGTAAATTTTGTTTGGCAATCCCCTTGGGGCGTGGAGATTAGGGGTAAGTATATTCTAGGAATATGTTTGGGAGGGGAAACTAAAGGGGGCCGGTCGTGCACTTTATTGCTCTAAGGCCGACTCTGAAGAAGTTGTGGGCATTTGCATATCATTTTTGTAAATTGTGTAAAGGCGTGAAGATAGGGGGTAAGTATGTTCCAGGAATATAATTGGGAGCGCAAACTAATGGAGGTCGGTCGTACACTTTATTGCTCTAAGGCCGACTCTGAAGAAGCTGTGAATATTTTTGAAAATTTTGTATGGCAACCCCCTTGGGGCGTGGAGATAAGGGGTAAGTATGTTCTAGGCATATGTTTGCGAGGGCAAACTAATGGCGGTCGGTCGTACACTTTATTGCTCTAAGGCCGACTCTGAAAAAGTTGTGGGCATTTTTATATCATTTTTGTAAATTTAGTATGACAACCCCCTTAGGGCGTGGAGATAGGGGGTAAGTATATCCTAGGCATATGTTTGCGAGGGCAAACTAATGGGGGTCGGTCGTACACTGTATTGCTCTAAAGCCGACTCTGAAGAAGTTGTGGGCATTTTTGCATCATTTTTAGAGCGTGGAGATAGGGAGTAAGTATACTCCAGGTATACGTTTAGAAGCAAAAACTAATGGGGGTCTGTGATATTTTTTTATTCTTCAAGGGGCTACTCCGGGGAAGTTGAAGCGGTTTTTACCTTATTTTTTTAAATTTTGTATGGCAACCATGTTAGGGGCTGGAGATAGAGGGTATGTTCCACAAAATTGTTTGGGTGGATAAACTAATTGGGGTCGGTCTCACATTTTACCTTTGTAGGAGAACCCTAGAAGCCGTAGGAGCGGTTTAAAAAAAAAATTTTAAATTAAGCTTTGTATGGCAACCCTGTTACATGTATGAATACTAATACTAATAAAATTTTCATTTTGGGTGTGGTTCAATAATATTAACATGACTGATTCTGTTTTTTCTTTTTTTGTTTTTTATTATTACATACATAAGCATATTCTTTGTTTTTGTTTTGGACTAAAAAAAGGAGGTAGTCTTTTTTTTGCTTACATCGCGGTAATTTATCGGACGATTTTTATGAATTTCAATACCGATTTTCTCGCGACTATTTCTGATAGTTTGATAGCACTTACGGGTCCATGCGACATCGGGGGGCTTCAGAAAGTTGATTTCAACCACAACACGGACAGACAGACATCGCTATACTTTATGGGGTCCCACATGGATAATAAAGAATTTACAAACGGAATGACAAACTTATATATACCCTTATCACTTATGTGAAGGGTATAAAAATATTTTGATACAATTGCTGTTAAGTACCCTCAAAACATTTACTTGATACCCAAATGAAATTCGTATTTTTCATCACAGTCTGTGAATAAGTGAAAAAATGCACACGGAATAGAATAGGTTCGATTCTACTAACAACATGTAGTAGATTCTACTCTATACTAAGTCGGCGAGAGTGGTGACTATTTTATTTTAATGGCGCCTAAAAGTTGTACGAAGACTCAATTAAAAAACATTTGTTTACATATTTTCAAAATATATTTTTCTTTTTGTAAAAACTTGCAGGGAACCCAAATTTTTTTTGTAACAAAAATCAGAAAAATTTTGGCCATCATAGGGTAAACAACTTTTATTTGCACATCAATAAAACCTGAACGTGCCTATGCTTTCCAAATAGCTATGAAGTCCTAGAAAATGGAAATTTTCACCTAACTGCATGTCAAGTTAAGAATTTTTTGCAAAAATGTATTAATTCAAAAGTAAAGGTTTGATTATCTCATCAATGGGTAGAAAAACCTATATTCAGTTTTTTATTTTATGCGCATCAAAAATTTGGAAAAATTAAGTGACCCCCCAAAAATAGGTTTTGCTCAAGAACTGCTTCCGTTTTTTTAACGCCAAATTATATTTAGAAATATTGTACCTAAGCCTCAAGTAAAAATTTTTACATTTTACAGAAAAAGAAATAGTTCCTGAACTTTTATTTTTTTAATTTTTTATTCCAGAAAAATTTATTTTTCCCCATATTAATATACATATAAACAATTCTAGAAAAAAACTTGTTTTTAAAAATACAGTAGTTTTCCTGTTTAAGCCCTTATGACACTTGCTTTTTTTTGCATTTTATAAACTTTGAAGAACAGTACCTACTTATAATATAGGAAAATTACACTTAGTGTGAAGAGTTAAGCTATTCAAAGAAAAATACCAAAACGTCAAAAGCTCCCCAAATGCAATTGATAAAAAAGCAGAAGCTGTCAAAAAAAATGTAAAAATTTTTAACTTAAACTTGACGTTTTAAGATTAAAACTCTAAACATGTTGTCAATTTGATCAGTTTATAGTTAAAAAAGCGATTTTTCGCGCGTTTATTAAATTTTATTTCAGATTTTCCGCTCTGCAACAAAATATCAAGTGGGCAACATTGTTTCGTTTGTTTACTTTTTATCAGCTTTTATTTTTTAAAAAAAAGCAAGCAAAATTGAAAATATCAAATAATTCTTATTAAAAAAAAGAAAATACTAAAAATGGAAGATATTATTACATCTTTAATAGTAATTAATAGTTTGAACAACATTATAAGTGCAAAGTACCTATTAAAAAGAAAATCAAAAAAATTTTCTTCACGGTGGCTGCTTCTCAGGGAGGATGAAGGGTTTGTACATAAACTGTACAAGGAAATCGAATGTGAGGACTCAAAACTTTATAGGAGTATTTTAAGAATGACTCCTCATCAATTTTCAGTATTGCTGGAAAAAGTTAAGCCATACATTACAAAGCAAGACACCCACTTTAGAAATTGTATTGGACCTAAAGAAAGACTTCTTGTTACATTGAGGTACCTTGCCACAGGTAAATATATATATATATATATATATATATATACATATATATATATATATATATATATATATATATGATGTTTTAATTCTATTACTATGTTTTAATACATACATATGTCTAATTTACCACAGGAGAAACACAATCGTCGTTGCAACTTCCCTTTAGAATTCACCAATCAACCATATGTAAAATTCTCAAAGCAACAGTTCCAGCTATATATACTGCATTGAATGAAGAGTTTATAAAATTTCCTCAGTCCGAAAAAGAATGGCATTCTATCGCCCTAGATTTTTTTGAGATGTGGGGTTTTCCTAATTGCATAGGAGCAATAGATGGTAACTAAATTATGCACATAAACATATTTGTTTTAAATACAGTACCTAATACTTATACATAGGTAAACACTGCAATATTATTGGATGTAAAAAGGCTGGTTCTATATATTATAATTACAAGGGATTTAACTCAATAATATTAATGGGTATAGCAGATGCTAATTATCGTTTTTTATATGCGGACGTTGGGGTCAACGGAAGAATAGGAGACGCTGGGGTTTGGTTACGTTCGGATCTCAAATATGCAATTGAGGACAGAAAAGTAAATATTCCACCGGCACAAAACCTGCCTTTTTCTGATGTGGTTTCGCCATTCACATTTCTATCCGACGATGCTTTTGCGTTAACCGACTATATGATGAAACCGTACTCTCAAAGAAATCTCAGTGAAAAACAGATTCATTTTAATAAAATGCTGTCACGAAATAGACGAGTTGTCGAAAACGCTTTTGGGTTATTAGCAAACCGATTCAGAGTTTTGTTTATCCCTATTCACAGAGAGCCTGCAGAAGCTACCAAAATTGTTTAAGCATGCATTTGCCTCCACAATTTTTTAAGAACAGCAAACTCAATTGATAAGAACAGTTTTGACAACTTATCGACAGAAGAAATTAATTTAATAAATAACGAAAATTATCAAAATATGCCATCAGATAGAAGAAAACCCCAAAAGAGCGGAGAAAAAATTAGAAATGCCTTGGCAAAGCCAAGGAACAAAATAATAGTTGTCAACAATGGCCAAATTTTAAAGTAACTAATAAAAAATTTTTTTGTAATAAACTTGGTATAAGTCTACAGATAATTTGGTGTAAGAATCAATGAAATATAATTAAACAAGATTGTTTAAATAAAATAAATAATGTTTGTTTAAAAATAAAGGTATTTTTATTTTTAAAAATCTGAAAAGAAATAAACCACCAAATTTTTTAAATGCACAGTTTATTAAAAAACAAAAAATTTTAGGGTAACATAAATAACATTAAATTAATTAATTTTTAAGATTATTAAAAAAAATTAATTGTCAAAAAAAAATTCACTTAAATATTTACATATTAGAAACATAAGTTATTGCTTATGGATCACGTAAAAAAAAACATTAAAAAAAATTATCACAATTCATATACATAAAACAAAAAAAATCTAAATTTGTTTAAAGCTTTGTTTTTAAAAATCATCGTTATTCATAACACAGTTTATTTATTTAAGCGCACCATGTGTTAAGTAACTTTTTATGCATTAAATAAAAACGCATAAATTAGTTAATTTTTTGTATTGTTATGGCTCATCCTCTTGAAGATCAAAAAGAATTGTTGTAATTTTAGACTTAGCTGTCAACTGTTTTCGTTTTGTAAGGTTGTTAATTTCGTTGACAACAAATGCTCCAAATGCAGCGTTTGGTACATCTGTTGATAGTTTTTTTGCAAGGGCTTCAGTAAGTTTTTTTGAGCTATCGCAGATTTCTTTAAAACTATCATTTTCGGCCTTCCTTTTTTTACGAGAAGTATGAGAGGAATTTTGACTGATACTTGGTGTTAGGCTTGAGGGATAATGGGATTCAAGATTTTCCTCGCTCTGAATAGCATTTTCATATTCAATATCATCTTCAGATAAAATCTCAATTTCTACAGAAGGCTCAGTATATAATTCCTGTAGGATATTATTTTAGAATATTTCTTATTTGTATGTAGATTTAACACCACAAGCAAAAATATACTTACACAAAGGCTTTTTTTGTTAAAATTGTTTACCGAAGAAGTTGCTTCGTTAGCGGAAAGTAAAAATTCCATTGATTGACTATATTTCCAGAACGTCATTATACTTTCAACAGTTTCTGCACTTTCTCCACTTTTCTTAGCTTTTATTCCTTTGGTGTGTTCCGAATTGAAATACGATTTCAAATTATTCCATTTTTTAGACACATCAGCTAATATTAAGCTTTAGGTTATATACAAAAAAAACTTAAATAAGTATAGTTTTACGTACCATAATCAAAGGGAACATCCGGACAGAAGTTTTTGTTAATTTTTACGACGAGCTCTTCCCAAAATTTAAGTTTTTTCAATTTATTTTTATATTCTGGAGATTTTGCATTCCAAATATACGGCACTTGTTTTACTTCATTTATTAAAAATAAAACTTCTTCTTCTGTCCAAGATTTTGTCATTTTTACCAAATTAAAGTAGTTTTAAAGATTTATAATTATATTTTTAATGTTCGCGCGTGCTTTCCTTTTACTTTCTATGAACTGTCAAAATAAGTTTTTTAAGGTAATACATACATATATATTTTGTTCTATCTAACATTTGCTATTTCTTTCTTTCAATCCAAAAGCAATCAATTAAGAAAAAAGCAAGTGTCATAAGGGCTTTAACGAACCTTCGATTCTGCGAACACCGCATTTAACAAACACACAAGTTTGCTCCATTGAGTACCTTATACATATAGCGAACAAAAAATATTTTTTGTGCTCAAATTAACGAACAAATAAGATTCATAATTTAATAATCAAAACAAAGTCTTATAAAAACATACGGAAAGTACAAACTTTGGATTTAAAAATAGGAAAGCCATGAAACAAGGTGAATTTCCAAGAATAGGGAATAACTTCTTTCTTGGTTTCTACGACAACGACACTCAAACGTGCCTGCTTTTGGGGCAGTCCTTCAATTCAAAGCCAAAGCAATTGATAGAAAGCTTTATAGTGGAAATTTCAATGCAAGTCACGGTTGGTTGTCCAGACACAAAAACGGTTTGGCGTCTTTTAAAATAAAGTGTATAGAGACTTTCATCTAAGGATGTTGAACCTTTTAAGAGGAAACTGCAGCAAGTTATTTTAGAACATAACTAACAATTGGCTGTTATTTTTAATGCCGGTGAAACTGTTATTTTTTGTAAAGCATTGTCATTGGCATCTGCACCACGCATTAAAGTTTCCAAAGAAGCTGATTGGAACAACAAATAACTTTGTCAACTTTATTGCTTTTAACATAACTTCCGGAAGATGCCACAAAACAAAATTTTTTTGTTGCAAAAAAAAAAAAAAAACAAACATTACTCGACAAATTTTTTATGCAAAATTTTCAAGAAAATTGAAAATAAATTTAAACCTATTTTTTATTAAAATTATTTTAGGTTTTATGCTACCAGTGTAATAGATTGTACCTTTATTAATTTTTTTCAATATTTTAAAAATAACCGATAAGGAATACAGTTTTAGTTATTTATTTATTCATAACATGGGTACAAGACCTAAGTATGGCATATAACGAACTTTTCAGTTTAACGAATAGGCCTAACATAGTACTCGTTCGTAGAACCGGAAAACTACTGTATATTTAAATATTTATTAAATGAAGTCTTTGGTATTACAGTGCAAGCTCGGTATTCGCGACTAATTAAAAACCAGACCTGTGGTGAAAATCAAATTTTCGCGATAACAGAACCCAAAATTTTATTGAATAATTTTGTGCAATTTTTGAAATTAGAATTATTTTTATTGACATACGTTCATACATAAGTATTTACATTTTAAATATTTTTAAAAAATTTTAGATTTTTAGTTGCTTCTTTGGCAAATTATTTTTTAAAATAACAGCTGAATCGCGTAATTCATATAGTGCTGTTGTCGGTTTATCATTTTCTAAATTTTAAGAAATCGTTGGCTTTAAAAAAAGCTGAATTTTTCCCATTTTAATAGATATGTATGTTAACACAACGAATGACCAGAATAAACTGACAAAATATAAGACTAAAATTATTGTAAAAGGTTACCATACCAAAAAACGGGGATTTCCTTTAATAAAACAAATGAAAGTCGCGATAACAAACCTAGTTTTTTGAAACTGTCGCGATTATAGAACCTACAATGTTAAAAATTAAGCCGTCGCGATAACCGGACCGTCGCGAATACCGAGCTTGCACTGTATATAGCTGAAATAAGTAAAACATATTATAACGAGGTATAATCTGGGTAAAAAAGACATTTTGCATGACTATGAGCTATTTTGAGTGCCAAGACACATGCAGATTGTATTTAAGTGTTAATAAAAGTTGTTAAGTTTCATAGTGGCAACAATTTTTCTTAATAATGTACATAAGTAAAAGTTTTGGATTCTCCGAAAAAGTGAAAATAGTAAATTCTTACTTAATTTTTAAACAAAAGAGGTCAAAGAAAGCGTTTTTTCATATGTATAAATATTTATTTAATTAAGTCTAAGATACATCGATATGGCCCATGGGTAATTGTTTATTGAAATAAATAAAAAAATTAATGTATGTATGTACATATTTCTATAACTTTTGTTTTATATATGTGTAAATTTATTTTTAATACTTACTTTGTAGTTTCGAAAATGTACATGGTGAAACGTCTGTAATTGCTAAATGATAATGTTTAGACGCTGATTTATAATCTCGTAACACTTTATGCATAAATCCCAAACGTATATGAATATCATTTGTACATCTATAATTTGAATTTATATACAACAGTTCTCTAAACAATTGAATAGACCTGAAATTAAATTACAGTAATTTAAATCTTCATATGTTAACAAGAATTAAATACATGCAGAAATACAAATTTTAAGATTCAAAACAAAAAACTATTTAGGACTGTTTAAAGAATAATTTTATATAAGAATGTTATCCAAGCTTATCAAAATCCTAAAATTAATGCCGGAAACAAAACCTAATCACATATTGTACCGACGTGTTTACGCGAGTATTATTTAAGGTACCTTCAGACTATAATACTGAGTAATAACACATGTCAAAAAATTAAATTAAATAGTAAAATAGTGTAAGGTGTTATGAAATGTCAAAAAATACGTATAGTAATTTGGCAGTAGAATGGCTCTTTTCATTTTTGAGAAGTTTTTCTAAACTATCATACGTGTCAGAGAAAAGGAAACGGCATGACTGTTTTCCTTCTTTTTGTTTTGTAAGTTAGGACGAAGTTTACTTTTCATATACACTAGGCTTTTTTGCATCTTAAGTCTCTTCGGCAAAAAAAGTAAACTTCGTCCTAATTTACAAAACAAAAAAAAGGAATACAGTCCTACCGATTCCTTTTCTCTGTTACATGTAAGTTAAAAAGGTGATGTTTACAATCAAAAGACACTACTACCGTTCAAAGAGTACTGAAGATGAAATTGCGTAGCTGCTTTCGAAATTGCATTCTACTCGGCTAGTATCGGTAGAAACACCTGCTTTTTTCAAATATAAGTTTCTTTCAACATTAACGGAAAATATTAATTTCTTCTAAAAAAAGAAAAATTATATGACCTTAAGCCAAACTAAAAAAGAAAAATTTGTATTGAGAACAATAAGTTCAACAATAAATAAAAATAGCATATGAACCACGCATGGCACGGTACAAAGTGATCTTTAAAAATTTCAGCTCATTTGTCGTTGACAAAAAAAAGGAATTAAAAAGATTCAACCCCCCTATTGTATGATATACAATAATAAAAAAGCGTTTCATTCCATCTGAGAGATGGATTAATGCTTGACCGTTAGTACAGTGTTGTCGAAGAGACTTTAAATGCAAAAAAGCATAGTGTATATAAAAAGTAAACTTCGCCCTAATTTACAAAACAAAAAGAAGGAAAACAGTCATACCGTTTCCTTTTCTCTCTTACATGTAAGTTAAATATGTGATGTTTACAATCAAAAGACACTACTACCGTTCAATGAGTACTGAAGATAAAATTGCGTAGCTGATTTCGAAAATGCATTCTACTCGGCTAGTATCGATAGAAACACCTGCTTTTTTCAAACATAAATTTCTTTCACCATTAACGGAAAATATTAATTTCTTCTAAAAAAAAAGAAGAAACTATATGAACTTAAGCCAAATTAAAAATTTATATTAAAAAACAATAAGCTCAACAATAAATAAAAATTTTTTTTTTGTTTTTAAGATTCTTTAAAATAAAACACAAAAATTGTGATTTACAAATGTCTAAAACAAACATCTTTTGAATAAAGCGGTAATTTTACTTTTTACTGACACATTTTGTAAGCCTAAATTAAATTATTAAATTTAAACTAACATGAAAAATATTACGCAGTTTCTAAAACTATTTTTTTTTGTTTACTTATTACTGCAACTAAATTGTTTTAAATAAATGTTTTTTCAATTTAATTACTACATATTCAATAGATGTATTCCTAAAAGGGTGTGCTAAACTTAAAATGTGGCAAATTAATATTTTATTGTGGCCAAATCCATAAAAATTAGAGTAAGATTAACATGATTTTTGGACTATAAAATTATCAACCAAATAATTAATTAAATTTACACACAAAAATAAACTTCAAACTTGTCAAACTATTTTTGAGTATTTAAATTTAGACGTCAGAATATTGAGAAATATTTTATTACGCTTTTGAGAACAATTCTAATATATTTTTTTCATTTACTTACATTTCAACAAATTTTTTACTAAGCAATTTGCGAGAAACATCTTATAGACAAAAAAAAAATATTTCAAAATAAAAATAACATTAAAATTACAATATTCTTTACTTTATAGTCACAAGTATGCACAACTTAATAAAGATAAATCTTTAAACTAATTTAAAGAATCGGTTAGTTATTTTGCGGTTTACCTGTATAAGGATAATATTGTCTCTTTTCAAAGAATATATTTGACAAATAATTCAAAATATTAGAAAAACAAACGTGTGTATGTGCAATATATTTTTTCAGTTAATTTCTGTGGCAGTAAATTCTGCGTAGTTATTGATCAGGTTATAACAATTCAAAGAGAATTCCCGCCAAATTTTTACTTTTTTATAAATGAAGTTTGCCCCTGTCCTGGTCATAAAAGAAAACATTTGAAACGTGAGTGTGTCAAACTTCATATATAAAAGTAACAGTGGCAAAAACTCTCTTCTTCTACACCATGTTTAGATTTTTTAAACAATGACTTAAAACGATTTTGTTAAAAAATAATGCCTGGCAATGCCCTTAACAAGCATAAAAATTAAAACAATCTTTAACAAATAATTAAAATTTTATAGATTTTTAACTTAACCGAATAATAATAGTAAAAAAAATTTAAAAAAACAATGAGCTAATGTAAGCTATTTTGTGATTTTTAAAATAAACTGTAAAGTTTTAAGCTATATTTACACTACCTGATTTATCATCAGAGTTTCACAACTAAAACTCATTTGTATAGTGTATTAACATGTCTGTTTTATTTGTTAATATTTTTGTCTAATCTCAGTTGAAAAATAGAACGTATTCAATTTTCAAATTTTTTAACGTCTGAGTTTTAAATTTAAGTTTTTAAAAGTTGCCATACACTTTTTACTGGTTTAACAACTTTTATAATTAGCGGACTAAAACTAGTTTCTTAGACGAAATGTAGTACTAAAAATTAAAAAATAAAAATTTAAACTTATTTTTTTAATACTCAACTCAGATGAGAAATTAGGTGGTGTAAATATAGCTTAAGCAAAGCTTAAGAGTTTATTATTTGTACAGCAATAGAAGTTACAAAATGACTTTCTTTCCATTTGACGTTTTATATGATCAAATGTATCTAACATTAGTACATACTAATTTAAATGTAAAAATTAAACAATTAAAAGGCAAACACATTTGAACTTTGGGAAAATTCATTGTTTAAATTATTTGGAAGAAAAAATAAAAAAAAGAATGCGCTCCAATAATATAAGTATATTGTTTTCACAGTTTTTTTAAAGCAAACTTGTAAAATTTAAAAAATTAGCCTTAAATCAACTAATGTTTAACCAACTTAAAAACACTTTTCTTTTTTACAACGAATTAAAAAATGCATCCGTATTAATCTTATACGATATAACACGCTACCATCCCTGATGACAATAACATAAACAGCTATAATTATACAGATTTGGATTTTATTTAAAATGTGATAGTGTAGACACAAAATGTAATGCGCAATATTTCCTATTTGATTTTTTGACAGTCAAACCAAAAATCATTTTATTTGGCTCTCTCAAAATCCAGTAAAAATCTTAACACTTGTAGAATAGTGTGAAGGTAGCTTTAGAGCGATAATATTGGTAATAGGTGACAAGAAAATATATTAATATACTAACATACATTCTTCAGTCAAAACAACAAAACGAATAAACAAAACAAAGTCAAGCAAGTAAGAGCGCTATATTCGGCTGTGTTCAATGTTATATACCCTTCACATTGATTTTTAAAGTACCCAGCCATATGATCTAGCCGAATGATTTCGTACTTCAAATATTATAATAAAACTGCTTTGTGCATGTTCACTTATATGCACTTTCTGTTTTTCCTTGTGCATCATGAAGTGATTTTAAAAACAAATTACGTTTTTGTATGACAAGCACCATTAATATATTCATATTCTTCGGTATATTACCGACAAAAAAAAAAAGAAATCGTAAGTACATAAATACATACACATGGTGAAATTATGTGTACCAGGTGGTGTTACGAGCACAGCTGATCTACTTTTTTCATGCATAAATCGAGGCTGGGTACTCAAAGTTGTTTACATTTACATATCTTTTTTTGACAACTGAGCCAACGAAAACTACAACAAAAACGAAAATTTTATTCACCAAATTTTGTTGTTGTAAAATCAACACCACCTGATAAATTATTGCGCCATGTACATACATATGCTTGCTGATTTCGGTACACGCCATATTATATGTATGTTTGTATGTATGTACATTTTAACATACATACATGTGTACATCAGTGATGCGCATAAATAAAAATGTGTTTGTATTGGTGAGAAAAATTGAATTTTCTGCACAATAGGTAATTTTAATGAAAAGGCAAAAAGAAATGTAAATTTTTAATGGCATGATATTTGTTTTAAAAAAAAATATTTTTAGTATTAAAGATAAGACGAGATAAGTAGAAAATTTTGTTTTTTTTTTTTCATGTATTTTATTATTGAATCTTCGCTTAAGCGAACTAACAATAAGTATTCAAATCTTAAAACTAAGTAATTAATACTAGTCCAGTCAGTACCAGACTAAAATTTAAGTTCTCACAATAAAATTATCTTATTTCAAAGGATTCATCTAAGAGCAATAGTATCCCTTCTTTTTAGGCGGGTGTGCCCACTATGTTGCAGGATGCTTCGAGCAAGCGGATTTGGATGTGATTCCAGCTTATTTAAATACTTGTCCACATATTTAAGGATTTCGCATTTTACAAGTGGAACTTCAAGATCCTTGTGGATGTTGCTGTTTTTTATATACCAAGGAGCACCAGTTATCATTCTTAGAATTTTGTTTTGACGGCGTTGAATTTTTTCTATATTGGAGGCGGAAGCAGTGCCCCATAGTTGTATCCCGTAGCACCAAATTGGTTTTAAAATCGAGTTGTAGAGTAGAAGCTTACAATCAAGATGAAGCACAGAGTTTCTACCAATTAGCCAGTGGATTTGAGCAGCTTTAAGTTTCATTTGAGTCAGCTTTGCATCTATATGAGACTTCCATGTAAGGCGGCGATCTAGGTGAATACCAAGATATTTTGTCTCAGATCGTTGAGGCACATTATGGTTGTTGATAGTGATTGGATGGCACGTTTTTTTGCGTAAGGTAAAAGTTACGTGGGTACATTTTTGTTCATTTATCTTAATTCCCCATAACTTCGCCCATTTCTCAACTTGGGTTACGTGTTGCTGCAGTTGGTTCGAAGCCTCTTTAGGGTCTTTATGAGTACTGAGAAAAGCGGTATCGTCAGCAAATGTAGACGTGTGCGTAAAACTGTTTGTTGGCATATCTGCCGTGTAAAGCAAGTACAAAATTGGGCCTAGTATACTTCCTTGAGGGACAGCTTCTATTGGTTAGGAACAACTTATTTGGTTTCCCTCTTTGATCATAAATTGTCGACCGGTTATGTATTTTTCTAAGAGGTTGAAAATATTATCTGGAAAGTTGAGCTTTAGTTTGTTTAAAAGGCCTTCATGCCATACTTTGTCGAAAGCTTGTGAGACATCGATAAAAAGCCCGGAGCAGTACTTCTTTTCCTCAAAGGCTTTTCTTATAACCTGTACCAACCTGTGAGTTTGTTCGATGGTACTATGTTGACTTCTAAAGCCGAATTGGTGATTTGGAATGCAGTTGTTGTCATTCAGGATCGGATTTAGCTTGTTTTTTAACAGTTTTTCGAACAATGTTGACATTGTGGGTAACAAACTTATGGGCCTATAAGATTCTACCTTCGAGGGATCTTTGCCAGGCTTAGGAATCATCTTTACTAAGGCAACTTTCCATATAGGCGGAAAATGTTCAAGCCGAATTATCGCGTTAAAAGTAAAAAGAATGATTCTTTTAGCAGTAAGAGGCAGCTCTATAAGCATTTTGTTGCTTATTTTATCAACGCCAGGAGCTTTTTTACCATTTAGGTTAGCGATAGCCTCTACAACATCTGCAAATCGGAAACGTATTTTTAAAGGACGTCTGGAAACAACAGGCGGTAATTCCCTCACGTCAGTGCATGTATTGGGAGTGAATACGTTTTTGAAGTGATTTGCGAACAGATCGCATTTTTCTTCGTCATTTCTAGCCCAGGATCCTCTCAGATTGCGCAGTGGTGGTTTTGCGATAACAGGTCTTTTAAGACGTCTGGCTGATCGCCATAAGGAATAATTTGTCTGAGGAGTCGCGTCTAGACCTTCCAGGTACTCTTTCAGTGATGCCATTCTGTGAACCTCCAACAAGCTTTTTAGTTGGGTTGTACATTCTTTCAGCCTAGTTTTAAGTTGGGGCGATCTATGTTTTTGCCATTCCCTGCGGGCTCTTCTTTTTTCAGATACAAGCTTTTCCACATCGTCAGAGAAAATTTTGTTGTACCTAGCCTGGCGGTAGGTAGAAGACGCATGTTCAACGGCTTTTTTAATGTTTTCATTTAGGACGCTCAGACAATCATCTATGTCTCCAGGAGTTTTTAGCGGTTGGTTTTCCGCGCAGTGGGTACTAATATATTTTTTATATTTCAACCAATTTATTCTTTTTGATAAGAAAAACTCACTAGTTGCCATTTGATGAGGACTGCAAATAGTAATTATTGTGGGTGAGTGGTCAGAAGATAAATCCAAGGAGGCTTGAGCCTCAATGAGCTCCGAGGATATACCTTTTGCTACGCCAAAATCAATTACGTCTGGAATTTTATTGTGGTCTGTTGGCCAGTAGGTTGGTTGTCCAGTTGAAATAACATAAAGTCCCATTTCAGACACGGCATCATACAAGACACGACCTCTGGGACTAATTATTCGGGAGCCCCAGTACGTGTGCTTGGCGTTATAGTCTCCAGCAGCTATGAAGCGGGGACCTAGAGATTTGTAAAAACTGTTGTACTGATCCTTCGTTATGGAGAATCTCGGTGGACAATAAACTGATGAAATAAGTAAGTTATTGAAAAACTCATTAATGCAGACGTTTGTTGCTTGCATATAACATTCAAATAGGCCACCCATCCATTGGTGCTTAATTCTTGATTTGATTAATATAGCAGAGCCTCCACAGGATCTATCCCTGGGATCTTTTGAGTCATAAAAATTGTATCCACTAATTTTAAAAGTGCTCCTAGATGTCATATGAGTCTCGGAAATCAACATGACGTCAATTTTATGGTGTATTAAAAAATATTCGAGCTCGTTTTTGTGTTGGCGGATGCCGTTTGCGTTCCAGAAACAAACCCTGAGGCAGTTCATGGTCTTTTAAGCATGACCTGCAGAAGAGCAGACTGGATTTTCTGCATCTCCTGCATCATGCCGGCCATTTGCGCCATTATATGCGTAAATTGTTTTACCATATTGTCAATTACGGCTTCCAGGCGGCTAAAATTAGGCCCGGTTGGTTCGTTAGTTGGCACTTGTTGTTGTGTGGTTGGTTGGTTTGGCACTTGTTGTTGTGTGGTTGGTTGGTTTGGCCTTTGTGCATTGGACTGCTTTGACTTTAGTGCGTTGGCGTAAGAAATTTGACTTGTAGTTGGCTGTGCTAACTGGGGAATGTTTGTTGTTGGTATATTTAACGGCTGGGGAGGGTCAGGAACTACCTTCGGCTTAGATGAGCGCCTAACTAAATCAAAGACAGGACAACCTCTGTAGTTGGCAGTGTGGTTTCCACCGCAATTGCTGCACTTCTTCACCCTAGGGTCATCTTTTGGTTTGTCGCACTTGGTTGTAACATGCAGATCCCCACATACAACACAAACAGAAGGCAACTTACAGTAAGTTTTTGTGTGACCATATTCCTGACAATTCAAGCACTGTACAGGCCCAGATCGCTTATGCGGAACTTCCACTGTAACTCTACGGTGTAAAATATATCTTAAATCGTAAATGGGGTGAGTTTCATTTTTCCTTAACTTAGCATCACCAGGCTCAAGTTCAACTCGGAACAATGGTTGAGGGTATTTTTCCCTGTTTCTAATATTTGTCACAGTCCTGACTTTAAAACCTTCGTTGCACAGACTGGTCTTTATCTCCTCCGGGTCAACATTTGAGTCAATACCTTTTATGACTACCTGGAGGCCTTTTGCGTTTTTTAGCTGGTAAGTGTAAAAGTTTTTTTTAATTATTTCAAATTCCGACACCGTGGCGCGGTAAGCGTTCTCGTGGTTCACTTGAATTTTGGTCTCATATATGTTACCACGTTTTATGTTTGACACATAAAAGTTCTTTTCGGCGATTAGTCCAACTAAAAACTTAATTAGGTCGTTGGAGTTTTTTTCTCTTAAATAAATTGGAGGAGGCTTAAAATTTTTTTCCATAACGGGACCATCATTATCATCTGTTTGCAGAATGGCAAAACGATTTTGTGATGTGGTTGGCCTTTCATCGTCCTTTAGAATTTTTGCAGGTTGATTTACTTCAGCCGACTTCGGGCTTCTTCCCCTTTTAAGAACTGTAACGTATCGGTCCATTCCTACCTGGATCTTAGGAGCACACGGTGTAATTGGGCTTAATGTCCCTTTAGCAGCTTTTTGTAAAAATCCAGAACTTATTAAAGGTAAGCGCGATGACAAAGGTCCCTCTGTATTTTTTCTATAATTTTCAAAAAGAGGTTGGGCTAAGTTTGTCCCTTGTTCAATACTTTTATTTAAATTAGGTGCACTTGAACTTAAATTTTTAATAACTATATTTGGTTTTGCATTTAGATAGTTTTTATTATACTCAGGGTCTCTAATATTTTCATTGCTCACACTAGTGGAGCTTAACACTATGTATGCATTTCTGCTATTAGGCCCACTGTCACTACGGTTACTCATTTACCGTTCGATTTTTTTTATTTAGTTTGTTGTTATTTTATTTTCTCACTAATATGTGTATGAATGTATATTTATAAATGCGTTTGCCACTTATTACTAATATCACCTATTACCAATATTACACTCGCGTAGACACGTCTGTACACTACGAGATTAAGAATGCAACTGAAGTAGAAAAATTAATGATTAAAAGTTATAAAACAAATTTATTCAAATATTTTGTAAAATTTACAATTTTTTAAGCAAAAAAACATATTTTTTCCTTTTTAGCAGAAATAAAAACAAATGTTTTTACTTTTTAATGGTATAAAATATTTGGCTCAAGAAATATATTTAAAAATAGTTTATCTAAAATTTTAACAGTCCTTTGGTCCAGTGTGCAAAAATAAAAACAGCAAAATAGCGCGTATACCCGCTCACATGTTCATTAGTCGCCTTCTCATTGACGACTAAATTAAAAGATCATAAGAATACGTGTATTTTTATTTTCCACAATTGTGGTATGGGCTGCGCATCAATGGTGTACATACATTTGTATGTAAATGCATACATATGTACATACTAGAGACCTGCATCAAGTCCTATTTCAAGATAAATCAATTCCCGGATGATTTTCTAATTCTGGTTCTATTGTGTGATTAAACTGTTTAAGTGCTGTAATGTAGTGGAGCTGACACAGTTTGTGTGTTGCAGTGTAGTATAGTGAAAAATAAAGAGTGGTGTCATGCACTGTTGTTGACGCAACCTATATACTGTTATGATGTGTGGTCGATAAAAAAAGGAAGTGTGATGATATGTGGTCAACAACAACAGAACTGTGTGTAATTCACACAATGTTGAATGGATACATGCACAAACATATATAAAAGCAGGAAAATCAACATAAAATTCATACGTAATTACCTTACATTACATACATACATTAAAAATCAACCCCTGTTTTTAAAACTAACACACCAGGTACATCCGTCAACAGTAAAGTTTCGAAATGAATTGAAATTGAAGTGTGTGATCATGATGAATTGATGTGCCGTTGTTGTTAAGTTAAGTGTGCTTAAGTGTGAATATTTTTTTCATTTAAGTTAATTTAAGTAAACAAAAGAGATGGCGAACAATACAACGCAGCAGTTATTGTTGTATGTGCACACGTAAGGTATATGAAATGAATTGAAAATTCGAGATGATGCCTTATTTAGTGTCGCCTTGAGCTGGCCTCTGGTACATACATACATACATACATATGTACCTACATACATCCACATGACAATACATACCACGTTTAAGCCTACAAGAAACTTTTTGCGTATTATTATGCCCATCCATTCAGCGTTGCCAGTTTTTATTTGTTAGATATTTTGTATGGAGTTTGTGATTTTTTCTAAAAACATTGAGTCAATCGCAGTATGATGCCTATATCTTGGTCCGTTGTAACCGATATGGGTCATTTTAAAAAGCGATCATCTCAGGAATATTTGTGATAGTTTGACACCAATACCTGGTCCGTAGATCTTAAATTGATTTCGGAAACCTAATTTCAACAGACGTACAGAGTAAAAGACGGACATGGCTATATCAACTTCCCTATCTACATATAAGAATCCAGAATATATATACATTTTGGGGTCGCAAATGGATGATAAAGAAATTACAAACGGAATAACAAACTGATATATACCCCTATGTGAAGGGTACAAAAAATACGTAATTGATATGAACATAAAAATATGTATCTGTTGCTTTTGAATAATATGTACATTGTGTGTATCACGTGTGTATTAACTGAACTCTGCTGCTAACTATAGTAGCTGCCATGTTTTTGATCCTGTTAAAGGGGAATACATCTAAGCAAAAAACGGTATCCGCCAACACAAAACTGAACTCGAATACTTTATAACAGACCAAAATATTGATGTGATGTTAACTTCTGGAACTGTTTTGACATCTAGAGTTTTCAAAATAAGTGGTTACGGTTTTTACGATTGAAAAGATCCCAGAGATAGATCTTGCTACTTTGATTAAATCGTAATCAACCATTTAATGGTTGGCCTCTCTGAGCCTTATATTCAAGCAAGTAAAATCCTTGCAATTTAGTCCGTTTATTGTCCTCCCAGATTTTCAAAAACATAAAATTAGTTCAACAAATTTTAAAAATCGTTAGATCCACGCTTTATAGCTGCTGGCGACTACAACGCCTAGAGGTTGCGTTTTATTCAACAGAACAACCAACTCATTGGCTTACAACTCAACTCTGTTGTAGTTGTAATGCGAAATTTGGTTTCCTGACTACAACTAAACCAAAGAACTGCTACTGGCAAGTTGCAATTTTTTTATATTTTTGTCAAAAAAACTAGCACAAAGTTGTAAACGATAAAATTTTTTTGGCTGTAATCATAATATAAAATTTCAAAAATTTAACCAATTGTAAATCATATCCCCTAAATAAAAAAATTCCAGGCGTCATTTCTGCGTAACGAAAATTATATCGCGAGAACCTTTTGAGGTTTAGGCTTAGTTGGATCTATCCTCCGTCCACTTGCACCATTTTTATTCCTCGACAAATCGTAACTAGTGATTTTCTCTTATCTAAAATTGTAAATTAGCTTTAGTATAAAACAAGTAAGAGCGCTATATTCGGCTGTGACGAATCTTATATACCCTTCACATTGACCTTTCGCAATCCCAAACTTTTTTTATTTTTAACCGTTTTTTTTTTTTACTTATGAAATATTTCTAATTTTTAAATAGGCTCTAAGGCCAACTCTAAAGAAGTTGTGGGCATTTTCATATCATTTTTGTAAATTTTGTATGGCAACCCCCTTAGGGCGTGGAGATAGGGGGTAAGTATGCTGTAGGCATATGTTTGGGAGGGCAAACTAATAGGGGTCGGTCATACACTTTATTGCTCTAAGGCCAACTCTGAAGAAGTTGTGGGCATTTTATCATTTTTGTAAATTTTGTATGGCAACCCCATTAGGACGTGGAGATAGGGGGTAAGTATGTTCTAGGAATATGTTTGGGAGGGCAAACTAATGGGGGTCGGTCGTACAATTTATTGCTCTAAGGCCAACTCTAAAGAAGTTGTGGGCATTTTATCAATTTTGTAAATTTTGTATGGCAACCCCATTAGGACGTGGAGATAGGGGGTAAGTATGTTCTAGGAATATGTTTGGGAGGGCAAACTAATGGGGGTCGGTCGTACAATTTATTGCTCTAAGGCCAACTCTGAAGAAGTTGTGGGCATTTTATCATTTTTGTAAATTTTGTATGGCAACCCCATTAGGACGTGGAGATAGGGGGTAAGTATGTTCTAGGAATATGTTTGGGAGGGCAAACTAATGGGGGTCGGTCGTACAATTTATTGCTCTAAGGCCAACTCTGAAGAAGTTGTGGGCATTTTATCAATTTTGTAAATTTTGTATGGCAACCCCATTAGGGCGTGGAGATAGGGGGTAAGTATGTTCTAGGAATATGTTTGGGAGGGCAAACTAATAGGGGTCGGTCGTACGCTTTATTGCTCTAAGGCCAACTCTGAAGAAGTTGTGGGCATTTTATCATTTTTGTAAATTTTGTATGGCAACCCCATTAGGGCGTGGAGATAGGGGGTAAGTATGTTCTAGGAATATATTTGGGAGGGCAAACTAATAGGGGTCGGTCGTACACTTTATTGCTCTAAGACCAACTCTGAAGAAGTTGTGGGCATTTTTACATAATTTTTGTAAATTTTGTATGGCAACCCTAGGAATATGTTTGGGAGTAGAAATTAATGGGGGTCTGTGATACATTTTTTTCCTCTACGGGCAAGTCCGGGGAAGTTATAGCGGTTTTTACCTTATTTTTTAAAATTTTGTATGGCAACCATGTCAGGGGCTAGAGATAGAGGGTAAGTGTGTTCCACAAAAATGTTTGGATGGAAAAAATAATTCGGGTCGGTCTTACATTTTACCTTTGTAGGAGAACCCTGGAAGCCGTAGGATCGATTTTAAAAATGTTTAAATTAAGCTTTGTATGGCAACGCTGTTATATGTATGAACACTAATACTAATAAAATTTTTGTTTTGGGTGTGTTTCAATAATATAGACATGACTGATTCTGTTTTTTTCTTTTTTTGTTGTTTTTTTGTTGTTTTTTTATTATTACATGTAAAAGTATGTTCTTTGTTGTTGTTGTAGACTCAAAAAACCGAGGTAGTCGTGGTTTTTTGCTTATATCTCGGTTATTTATCGGGCGATTTTGCTGAATTTCAATAGCGATTTTCTCGCGACTATCTGTGACATTTTGATACCACATTCGGGTCTATGCGATATCGGGGGGCTTCAGAAAGTTGATTTCAACCATAACACGGACAGACGGTCAGACGGACAGACGGACATCGCTAAATCGGTTTCCCTATCTATAAGGATCCAGAATATATATACTTTATAGGGTCCAAAATGGATAATAAAGGAAATACAAACGGAATGACAAACTTATATATACCCTTATCACTTATGTGAAGGGTATAAAAATTATATCAGCACGCACTGCTCGCAAAAAGTACAATTAAAAACTCCGAAAGATATGGATGGCTAGGCTTAACCTAGCACTATGCTTTCTTTTTAAGCACTAAATGCCTCCAAAAAAGTGCTAACTAGCAAATTTAAATGGTTAAATTATATAAAAAATGTCATACTCAATTTCTCTTGCTTTTTAACATTGAATTGTTTTAGCATTATGTATAATTAAATGATTATTATTTTTAACAATTTCAAATTAAAAATGACAAAAAATATCTCCTAAAATTTTATTTACCGATATTCATTTATTTATTGTTTTTAAGCATTTAGCACTTTTATAATTTAATCTTATGGCAGCACTGTTGATGGCTGTCATAGTACAAGGTGGGCCAAAAGAAATCACTCTATTGGAACTTGCTCTTATTTTTGCAAATGGTGGCCAATGTCAAATCGGTTTCGACATTTAGACAGATGTAGAATACAAGTGAACAAGCCATGGAGCAATACACTCCTCAAGAACGTGAAATAATCGTGTCTACCACCAACCTTTAAGAGTATGGAACCACGCGAGACGCTGCCAAGAGTGGTCGGCCCCGGAGCGCCCTTTTTACCGAGAATATCGCCGCTGTTGCCGAGGATGTCAAGTTATCTCCAAAAACATCGACCACACGCCAAACAGTGGCGCCTTTTGACTTTTTCGTTGGAAAAATCATAACTTTTGAAATAATTAAGATACTTAAAAAAATTTTAAAATATATTGACAGAGGAAACAGGCTTTAAAATATTGTTTACAAAATACTGCTATAGGTACAGGGTGCTCTAAAAATTGCGGTTCAAATAGAATAATTTTTTTAGTTATATGTTTACATGTTTATTTTATATAAGTTTTTTATTTGTATCAATAATACACATTTTTATGTACTTTTAATGTTTCAATCTAAGTAAATTTACATTAGCGGAAATCACTCTTGGTAGCATATTTGCAATTAATCCAGATATGCATTAGTTGATTGCCATTAAGTGTATCTTTTTCTAAGTGTGTAGCAAATTTATGACAACATCTGGTTATGTTGATGTTTAAAAAACAAGATTTGTTTTGTTAGTTAAAAATTTATACTTATTACTGTGACAATATTTTTCTTCAATAAATCAAAAAAATAAATGCCTTAATCAAGGGGAAAGAATATTTTCATTAATTTTTGGTTTAAAGTGGCATGATATTGATTTTAAATCCGTCAAACAGATCAAAGCCATCATAAGATTAACCGCAGCCAATAATTCAATGTTAACGGCGTCGCTGTTTTCTTAAGAAGTAATAAGCAGGGTACTTGTAGAACAAAAGGTCGAATATTCGGCTTTTTACGACTATTTCACATTTAAATAATATAACCCTAGTAATAACAATGTATTTTTTGTAAATAAATATATATATTTTATTCTAAAGTATTTTAGACTAGAGGTAGGTTAAATGATTTTTCAAGCTAGGTGCAGAAAAAACTTTGGATTTTATGAATGTCAATTAAGAGGAAATTACAGTTAAATAGTCTTCTTCTAGTCTTAAATATACTTTTAATACTGTTTTAAGTCAGCTGTTTCTGTGGTGCAAATTTTAGTAAGGCATATAAGAGGCCAGCTCAAGACGACACTAAATAAGGCATCATCTCGAATTTTCAATTTATTTCATATACCTTACGTGTGCACACACAACAATAAGTGCTGCGTTGTATTGTTCGTCATCTCTTTTGTTTACTTAACTTAAATGAAAAATATATTCACACTTAAGTAATTAACAACGGCACATCAATTCATCATGAGCACACACTTCAATTCCAATTCATCTCGAAACTTTACTGTTGACGGGATGTTCCTGGTGTGGTAGTTTTAAAAACGGGGGTTGATTTTTAATGTATGTGTGTAATGTAATGTAATTACGTATGAATTTTATATTGATTTGCCTGCTTGTATATATGTTTGTTTATGTATCTATTTAACATTGTGTGTAATACACACAGTTTTGTTGTTGTTGACCACACATCATCAGTCATTTTTTTTATCAACCACACATCATGACAATATTTAAGTTGTATCAACAGTGCATTTATTAACTACATTTTCTTAACTACACTATATTGCATCAAAGAAACTGTGGCAGCTACACTACATTATAGCACTTAAATAGTTTAACCGCACAACAACACAAAAATTAGAAAATTATGCGGTTCTTGAATTAGCTTAAATAGGACTTGATGCCGGTCTCTAAGGCATATACATATGCACTAATTTTTAGTTATGCAAATTTGCTTAACTGGAGCAAATTGCATTTGCTTTCATTTTGATTTTGTAGTCTTGCAAACTAAATATATCTTGCTAGACTTGCAAGATCTGCATACTTTGCAAGGGTTGTTTGCATCAAAACCTGAGTTCCGCTATTAGGTAACTAGTTTACATCGGTGCGTTTTGCAATACAAATTGTTTAAATCCAAAAGTTAAAAAAAAATTCATATAACGTGTTAAACTAATATGATTTTTTTTTTAAATTAATAAATCAATGCTATAGATATAAAGTTATTTAGTATATTTTTTAACTAGAGTAATTGGTTTTTTTAGTTAGTTATCATTGAAATAGTCGTTTACATTGGGAGCGTTTTCTAATAGACTTAACATATAGGAGCTATAATTATGTTCTTCCAAATCCTTTCGAGATCTTACATATCTTCGTGATGAAATTAGTGGGTCTGAAGAGGCCTTCAACATATTAAAAAGGTCTTCATTCTGTCTAATCAGTGAAATTTTGCAAGTATTTGTGTATCTAAATTTTTTGTAGTATTTGTTGTAGCATTCCTGGGCTTCTGACAACTCTCCAATCGGTTAGCATTGATATTCACTCAATTAAATTTTACTATGAGCCAAAATCTTATGAACCGTAGGAGTAGATTTATTCTCAGGGTACATTTGAGCCAACAATTGGGCAGTTTTTGATGCATAATCCTCAAACTTTGGGCCATTTACCATTCCTCTAGAGTTTATAACATTTAGGATAACTTAAAACTTTTTTTATAATATTATTTCGACCCCAGTAATTCGGGCTTGTTGTAAATACTTGAATAGACTATTAATGCAAAGTAATCTTAAAGTTGATGTCACTGTATTCATATATGTAACGATTATTCTTTTATTCAATAAACACGTTTACTCTTTTTCTTATACTTAAAACAATAGGGCTGTTACCCCATCATTTTTAGAAAATGCTCTGGACATATTACTGTCGTTGCTTTCGGCAGTCTACTTTCAGCCCAATTTTCTTAAGAAATTCATTATGTATAATTTTTTTCGAGCAGATAGTTTTTCTCTTTGTGCATTCATATCAAAACATTCACCTTCTCGCGAAATTGTATACGCTAGTTTTAAAATAAACTCCATACACCTAATTCTGGATAGTAGCGAAAAAATCCCATTTTCATAATTTTGCTCATCACTTGAATCATAAAAATTGTGAGTCTTTCTGTGACTTTTTGCAAATTGCACAATTGCAAAGTTGAAGAGGTATCTGTTAACACATTCACGACCTTGCCATCAATCATTGTAAGAAAAAATTCATAGTCAATCGAAACAACTTTTCCATTCTTCATTTCAATAACAAAAGGCTTTAGTTCCAGAATTTGCTTTTTTATATCGTTCACTGTAGATTTGATTATTTCTGAAGACTCCTTTGCATATTGAAAAAAATATCGAACAGCAAAAATGAACTGATGATGGGCGAGGTGTTATTCAATGCTCAGTGATTTCACTTCTCAGTCGTAAAGGAACTATAGAGGCCATAAACATATTTGTATCTGTAATAGTTGTGTCATTTGTCGATATCTATTGTTTGTTTGTGAGCATTTTGACCGGATGACCCATTACATCCCCACTTATTTATCAATGTAAGCCTATCTGGAAGTGATACTGCTTCCTTTTCAGGTAAAATTTGAATAAGGAGTTTAGTTGTATGATCCTTTTAGTCTTGCAGTTTTACATTTACCGATACTTTAGTAACCTTTACCTTTTTGGTTCAAGGAAGATTATTCACATAATGATTCTTTAAAGAGCTTCCTAAAATAGAATATTTTTCCTTTGACAATTCCAATTCCATAACAACGCTAAGGCTTCATCTATACTATACTTTGTGGGTAAAGCATTTGACGGAATAGGCATACTCTCTTTGATCCTCTGCAGTCGAACTAGACTTGCAAGCACGACAGCTTTTGTAATGTCGGACCTTGATTTATCTTTATCTTTTACAAACTTAAGACATAATGCTTCTGAAAGATGCGATTTGGTGGCATTTTTAAGTTTACGTTTTCTTGTGTACTCAGGTTACTCGGTTGTAGTTTTTGCAGGTCCTCCTGTTTTTCTGTCAGAGGATGTATGCGGTTCTTCGATGTTTTTGAACGTTGTAACTCCATTTAGCCAGTCTAGGCTGTTTCTCATAAATGCTTTTTTCGTACGGTGTGAAGCAAACCATTTTTTTAATTGTTAAGAAAACAAAGTGAATTTTGCTTTAAACATCCATTCCGTGGTATCCTAGATAACCGTGTAGTTTTCCACATTAGCCAATTTAGAGACATTTTCATTTGCTGAATAACTCAAACAATTCCAAATTGGTCCTGCCTACTTTATTTACAGGTGTCTTTGAATTTAAATAAATAAAAAAATTGCTATAGTTATGCCTACCTGTTTGGCAAATCAAAATATTGTTAATTATTGAATGAGAAGCAATTAAAATATGTAACAAGTATCCTTTTTTTACATTAAATTGCTGCAATGAAAAAATTTTTAAAAAGCCTTTTTTATTTATTTTTTTTCTTTTCACATTTTGCACACATCTTTGTTACATACTTTAAAAATGAGAAATTTTTTTTCTCGTTTTCGTTATGAGATTGTAACAGTTTTATTCTTATTTCACCTACAGCAGCAACTTGTGGTGGCAAAACTTAGTTAAATTATTTTAAGTATCATGTAGACAATATACTCAGAGGATATGGGCGAGACCATTTTTGGCCATTTAAGATATGATCTATTTTATTTATAAAATGACCTAAATATAGGGTGTCTAAAAAGCGGCTACTGCCAAAAAAGTAGGGCATCTACTACTCCTTTTAATAAAAAGAAAACATACCTTTAATCAAAATATACCAAAAAAGTAGTAATTACATAGCAATGCTTTTGACACTTTAATATTAAAGTGCATATTTTTTAGAGATGACGTTTTTTTGCTTTCTAAAAAGTTGTCGACTTTGAGCAGCTCTAAAAACTATAATTTTTATTTAATTAAATCTTAATATGATGTTTTCATTCATTTCACAAAATTTGTCATAAAATTTTGTATTTTCGCCACGGGTTTTTTAAAAGGCGCCACAGTGCGCCGTGCCTCGCAATTGGTCATCAGCCGGTCATCCCTAAGGCGAATTTTGGTCAAAGACCAGCGCATGTTCCCGTACAAAGTCCAGTCCGTGCCGACCGTTAAACGCATGTTACCTGCGCCCAAGCTATCCTCAATCTCGAGGCCGAAATGGACGATTGTTCGACCAAAATCACAATGAGCGATGAGGCTCCTTTTCACCTCAGCGGGTACGTGAACAAGCATAATTATCGCTTCTGGGGCACCGAAAATCCACGAGTGATGCACGAGGAGCCTTTACACTCGCTCGAAGTAACTTCATGGTGCGTTGTTCACGCTAGAGGAGTCATCGCGCCATTTTTTTTTTTTTTTTTTTTGAGAACGCCGCTGGTCAAACGACAACAGTGGACGGTGTGCGCTATAGAGCCATGTTAGTAGAGTTTCTTTTCCGCAATTGAACGACTTAGGACTGGAGGGCATGTGGTTCCAACAGGACAAAGCAACGGCACACACTGCGCGAGCCACAGCCGATATTCTGAAGGCGGCGTTCCTGGGTCGCCTCATCTGTCGTTTTGCCAATTTACATTGAACCGCAAAACCGCCCGATCAAACCGTTCCAGACTTTTGGAAGTCCAATGTTTACGTGAACAAGCCCGAGACCCTGAAGCCATCAAGCATAACATTTGACACGAGTGTGAGAATAAGAATAAACACGAAAAACACGAGTGCTTTATGATCATAACTTTTTAAAACACTTGCTTTTAAACGTATTTTTGGAGATAAAAGTACATACACATATATAAGTATGTACTTATGCAGTATTTGGGATTAATACTGATAGAAGAGTAGAATTAGCCATGTAAGTACGTCTGCTGTTAAAATCCACTTTTAAAATACCAAAAACAGTCCATTTATAATACAAACGTTTTCAAAAATCAGAAATATTCTTGAGAAAATGACTTACACAACAAGAGCATGCACAACTATAAAAAACGCTTAGTCAACAATTTCAAAACGGCTGCGAGTAGCAGAATTCGTCTAAAAGCTAAGAAATTGGGTACAATACGGGGAGAAGCAGAGACCTTAAGTTTTTTATGCCAAAATTTTGCTTAAACGGTACAAAGGAAATGGTTCTTGTGAAGTGTACCTTATATGTGTACACTGCATACCAACCATTAGTAACTAAGCGACTACGTACCGTCATGAAATGTGTAGAGTGTATGCATGAACAAACGTATTAAATATCTTTAACTTATACACAAGCGGCCATACCATATGTGGGTAAGTGGGAATCAAATTCATTAAATGCAGTTCTTTTCTTTGTGTTTTTAATGACACTCAAATATACATACATGACGCTGCGTATTTGCATTAAAAAATGAAAAAAGAGAATAAAAATTATATTGAGTGACTTAAAAATCACTCAATACTATACGATAAATTAGTTTACTAAGATTAGTATATAATACAGATTACGTATCAGTTATAGTCATACTGCAGTCGTTTTGGTTTCTCAGGAATACCAACTCACACAAATTTTGATACACTTTTGAACGTATAGGCCTATAGAAAACGGCCTTATATTAAATAAATAGATAATATGCACTTGTGTCTTCCAGGATTTGGCGTAGTGTGTATATCTGGTCGATGGTGGATTTGCCAGGTCTAAAGCCGCATTGATGTATCCCAATTATCTCGTCGACTTTTGATTTCAATCTTTCACACAATGCGAAGGATAGAATTTTGTAACCAATGGGATAGAGATTTATTCCTATTCATATGCACAAACTGTCTTGTCTCCTTTTTTGTGCAGAGGACATAAAACACTGATGTTCCAATTCTATTCAGATTATACAAACAAGCTGATGCATACGCCTTATCGGCGTGTCACCTCCAGTCCTAAACAGTTCAGCTGGCAACGCAGCGGCTCCTGCTGCCATTGTTCTTAAGCCGGGTAACTGCTATTTCGACCTCATTCTGACTAGGCGGTATGCACTTAATACCGTCTTCTGTGATATGTTCTGCGGTATGTTTATTGATGCTATTATATGATACCAGCAGGCGCACAGTGTGCCGCACAGTGGTATTGCTTCATATATTTTTGTGCAAAATATATAAGGAGTGGTCCTTAACAATTGAAAGTTGGCATCGAGCATTGTATTGATTAAATTAAGAAAAAAACAGAGATTAGTCCAAATTGCCCACGCCCACCACCTACCGCCCACCTCCCATACAAGCGAAACCTGTGTGCAGAGTTTTATTAATATCAGCCACGCCCACCTCCCATACAAAAAAAAGAAACCTGTGTGCAGAGTTTCAATTAAATCTGCCTCTCCCAACGCCCACCTCAAATGCAATCTGAATCAATTTTTGACTTAGTTTTTTAATTAATTAAAACGATTTAGCAAACCTCAGACGAAAATATTTTTATTCGATTTTTTTTGAAATTAAAAGATTACAAGAACGATGTTGTTGTAGATAATTTCAATAAATTTAAAAAATTCGGCCCGAGTGCATTGATCGGGTGGTCTACAACACATTAGTTGTCTGAGGAAACCAAAATAACTTTGCAGATTTTTAGCTGATTTTACTTTTTATAGCCTTATAAAAAAGATATTTTACTGCATATTACAAATTTTTTATCACCTTAATTCAAACTTAATTTAAAATTTAAATGTGTTTAATAAAATGAATTAAAGGTAATATTTTCCCCTTGTAGTCCATTTTTAAAAACTTTAGAGCAGTGGTCTTCACAAAGAGAAACGCACTTAAAACGAGAGTATTATTGTCAGCGTTGCCATTATTTTTTTTTATTAGAACTGCAAATTTGGAAAAAACAAATCTGCATTTTAAGTGAAAAAACAGAACATAACAAATTATATATAAAAAAAAATAAAAACATAGCACAACATATCGCGCACATTCAGTAATACAGTACTAACTGAAAAATGTAAAAAAAACCAAAATAATTCATTTTTTTTAAAAAATTAAAGTATTGTTTTTACTATATATGTTTTTGGTTATCAGTGTTTTGTAAGCTAATGTTTTTTTTTATTTCAAGGCAAAATATAAAATAATTAATATTTTGTTTTATTATAACTATATTTTTTTGCTTATTCTAAGCTGATGATATATGAAGCCTTGATTTGGCTATCTGTATTGGTAGAGTTATTTGAGCATCTATTTTGGATACAAAGATTTTTGAGTCGAAAATCTTCTTTTAGTTTTTTTATTATTTGATTTCTCTTATTTCCTGAAACAGAATGAAACTCAATATGCATTGTATGCCGCTAAAGGTGCGATGCAAAACATATTCTTTAGTAACTGGTTGCATACAAGGCACTCAGCCTCTTTGAATATGTTTAAAGAAAACAAAAAAGATTTTTCCACTTAATATACCACATAATTATTATAAATATTTTTTTCTAAAACACTGTAAAAAATTTATATGTATGTCCGTAGGCTTTTACCTGAATTGTGAAAAAGTTTTTAAATTGCATAAATTTATGTAGCTTGCTATCAATTTCTTACTGTAATTATCAAAAAAATTTTAGCTCTACCTCTATTGCACACATAAAGAGCTTCAAATTATTTTGGGATAATTACACACTAATTGGCAACGCTGCAGAGCAGAAAAAACATTTTTAGCTCTCTCTGAAAAATAAAAACATGCGACATACACCTACTCTGTTTAAAAGCTAACAAGCTACTAATTGAAATTTTTTATTTTTCATATGTTTGTTGTTTTGATTATGATTACCGTTTGCAATGATGAAAACAAAGCGTGTGAATTTTTTAATTATGAAAGATTGTGTAACGTTGATAACTTATTATGTTTTCTTAAGTTTATGATCGAAAAATAAAATAAAAATAGCTCGCCATGAATTATAAAAGCAATATCAGTTAACAAAATACGATATTTATTTTAAAATACAATTTAATCAGGATTAGTTATTCAGTTGCTGTTGGCATATTTTAAGAAACATTTTGGTAGGAAAACAATTTATTTTGGAAAACCCTGGTTGTATTATTCACGAAGAGAGTAAGTAAAAACCCGAAAATCTTCGTTAGCTGGGTAATATGGGTGAAGACCACTGCTTTAGAGATTTCTTTGCACGGGAAGGCAAAGTCCGATTCAGGGAAAATTTTTTACAATCATATTTTTATACCAAATCGATTTTAATAAAACCACCATAATATGCACATATAAGTGTAAACAAAATAAGTCTAAAATAATAAAACATTTTATTTATTCGTCAACTAACTTTACTTTAACTACATCATCTAGTTTTAAAAAAAATTTGTGAGGTTGACGTCTTATACTACTTATGTACGAATCATATAATGCAAGCGAATGATGCAATTTTCTGCCCAAATGTTATTATCTAAAGAACAATGCGGACGCGATCTATGAATTCTTAATTAACACCTGTTATATGAGCAACAAGCACAGGGTTGAGAAAGAAACACCTTGAGATATTATCAACGTTCAAAGGGCTAGGTCCTGATTGTGCAGCATCCACTCGCAAGCTCATTCGTTCTTTAAATGCCGCCTGAACTCGATTCTTGTTTTCTTGTTTAAAAACCTTGTTTTTTTTTTTTTGATCGCAGACCACTTCTTGAAAGGTATGTTATAAGCTACGTGGAGTATACACTATATTAATTTTATTTGAGAGTTTTATGATGAAATGCCCACTTTACAAGCCTAAATATCTATTCTTTTCTTTAAAGTTATGTCCAAATCGTTCTTTTCTGAGAATTTAACTTTACAAATATAACATACAGCTGCTGAAGCAGTATTTGTAACGGACTTAACTGTTTTGCCATCTAGCATCTTGAACACTAAATTGTGGCTTACACTGAATTATTTGCCGCATACTACAACATTCGTTTTCTTCAAAGCAGCAATATCGGACGTCATGTTCTCAACAACCGCTAAAACTTTTTCTTTAGTCTCTTTAGTGAATTCGACAAAATTGGACGACAGTACCTTGTTGATGATTGACTTTTATTACGCTAGTATTCTTTTTCAGTGTTTGATTTTAAACTTAAAGGTATCATCGATGCTAATAGCATCATATCATATCATTACCTTTTTCGCGCGAACAACTTTCAAAAAGACGCTTTGTGGTGTGATCCTTCAAACTTTGCTTACAGAAGCCTCATTTTCTGATTCGCGGACTTCATTGGGATAACATTTATTCTTCTCTTTTAGTGCCTTTATATAAGGTGGTATAATATCATATCCTCCTTCTTGCAGAACATATTTTACTGTCTCCTACTGATGTTTTGTTAACTCTGCATCCAACAATAACGCTAGCGCCGTTGAGGAAGGAATATATGGTTGTGATTAAATTTGTGCTCTCGTTACTGCACTTGCCATTAGTAATTGTTGTTGAGTATACTAGCAGAAGCTTTGTACCTTTTACTACGTGCTTTGCAATCATCGGATTCCTTAACAGGTCTTCCATTTCTCTTTAAAACACTAGGTTAATCATCAGCAAGTGATACTTCAAATACATATATCTAAAAAAATGTTGTGGCATTCAAAATTTACAATTTTTATTAAAAATACGAATTTTTTTGTACGATTTCTTCAAGCGTTTATAAAAATGACTGGGATTCGCTTCTAAATTGCTTTTTTTACTATTTCGATTTTATTAATAGTAAGCACTGTGTTCTTTGCTTTTTTTACAAAATCAGTTAATACATCAACATTATTACCGCACCTAATAAGTTTCTTACACAATTTGCTATATGATACCGAAAATGAACTCATTTTATAATTTAATTACACGGTGTGTAATTTTTTAAGTCATGGAAAAATAACCATATACGGACACCACTACGTGATAAAAGACTAAAAAAGAAAAGACCCGTGTCTCGAAGTTTTGCCCAGTCATGCACTTTTTTTATGGGCCCCCAAAGATTTGGGGCCTTGGTGTCATTTTTGTAAAAAGTGATAATTTTCTAAGGCTCATATCTTGCAAACCGTTTGGAATTTTAATTTACTCCTTGAGGCAAAGTTGTAGCCCTTTTAATAAAGAAGAAAAATTGTGAACATAAAAAATTAAAAAACGAATCATTTTAGATCAAAATCGCAAAAAACTTTGAAAAGTTCGATTTTTTTTACCTTTTTCCCCCTGTTTAGGTCCATAGGTAGCCAAGCGTTCAAAAATTTAAGGAAACAATCAACTACAAAAATTTATCTAATATTCCAATTAACAAATTTTTAAAACATATAAACTTCCTAAGAATGATTCTTAACAACGTTTAGGTAGCGCTTAGGTAGACGCAAGAGTTAAAAATTTCTCGAAATATTTTGAATTTCATTTGTTTTTTATTTTCTTCAACATTGAGATACTGTGCTGTCTATTACAAAAAATAATAAAAAAAATATTCATGTTATGTTTATTAAGTTGATGGCACTGGACTTGCAAATCGAACTTTCTTAAGTTGAAGACCCAAATCGTCGTCCGAATCGTCCGGGCCATTAATTACGCAAGACAAAAAATAAAGGCAGAAAAGAAAATATTAACAGTGTAAATAGCTATTACACAACGAGGTGAACAAAAATTCGTTCTAAGTTTACTGCAATACCTTTTCCAATTTTGTCATCGCTACGCTTTGGGGGAAACGCTATTCAAATAGTCGAATGCGCTTGCATAATTTACAACGGCCACTCCAATGAATTTTTTTACAATTCCCAATTTTATGTGGAGCGGTAGCAGCAAGATGTCTTGAGTATTGTCAATTATAGGTGCATTTTTGAGTCTATGTTGTTTAATTTGTATATGCACACTTCCTCTTGGGCTCCACGAATTACATTGGAATTGATTCACAGGTTAGCGCGAATCCCAATTACAAAGAAAACAAAAAAATTTCGGAAAGCCGCCCTTATCGATGATCCCTTGCAAAATATTGATGACCTTCAAATCACAGCAAATCTTCCATTTTCGTAGTATTTGATATTTTTCATTATATCTTTGAATGTTTCATAGCTTTCTTTTATGTTAATACCCATTGCTAGCGGAATGGAAGGATTTCGGTTCGACACATGCAACAACACTGCTTTCAAGCTTGAAACAGAACCATCAATTAATAATCTCCACTCACTAGCGACATGTAGTTCATTCCCATTTTTATCACCAAAGCTTTTATATCGTTGCAGTAAGAGAACAAACTGTCATCATTTAGAGTGTAGAGGGTCTGAAATTCAGCCTGCCGTTTGCGGTACGCGGTAGAATTAACATAAGCATTTGTAAGATTTTTTTGCTTTAAAAACGGAGTCAAAAATATGGCAAGTCGCTCGATAGTCCCAATATGGCCACAATGAAATCCATTTCCATTTGTGTTATTAGTTTTGGTCCATCTGTTCCCTGTTGGGGCTCATAATCGGTTTCAAATCTATCTTGATAGGTAACACCACTTGCTGTAGTCATTTCTGTAAATTCTGTCCTACGATCTGGAGTTGGCGGCCTTAGGAATACAAAATTTTCAGGTTCAACCATTGGTAGTGTGGCTGTTACAGTTGCTTTATAAATTTTGTTCTTCTCAGGATGTCGATTTAGGAAAGATGTGTAATTAACGCGTGCATAGCAACTGGTTGCATCATGATCACCTGGGCGATTATTCCAGTTTACCGGATTACAATATTTCATACTATGTTTGCCTCCACTCAACCATGATATGAGATTGTTATAACATTGGCGACATACTGCGTTAGTTGTGTTATTTTTACCGGTCAAATCTAATTCGTCGAAAAAAAAATTACATGCTCTTTTAAATTCACTAGTTAAAAAATTCTTTTCCTTTTGAAATCTTGTAGAATTATTTTTTCTGATTTGATGACCGCAAACGTAGCAAAATAAATAAATTTTTTTACACTGCATATTGAAATTGTCAGTTGCCAATTGCGAATTATGCTGTAGAACTTTCTCCATAACTTTCTTCGCTGAGATCCCGTTGACGTCGCGCTGTGTAATGCCTCGATGTGAGCGTCGCTTTTATATTGTGAGCTGCGTCCCTTGATGCGTGTGCGGTCGGTGCGTGTTCGCGTGAGTCGTTTACTGAGATTTTAAGTAAATTTTCGTAGTTGATTTCTTGATAAGTTTGGGGGCATTAATTTCTTCTTTTTTAATTTATCCAATTATTATTTTATATTGTCCTCACTTTTTACAAAAATAGGTAGTAGTTACATGGGTAATTTATGGGTGGTATAAACAATCATTATTAAAAAGTTAAAAACAAAGCAATAAAAAAGTATGTACATAATTTAATTAAAGGCCGTTAACGATCATTATTGCGAATTGTGTATGATGTATTTTGTTGTTTGGGGTTTCCAGCATATTTAATGCTTGCCTACCTGTTTAGGTTGTAAGACTTTTCGCGGCTATAACACATGCATATACACATATCTATATTCACTAGAGTTCTCTATTACACAAAAGACAGATACAATATATGTATTTAAGAGATAGCTTTATAACTACATGTATGTACATACATACATTTTAGGGAAATTTCTAACTTCTGCGGCTACATAAGCGCTACCTAAATGTTGTTAAGAATCATTCCTAGGAAGTTTATTTGTTCTAAAAAGTTGTTTGTTGGAATATTAGGTAAATTTTTGTAGTTGATTGTTTCCTTGCATTTTGAACGGTTTGCTGCCTATGGACCTGAACAGGGGGAAAGAGGTAAAAAAAAATTGGAAGTTTTTAAAGTTTTTTTGTGATTTTGATCTAAAATGATCCTTTTTTTAATTTTTTATGTTTACAATTTTTGTTCTTTATAAAAAGGGCTGCAACTTTGCCTCAAAGAGTAAATTAAAATTCCTAACGGTTTGCAAGATATGAGCCTTAGAAAATTATCACTTTTTGCAAAAATGACACCAAGGCCCCCAATCTTTGAGGGCCCATAAAAAAGTGCATGACTTCGGGCAAAACTGGGAGACACGGGTCTTTTTTTTTTGGTGTTCTTTCACGTAGTGATGTCCGTATATGGTTATTTTTTTCGTGTTGCACTATGTTATGTTAGACAATTTTGATATATTTTTGATTTTATTATTATTTATTCAAACGGTTTTATTAACCATAAAATGCGCAAGAATGCCGATTTTAAGAAATTGTTAGTTTAAGCCTTAATGTATGCAACACATTTTATTTAAAAAACCTGAGCAGCATCATCCTTAACTTTTTTAGAAAATTAACATGTTTGTTTAACGATCGGCGAAAGTCGGTGAATTTTTTTGGGTAAATTCAAAGAAAAGACTCTCACCCTTTATTTTGTTGCAGTAAGAGGACGGAGGTAGACGAACCCAACTTATTTTTTTCTAAGAAAAACTGCAAACTGCTATTTTAACTTGCTTATATTTACTAAACTACATATGTAATCCAAATATATATTTTTTTTTTAAATTAAAAAGGCTGCGTTTTTCAGGTGGCTTCTCTAAACTTTTTCTGAGACAAAATATAACTTTTTTAAAAAAAAAATATTGATTTTTCTTAGTGAAACACTTCTCTATAAAACAGCATCACTAGATTTTTGAAAAGTAGGTATATGTCGGAAATTGACTTTTTTGCCACCAAAATACCACTGTGTGCCGGGGGGAACAGCTAGGTGGACAAAATTCGTGTTATTTTTTTTTAGGAAATATTATTTGCAAAACGTAAATAACATCGTAAAACCCGAATTCTGAGAAAATGTGGTTTGTCAAATTCGCACGCCTCTCAAGCCTTTGATAAAGTTTGGCATGTAGCCCTGTTAAACAAGTTCAAGCTGAACTTGCCAGTGAATATCTTTAACCTCTTCATAACTTCTGCATAACTGGCCGACAATTTATGATAAAAGAAGGAAACTGCTCAAGCTGTCCTAAAGCAATAGGGGCGGGGGTACCTCAAAGGTATATATTAGGTCCGATTCTCTGCTTACTTTACACAGCAGATATGCCCACAAACATTTGCTGATGATACCGCCTTTCTCAGTAATCATAAAGACCCTAAAGAGGCCTCAAAACAACTTCAATATCACGTATCTCAAGTAGAAAAAGGGGCAAACTTATGGGGTATAAAAATAAATGAACAAAACTTATCCACGTTACTTTTACTTTGCGCAAGAAAACGTGCCCCCAAATTCTTATTAACAACCATACGGTGCCTCAACGAATTGAGACGAAATATATTGGCATTCACCTGGATCGCCGCCTCACATGGAAGTCACATATAGATTCGAAGTTGACACAGATGAAACTTAAAACGGCCCAAATCCACTGACTAATTGGTTGTAAACTTTTTCTTTACAACTATATTTTGAAACCAATTTGGTGCTACGGGATACAATCATTAGGCACTGCTTCCGCCTCCAACATTGAAAAATTTTAAAGCCGTCAAAAAAATCCTAAGAATGATAACTGGTGCTCCACGCTACATTAAAAACCGCAACATCCACAAAGATCTACAAGTTCCACTAGTTAAATGCAAAATCCTAAATTATGTGGACAAGTATTTAAACAAGCTGGAAACACATTCTTATTCGCTCGCTCGAAACATTTTGCAACACAGTAGACACACTCGTCTGAAAAGATGAGATACTATTGCGATTAGATGAAACTACTGAAATTAATTGCAACTGAGCGACACTTTCTTGCACATCTTACAGCGGCATATTGTTTTACTGTGAAAGTTTTTGTGATGGATATTAATACTGACGGTAAATACAATTTTTTAAAGTATTTTTTTAATCAGAATCTATTAATTTTAATTAAAATTTTTTTTTTAAATCTATACATTTAAGCGTGTTAAAAAAAATTGTTTTAAAGGTTTAGAATATACAGACATTCACCTCTATCCGGAACAGTTTTTAGATATTACGCAGAAATAACTTTATTCTTCGTAACTTTTTTTTCTTCTTTTTAAAACACGTTTACTCAATTTCAAGGGTAGCCTTTCTTGAGGAGTATTTGAAACACAGGAAGAATGAAAAAAAATCGCGTGTATATGACTATTGTTAAGAACACACACAAACATTCGCTTATTTATTAATTTTATTATTTAATATTTACTAATATACATTCGTACTTTTGTTAATTCTGTTTATTTGCATTAACCGACTTATTACACAATATTATCTGACACCTATTGATTTTGTCAACTGCATACACAGCATTTCAAGTTCATTAACCGTTGTTCATAAAAACTGATTTGGTTTTCATATAATATTAAAGTTCATTTACACCATTTAAAAATTGGGTCATTGGTTTTGTATTAAGTAAGCAATTTTGTTTCGTCGTTATTCATTTGTTATTTTTCTTAAGCTAAGCATTTAACCATTAAGTAATTTTATATGAAAAAAAGCAAAATATAAAGATCAATCAGCCGTTTTTTCAGTAATCACAACAACTTTGGTTTGTTTACCTGACGGCTTCCTGCAAGTTACATGTACTTGTTTTTTTCATATATTTTATTATTGAATCTTCGCTTAAGCGAACTAACAATAAGTATTCTAATCTTAAAACTAAGAATTAATACTAGTCCAATCAGTACCAGACTAAAATTTAAGTTCTCACAATAAAATGAATTAATTTCAAAAGTTTCATCTAAGAGCAATAGTATCTTTTCTTTTTTAGGCGGGTGTGTCCACTTTGTTGCAGGATGCTTCGAGCGAGCGGATTTGGACGTGTTTCCAGCTTATTTAAGTACTTGTCCACATAGTTTAGGACTTCGCATTTTACAAGTGGAACTTCTAGATCCTTGTGGATGTTGCAGTTTTTAATATACCAAGGAGCACCAGATATCATTCTTAGATTTTTGTTTTGACGGCGCTGGATTTTTTCGATGTTAGAGGCGGAAGCAGTGCCTCATAATTGTATATTGTAGCACCAAATTGGTTTTTAAATCGAGTTGTAGAGTAGAAGTTTACAATCCAGACGTAGCACAGAGTTTCTACCAATTAGCCAGTGGATTTGAGCAGCTTTAAGTTTCGTTTGAGTCAGCTTTGCATCTATATGAGGCTTTCATGTGAGGCGGCGGTCTAGGTGAATACCAAGATATTTTGTCTCGGTTCGTTGAGGCATCATATGGTTGTTAATAGTGATTGGGGAGCACGTTTCTTTGCGTAAAGTAAAAGTTACGTGGGTACATTTTCGTTCTTTTATTTTTATTCCCCATAACTTTGCCCATTACTTAACTTGGCTTACGTGTTGCTGCAGTTGGTTCAAAGCCTCTTTAGGGTCTTTATGAATACTAAGGAAAGCAGTATTCATCAGCAAATGTCGACGTGTGTGTAAAACTATTGGTTGGCATATCTGCTGTGTAAGGCAAGTACAGAATTGGACCCAGTATACTCCCTTGAGGTACACCAGCCCCTTTTGATTGAGAAAAACTTATTTGGTTTCCCTCTTTAATCATAAATTGTCGATCGGTTATGTATTTTTCTAATAGGTTCAAAATATTAGCTGGAAGGTTCAATTTTAGTTTGTTTAACAGGCCTTCGTGCCATACTTTATCGAAAGCGCGGAGCAGTACTTTTTTTCCTCGAAAGTTTTTCTTATAACCTGTACCAACCTGTTAGTTTGTTTGATGGTACTATGTTGACTAGAGGTGAGCGATCCCGTGATTTTTAGGGAATATCGTTAATAGTGAATGCGATTTTAAAATCACCGGTTATTTAAACAGTGACGGTGATCACGGTTAAGCATTTTTCACTTCTTGTAAAAGAGTTATTTTAATCTCTGTTAAATTAATATACATAATGTTATTTTAAGCAGTGATTATGCGATTTTAGTTCTTTAAGAATTTAAAATATTTATGAATAAGAAATATCAATTTCAATAGGTATGAAGTTACAACAATATCCCATATTTATATTTTTAATTTACTTTAAACAAAATTTTGATACAAAATTTAAATTTATACCTTTTGAGATAAGTTTTAAAGCTCCCTTGGAGCATTGAGGTAAAGCTTTAATTTAGAAAAGCAGCTTACAATTCTTGTTAAATAGATTCCAAACATAATAATGCATAAAAATAGTTGAAATCCATTGCAAAAAAAAACAAAAACCGAAAAAAAAAACAAATTACACAATTTAAGCTGTATATGTACATAACACAACTAAGTATAATATATAACATTTGTGCTTTTTCTCGTTTAAACGCGTTCGTCGGTCATTCAGGACTTGTCCAGCTTTTGAAAATATTCTTTCGCATGGAATTGACGATCCTAATGCACAATTATTTTCTTGAGCTATTTGAGAAAGATTTGGATATTTATAGTTATTTGTACTCCACCAATCAAAAATATTTTTATTTCTTGATAATTGAAAGTAAAGTTCAAAAAGCCTGATCGTAATAACTAAAATTTCATTTCAGCTAACGACTTATATACATATATCGCTTATTTACTCAAATGTCGTAATTCTAGAAATGCATTTTCGGCGTTAACGATTCGGAATTGTTTGTTATGCTATGCTTAACTTCGTATATAAGTTTCATATTGAAAATGTTTCTACTTATGTATAACGTGTTAAAAAAATTTTATTATTCTTTTCTATATAACGAAAGCAAACTAAAAACCTCATACGCATTTTTTTTCGAAATATTTTTTTTATTACGGCGTTGTTTGCGCAAATGAGCGAATTGTTTGTTGTTGTACCCTTACAAAGATTTTCGCTTCTCGCGTAAAGTTTTATTTTTGTTAGCTGTGCTTTTTTTCATTTTAGATAACGATATGTATTTAAAATAAATATATGTACATATGAATCTGTTTTTGAGTATTAATGCTTTAGCCGGCTCATAGCCGAATTTTATCCGCCGTCACGGACAAACAGTGCTCGGCGAAGATTTCTGACGACAACATTCTGGTAAAGTTTTTAACAACTCTCTCACAAACACACATATAAAAACATAAGCGCTCTACTTCTTTTATAGAACAAAATGTAAACATGAAGCACAAAAATGTTACTTTACATTTTGCAAAGTTTAACATAATAAGAGTAACATCGCAGGTAAGAGTTACAGCACAATATTTCAAAATGTTACTTTGAATAACATAATAAATTAAAAGTAACACTATAGCAGAAACAGTTACTTCACGGTTTATGTCACTGTCGTTACATGTCAAAATGTTATTTGAGTAACACAATAAATTAAAAGTAACAGTAGCAGCTACTTCACAGTTTATGTCACTGTCGTTACCAGTGATTTGCATGTCACAGGTATAAAATCACAGGTACGGAAATATCGCTCATCTCTAATGTTGACATCTAAAGCCAAATTGGTAATTTGGAATGCAGTTGTTGTCATTCAAGATCGGATTCAGCTTATTTTTAAGCAATTTTTCGAACAATTTCGACATTGTGGGTAACAAACTAATAGGCCCATAAGAGTCCACTTTCGATGGATCTTTGCCAGGCTTAGGAATCATCTTTACTAAGGCCACTTTCCATATAGTCGGGATATGTTCAAGCCGAATTATCGCGTTAAAAATAAAAAGAATTTTTCTTTTAGCTGTGAAAGGTAGCTCAAAGAGCATTTTGTTGCTGATTTTATCAACGCCAGGAGCATTTTTACCATTAAGGTTAGCGATAACCTCTACAACATCTGCGAATCGAAAACGTATTTCTAAAGGACGTCTAACAACAACAGGCGGTAATTCCCTTACGTCTGTGCATGTATTGGGAGTGAATACGTTTTTGAGGTGATTTGCGAACAGATCGAATTTTTCTTCGTCCTTTCTAGCCAAGGATCCTCTCAGATTGCGCAGTGGTGGTTTTGCGATAACAGGTTTTTTAAGACGTCTGGCTGATCGCCATAAGGAATAATTTGTCTAAGGAGTCGCGTCTAGACCTTCCAGGTACTCCTTCAGTGATGCCATTCTGTGAACCTCCAACAAGCTTTTTAATTGGTTTGTACATTCCTTTAGCTTAGATTTAAGTTGAGGTGATCTTTGCTTTTGCCATTCTTTTCGGGCTCTCCTTTTTTCAGATAAAAGCTTTTTCACATCGTCAGAAAATATTTTGTTGTACCTAGCCTGACAGTAGGTAGAAGACGCATGTTCAACGGCTTTTTGAATGTTTTCATTAAGGACGCTCAGACAATCATCGATGTCTCCGCGAGTTTTTAGCGGTTGGTTCTCCGAGCAGTGGGCGCTAATGAATTTTTTATATTTCAACCAATTTATTCTTTTAGAGAAGAAAAACTCACTAGCTTCAATTTGGTGGGGACTGCAAGTAGTGATTATTGTGGGTGAGTGGTCAGAAGATAAATCCAAAGAGGCTTAAGCCTCAATAAGCTCCGAGGATATACCTTTTGCTACGCCAAAATCAATTACGTCTGGAATTTTATTGTTGTCTGTTGGCCAGTAGGTTGGTTGTCCAATTGAAATAACAAAAAGTTCCATTTCAGACACGGCATCATACAACACACGACCTCTGGGACTAATTAAGCGGGAGCCCCAGTACGTGTGCTTGGCGATATAGTCTCCAGCAGCTATGAAGCGGGGACCTACAGATTTGTAAAAACCGTTGTACTGATCCTTCGTTATGGAGAATCTCGGTGGACAATAAACTGACGAAATAACGAGATTATGGAAAAATTCATCAATGCAGACGTTTGTTGCTTGCATATAACATTCGGATAGGACACCAATTCATTTGTGTTTGATCTCGATTTGATTATTATAGCCGAGCCACCACATGATTTATCTCTGGAATCCTTCGAATCGTAAAAAAAATAGCCACTTATTTTGAAAGTGTTTCTAGATGTGATATGAGTCTCGGAAATCAACATTTGTGTTGGCGGATGCTGTTTGCGTTCCAGAAACAAACCCTGAGGCAGTTCATGATCTTTTAAGCATGGCTTGCAGAAGAGCAGACTACATTTTTTGCATTTCTTGCATCATGCCAGCCATTTGCGCCATGATTTGCGTAAATTGTTTGACCAAATTGTCAATTACGGCTTCCAGGCGGCTAAAAGTGGGTTGGTTCATTTTTTGGCAATTCTTGTGGAGCTGTTGGCTGATTAGGCTTACTTGTGTTGGTCTGATTAGGCTTTCCTGTGTTGGGCTGATTAGACTTTATTGCATTAGCATAAAAAATATGACTTGTTGTTGGCTGTGCTAAAGGGGGCATAGTAAAACTTGGTACATTTGACTGCTGGGTAGGGGCAGAAATTATTTTAGGCTTAGATGAGCGCCTGACTAAAACAAAAACCGGGCAACCTCTTTGGTTGTCAATGTGGTTTCCACCGCAATTGCTGCACTTCTTCACCCTAGGATCATCTTTTGGTTTGTCGCATTTGGTCGTAGCATGCAGGTCCCCACACACAACGCAAACAGAAGGCAACTTACAATAAGTTTTGGTGTGGCCATATTCTTGAAAGTTCAAACACGGTACGGGTCCAGATTTCTTATGTGGCGCTTCAACAATAATTCTACGATGCAAAATATATTTTAAATCCTAAACAGGGTCGGTTTCACCTTTCTTCAAATTTTAATCACCAGGCTCAAGCTCCAGTCGAAATAATGGTTGGGGATGCCTTTCTCTGTTTCTCATGTTCGATACGGATTTAACTTTGAAGCCTTTGCTGCACAAACTGGCGTTAATATCTTCGGGGTCAACGTTGGAGTCAATACCTTTTATAACTACCTGAAGGCCTTTTGCGTTTTTAAGCTGGTAAGTATAGACATTATATTGAAATATTTTTCAATATAGTGTCAATTTAAATTTATGTGTTCAAATTGATTCCACTACATCCTTTCGTTCACTTACATTTTGGTGACCCCTAGTTCCAGACGTTTTTTGTAAATTTATTAAGTCTTCTTCATCAGCAGTAAGGGACTCTTAAATTTAAAAAATTCGCCTTGAATTACACAACCTTCCTCGTATCTCTTTACTGGCATCATAACGCCTTTAAGTTTATTTCTAAAGTTTTGGAAACCCGTCGCGGGTGGTAAACAAAACTTATAAAAGTACAATCAGCACACAATGGCAAACCTTCAGGATCTTATAGCACAGCGGGAAGTAAAAAAATCATTTCAATTATTATAAAAGAACCACTTGACAGAGGAACTGAAGAATTTTATAAAAGCAAACGTAATGAACTAATTTTCCTATGGCAGGAATTAAAAAAAAAATAAGGATAGAATTCGTAGTGATGCCACTTTATCAGAACACGATCCTTATATTGCAAAGAATCTATACAAAGTAACTGGCGAAAAATACAGTTCTGCAATGGAATACATTGAGTCACAAATAGAGAAAGTGATGCCTTCAAACACCAAGCCAGTGCCTAGCGTACGAGAAAGAATACCAGAAGAATTGTCAATTAATCAGTATGACACAAAAGATGAACCAATTCACGTTCTAACTAGAAGGATAATTGCTCGAATGCCAGCAGTTACTCCTCTGCTTAACGATTTGGAATCAATAGAGGATGATCAGCCAAAACAGTTTTATCAACTCAAATCAGCTACTGCAAAAAGTTTATGGACTAAAGTTCAAGATTTATATGACAACGTATGGCAACAGACTGAAGAACCATTAAAGGTGGGACTACAGCAAGATAAATACGATGAATTGGAAGACTTGGTTCAACACAATTTAGTTAAATTTGCAGTATTGATAGACAAGTGCAATGAGGTTGTAGTTCTTGCGCCACAACTAGAAAGTGACATGACACTACACAGTTCCTTGCCTTTTCCAAAGGTAAAAATTCCTGTTTAATGGGGACTGTTTGAAGTGGCGTCAGTTCTATGAACTATTCCTAGAGATGGTAGACAAGCAGTCGCTCCCGAATATTCAAAACGTTAACACAATAAAAGTTTTTGTAGCCACGCTCGTAGAAAGAATCCTGAATCAACCAAAGGGGGCATTATCTACTGCATTATTAAGGCTCGTTTTATTAATAATAATATCTGCACAGCCAAATCATAACTTGGATGTTGCTTATGGGAAAATTCCACAGGACGTTTACACACAAGGAAAAATTGATTTTCTTCTCGGTGCGGAGTTTTACTTTAGCCTTATTCAACCTGGTACAATAAAACTTACGAACGATCATTCTATACTTCAAAATACTTCGCTGGGTTGGATTGTAGGCAATTTATTCAAACAGCTCCCTTCTGATCTTTCAGTTTCAACGTTAACATGCGCGGTTTTTGACAATTAAACCTAATTAGAACAAGCAATCGAACAACTATGGGAACTCGATGAAGTAGAGTCAAATGAGAAGCTAATGTCTCCATCAGAAAATTTGTGTCAATCTCACTTTAATCAGCACGTTAAGATGGATTTAAATGGTTGGTTTATTGTCAAACTTCCGTTCAGAGAAAATACAGCAGCATTGGGCCACTCTCATCGAACGGCATACAATAGGTTCGTTGCTTTAGACTAACTAGAGCAACGACTACAGAAAAACACAGATATTCAAGGTCAGTACATTCAACTCTGAAAGAGTATGAAAATTTATGACATATGCAAAAGGTCAACTTGGATTACATATTGAATCCAAAATACTTTATTCCACATATTTGTGTCCTAAAACCTGAAAGCACTTAAACAAAACTTAGAGTAGTTTTAAACGCTTCTGCAAAAACGTAAACAGGCTATTCTCTGACTTAATGTATACTGGACCAACTATTCAAAGTGAACTGTTTTCTTTTTGCTTCGTTCTCGTATGCCTAAATTTTTCTTTAAAAAAAATTATAGACAGATATTAATCAGTCCAGACAACCATTAATACCAGTTGATTATATAGAGAAAAAAATCCGCCATCACAAATTAATTATTAAAGGCTTTATACGATAACATACGGTACACGAGCAGCTCCTTTTTTGGCTACAAAATGTTAACAAAGAATTACAGAATAAAACATGGAGCGTTATCCACTTGAATTTCGAATGATGAAAGAAAATTTCTATATGGATGATGGTCTCGGTGGCACTGATACTCTAAGTACAGCGATTCAAACTCAAAAGGAACTAATATCTATTTAAAAAAAAACATTGTTTTAGTTTAAGAAAATGGAGTTCTAAGAATTCGAGGTTACTACAGGATATATTAGATACCGATCGAGAAGTCAGCTTAGATTTCAATGACAATATTAAAAAAACAATAAAAACATTGGGATTATATTGGATGCCTCAAACCAATTTTCAATTTTCTGATAAGTGAAAATCAACCATCTTCAAGTACTATCGAAATACGTTTCGAGGTACGTCCGAACTAGCGAAACTTTTTGACTCCCTTGGACTGCTCACTCCTATTGTTGTGAAGGTAAAGATACTTATTCAACAATAGTGGCAACTTATGTTAGATTCATCTTTATATAAAACATTTGTGGCTAATAGAGTATCAACGATCCAAACGTTAACATTACCAGAACAATGGAGACATGTGAAATCAAAAGATAGTCCTGTTAATATTCTATCCCGAGGCCTCCAACCATCAGATCTGTGCAAATCTGGACTATGGTTTCATGGACTAATGTTTTTTTACGAAAGATTGCTACGGCTGCAATATTAACGATGGATAGCGATCTTATATATGGAATTTAACACAAAAATTAATTTAAGAAATTACAAAGAATTTTGGCATATGTGCTTAGATTTACAAGGAATTCACGGATGCCAAATACGCATCGACCAAAAAATATATCTCCTGTTTCAGAGGAACTAGACGACTCCCTTCGTCTGATTATCCACGCCATAAAAGCTGCGGAATCTGCTGCTAAAATAAAACAATTGAAAAGCGAAAAGCAAATTACCAACCAGAGCTCTATAAGCAGTATATCATCATTTTTGCATGAAGGCGGTATTGTTCGTGTAGGAGGGAGATTGGAACATTCCAATCTACAACCAGACGCAAAGCACCCAATCATATTGCCATATAACGACCCTTTGGTAAAATTATTATTTACAATGACACATTAAAACTAAGCCGAAAGAATGTACAAGCCAATTAAAAAGCTCACTGGAGATTCACAGAATGGCATCACTGAAAGAGTACCTGGAAGGTCTAGACGCGACTCCTCCGACAAATTATTCCCTATGGCGACCAGCCATGTAGAGGATATCGCTAACCTAAATGGTACAAAAGCTCCTGGCGTTGATAAAATAAACAACAAAATGCTCTTAGAGCTACCTTTTACAGCTAAAAGAATAATTCTTTTTTTTTTAACGCGATTATTCGGTTTAAACATTTCCCGCCTAAATGGAAAGTTGCCTTACTAAAGATGATTTCTAAGCCTGGCAAAGATCCTTCGAAGGTGGAATTTTATAGGGCTATAAGTTTGTTACCCCCAATGTCGAAATTGTTCGAAAAATTGCTTTAAAACAAGCTGAATCCGAACTTGAATGACAACAACTGCATTCCAAATCACCAATTCGGCTTAAGAAGTCAGCAAAGTACCATCGAACAAACTCACAGGTTGGTATAGGTTATAAGTAAAGCCTTTGAGGAAAGAAGTACTGCTCCGCGCTATTTATTGATGTTTCACAAGCTTTTGACGACGTATGGCATGAAGGCCTGTTAAACAAACTAAAGTTCAACCTTCCAGCTAATATTTTCAACCTTTTAGAAAAATACATAACCGTTCGAAAACTTATGAACAAAGAGGGAAACCAGATAAGTTTTTCTCAACCAATAGGGGCTGGTGTACCTTAAGGGAGTAAACTAGGTCCAGTTCTGTACTTTTTACACAGCAGATATGCCAACCAATAGTTTTGCACACACGTCGACATTTGCTGATGATACTGCTTTCCTTAGTATTCATAAAGACCCTAGAGAGGCATCGAACAAACTGCAACGGCACGTCACCCAAGTTGAGAAATGAGCAAAGTTATGGGGAATAAAAATAAATGAACAAAAATGTACCCAGGTAACTTTTACTTTACGCAAAGAAACGTGCTCCCCAATCACTATTAACAACCATATGGTGCCTCAACGAACCGAGACAAAATATTTCGGTATTCACCTAGATCGCCGCATCACATGGAAGATGCGAAGCTGACTCAAATAAAACTTAAAGCTGCTCAAATTCACTGGCTAATGGGTAGAAACTCTGTGCTTCATCTTGATTGCAAACTTTTAAAATACAACTCAATTTTAAAACCAATATGGTGCTACGGTATATAATTATGGGGACTGCTTCCGCCTCTTACATAGCAAAAATTCAACGCCGTCGAAACAAAGTTCTAAGAATGATAAGTGGCGCTGCTTGGTATATTAAAAACAGCAACATCCACAGGGATCTAGAGGTTCCGCTTGCAAAATGCGAAATCTTAAGCTATGTAGACAAGTATTTAAATAAGCTGGAAACACATCCAAATCCGCTCGCTCGTAACATTTTGCAACAAAGTGAGCACCCCCTTTTAAAAAAAGGGATACTACTGCGCTTAGATGAATACTTTTAAATTATTTATTTTATTGTGAGAACTTAAATTTTAGTCTGGTACTGACTGGAATAGTATTAAACACACTTAGTTTTAAAATTTTAATACTTATTGTTAGTTCGCTTAAGCGAAGATTCAAAAATAAAAATCTGACAAAAAAAAAACAATGACACATGAAGAGTGCAAGCATTGTGGACCTCAAGCACTTCTTAACACAATAAGGTTTGGCCAATTAAAGGAAAGATAATAGCACGATCAGTTATTCAAAAATGCGTAAGGTGCACTAGAGCGCGACCACAACTATATTAACAAGAAATGGACAATTTACCGGAACAGAGTGGTTCCTGCTCGACCATTTATAAAACTGCGGTGTAGACTATTGTGGTCCATTCTGGGTGCACTACAAGGTCAGAGGTAAAAAACCAACTAAATCCTATTCTGGTGGTACACCAGAATAAGTCAATGGTATGAAATTTCTGTATAGAATTATCCTGGTGGTTCACCAGAACAAGTTTACAGAAATCCTTAAGGAGTTCTCAAGGTGGCACACACACAGTCGTAAACGTAATTATTCCATTTATTGAAAAGGTTCATACTTATATACTAAAACATAAAAAAACAAATAATTAAAATAAAATTAAAAATAAAAGAAATTATAAGTAAAGAATTTAGGTGAGCCGGAATTACTTACGTTTCATTAAAATATTTTCCCACAGGTAGCCAGGGAAAAGCGTTGGATTTCATACTGTCTGGCTAGTAATTTAAATAGCACCTGCAAAATAAATATTTTATGTTTTGCATGTGCAGTCGAAACGAAAAGCTGACGCATCGATTCTCTTGCTTTGACTGACTAGACTGTGGGAGAATCAAAACAGATTTGAAGACAAAAAATAAGGGAGTTTATTAAATTTCAATTCTATTATGATTTGTTTTATTTTGTTGCAAAATAAAAAAAATCATACAGAATTGACACATATCTTTGTACGCAGTGTGTCAACTGAAGTCCTAGCCCATGAATAATTAGAGGCAATTATCATAGAAATCGAAGCAATTTTGAATTCTTGCCCACTCACGCTACTATCAAACGATCCAGACAGTTTTGAAGCATTGACACCAGGTTATTTTCTCATCGGAGAAGCACTAACATTACAAGTAGACAACAGAGCAGAGACTCTTAAGATCTCCAACATATCGCACTGGAAGCTAATGTTTATGTTGTTTATTTTGTACTAGACAAATTGATGGTAAAGGAAGGGATATAAAAAAATAACAAACTTCTTTAAACATTTTTGTACATATGTTTTTTTTTTATTTTCCAGAAATTTTTATGCTGCTTCAAATTTTTTATTTTCAATATATTTTTATATAAATAGTTTCTTAAAAATTTTTCTTACTTTGATTTCCAATCATTTTTTGATAGCACAGAAGGTACCTTTGTCATGCCCTTGACCAAAATAGATATCAGCAAAATTTAAAGGATTGGCCAGTTCGTGCTATAATTTTGTCTTTATATTTCACTCGGAAAATTAAAAACTACCTTAACGTTATGTTTAAATTTCATCATTTATCCTAAGACAGTAACTAAAAGATTAAATATTTCTTTAATTTTTTGTTTCTAGTAAAGATTTAAGGAAAATCGTAATTTCTTATACGAAGGCGTTTTTTTCTCTTGGCCAGCCTTAAAACCATTTTCAATTTTTATTTTAAATTTTTAGTGGCTTTGCGCTTCCTTGTATACAATGTTTAATGTTGTGTTATTTTTTGCCAACAAAATGAACTGGTTTTCTCGATTTCCAACTCGTGATTAACCGACATATAATTGGCCATGTGAAAAACATACTTTTTTGTTTGGTTTTTATCCCATTATAAGCTCTATTTAGTAGTACTTAGACGATTGCACAATATTTTGAGACTAAATGTATCACCCTCTGTTAAAAAAAAAACAAATTTTTGTATGGGAGGTACCTCTTCCTCTGCTTCGAGCCTAAAAATATGTGACTCAAATAGAAAAATGTTTAGTTAAATAACTTTCACAAAATTTTAAGCAGATATCGATTATAGTTCTCGAGATATACCATCAAGTCCATTTAATTTGTATAGGAGGTACTACGCACACTTAAGGTAAAAAAATAAACTATAGCATATGTCCTTTCAGGAAGCAAAAAAATAACATTGGTGAAAAAATCATCCAAATCGGTTAGGTAGTTCCGGAGAAAAATCAAGACATACAAAAAAACTTTTTCTCTTTATTATATTAGTATAGATTGGTATGTGAATTATGTTATGTGCTGTTTTTCGAAGCCCTTGAGTGACCGTTTTGGACGTTCGTGTATATTTTGTGATTGTAACAAAATCAAAATACACATGAAACGTTCAAGACATCGGACTCGAAAAACAGCTTTTTGAAAACCCACAAGTTTTAGGATTGTTTGATTCTTGTTAAAAATAGAAAATTTTTAAAATAGAAAATAACAAATAAAACAAGAGAATTTAATATTTAAAAACAAATTCTATTTATTTTAAAATATAAAAAAGGAACAGTTAGTTAATAGAAACAAAATATAACTATGTCTCTAAATAATACAAAAAATAATAATAAATAAGTAAATATAATAAAAATAATAATAATAAAAATAATAATAATAATAGTAAAAATAATAACAATAAACATAATAATAATTCAGACGATTCAAGAGAACAAAAAATTTTAAAGCAAACACAGTAATTTAAAAAAAGAATACATAACTAATTCGACAATAAAATTAAATAAAAATAAAGCACATTTTGAGATCTAATTTTAATTTTTAATAACAAAAAATTAATTCACTTTTTAGTTCAAAAATTTTTATAAAATGAATTTAAGAATAGCAAGCTGTCGACCGAACCTGGCGCTATCCTGTTTCGCTTTTCCGAAATAATATTTCCCGCTAAAGAAAAAGATCTTTCAGCTGCTGCACTACTGGCTGGCATAGAGTGAATTTAAAACGCAAGTTTCGACAAATTCTGATACTTTCTTTGATTAGTTTGCCACCACTCCATCAAATTGAATTTTTCCGTCATTTCAATAAATTCTTTGCCATATCTGTTTACTTCATTATCAGGCTTTTCTGTAGCATTAGACAGAGATCGCGTAAGCAAATTGGAGAAAAAAAAATTTGCATCGTTCAAACTGTTGGAAGCTATAGTTGAGCAGCTTTGGTCTAACGCAGTTTCATTTTGAGACGCTGAAACAGATAAGGAAGAGTCATTTTCTGAAATTATGGCAGGCGTTGATTGCGAAGTATACGATGATACTGTATTATCTTCAATGCAAGAAATACAAAACTTTTTAATACTCTCCAAATCATTTGGCTGCATATGTACTGCTGGTGGGTATAAAAAATATGCTGCTTTATGCCACAAACTTAAATTAGCAACCCATATATCATTAGATTTTTAATTATGATTTCTTTTAAAACCGATATTGCAGCTATGTCAATGTTTGCTTTACATACAGTTTTAATTTTTAAAATAGAAGGTAAGACATAGCATAAAGACGGCGAACTGCAAAGTTGTAGCTTCTTAAAAATAATTTCAAAATCCTTGCACATTTCTAGTAAAACTTTAAGTACAGGTAAATTTATTTGAAGCATACGTTGGCTTTGTTCAGTCTCGCTCAGAACGTTATTTATCTCAAACCAATTGCCAATTATTGATTTGAACATTCTGAAGTGAGAGTTCCATCTTGTTGGGCATTGATTTTTCAATGATGTAGGCAAAAGATGCTGTAAATTTGCTTTTTTAAAATATTTTACAATTCTTTTACTGGACTCAATTACGTCAGTAAGTTCTTTTGTTTCAGCGAATGATTCGAAAATAGGTGGCTGCTGCAGTTCAGCCGAGTAGTTTCTGACAAGGCTTTAACTATGTTGGACCCTCTACCAACAAACTAACAAACTTGATTTTGTTAATGTTTTCTATACCGAATTCATTAAATAGCGCATTTACTTTTTCCAAAATATTTTCACCTGTAGATCTTTCGAAGTCCATTGATTTCATTCCCAATACCATGTCAACAAATTTTAAATCTTTTAAGTAGTGAAAGGTTACGCCAACAAAGTTTCGTTTAACATACACTGGCGAGCAAAAGCGAGTGCATGTTAAAAAAAATGTACTTAAAGTAATATAAAATGGTAAATAATACATTGAAATTTATGAAACTTTCAGCAATTGCTCCTCATTATACAATCAAAAAGAAAAATGAATACCCAATCAAATGATAAAAAAAAAACGAAAGAAAATTAAGTAAAAACTTATGACAACATCATTGACTCAGTTTTGCACGTTTTGGTATAAGTAAAGGTAGTAGATTTTAGATCTCTGTACAAATATTTTTTTACCGTTATATTAATGATGCTTGTAGTTTTCGTCTTCTTTTAGATGTTAGTATTGTGGTATGCAGTTGGTTTTTATTTTTTATCATTAATTGGAACTATAAAAATAAATAAACCACAAAAATGAGGAAAATCAGCATAGAAATCGAAAATAGTATAGTAGCTTTGACTGAAAGTGGACATTCATCGCGAGTTATTGCTGAAAAGTTAAAAGTGAGTCAACGCACAGTAATTGTAGTAAGAAAACGTAAAAATGTTCCTTCTATGCCGAATAGTGGAGGTCGCCCGAGATTGTTAAAAGATTCAGAGGCCCTATTAATGGTGCGAGAGATGAAAAAAACGCTTTGAAAATACCCAAACAAGCTGCTAGTATATTAAATAAACACGTGAGTGAATGGACTGCTCGGAGAGCGCTTCACAGAATAGGTTTAATGGCAGCTGTTAAAAAGAAAAAGCCAGCTCTATCCGATAAAAAATGTAAAAGCATGTCTTGAATTCTGCAAAAAACATAAGCATTGGACCATAGAGGATTGGAAACGGGTTATATGGCCCGATGAAACAAAAATTAATCGCTTTCAATCTGATGGTAAGGAACACTTCTGGAGCAGACCTAATGAAGCTATTCAAAAAAATCATGTGAAACAGACGGTAAAGCATGGCGGAGGGAGTTTGATGGTTTGGGGCTGCTTCACCTGGTGGAATTTAGGACCTCTGGTAAAAATTAATGGTATAATGAAAAAAGAGGGCTACCTTCAAATTCTTCAAACACATTTAACTGATTTTGTGGACCACAGCGCCTATCCCGAGGATAAAATTGTTTTTCAACAGGACGGAGACCCTAAGCACACAGCAAAAATTGTTCAAAATTGGTTGTCTGAGCAAAAATTTGAGATGATGAAATGGCCAGCACAAAGTCCAGACCTAAACCCAATTGAAAATTTGTGGTCTATTTTAAAGAGGAGACTAGGACAACACAATCGAGCTCCGACTAGCATCGAGGAACTTTGGAGCCGCGTAAAGATAGAATGGGTAAATATTCCAAGTGAATTTAAGGAAAATTTGGTGGAAAGTATGCCTAAACGCATGAAGAATGTAATAAAAAATAAGGGGTTATGGATACCGTACTAAAATGAATACCCTACAGTAGCCCCATGGAAACGTGCAAAACTGAGTTAATTGAGTTACGTTATAGTTTTATATTGAAAGTTTTTGTTTTTGTTCTGCTATTAATCAAATGAATACACATATTTTTTGTTATTATAATAAAGATTAATTACTGAAAGTTTTATGAAATTCCATAATGTAGTTATCATTTTACGGCATCTTAATTAAAATTATGAATAATATGCCCTCGCTTTTGCTCGCCAGTGTAGTTGTCCGTCCACATATCTATAGTTGCTGATGCTCCACCGCTGCTCACAGCATTATTAACTTCGTCAGTTATTTTAGCTTTTTCTCAGTTGCAGATTTTTTTATTTTTCTAGAAATTGTTGTAGCATCTAGAAGCAAATCTTCCACATCGACGAATTCACCATACTTTGCACCAATCTTGAGAAAAAAATTCACTAATTTTATAAAGCCAGAACCTTGCACTGCTGAAAAGGGCCGACCGTCTTCAATGACCCATGATGAGCATTTTTCAATTGATTCTTTTTTGTCGTCTTGTGAGACTGTTTTTAAAACTTGGGACACTTTGATATCTTTGCAGCACTTGTGGCGAATTAAGTTAGATATTTGGTGTCCATTGTACTTCAAAACTTTACAACAATTGCGGCAATAAACAAAGTCTTCTAGTACTGTTTCGTCTGGCTTTAGGATTTCTGATATCAAATTCCATATCAAACTTCGGCCTTTGCGTCGTCCTGACAGAGTATAGTTGCCTTTAGCAATTTCATCAGAAATCAATTTTGCACGCTCTTCCATCACATCAACCACTCTTTATAAAATAAACCACAGAACGATCTTAAAATTTACACAGCACGTACAATAGCAAAAACTTGAATGGAACGGAAAACAAAATCACGAAAACAAAATCACACAAACAAACCTTTAACATTTTTGGTTCCATAATAGAAAGTGGTCTACCTAACGGTTTCAAATGAAAAAAATAGCAGATATTAAAATGTAATGTTTGTAAACATATGTAAATATATATGTATATATTTGAAAGGATGTCATAGAGACAATAACAAAAGGGTAAATAGTTTTAAATGATTTTCCAAGAACTCTGAAGAATTTTGGTGCCTGTCTGCTTGCTTTTAATCCTTTTAAGAATTGTGCTGCTAAAATTCTTGGTAATTATCAATGGATTGGATTGGCTTTTGTAACACTGTGTACATATTACATAAATATAATCCTTAAAGCTCCTATAGAGAACATCATAGAGCCTCAGAAAACTGTGTGTTGCTTTAATTTTATTAATAAAAAAAGGACAATAATAGGTTTTGCTTTATAACAAATTCAGCTTATCATATTTTTATTTTTAAAACCTTTTAAAAACCTTCATACATAAGTACTAATGTATGTATGTACATAGGTATTAAAACAATTTTTAAAGCAAAACAGATTAACCTTACTAACAACTTATTTAAATAAAAAAGCTATCTGTGTAAATAATAACATTTATCAGCAACAAAATTAAACAAAAATTAAAATTCAAAAAATGTTTTACTTTGATTGGGAGTTAAGATTTAGCTCATTTTAAAATTGTTGAATGTGTATAAATAAGTGGCTCGAGCCTATAACATGAATATTAAAACAATCGTACCAAGGAAATATGCATGTTCGTTGCGTCCACAAGCATTCATAATGATTGTTTGAAATGAGCTCTTTGATTAAAATTCATTTCTTGTGATTTAACAAAAGCGGTTTTAATCAGTTTTGTGATTAAACAAAAGCGGTTTGAATCAGTTTTGTGATTAAACTAATGCGGTTGGAATCAGTTTGAATCAAATTAAAAATGCGGTACAGAATGCGAGCCACCGCTTTTTAACAAACGAATCAAGGCTCATTTGCAACAGATACATACTCCTTACTGATTATTTTGTTTCATGTTGATGTTTGAACTAGGATAAAATTGGAGAATACTTTTTTGATTCATACCGCATTTTAAGCCGTAGTGATTGAATGGGCTCGTTCATACTCCTTGCAGTCCTGATACACACGCACGCCACACATTTTTCATGACAACTTCTTTTTTCATATGAACAGTATATTGTTAGTGGTCTTTATTCTACCGTAAGCAACAACAAAACAACTTAACAAGATAATTATAAATTTTTTTATAGCCATATGAATGTCACTTATTTTTTGAAGAAATAAAAAATTTCTCAACTAATATTTTATCCTCTTGCAAAGATTTCTTGAATAAACTTCGAACGATGAAAGTTTTCAACTTTTTATTAATGAAGCAAAGGAAATTGCTTTAAAACTAGAGGTCACACCATATTTTCCAACATATTTAACACTAAGAAGCCGCAAGAAACCGTCCCATTTTTCCTATGAGGGAAGAGATGAAGTAATTTCAGATCCGAAACATAGATTTAAAATTGAATTTTATTACAAAGTATTAGACCAAGCTATCATGTCTGTGACAACGTTTTGAGCAAATTAGAGAGCATAATGGAATTTTAAAATTTTTACATGAGCTGCATATAAAATCCAGAATTTACATGACATACGCAATAATTGTTTATCATTAGACAAGTATTTAACAAATGATAAGGATTGCGATATAGACGGATTAGAACTATTTGATGAATTAACATCATTTTCAACATTGATTTCAAAAAAAACCTACTTCGTTCATTTTTTGAAAAAAAAATAGAAGTTTTGTTTCCAAATCTAGTAATTGCTCTAAAAATTTTGTTAACAATACCTATTACAGCAGCTTTAGCGATTTAGTGTGATCTATTAGAAAACTTAGATTATAATGACCTAATTAATGATTTTGCAAAAATAAAAGCGCGTAGAATTAAATTTTAATTTCATAACGATTTATTTCGTTTTATTATTTTTATTATTTTTTTTTTTTTAATTTTGAAGTATAATTTTAAAATCTACTTGAAGTTAAATAAATTAAAATTTTTAATTTTCTTTTTTGTTGTAGAGGATTATACCTGTGGGAAACCTTTTAAAAAAAATGCATCGAAAGTTCTACCTCTTGGGTGATGTGGAAACGGACATATAAGGGCGGCCCTTTCAAAAAGTGCACCAGGTGACAAAAAGTATAGCTCCGCCTCTGCTCACTATATTATTATCACTATTTCTAATGCTTGAGGTGTTGTGCAATAATTTACTAATTACACAATTTCAGAAAGAACCAGGCTTATATTTCGAAGGAATAGGAACTGTATCACTGAATACAGCAGAATGGAAAATGATAGCGTATTACGACTTAACGCCCTTTTTGCCAGCAATAAGATCTTTGTCATTAGGTTTGCAAACCTTGTAGCAACTGCGCCCTGTAATGCAACAATGCGCGATGTGCAACATATTTGCGAACAACATAAAGCAAATTAAAAATTAATTACTATAAGACAAAGACTTATTTACCAACAGACGTTCTAAAAGTTGGCACTGTTGCTTCACGTTCACTTTTTGGTGTTCTTGATGAATACTACGCAGAAGAAATGTCAAAGACTATTACAAGGCAAAAATAGATCACGGCCACACAACTAGTCCCTTAAAAAAGTAAACGTCTATCATTGATTCAACCATTAATGTCATCAAACAGGATAAGACTGACACACAGCAAAAATTAAAAGAAATCTTAAAAATTAGTGAGCAAAACAAAAATTAGGTGGCTTAGGAGTCTTTCCAACTGAACAACCTTCAACTTGTTGGAATCCTGTCAACTCACTTGACATTAACAGGAATAAATCTAAAGAGAATAGAAGCCGAAATCATTAATGTACTGATACTAATGGAAAAATAAGTCCTCCTTTATTGCCGCATCATCAATTAAGAGGAGATTACTATCATCAAGGCTAACCTTCCAGCGTCGCAGGCTCTACCAACCACAGCTGATAACTTAATTAAATAATATAAGCTTATGAAGGTCAAGGGCGCGGTAACAAAGTATGAAGTCATTTTTAAAATCAAGATACCTCTAGTTAATCAACAGTGTTTTGAGTTATTTAAAACGTTACCAGTTTTAACAATAAAAAATAATACCTTACTTAATCGCCAGCAAACCAAAAACATCATACCTTGCTACAGATGCACACAGAGAGGAATATATATTTTTTAAATAAGAGGACTTGGCAAATCGCATCGAGCCTAATGATGACGAATACATTTGCAAAAATCAGCAGTCAAAACTCAGAAGAAATGGGAACGACATTTTGGAGTCAATTGAATCATCCAAATAAATGGATCTTTGCTACTACTAACGAAACTACGCTCATCACAATCAGAAACACAGGACTAATGGAAATTGGCTCCAATTGTGTAATAATAAACAAATTTGTAACGATACAAGGACATTACCAAATAGCATACATACATCCTATGTTAGATTAAAACAGCTCGAATCAATACCTCGATCACAGGAAATAGAAAAGATTCTTGTTCACACAACCCAACATAAAGTCCACCTAAAGGAAATGAAAAATTTGCAAAAACATTTCAATGAATTCACTCTAGAACATTTACCACAGCTCATCAACTCAAAAAGCCAACATCATCATGCAGTTAGCTATACATACCTCGCTAATTTTATGCATCCTTATTCTACTTGGCCTGCTAAAAATTAAAGAAACTTCAACTCACACCCAAACCAGCGTTAAGATCACAACTATCAACAATAGATATAGCACAAACCGGAAGCCAGCCGAGCAGTTAACCCTAACTACGCTTGTTTATTATTTCAACGCGTTGGAGAATGTTAAGAACATACACACACATTCACTTAAGTTTTTATTAATTTTTTTATTTAATATTTACTAATACACATTTGTACATATATATTTGTTAATTCTGTTTATTTGCATTAACCAACTTATTACACAATATTATTTTTATTTTTTTTATTTTTTATTTACAGTATAAAAATACTTGAAAAGTACTAAATAACTTTGTCATTACAAAATAAAAAAAAAGTTCTACAAAATTTCACTAAATCGTATAAAATTTACACATTTTTTTCTAAATAATTTACTATCTATCTCAGTTTTCATGTTCATTGGTAAAGTAATAAATAGTTGCATTTGAGTTGTTGCAGCCCGTTGGATATGAAAATCATCTGCATTTCTCAGCTGATATGGTTGAACATATCTAACAAAGTTTATCTGTTCCTTTAGATATTCAGGCGAATCCCCTTCTTTCATCTTTTTAATAAAGATCAACGTATTAAATTTAAGTCTTTACTCTATATTCATCCATTTAAGGTTTTGTAGCATGTCAATTATGTGCGTATATCTGTTACAGTTTAGTATTATTCTCATTGCTTTATTTTGAAGTTTCTGCATCCTTTCAAGTTGGGATTTGTTACAGCAAGTAAAGATTATTGTGGACCCATATTCAAAATGAGGTTTAATTATTGTGTTGTATATGTTTATTGCGGTTGTTTTTGATATTTTTCTTCTTATTCTTCTAAAAAGTCCAATATTTTTACCAATTTTTTTACAAACATAGTCTATGTGGTTTTTAAATTTTAAGTCTTTATCTATTATAAAACCTAGGTACTTAATGTTTTCAACTTTTTCGATTTCTTCGTTATTTATCCTAAATGTTTTTTCTGAATTCATATTTATTTCAATTATTTTAGTTTTATTTTCGTTAAGCTTTAGTTTGTTCATTTTTAACCAAATAGTTATTTTGTTTATATCGTGGCTCATTTTTTCTTGACAACTATCATCATCATCTCCTTCTGCAAATACCAATGTATCGTCTGCATATAACACCATTTCACACTTTTCTAATATATTTGGCATATCATTTATATATAATATAAAAAGAAGAGCACCCAAAATTGAGCCTTGTGGTACACCAAAATCATTTTCTATCTTAGTTGATAGATTATCATTCACTTTTGTAAATTGTTTTCTATTTTTCAGGTACGACTCGGACCATTTTAAATCTGTGCCCCGTATTCCATACATAGAAAGTTTTTTTAGCATAATTTCCCGGTTTATAGTCTCAAAAGCCCTTTTAAAGTCAAGAAATATTGCCATTATTTTTTTTGTGTTTTTCAATATTTTTCCATTTGCTAATTACATAATTAACCGTTGTTTCACATGAGTGTTTTTTTCGAAATCCTGATTGATATTTTGACAATATTTTTTTTTTTTCAATATATTCTTCTAGTTGTTCCTTAACCACTTTTTCTAGTATTTTCTCAAATGTTTTTAGTGTATTAATTGGCCTATACTCTTCAATTTTCCTAGTATTTACCACTTTTTCTACAGGTGCTATCATAGTTTCTTTCCAGTTTTCGGGAAAAATACCAGTCTCCAAGGATTTATTTATAATTTTTAAAAGTATTTCTCCTGTTATATTCCAGTTGTCAAGTATAATTTTATTTGAGATTTTTTCATAGTCGACTTTATTTTTTAATTTTTTAACAATGTTCTTAAGTTCTAGTATATTTATTGCACGGAATTTAAAATTATTTTCAATACTGCACATTATTTGGTTTGTATATTGCACATTTTTGATTGAGTCTCTTATTATTTTAATACTGTCCACGAAATAATTATTAAATTGACTAGATATTTCGCTTTTATCACTTGGTGAATTCACAAGGTCTTGTGAAATCATATATTGTAAAATAATACAACCAAAAAATATGACCGTTGTGAACAACTCTTCGTATATTTGTAGATGTCGTATTTAAAATCTAAATCAGCTGATACGACCAAACGATAGAAAAACAAACACATATTTATGTACATAAATCTAGTGCTGCTCTTGGCTTAACTTAATAATTTGTAGAAATTAGACCCATGAAAACACAAAATAGTCTATATCTAACCTGGTTAGAATCTTTAAAATCCATTAAAATAAGCAAAGTTTTAGTAAAAAATCACAAGAATTTTGTTATTTTTTACGTAAACAAAAAACAGCTGATGTGTCAGAGAGCAGTGCCGGCTCTTTTTGCCGGCGGAGGCGGCTTAAGGAATCTTCTTTGGCGGTTTTGCCTAAGTTTTTAGTATAGACGTTTTTAACGGATGCGAGTGCTAGCGGCTCTAAAAATAAATTAAAAAACTCGCCGTTTCGTTTTAGGCGCTTGGCGCATGACTTTGTATATAATATGACATCACAAAAAACATATCAAACAAAGTTGTATTGTTTCACAACAAGTTTCGTATGAAAAGCAACAACAAAATTTTTATGCTATTGTTAAATTATATGACAATAATACAATATGCTATCGTATCGTACCTTGTGAATTCGCCAACTATATTCTATTTGGTTGTGTATCACAGATTTTATTACATTATTTTTCTTCTTAAGTACTAGATCCTTTATCTCTCTCCACATTTGCTTTTGATTTTTAGCGTTATTTTTTTTATCATTAACGTATCTATTTTTCTCATTTTCGATTTTTACTTTATACTGATTTCTTATTGTTTTACATTTTGTCCAAGCATCTGTTGTATTTTGTAATTTTGCTATTTGATATTTTATTATTTTTTCTTCTTTTAATAACCTCAATTCTTCATTAAACCACTTATTCACATTGTTATTATTGTTGAAGACTTTTATTTTTGTGTTTTTCTTAATAATTTCTTTAAAACAATTATCAAATATTATGACATTTTCATTAATTTCCATATTTTCATTATAGTTCAAAACGCTTCCTAATTCTTCATTAGAAGTATATCTATTGTATCTAAATACTTGCACTTGTTTGTTGGTTTCCTGTAATCTATTTTCCACATTAATCAAAATATCAATCATTTCGTGATCTGATATTTTATTGTTTGTATTGTTTTTTACTGTTATGTTATTATTATTGGTTATAACATAATCTATTATTGTACTTGAATATTCTGTTACTCTTGCGTATTCATTTACCATTTGACGAAGACCATTATCTTGTATTTGAAACCTTTTTATTTTGTCAACTGCATACACAGCATTTCAAGCTCATTAACCATTGTTCATAAAAATTGTTCACTAATTTGGTTTTCATCTAACTTTAAAATTCATTTACACCATTTAAAAACTAGGCCATTGGTTTTGTATTAAGTAAGCAATTTTGTTTGATCATTATTCATTTGTTATTATTTTTAAGTTAAGCATTTTTCCATTAGGTAATTTTATATAAAAGAAAGCAAAAAATAAAGATCAATCAGTCGTATTTTAAGGATTTAGAACTTTGTTTTCTTCACCTGACGGCTTCCTTAATGTTACAAGTGCTTGAAAGGAATATTTTGCAATTTAGTAGTGCCAATTCAAATTTATGTGTTTGAATTGATTCCACTAAATCCTTTCGTTCATTAACAACTATCTTTCTTTAAAATTTTACATTGGTGACATTACTGAAAGCAGCCAAAAATAAATTAAGTTGAAGATATCCAACTTGTCTAATAAGATTGGTGCCAATTCGTTGGCTTCAGGAAAGTCAAAAGACCGTTTTTTATTTAAAAATTAGACTTGGTTGGATGAAGCAGGCATACAATTTACTGCGAGATCTTTTGCGCCACAACCTTCGACATTAAGTATTATTATTGATTTTAATCTCTCTTTCGTTGTTAATATTTATTTCTAATAATTTTGTCTTGTTTTCATTAAGTTTAAGTTTATTCATTTTCAACCATTTATTAACATTCGTTATATCTTTAATCATATTGTTGTAGCATTCCTCATCAGTTTCCCCTTCAGTATATATTAGCGTATCGTCTGCGTATAGTACAATTTCACATTTCTCAAGTATTTTAGGCATATCGTTTATATATATAATAAAAAGTAGTGCACCCAAAATGGAACCCTGTGGGACACCAAAATCATTACAAATTCCATTTGATTTTATGTTATTTATTTTAGTATATTGTGTTCTGTTCGTAAGGTATAATTTAAACCAAGCAAGTTCCTTATCCTGAATGCCGTACATATATAACTTCTGAATTAATAAATGTCTACTAATAGTTTCAAAAGCTCTTTTAAAGTCTAAAAATAATGACATTAGTTTTTTGTTTCTTTCCATTTTCTTCCATCGATTTATTACAAAATTCACCGCTGTCTCACAGGAAAATTTTTTTCTAAATCCTTATTGATATTTTGATAATAAGCTGTTTATCTCTATATATTTTTCAAGCTGATTTTTTACAATTTTTTCCAGAATCTTTTCACAGGTTTTCAGTGTGTTTTTAGGACGGTATTCTTCACTTTTTTTGTTTTTGCTACCTTTTCAATAGGTGTTATCATACTTTCTTTCCAATTATCAGGAAATTGGCCGGTTAGCAATGATTTATTTATTATTTTTAGTAGAACCTCGCCCGTCAAGTGCCAATTGTCCATAATCATCTTTGTAGTTATTTTACAGTAATCAGGTTTATTTTTCACTTGTTTTATTGCATTCTTAAGTTCTAACATTGTTATTGCACTGAATCTAAATCTATAGTTGCATGTTTGCATTTGGCTTGTATATTGCACTTTTTCTATGGAATCTCTTATATCCTTTATACTATCTATAAAATATTTGTTAAAATTGTTAGCTATTTCAAAATCCTCCTTATACTCTACGTTATTAAACATCACAACTTTCACACGATTTTGCTTCTTTTTCATTACTAAATCCTTAATTTCTCGCCACATTTGTTTCTGGTTCTTTGCATTATTTATTTTATTGTTTATATATTTAAATTTGTCATTTTCGATTTTTACCTTGTAAAGGTTTCTAATTGAGTTATAATTTGCCCACGCATCGTTACTGTTTTCATGCTTTGCTTTAAGATATTTAATTATTTTCTCTCTTTTTAGCAAACGTAATTCATTGTTAAACCACTTATTTACATAATTATCCTTAATTATTGTTTTGTTAAAGGTAAATTTCTGTACTGTGTCTTCAAGGCATTTATCCAACACAAATACATTTTCTTCAAAATTAATTTTTCCCTTTAGTTCTCTGGTAAATAAACTCTTTTTATATTTGAAAATATATGTGTTATAAGTAGTCTCCGCATGATTTACTTCTTCATCATTCAAAAATATTCTTATTATTTCGTGGTCTGCTATACTTATATTATTACAGACTTTAACAGATACTTTGTAGCTATTTTTTAAAACGTAGTCAATAATGGTTCTAGAAACGTTGGGTATTCTCGTATATTCATTTACTAATTGCTTAACCCCATTATCATTAATTATACTTTCTATTCTGTTTCTGTAGAAGTTATTAGATGACCAGTCTATATTAAAATCGCCAGTTATTATTACGTCACTGGATTCTTCATATAAATCTTCCAATATTTTTTTCAAAAATTTCGCAAAATTCGGCTTCAGAACCGCTAAGCGATCTGTAAACTGCTACCATAGTCATATTTATGTTTTTATATTTAACTTTACATGCTAGAAACCAGTATTTATCATCTTTTTTTAAATTGTGTTGTTACTTTCCAGTGCTTTTTGTAATATATTATAATGCCTCCAGTTCTTGTGGAATTTGATAAAGAAATTACTTGGTCATACCCTTGTAACCGTATTTCGTCTTCATTTATATCCTTCGTCATATGTGTTTCGGATAGAATAAGAAAATCTGGCTTTTTTGTTGCAGCAGTAATTTCTACCTGGCTGAAGTTATTAATTATGCCTTGTACATTTGTGTATAAACTAAATGTTCTATTTGATTGCTAACATGGCAATCCCATTTTCTTTTTTTTTCATGCTTAATTTATTTTGGTATACTTGACATACCTTACTATAAGTTTTATGGTTTTCGTCAAGACCCAAATTTAATTTTCTATTTATATTTTTTTTTTTTCATATTTTTTATTATTGAATCTCCGCCTTTGGCGAACTAACAATAAGTATTCAAATCTTAGGGCTATATATTTAATATTAGTCCGGCCAGTGCCAGACTAAAATTTAAGTTATCATAAGGAAATAAATAATTTCATCTAAGCGCAATAGTATCCCTCCTTTTCAGACGGGTGTGTCCACTATGTTGCAAAATGTTTCGAGCGAGCGGATTTGGATGTATTTCCAGCTTGTTTAAATACTTGTCCACATAATTAAAAATTTCGCATTTAACTAGTGGAACTTTCAGATCTTTGTGGATGTTGCTGTTTTTAACATACCAAGGAGCACCAGTTATCATTCTTAGTATTTTATTTTGACGACGTTGTATTTTTTCTATGTTGGAGGCGGAAGCAGTGCCCCATAATTGTATACCGTAGCACCAAATTGGTTTTAAAATCGAGTTGTAGAGTAAAAGTTTACAATCCAGACGTAGCACAGAGTTTCTACCCATTAGCCAGTGGATTTGAGCAGCTTTAAGTTTCATTTGAGTCAGCTTCGAATCTATATGAGGCGGCGATCCAGGTGAATGCCAAAAAATTTCGTCTCAATTCGTTGAGGCACCGTATGGTTGTTAATAAGAATTGGGGGGCACGTTTCCTTGCGTAACGTGGGTGCATTTCTGTTCATTTATTTTAATACCCTATAACTTTGCCCATTTTTCAACTTGGGATACGTGATGTTGAAGTTGTTTTGTGGCCTCTTTAGGGTCTTTATGAATACTGAGAAAAGCGGTATCGTCAGCAAATGTAGACGTGTGCGTAAAACTGTTTGCTGGCATATCTGCCGTGTAAAGCAAGTACAAGATTGGACCAAGGATACTCCCTTGAGGTACACCAGCCCCTATTGGTTGGTAACAACTTATTTAGTTTCCCTCTTTGATTTTAAACTGTCGACCGGTTATGTACTTTTCTAGTAGGTTAAAAATATTAGATGGAAGGTTGAGCTTAAATTTGTTTAACAGGCCTTCATGCCATACTTTGTCGAACGCTTGAGAGACATCTATGAAGAGCGCGGAGCAGTATTTCTTTTCCTCAAAGACTTTTCTTATAACCTGTACCAATCTGTGGGTTTGTTCGATGGTACTATGTTGATTTCTAAATCCAAATTGGTGATCTGGAATGCAGTTGTTTTCATTCAGGATCGGAGTCAGCTTGTTTTTAAGCAATTTCTCAAACAATTTGGACATAGTTGGTAACAGACTTATAGGCCTGTAAGGCTCCACCTTTGAAGGATCTTTTCCCGGCTTAGGGATCATCTTTACCAAGGCAACTTTCCATACTGGCGGGAAATGTTCAAGCCGTAATATGGCGTTAAACATAAAAAGAATTATTCTTTTTGCTGTGCATGGCAGCTCCATAAGCATTTTATTGCTGATTTCATCAATGCCAGGAGCTTTTTTAGCATTTAAATTATTGATAGCCTCTACGACATCTGACAACTGAAAACGTAATTCCATAGGGCATCTAGCAACAACAGGTGGTAATTTACTCATGTCAGTGCATGTATTTGGAGTGAAGACCTTTGTTAAATGACTTGCGAGCAGATCACATTTTTCTTCATCTCTTCTTGCCCAGGATCCTCTCAGATTACGTAGCGGTGGTTTCGCGATAACGGGTCTTTTAAGATATTTCGCTGATCGCCATAGTGAATAATTCGTCTAAGGAGTCGAGTCTAGACCTTCGAGGTGATCCTTAAGAGATGCCAATCGGTGAACCTCTAGCAAATTTTTTAATCGGTTTGTACATTCCTTCAACTTGGCTTTAAGTTGAGGTGATCTATGCTTTTGCCATTCTCTTCGGGCTCTCCTTTTTTCAGATAAAAGTTTTTCCACATCGGCAGAACAAATTTTGTTGTACTTGGCCTGACGGTAAGTAGAAGAAGCATGTTCAATGGCTTTTATAATGCTTTCATTTAAGCCGTTCAGACAATCATCGATGTCTCCAGGTGTTTTTAGCGGTTGGTTTTCAGAGCAGTGGGTGCTGATATATTTTTTATATTTTAACCAGTTTACACTTTTATTTAATAAAAACTCACTACTTGCGATTTGGCGAGGACTGCAAATAGTGATTATTGTGGGTGAGTGGTCAGAAGATAAATCCAAGGAGGCTTGGGCCTCAATAAGCTCCGGTGATATGCCTTTTGCTACGCCAAAGTCTATTACGTCTGGAATTTTATTGTGGTCCGTTGGCCAGTAGGTTGGTTGTCCAGTTGAAATAACGTTAAGTCCCATTTCAGACATGGAATCATACAAGACGCGACCTCTGGGACTAATTAGGCGGGAGCCCCAGTAAGAGTGCTTGGCGTTATAGTCTCCAGCAGCTATGAAGCGGGGACTTAAAGATTTGTAAAAACTGGTGTACTGATCTTTCGTTATGGAAAATCTGGGCGGACAATAAACTGACGAAATAACGAGATTATGGAAAAATTCATCAATACAGACGTTTGTTGCTTGAATATAAGGTTCGGATAGGCCACCCAACCATTGGTGTTTAATTCTTGATTTAATTAATATAGCAGATCCACCACATGATCTATCCCTAGGATCCTTTGCGTCGTAAAAAGTATAGCCACTTTTTTTAAAAGTGCTTCTAGATGTCATATGAGTTTCGGAAATCAACATGACGTCGATTTTTTGGTGTGTTAAAAAGTATTCGAGCTCGTTTTTGTGTTGGCGGATGCCGTTTGCGTTCCAGAAACAAACCCTGAGGCAGTTCATGGTCTCTTAAGCATGGCCTGCAGAAGAGCATACTGCATTTTCTGCATCTCCTGCATCATGCTAGCCATTTGCGCCATTATCTGCGTAAATTGTTTGACCATATTGTCAATTACGGCTTCCAGGCGGCTAAAATTGGGACCAGTTGGTTCACTTGTTGGCACTTGTTTTTGTGTGGTTGGTTGGTTTATCCTTTGTGCATTGGACTGGTTTGACTTTAGTGCGTTGGCGTAAGAAATCTGACTTGTAGTTGGCTGTGCTAACTGGGGAATGTTTGTTGTTGGTATATCTAACGGCTGGGAAGGGGCAGGAACGACCTTCGGCTTAGATGAGCGCTTAACTAAATCAAAGACAGGACAACCTCTATAGTTAGCAGTGTGATTTCCACCACATTTGCTGCATTTCTTCACCCGAGGATCATCTCTCGGTTTGTCGCACTTGGTCGTAGTATGCAGGTCTCCGCACACAACACAAACAGCAGGCAACTTGCAATAAGTTCTGGTGTGACCATACTCTTGGCAATTCAAGCACTGTACTGGCCCAGATCGCTTATGTGGCACTTCAACAACGACTCTAGGATGCAAAATATATTTAAGGTCATAGATAGGGTGAGTTTCGTTTTTTTTCAGTTGTATATCACTGGGCTCAAGCTCAACTCGGAATAATGGTTGGGGATACCTTTCTCTGTTTTTAATGTTTGACACAGATTTGGCTTTGAAGCCTTTGCTGCACAAACTAGCCTTAATTTCTTCCGGGTCCACATTCGAATCAATGCCCTTAATAACAACTTGGAGGCCTTTTGCGTTCTTAAGTTGATAGGTGTAGAAGTTTTTGTTACGTTTTTCAAGCTCCGAAACCGTGGTGCGATAAGCATTTTCGTGATACACTTGAATTTTAGTTTCATAAATGCTACCACGTTTTATGTTTGACACATAAAAGTTGTCTTCGCCGATTAATCCAACTAAAAACTTTATAAGGTCGTTTGAATTTTTCTCTCTCAAATAAATTGGGGGAGGCTTAAATGTCTTCCTCTCAGTTAGCGGGGCGTCGTTTTCCTCTTGCAGTATTGCAAACCGATTTTGCGATGAGGTTGGTTTTTCTTCATCTTTCGACATTTTTGCTGGGTTGGTAACCTCTGCCAATTTGGGGCTTCTGCCCCTTTTAAGAACTGTTATATAACGGTCCATTCCTACCTAGACCTTAGGAACTTGTGAAGAGATTGGGCTGGGACCGCTTTTAGCTACATACTTTAGCTTCAATTCCAAAATTTGATAAAAATGACCGCTGTGAGGATGGTACTTCGGTACTTTTTTTATAATTTTAAAAAAGGGATTGGGCTAAGTTAGACCCTTGTTCAAAGCACTTATTTAAATTGGGTGCACTTAAACTTAAATTGTTTGTATATATTTTTGATTTCTCACTTAAATAATTTTTATTGTATTCAGGATCTCTAATGTTTTCATTGCTCACGCTTGTGGAGCTTAACACAATGTAAGCATTCCTGCTATTAGGCCCACTGTCACGACGATTGCTGTAACTCATGTACCGTTTGCTTTTTTATTTAGTTTTTTTTTTGTTTTGTTTTTTTACTTTTTCACTTTTGTATACTTATATGTATGTATATTAATAAAAAATTTTTGCCACCTATTACAAATATGTATATTCGCTCTTTTTAACACTCGCGTACACGTCCGCACACTACGAGATTAAAATCACGAATTTATATTAATACAATTTATACATTTAACGATAGGTTCTTTATTGCACTCATTGCTTTTATGATTCCCATGACATTTAATACATACTTCATTATTTCTACATTGACTTGATAGGTGATTATATCCTTCACATTTAAAACAACGTTTCACATCGGTTCCATCAAAAACCCTGCATCTCTCCCAACCTATATTCAGTTTTTGTTTATTAATTATGGTGGTGTATGTATCACTATCTGTTTGTATTCTTACATTATATATTATCTGGCCTTTTCTTTTATATTCATATGTTTTTATTAACTTTATTTCACTCTTATTTACAAAGGAATTCTGCTTCTTAATCTTCTCAATAATTTCATTTTCAGAATATTTAAAAGATATATCTGTTATATCGATAAAAAAAAAATCAATAGGATTGGGTACTCTAATTTCATATTCTTCACTCATTTCGCTTTGTATTGCATTTTTAATTTTTTCTCTTTCCTGATCGCTCTCACTTTGAAAAAATATTGTTCCATTTCTTCTGTTTTCGACATTTATTATTTTTAAATTAACCGGGTTTACTCTATCATTTAATGCTGCCTTTGTTTTTCCAATTGTTTGTTTTTCCTTGGGTTTCACTATTAATGGCATCTGTTTGCTTACATCTGGCAACTTTGTTTTTCCTTGCACAATATCAGCAAATGACATTTTATGTTTTTTGCTGTTTACTTCTGTTATTGTTTCTTTTATGTCTACACATTCTCACATTATTCTCTTCCAATTTATTACATACTTTCTCATTATTATCTTCCAATTTTTTCACAGCATTAAATATTTTACCAATTTCATTTAAATTTGTATCGAATGATTTTTGAGCATAATCCAATTTCTTTAATCTTTGTTCATATCGTTTCTCTATTGCCTCAAGAAGTTGTTTTATCTCATTTTGATTTTCTTTCAACGACATTTTAAATTCATGTTTATATTCCGTTAGGTTTTGCTTATTTTTTTAACATCATCTTTAATATCTTTAAGCGCCAGATCAACGTCTCGTATATATTGCAGACAATCATCGCATATAAAACGAATAAAATTTTTCGCCTCCAAAATATTCGCTGAATAGTGATCTATACCAGCACATTTAATAGTACAGTGATACTCTCTGTTGCACACTCCTGCACATCTCACTCCTGTCTCCCCACGTATTGCTGTTCTGCACGTATTGCATTCAGCCATTTATGTGGATATAACACCAAACAATAAAGTTTTATTAAATAAACTATTATTCTTAAAGAAGATATTATCTCTCACAATTAATGTTCTGGTTTTAAAAGTAGTCCTATCTATTTTTTTTTTACCAATGTTTTGTATAATATTATTATTTATTTTTTTCCGCTTGTGCACTGTTCGCTTTACTTCTCTTTTTCTCTCGAAAATTTAAAAGCCGACTGTTTGCAATATTTTTATTAATAATTAATACCTATTATATATAAATTTGAATTTTTGAAAATATCGCTGAAGTTCTCATAATTTTGAAGCGAAAAACTGGCCTAAAGAAAAATGGAGAAATGTATTGTGGACGGATGAAAGTAAAATCGTTCTATTTGGAGGAACTGGTTCTAGACAATATGTCCGACGTCCACCCAATATGGAATATCTCCCACAATTCACAAGACCGTCAAACATGGAGGAGCAAAAGCTATGATTTGGGGATGTTTTTCTTACGATGGTGTTGGTCCATTATATGAAGTATAAGGGATCATGGACCAACGGGACTACGTCGAAATTTTAAATAATGTCATGCTACCATACGCAGAGTGGAATATGCCTCTGAAATGGATCTACCAGCAAGACAATGACCCGAAACATACCAGTAAATTGGCGAAGGAGTGGTTTCGTGCCAACGGGGTTGAAGTTATGCCATGGCCCGCTTAGTCCCCTGACCTCAACCTAGGGTTGCCAGTTGGGCTTGTTTTGGCTGGATTGTCCAGCTTTTTAATGGCCTGTCCAGTTTCAAGCTAAGAAGAAATTTGTCCAGCTAAAAAAATTTTCCACAAAATGCTATTAATATTTATTACTTTAAAATAATTTTTATAAATTTCCTTATTGAAACATAATACATCTGCAATAGCGCCATCATTTCTATTTTTGATTTAATTCGTATGTACAGTACTATTTCCATATCGTCTGTTAATTCTTAGCTACATATATGGTAAAAGTCTCATCTCTTATGTTTTCTCTATCCTTCCATCACTATCTAACATTACCCAGCACTTGAACAGGTGATCTCATACTAATTTTGCTGCAAAAAATTGAGGTAGGTTTCTTTACAAATTTTGCCTTTTAGCTTGGTAAAAAATAACATTTACAATCTCCAGATAAATAATTGAAATGGATTTTGAAGAGGAAACTGGTCCATCAAAAAGAAGACTCACCACTTTTTGTGAAAAATGGAAAGAAATTCCCAGCTATGCTAAATGGATAAAAAAAAAGATAATTACACCGTTGAATGTAAATTGTGTCATTCAGATGTTATAATAAAATATGAGGGCAGCCAATCGCTTGATAAACATTTGAAAACAAAAAACACTTTAAAATGGAAACTTCGCAGAAATTATCCCAATCTATTTCAAATTTTGTTGTACCAATAGAGGCTAAAATTAAAACAAAAGTAGCCAAGGCAGAGTTAGTTTGTGTGTACCACAACGTTGCACACGGACTAAGCTACAACAGTCTCGATTGCCAGTTTTATTTGCTATAGTAAAATCGCCAACAAAATAACTTGCGGAAGAACAAAGGCAGCTGCACTTGCCCGAAATGTTTTGGCCCCTTATGCACAACAAGTTACAGGTTATGCTCTAAAAAAAATAACTATTACTTTTCTGTGAGTAGTGATGCTTCCAATATGGGTAATATAAAAACATACCCTTATGCCGTTCAATATTTTGATTCAAAATATGGTATTCGTAAACTAGTTTTAGACTTTTACAGCGATCCTTATGAAACTTCAAGGGATATATTCTTAAATATTATAGGAATAACTAAAAACTGCGATTTAAAACTAAACCAAATAACAGCATATAGTGCTGATAATGCTGCTGTTAACTACGGAATTCATAACTCAGTTTACCAAAAATTAAAAGATGAATCGAACCAAATTATTAAAGCAAATTGCAACTGTCACATTATAAACAATTGTGTTAAAAAATCTTTAAATTCTTTATCAATTGACATAGAAAACATTATTTTAAAAATATTTAATGAGTTTAGTTCATCGGCGATGACCACTGTAAAATTAAAGGAATGTTTTGAATTTGCAGGTATAGAATATAAAGACCTTTTAAGGCACATTCCAACAAGGTGGCTCTCTCTATTACCAGCTATAGACCGACTAATTTTTTGTTGGCCTGCTGTAAAAATGTATTTTTTGAAGAAAGGAAAAAATAAATGTCAGAAGTCTTTATGGGAATTAATTTCATATGGGACTTTAGATATTGATATCAATGAAGAAGATGAATGTAAAAGAGAAGGCTTATTGGAAGCATATTTATATTTTATACATAATATTATGCAAGAATTTCATACAACTATTTTATCTCTCGAAAATTATTCTCGCACAATATTAGAGTTGCATGATATAATAACCCAACTTATGAACAGCCTTCACTGTAGAATTAATGACAAATTTTTCGGTAGCAAAGTTAGCAATATTTTGAAAAAGCTCTCGTGCAATGAACAAAACAAATTTAAGACTGAAGCCGAAAATTTTTTTAAAACAGCCGTTAGCTATTTAGAAAAACGTTACGATTTTTCAGATGAATCTTTTTATAAAAAAATTTCGCTTTTAAATTAAAAAAAAAAATATTTTTTCTTGGGAATATTTACAACAGCTTTCACAGAATCTTAAAATATCTGACGAAATAGATAACGATAAACTGTACATCGACTATTGCTGTCTTCGCGCTGTCTATAACCAGTTACCAAAAGATTTGCCAAATGACAAAATATGGTCGTACTTTTTTACAAAAACTGAAAGTAATGAATTAGACAATTTACGAAAGATTGTATGTTTCGTCCTTTCAATACCAGTAGGTAATGCATTTTGTGAAAGAATTTTTGCATTTTAAACAATTTATACAAAAAAGAAAGAAATAGAATGCCTTTCGATCTTATAAAAGCAGAAATATTAATAAGAATAAACTTACAGGAATCATGCAAAAATTTTCAAAGTTTTTTGCAAACCTCTAAAGGTTTGGAATTAGTAAAGGCCGTAAGTGCAAATACAAAATATATGTAACAGAAAAAATAAATTTTTTTATTAATTTGCTATAACTTTTTTACTTCAAAGTACAAAAATATCTAGTAGCTTTTTTCGTGTTGTGTGCGTCTTTTTGGTATGATTTTTTGTTTCCGTTATTTAATTTTAATTCTTAAATACATATCGCTCATTTGCTGGAAAAAGTCATAGTTGAAGTTTTCAATTTGCAAAGAAGTAAGTAAATGGGAAAATGATAATTTTCTCAAGAGCTCAATATGCAAGATTTTTAAATCAATTTTTTACTTAAGATAAATATAGGTGCGATAATTAATTCTACATTTAAATTAGAAACTAATTTTTTGAGTTATGACGTTGTTACAGCAAATGATATGAATGAACTGAAAAAATTTAAGTTTAGTTATATTTTGTTATGTTAGTATTGTAGTAAAGTATTATAAAAAAAACAATGTAATAATATAAATGTCATACTCGTACATATGGGTATTTTTTTAATAAAATTGTTTGTACAATAAACAAGTAACTTTTCGTGAAAATTTTATTTCAAAAATGTCCAGCTTTTTTTTTAATATCCAGCTTTTTTAATTTACATGTCCAGCTTTTTGATAATCTGGATCTGGCAAGCTTACCTCAACCCCACACAAAGCTGTGTACAGTGTGACCGCTGAGAATTTTAAAAAAGTGGCACAAATAGTCGTTTTAGGAAAAAAAAAGTCGCATAAAAAAGTCGCTTTTGGAAAAAAAAGTTGCACTCTTTTTTAAAGCCCTTATTCAACTTTTTATTAATGTTTTTACAACTAATAAAAACAAAAACAGATCAATATTTCAACAACACAAAAAACTTCATCAAAATAAATTAAAAATAAGAAATGTATCAAAAAGAAAACATTCATTAAAAACGAATTTTTGTACGAAGACACATAAAAAGTAATAAATTTGAAATTGCAAAAAAAGAATTTTATTTTTATATAGTTTTAATATTATGAAAAATCGAATGCACTGTTCTTTAAATATCGGAATATCGTTTTTTAAATTTGGTTGAAACAAGGACAGACAGACAACTAGTCTAAGTAAAAAACATATAGCACATTTAAACTACCCACTGGTTTTTTATCTCTAGGGATGTAATGTAATAATACACAAGTTCATAATTTTAATTTTGTTCATATTATTTGAAAATTCGTTTCTGTACTTGTGTTTTAGTTCATCACCTGGAATACAGTCTTCTAGTTCAGTATTTAATAAATGTAAAGCTGAAAGCCTTGAATTACAGGTCTTAACTTTTAATTTGTTTGCCAATTTATTTTTAATCAGCCCTGACTTAGGAAAAAATTCTTTCAGCACATGCGCTGCTGTGGGGTAATGAAAAAATATACGCAACTATTTTATTTAAATTTGGTCACATTGGCTTATTTAAATCATTTTTCAAACAACACACTGTATGCCAAAAGCTTTCAGAATGTTTAATTTTAAAAAAACTATGGACTGCGATATTTGGGACTAACACAAATATCCACATATGCAAGGTATGTGTTTATGTATGCGCATATGCTAGAATTTGTTTAACTTTCGTAACAAAAAAGGAGCAAAAGTTGCAAAAATTTAAAAAAGTGGCAAAGTAGTGTCAGCATAAAAAAGTCGCAGGCCCTTGAAAAGGTTGCAAAATGCAACTTTAGTCGACGAGCGGTCACTCTGGCTGTGTATACGTGCACAATTTTATGCCAGCATAATTAGTCTAGTGTAAATACGAAAGAACAAAAGTTGTGCGGATTAAAAATTAGTCTTGTCTGAAAACCCCCATTTATTCACATACAACCGTTTATTTATTCAATTCAATCATGTGAGTAAAACTCACACAATGAATAAATTCACAATGCGTTGCCAAAAGAAGCTGATTTTATTCAAGGCAGATTTTATTCAGGTCACTCAAATCTCTTCAAATTTTAGCATCAAATCAAGAGAAAATGTGATTATGCTATTCTCTGGTACGCATGTAATTACATCTGGCATAACCTCCAAACCAAAATAAACAAACTTACTCTTCATGGTTGTTGTTCTAAAAACAGCTGATGACACATGCTTTGTCAGATGAAAATAGAACGCGCTCTAATTGAAAATTTTTCATGTGACTTTTACATATGTATGTGTTTTACACAATGTTGCCACGCGTTCACACGACATGTATCAATTATGCAGTGAAAAATTTGACAGGTCATATGTAAAATACATCTCGTATAAAATCACCTTTAGGCACATACAGTCAGCGTCAAAAAAAAAGTGTACAGTTTGTTTCCTAAAAAAAATTCTTATTTTTTTTTATTAAAAACTTGAGAAATTTCTAAATTTATTGTTATTAATAAGGCACTGTACAATGCTCCTACAATATTTAAAAATCAAAATACTTCAACAACAACAAAAACCGTACGAACAAAACAAAAAATACTTTATATTTTATGCATCAAAAAAAAGTGTACATACAGAGAGGAATAACGATTCTTATAAAATTACGGAAAAAATGTACCGTTATTATTTGTTTTTTGTTTTTATTCTTTACTTACTATGTCTTCTGGTGTGCCTTTATGGTTTAAAATTATTTGCAATTGTTATTTCATGTCGTGAGTATTAATAAAAAAAATGGGCAAACAAACTGCAATTGAGACGAGGGAACTAGTAATAAAATTTAAAAAAGAAGGTAAATCTTTACGCGAAATTGCCTCAATAATTGGAAGAAGCCATAATACTGTCAAAAAAATAATAGATAAGCAGAAAAAATTTGGAAGTTTGGAAGATCAGCGACCTTCCGGAAGACCAAAACGTCTTAATGACTTGGAAATAAGGTCCATTGTAAGAGCTGCAAGGAATGATCCAACTGTAAGTGTGGTGAAAATATCGGAGCAAATATCTGAATCATCTTCAAGGAAAGTAAGTGCAAGTACCGTCCGCCGAGCGTTACATGCAAATGGTTTATATGGAAGAGTTCCTAGAAAAAAGCCATACATCTCCAAACAAAATAAAAAGCGACGCCTAGAATTTGCAAAAAAATACAAAAACAAAGAAAAATCGTTCTGGAACAACGTAATTTTTACAGACGAAAGCAAGTTTGAGATTTTTGGGCCAAAAAAAACCTGTAAAATTTGGAGAAGCAGAAATGAGGAATTCGCAAAAAATAACATAATAGGTATCTACCGTCAAGCATGGCGGAGGTTCGGTGATGGTGTGGGGCTGCATGGCAGGAAGCGGTGTGGGAAACCTCGTATTTATTGACAGTTTAATGAACAAAACTGACTATTTAAATATTTTAAAAGAGAATTTGGTGCCCAGCGTACAAAAATTAAACTTTAACCGATCATGGATCTTCCAACAGGACAACGATCATAAGCATACTGCCAAAATAATTAAGGAATGGTTGTTGTACCACACTCCAAAACAGTTGGATCATCCCCCACAGTCGCCGGACCTCAACCCAATTGAACATCTTTGGGAACATTTGGACAGACAAATTAGAAAAAGAACCATAACTGGCAAAGACTCTCTTAAGCAAATTTTACAGGAGGAGTGGTCCAAGATTCCAACGGAGGTAACATCGAAATTAGTGGAATCGATGCCCAGGAGGCTAGAAGCAGTTCTGAAAGCAAAGGGAAACCAAACAAAGTACTAGTCATTAAATCTAAACAAGATTTTTTTTTATAATATAAAGCTGTATACTTTCTTTTGGCGCACCATATTTGAAGTTTTTTTAGTTTTGTTTTTACTGTTTTTATTTTTGTTGAAGAATTTTGATTTTTTTATTAAAATATTGCAGGCCTATTGTACATTGCTCTGTAATAATAGAAAAGTTTTAAGAAATTTAAATATTAAAAGCAAAAATAAACATATAGGTATATTTAAAAAAATATAGTGTACACTTTATTTTGACGCTGACAGTACATACATACACTGGCTCACAGCTTATTTTAAGCAATGCAATATTTTATTGTTAAAGCTCTATAAAACCACAACCAACGGGAGATTTGAAAAAAAATGTATGTCATTTAAAAGAGAAAACGTTGTTGTTTAACAAACAAAAATAATATATTGCAAAAACATTTATTTAATTGACTTTAAAAGTATAAAAACAGAAAATACTTAAATTTTCATCTCACAGCTTATTTGATGCAGTAAATTTTTACTGTAACGGTACTTAAATGCAGCTTGGTGTTTTTTTTTTTTTTTTGTTTTTCGTGTTTCAATTTCTAGGAATGTTTTTTTTTTGTTGAATTGTTAGTCTAATTTTGTTAAATACAATGTCAACTCATAAAAATTCAAAAGAGTCCGCGTGCAACATTAGAGCAAAGGGAATTGGGTTTTAACCACTTTAAAAATGACCATTTACAGCGAAAAATAGCAGAAAAGGTAACCCATAATGCTTCCACAGTCCAAAATAATCATTAAGCGTTTCATCCACGAAAATTGCGTTCATAACAAAGACAGATAGGCACCTAATACAATTTTTAGTGAGCAGGCAAGGGATATATTTTGAGGAAAAAAAAGGCGAACCCGAAGCTATCGGCTTCAAAGCTGGCCTCCGAGGTTGCACCTAATCTTGGCAAACAATGCCGCGTCGAAACCGTTCGCAGTGTCCTGCGCAAAAATAATTTTCATGGCCGTGTTTCACGCAACAGCTTATAAACCCAAATAATAAATTTTATAGGTGAAATTTCGGAAAAGAACATGTTTGCTAGAAATCTGCATTTTGGAATGTGGTCATATTTGCTGATGAATCTAAGTTCAACATATTCGGCTCAGATGGCATGTCGTATTTTTGGCGAAAACCAAGTATTTACTGTTTCATTTATAAAGCCTTAAAACTAAAAAATCGAAGTGCATAAAATAAGCTGTGAGCCACTGTATGTATGTACATATGTATCTAAATTGTGTTACTATTTCTTAGTATTTTTTATCGGCTTATGTTGAGATCGCAAGTATCATTGTTGCTCTATTTAGGAAATATTTGCGTTTTAAATTAAAAAAATATTTTTCCTGCCATTTTAGCAAACTTTAAACCAAAAATGGTTTTGAGTAATATATGTACATATGGGTATTTACATATGTGCATGCTATATGTACGCAACTGCTTAACTTTAAAATCCACAAAAAACACATTTTACAGATATGTGAAACTGCTTTTAATCACTAAAATTGTAAATGAATTTTTTTTAAATTTACCAATTTTTTAACTATGTATATTATTTACGATTAATAAATTGCACGTTTTCTTATTTTTTGTCTATTGTTTATCTTAATATTAGTTCTTAATCGGAGTGTTTATTATTCACTAAACGCCAAAAATATTTATATGGCGACGACCTGTGCAAAGAACAAAGCCGACTGGAAAACATCCGCGGCTACGCCGCCGCCGGCTTTAGTTTTTGTAATGCAGCCGTCGCACATTGGGGTGAATGTTTTGGAAAGTGGCGATTAATTCATAAAGCCATAATATTAAAATGTTATTTTTTATTGATGGATATTAATAAATACATAAAAAATCAGCATTTAAACAAAAACTGTTGAAAAAAAAATTTTTACCTTTTATGGGCTTTTTAATACTTTGGAAAACTGGTCGCATTTGACTATTTCTGCTGTAACTTTTAAACGAAAGACGATAAATAACTAAATTAAATTTTTAATTAGAATATACTTCATGTGCTTTTGATAAAAAATATTAATTTTTTAATAAAAAGAATTCATATTTAATTGGCGAATTCACAAGGTACGATACGATAGCATATTGTATTATTGTCATATAATTTCACAATAGCATAAAAATTTTGTTGTTGCTTTTCATACGAAACTTGTTGTGAAACAATACAACTTTGTTTGATATGTTTATTGTGATGGCATATTATACACAAAGTCATGCGCCAAGCGCCTAAAACAAAACGGCGAGTTTTCTATTTAATTTTTGCAAGCCGCTTGCACTCGCCTCCCTAAAAATGTATAATACTAGAATCTTAGGCAAAACAATTGTGTTTTCGTTTAGTCGTATCAGCTGATTTAGATTTTAAGTACCACACTTATATATGAGAGGTTGTTCACAACTGTCATATTTTCACAACATATGATTTCACAAGACCTTGTGAATTCGCCAAATATGTATTTATATTAGCGAAAATTTTTTTAAGCAACTGGAGTTGCGTCCCAAAAACCTTCATAACTCAAAAATCGCACAAATGCGCAAAAGGCATTCTGGGATTTATTAGCTAAAATATAATTTTTTAAGAGCACAAACCCATTTTTTTCTGCACTTATCCGCAAAGTTGTAGAAACTCAGTGTATATATTACAAATACCACATTTCTAGAGAAATTTGGTTTTTTTTTCCTAAAACATTTATCTAAACAAACAATAATTTTTTATAATGAAGGTTTTATTATAAAACTTTAACTTATAAAAGTCTTAATAAAAATTATAATCACTCGAAATATCAAAATCAATTATCAAAAATAACAAAAATTATTGAACTTTAAAAACACACTCCAAATAAAGTAAACAACTTAGAGCTTTTATTTTTGCAGATAGTGATTTAGAATGTAGTGGACGATACGGGTGAACGTGGTGTAATTATTATTAAGAGACAATACAATGAACTCGCGGAAACGTGAATATCCAGAATCGTGAACATCCAGAAACGTGAACACTTTTTATTTAACATTAACTACTCTAAAACGTGAACAAACAATGAAAGCTTTAAAACGTGAACAGTTTTTTCTGAGGTTTTTTTTTGTTTACATTAATTTTATTAGTTTTGAGAGTCGCCGAATTATGCAATAAAAGGATCTATAAGCAATATACATACTTTTATTTGCAAAAGGATGATTTTTGTGGTCATATTAATAAGACAATTATTACCCAAAAAACTTAGGTTTTAAAATTTTTAAACTGGACTTCTCGGGTTAAAGCGTTGTTAAGTTTTGACTAGATTTGAATGTTTTTGAACTAATAAGTAAATACATATATACCAGTGGTCTTCACCCATATTACCCAGCTAACGAAAATTTTCGGGTTTTTACTTACTCTCTTCGTGAATATTACAACCAGGGTTTTCCAAAATAAATTGTTTTCCTACCAAAATGCTTCTTAAAATCTGCAAACAGCAACTGAGAAACTAATCCTGATTAAATTGTATTTTTAAATAAATATCGATCGTAAATTTAAGAAAACATAATAAATTATTAACATTACACAATCTTTCATAAATAAACAATCCATACGCTTTGTTTTCATCGTTGCAAACGGTAATCATAATCAAAACAACAAACATATGAAATATAAAAAAATTCAATTAGTAGCTTGTTAGCTTTCAAACAGAGTAGGTTATGTCGCATGTTTTTATTTTTCAGAGAGAGCTAAAAATGTTTTTTCTGCACTGCAGCGTGGCCAATTAGTGTGTTATTATCCAAAAATAATTTGAAGCTCTTTGTGTGCAATATAGGTAGAGCTAAAATTTTTTTGATAATTACAGTAAGAAATTGATAGCAAGCTACATAAATTTATGCAATTTAAAAACTTTTTCATAATTCAGGTAAAAACCTTCGGACATATAAATTTTGTACAGCATTTTAGAAAAAAATATTTATAATAATTATGTGGGATATTAAGTGGGAAAATCTTTTTTGTTTTCTTTAAACATATTCAAAGAGGCTGAGTGCCTTGTATGCAACCAGTTACTAAAAAATATGTTTGCATCGCAACTTAAGCGGCATACAATCCATATTGAGTTTCATTCTGTTTCAGGAAATGAGAGAAATCAAATAATAAAAAAACTAATAGAAGATTTTCGACTCAAAAATCTTTGTATCCAAAATAGATGCTCAAATAACTCTACCAATACAGATAGCCAAATCAAGGCTTCACATATCATCAGCTTAGAATTAGCTAAAAAATATCGTTATAAAAAAAACAAAATATTAATAATTTTATATTTTGCTTTGAAATAAAAAAAACATAAGCTTACAAAACACTGATACACAAAAACAAATATAGTAAAAACAATACTTTAAATCTTTTTATAAAAATGAATTATTTTGGTTTTTATTTTTACATTTTTCAGTTAGTACTGTATTACTGAATGAGCGCGATATGTTGTGCTATGTTTTTATTTTTTTTTATATATAATTTATGTTCTGTTTTTTTCACTTAAAATGCGGATTTGTTTTTTCCAAATTTGCAGTTCTTATAAAAAAAATAATGATACCGCTGATAATAATACTCTCATTTTAAGTGCGTTTCTCTTTGTGAAGATCACTGATATATACATATGCTTGCTGATGTATGTAAATACATACATATGCACATACATACAAACATACATATATACATACATTCATTCATAATAACACACATAAATACATACATACATACGTACAAATATTCATACATACATTAATACATACATACATACATACATACATACATACATACATACATACATACATACATACATACATACATACATACATACATACATACATACGTCCAAGCATACTAGAAACAGCGTAGCCAATTTTTATTTGATACCTATTTTGTATGGAGTTTGCGTGTGTTAAAAAAAACTGAGGCAATCGCAGTATTTTGCCCATATCTAAGTCCTTGGTGAACCGATCTTGTTTATTTAAAAAAGCGATCATCTCATATATATTTCTGATAGTTTGACACCAATATCTGGTCCGTAGTGTTTATATTGACTCCGGAAACTTGATTTCAACAGACGTACAGAGTGACAGACGGACATGGTTATATATACTTTATGTGGTCGCAAATGGATGATAAAGTAACGAATGACAAACTGATATATACCCTTATCACTTATGTGAAGAGTATAAAAATATACCAAAGTGGTAATCAGCATTGAATCAATTTCGGAATGTTGAAAGTATTTCGGTGGTCTGTACATAAAGGACCGCAAAATTTTAGACATATAAATTTTGCAAATTATGTCTAGAAAGCGAATATATTAGTTTAAAAAGGTTTTTGATGACCAACTGGCCACACAGAATTCAGTGAACAGTGACAACAAACTAAACAGGTAAATAATAGGAGTTGCATATTTAATAATTATCCATCTACTAAGCAATAAACTTAATAAACATATTTTTCAGACTTTCCCTGGTATTGCGCCTTTGGCCAACATTTGCTTTGAAATACCTGCAACTTCTGCTTCATCAGAGCAAGCATTTCCCTTTGCTGGAAATCCCAATTATGAAAAAAGAAGTAGGTTTAAATCCCTCACGGCCAAAATGCATTTAGTTGTTTACGATAACACCAATGTCATCAAATAAATTTTTTCAAACGAAAAACATTTATTTTAGTAACTTAATGTGATACACAATTGAATCAAAAAATATTATTTTACATTTTTTTATAAATTGAAAATTATAAAATATTTTTTTTTCTCTTTTTTTACTTATTTGTTGTTGTAGTAGTTTAGAGATATTCTGATCTCACGAATATTAAACTTATAGTCCACCGAGACAGAAGTTTGGAAATTTGTATGTTCGCAATTGTCAAATCTGTTGCTAACACAAAAAATTACTGTGTGGACCACAAATTTAAGTGTTAAAAACTAAGTTAGAAAATAAGCTATCGAACACAGAGCTCATATTAGGACAAAAACTGTCAAATTTCGTTGTTGTTGTTTTAAAAATTTGTGTAAATTGGAAAAAATTAAAATTTTAACAAAAATCATGAAAAAACAAAATAAATTGGTAAAGAAACATTTTTAATTAAGTAATAAGTAAGAAGTCAAGAGTATATATCATGCATTTTTTTTATTGATGTTTACAGCATACTCACTCAACAAAAATGTTTAGTTTGTGCCCTTTCTCATTTACGTTTACCCCACTTTGAACACAAGTTTGAACACAAAAATTTTTTATGACGTCATTTTGCCGACGCTATTGCTAAAGCCTTAGTTAGCCGAGCGTTGCTGCAACCATACTGTAATGTTACGTATTGTAAGCACGTTGGTGCAGTTATAGAATATTTAAAAACGTGACATATGTTTTTGCATTCATAAACAAAATAGCATTAGTAAAGGTATTGTTATACAGGCACTCGTTTGTCTGAACAAGTAAAATTAGATTTTCGTCGTCCATTTTTATTTTAATTTGCACGAAAACATTAAATTTATAAATTAGTTAAAAACTTATTTTATTTGACTAGTTTATTTTTGATTTTGGTATGAAAAATAAACAGCTGTTTAAAAGACAGTGATGGGAATTAAAATTTTTCAAATGGGTTTTCGTTATGAAGAGAAAGTACCTAATGACATTAGTGAATATTTTGTGTCTATTTTTATGTATGACTATAAATATGTTTTATTTATTATTTAGCATCTACAATTTAAATATAATAACCAAATTATAGTTTATTAAGTATATGTGTATACCTATTAATAGATTTCTATACAATTTAAATCCTTATATATTTTACATTTATTATACACAATATATGTACTAAACGTGTGCGCAAGACGCTTAAAAGTCTCCAGTTGTGCATTTTTTTCAAGCGAAAATAATTATTATAGTGGTAATTATCTGTAAAGCAAGTATAGCGAAAAAAGACAAAAACAATACTGAAAAAAGCATTATATAAAGTTAAATAATAGACAATGTTATCAAGTGTACAAAGAAAATACCTAAATCTTCATAGTTCACAAAACAACATTTCAAAAATGCGTGAAATAAAATAAAAAAAAGAAACACGCAAAGTACTAATGGTTATTTTATCTTTCTTTCGCATATAAAAGTATATAAAAAAAGTACCATGAAAAAGAGCAAAAATACCCTCAAATTATAAAACAAACAAGTAGCCCATCACTGGCATACAAATGTCACGCAACAACGTAAGGAAATTCTATTTTATACAGAATGGTACGTTGCGGTTACAGTACGTTTTTTTTCGCTAAGCTTTTGCATTGCTTCTCATAAGCCAACAGCTGATACATTACAGTACGGTTGCGCTCGGCTAATCCAGCCTTAATGCTCAGAAATAAAAAATGCACATCTATTCCCAGCGTAACTTAGAAAACCGTTGTAGCCGGCTATTAACCGCCGCCGACCCAATATGCACTTAGCCGTGGCCGCCGAAATTCTACCCATCGGCTTCGTTCTCTGGGCCTGAGTAAGGGCACTGATACACGTTCAATATATATTGTGATATTTGGATCGCGATCCATTTAAGTGGATTGATGGATCACGCTCGTATGCTACATGTTCAATATTTATCACGTCAGCATTTACGTTATTTTTGGGCTGTGCGGGTTAATTCCGATTCCACCGGCAGAACCCACTCGCTTTCACTGTCTTCTGCTATTACCCTTTACTACAATAAACTTTACACAAATTTTGTCAATTGTTTTACTTTTCATTTGTTTATTTTTGTCCACTGCGGATTTTATTTTATTTCTTTTATTTAAAACTTTTTACTGACGTATCATGATTTAATATCATGAAAATGCTACACGTTCAATATTTATCACGCGATCCGCGATCCGGATTTTGGATTTCATATTTTAGGTCATTCTGCGATATGGATCGTGATCCATCAATATTGCATGCTACACGTTCAATAAATATCGTGATACCAGAAATATCACGATATTTATTGAATGTGTAGCAGTGCCCTAAGAAATAAATGCGAAGCCAGTGCTGTCACATTCTGTACTATAATACAAAAAACTGTACTATTTTTAAATGTTTGTACTATAAAACTTTTGTACTATTTGCTATTAACTAAAACCAAAAAATTTATTTATTATTATGTATTTATGTATTTATGTATTTGTTATAAGGTACCTCAAGGCGAATTCATTGATCAGGTGGTGTTACGAGCAAAGCTGATCTACTTCTTTCTTGCATAAATCGAGGTTGGGTTGTCAAATTTGTTTATGTTTACATATGTTTTTTGACACAAAACAAATACTTTTAAATGCGGCAATTTTAAAGACAAAAATCTAAATGCGATTTTTTCCGTTTTTTGGTTAAATTATAAAATCTTTTTATATATATTGCTCAAAAATTTAAAAACACTTATGTCTTTCGTTGAAACAAATTATTATATTAATATTTTATTTAATAAGAATTTTAAAGTGTATTATTGCCAAAAATCAAATTAAACAGTACCGAAATAATTTTTCAAGAAAAAAGCAGGCACAACGAAACATCGTAGGGTTAAGTAAAGCTCACCATTTTGATAGTATTACACTATATTTGTTGAAAATCATGTTCTTTGTTTTTTTGTTTTTTTTTTTTTAGCAGGACGGTCATTTTTTTAATTTAAATAAAAACGGTTAATAACGAAAATTATAATTTTTATAGATATGTTTAAAAAAATAATAATATTTTTAATTTTTTTTTATTTTAATTTTTTTCACATTTAGTCATTAAATACTTATTAAGGCACACATGTACAAATAAAAATACTTTTAATAATGCTTTCTTACAATGTAACTTTTTACATTAAAGATTATCTTTTTTTTTTCTTTTCTTGAACAAAACTTACATGAAAGCATTTTTTATAATATATGTATGTACTTATGTACCTTGATTAAAAATTTTTGATTTTTTTTTTTTTTTAATAATAACCAGCACTCAGGGGATGGCCCCTACACATGCATTGCATTGTGTTGGTATCAGGAAAATAGGTTATGGGAAGGAGGATTAAGGGAGTAGTGTTTGTGGACATTTGATTTGAATTTCTCGATATTTACTGTGGCAGGAAAGACATTATTAGGAAGTTTATTCCACATACGAACCGTGCGACCGAAGAAGGAATTCTCCCTGTAATGAGTGGTGCGATTCACTGGCCAGTCAACTACATATGGGTGCGCTCTCTTAGAAAAACGTGTATCACGCAAAAAGTTCCGGGTTTCGGGAACAAGTTCCCTGATTTCCGAAGAGCACATTCCATTATAGTATCGATAGAACAGCGAAACGCACCCCACATCACGACGGTGTTCGAGTGAATCCAGACGGTTAGATACCACAACGTCGCCGATGAGTATCTTCGCTCGTTCCTGTACGCGGTCAAGTAGCCCCAAAATAGACTTTGAGGCACCAGCCCATACATGAGAGTTGTATTCCATTTTCGGTCGGATATAAGTGGTATAAATATTGAGAAGATCAGATGGTGTAAAGTAATTTCTACACCGTTTAAGAAAACCAAGACACTTCGATGCTTCTTTCGACACAAGAAAGATGTGTTCCGTCCAGCGGACATCGCACTGGATTCTCATGCCCAGAACATCAAGAGTCTCTGTCTTTTCAATACTTATACCATCCATTAATACAGACGAGGCAGCATCGTCCAATGTGCGTTTATGCGTCAAAAGACAACATTGGGTTTTACGGGCATTAAAATCGACCCTATTCGCACGGCCCCATTTGGAGATTACCATCAGATCGCGGTTAATCGAAACATCCATACTCTGTCTCCTAGCTCCAATCTCCAAACGAGTATGAATGGCATATGCTGCTGTCGTCTGCAAAGGAATAAATAGGATTCGAGGTTTGACATAGAAGGTCATTCAGAAAGATAAGAAATAAGGTAGGAGAGAGGACGGAGCCTTGCGGTACCCCTGAATTGATTTTAAACTCATCGGAAGAGAACCCATCTATAACAACACGAATAGTGCGATCTCTGAGAAAACTCGATATAAATCGAGAAAATTTTTCACCGACACCAAAAGCAATTAATTTAGATAGAAGCGCACAGTGCCAGACCCTATCAAACGCCTTAGATATGTCCAGAGCCACCACTTTACTTTCGCCAAAATGATGAATTGAGGTACACCATTTTTCTGTCAGAAAGGCCAGTATGTCCCCCGTAGACCGTCCTCTACGAAAGCCATACTGGCGGTCGCTTAATAAACCGTTCATCTCCAGATAGTTAACCAGGCGGTAGTTAACCATACTCTCCATAACCTTGGAGATCGCTGAACAAATTGCTATTGGTCGGTAATTTTCAGGGTTTTCAGCCTTTCCCTTTTTGGGAATCGGCGTAACATTAGCTACTTTCCAGCACATCGGAAATACTCCGGCATGGTAAATACGGCTGAAAAGGTTAGCTAATGGACGCGATAGCGTCGAAGAACATTCTTTCAAAACCTGTGCTGGTATACCATCCGGCCCAGGGGACTTACTAGTATTGAGATCCGAAAGAACCCTTTTAACTGCACGAGCTCGAAAGAATATGTCTGGCATAGTCCCAGACAATCTCTCAAGCTCGGGCAGTGGTTGGTTGCTTTCCGGCAAATATGAATTTGCTGCAAATATTTCAGCCAAAAGGTTAGCCTTTCCAACCGGGTCGGTGACTAATATGTCATTTTTTAACAGAGCAGGGATTGAAGAGCCAGCGTTGTTCCTTACTCTCTCAACAAATGACCAAAAGTTCCTGCTGCCTTTGGGGGCATCAAGAACCCTTGCACGCAGACGCTGTTCGAACAAAGCCATTTCGCGCCTGAGTACTTTGGCACACGAAGATCTCGCCTGTTTGCGTAGCGAATCAGTATCGGCGTTCTTGTTCGCACGCCATATACTAAATGCTTCCTCTCTGGACCTTACTGCAGCTTTGCAAGCCTGGTTAAACCACGACTTCTGCCGAGGTTTACTGGAGATCGTTTTTACCGGAATAAAGGATTTCATTCCCAGTAAAATAATACTTTCAACCATTTTCGCCATGGCATTGACATTATTGTCCACGAAACATAGTTTCCAGTTAAACTGCCGAAAGAAATCGTTGAGCTCTGCCCAACGAGCCTTTTCGTATATAAAAATCGAACGCTTCGGGGCTGCCGTCGAAGCGTCGTGAAGCCTGGAGAACGAAAAGGAGGCGGAAACGGTGCAATGGTCCGAATTTCCGAGAGGTGCAAGAACATCTACTTCGTACTTTTCAGGGTGCGAAGTAAGAAAAAGGTCGAGGGTATTATCCTGGTGCCCTTCAACACACGAAATGTGCGTTGGTTCGTTCACTAGTTGCGCAAGGTGATTGTGCGCGGCGAATAACTCAACATAGCGTCCCTCTGGAGTCGTAAGGCCGGAATGGCGAATCCAAGAAGAATTGTGAACATTAAAATCACCAGCAACAACAATTTCACTGTTTGGACAATCCCCAAGGATTTTGGTCACGGAGTCAGAAAGGGAGTCGAAGCCACCCATAGTGATATCCCTTCCAGCGTTTGGACTTCTATAAAGAAATCCGAAGTGCAGAGTGTGCCACCTGATCTTGAATTTAACCCAAAGACAGCTAAATTCCGCATCAGACATGTCAAATGGTTGCTGACATTGGTACACAACGTCTGTTCTAATATATATCGCAATGCCCCGATGGAGGGAAAAGAGTGTTAAAAGGTGGTACCCAGGTACCTGGAAATCCTGAGGGTCAGCATTTTCAGACACCTGAGTCTCACAAAGTGCAAAAACATCCGGCCGATGGAGACTCACGTGAGCATACACCGAGAAGAAATTCGTTCTCAGCCCACGTATATTACAAAAATGAATTTTGAACCGTCCTGTCATCACAAATAGAGAGAAAAAGAAATCAATGTCCCTCGTTTAACGAACTGTGTAGAAAAGTAGTATCTTAATACTCGTTTTGTCAGCAAACGAAAATTTCATTGAAGGAATATCAAAAAAATTCCATCGTGTAAATGTAATCTTATAGTTTCGATTTTTTATTATACCCTTCACATAAGTGATAAGGGTATATATAAGTTTGTCATTCCGTTTATTTTAGACTTTCAGATAATACCCATCAAAACTCTACAAAACATTGATTAATTTCCGGTGAAAAACATTTTAAAAGCCAATAAAGAAAGTATTTTAACAATTTTTAATTTCTTTAAAATAAGTGATGAAAAAATATAAAAAATAACTGAGCAATATTCCAGTATTCAATATATTAAATGGACAAGCACTAACAATACTATAGAATTTTGGGCAGAAGTTTATAACTATCGAGATGCAGGTTAAAATATTAAATTTAAGGAAATATCGGAGTTCGTTTTTAAACTTTTATGCCTTCCTCGGTCAAATGCTGTTGTAGAGAGTGTTTTTAGTCAAATGAGTTTGATAAAAACAAAAGCTAGAAATCGGCTTCATTTAGAAACAGTAAATTATATCCATTAGGTTAGTTTTTGATTAAAAAAAATCATGTTTTTTTTATCATTATTTACTTCTAAATTCAGATACGAATTAAAAACAAGCGGCAAATGCTGTTATCAATATGAACTACCAAAAAAAATTGATTGATTGGAACAAATGAAAGTTACGATGACAACAATAACAAGCTTGATGATGACGATGAAATCTTCTTCTTTTAATATGTAGTTTTTTATAACTTTTTTTTTAATTATAGTTTAATTATTACTAGTCAAGGAAATACTACACATGTATGTAACACATGGTCTCAAATAGGCTTTTGATGTTTTAATTTAATTATACATATATATTGAAGCCTTTATACTAAAATTATTTAGCCTTTTTTTTAGCCATTTTCAGCCATTTTTCCGCAGAATTTTAGCCATTTTTAGTAACAAAGTTTTGGCAACGCTGATACACACACACTACTGTGTTTTTTTACATTTTCTTTTGTCCATCCATTTTAAGCAAGCTGAATTGCATGTACACGCAAGTCTGTACTCATTAAATTTTCCCTCACCCCGCTTACAACCTAAACAGCTTAGCTTAAATACTTGCATAGTGCGAATTGGGACAAACGCTTGACGGTAGTTTAAAAGTGCTTCAACATATAAGTTGTGTTCAATAACTTTCCAGTAAATACTAGCAACGAGAGAGTAAATGAAAATATTTCAAAATGGCTCTCAAAAATATTTAAAAGTAAATGAAAATTTTAACAGTCAAAACTTGCAAGCAAATGTATTTTGTTATTGTAATTTCTTATAGTAAAATTTTGACTAGTAGAAACTATCAGAAACATTTTTGTTTCTAAACATATTACGCTCTTTTTTGACTCTCTAGTTTCTAATTTTTTGTGTAGGTATAACGCCAAGCTCACTGGGGCTCCCGGCTAATAAGTCCCAGAGGTCGTGTCTTGTATGATGCCGTGTCTGAAATAGATAAAGTCCTATTATTTCAACTGGACAACCAACCTACTGGCCAACGGACCACAATAAAATCCCAGACGTAATTAATTTTGGCGTAGCAAAAGGTATATCCTCGGACCACTCACCCACAATAATCACTATTTGCAGTCCTCGCCAAATAGCAGCTAGTGAGTTTTTCTTATCTAAAAGAATAAATTGGTTGAAATATAAAAAATACATTAGCGCTCACTGCTCGGAGAACCAACCTAAATGAAAACACTAAAAAAGCCGTTGAACATGCGTCTTCTACTTACCGAAAGGCCAGGTACAACAAAATTGTTCAAGGTTGGCAACCGATACCGTTTAAATTTGGTTACCGGTATTGATACCGATACCGAAATAATTTATTTCGCAAAATACCGGTATCAAAATACCGTTTCCTTTGATACCGGTAACAAAATACCGTTACCTTTGATACCGGTAACAAAATACCGTTTCCTTGATACCGGTATTACGATTATATGCTTTTGTAATAAAAAATCCAAGAAATAATGCAAGTAGCAAAAACTGAACACATGTACATATGGTATTATATATTACACTGTTTCTTAAAAATAGTAGTCATGGTGGAATAAGAAGGTGGGAGCGTCCCTAAAACAACAACTTCCTGTAAAATTTCAGCATGTATTTTGTTGTTGCTAATTCCAGCTTGGTTGTAGCGAACACACATACCCACAGTATACACAACCATTGTACAACATAAGCAAGTGTCCAAGCTAAGCTGGATAACATATGGCGGAAATAGAAGTCAGCTGATCAGTTGTCCCTACCTTGTTGAATATACCTTGATAGTAGTGCTAGCTTCATGTTCCACAATTGCAACGCTGTTATTGTTTTGTTTCCATTATACCAAGGTATATTCAACAAGGTAGGAATACCTGATCAGCTGACTTCTATTTCCGCCATATGATTTCTAACTTAGCTTGGACACTTGTTTATGTTATACAATGGTTGTGTATACTGTGTGTATTTGTGTTCGCTACATTTTCGACAACCAAGCTGGAATTAGCAACAACAAAATACATGCTGACATTTTACTGGAAGTTGTTGTTTTAGGGACGTTCCCACCTTCTTATTCCACCATGCATTACACTTGCAGTTTCTTTTTTCAACAATATTTCGTCTTGTAACTTTGTAGACAAAAAGCTTGGCGCCATAAAAATTTCATGTTAGTGTGTTTGTGTTGTTCCATTTATTGTTCATCTTTATGCTTTTTCTTTCAACCAAATAAAAGTGACGCGGTAACATTATAATTTATTTTATTTTAAAAGTAATTAAAAAAGTATTAAGAGATTTGGTAGCAAATAGAAAATGCCTCGACCAAAACGAAATATTTACAGAAAATTTTTTGAGCTGGATCTTGAAAAAAAATTAGCAAGTGCATTATTAAGGAAAATGAACAAATATGTGGAAAAGTTTTAAATGTAAGTAAAGCTAAATAGCCAAAGCATGCCAAGTTACAGAACAGCTTATTTTAATTTTTGTTTTTTGTACATGGAATGACCACGGTACCAATTTAGCAAGTCACGTTAAAACAAAACATAAAAAAATTTGGGAGCAGATTTGGAAAGATCTAGAAACGAATAGTATAAAAAAACGAAATTTACCAACAGCAAAAAAAATGTTAATGGAAACGTATTTAATATGTATAAACTTAACATTATGATGTCAAAAGAAATGTTACTTAAATCTTGTTTGGAACTTTGCACTGTAAATGGAAGACTATTTTCAGTGGTTGAAGATTCAGGTTTTCGCAAAATCATGGAGCCAACTTTAAAAGGCCTTGGCAATTTTGCAGTAAATAGAAAAGCTGTAAAAGAAGAAGTATTAAAAAAGTACCAACAAATTACTACGAAAGTTTCAACGGAAATGAAGGGAAAATTGATTTCGTTGAAAATAGACGGTCTTACTCATTTAAACCGATCATTTTTAGGTAAGACATTCTATATGTACATCAATAATTTTGTGCATAATTGTTATATTAATTTTTGTTAATTATTTTTGTAAATGTGTAAATATCCAATTTACAGTGGCAGAACTTTTTTAACGTCACACATGGCATTATTTAAAGGACACAATAGTTAACATACTTTAAAAGTATAATATATCTACGGAGCAAATATATATGTACTTGTACAACCGATAATGGGAGTAATATGTTAAAGTGTATTTCGTTAATAAACGAATGTGAAGAATTGAATATAGATGAGCAGGACGAAACTGAATTTGATAAAAATATTGAAAATTTTACATTTGATACAAAATGTATTGGTAAGTCTACATATGTATTTTAATTTATTCAATATTTAATAAAAGTTGTTGAGGCAGTTTCACATTATTTTTGAAATGCTTTGGATATTTTTAAAATTTATTTTTTAATTATCACCTTTGTTGGTTTACAAAGGTATTCGCTGTGCAGCTCATACGCTAAAACTGGCTATAAATGCTGTGCTTAAAGAATACTTTGTTAAAAGTTATTGAAAAAACTCGAGGTGTAATAAAAAAATTAAGAACGCCTAATATAAACATATTATTAAAAAATCAAAATCTCACGAAACCTATAATTGACTGTGCCACTCGGTGGTCATCTACTTTTGATATGTTATAATCTCTCCTGAATGACAAAATGAAAGAATTTTGTAAAAGCTTAACTAAGGCTAACAATGATTATTTTATATGCCCAAAAATGTTGCAATATATAAAGGACGCTGTGGAATCATTGGGACCAGCAAACATAGCCACAAAAATCCTTCAAAAAGAGCAACTTACATTTGGAGACGCCTTTGACGCTTGGTTTACATGCACAATTGAACTTTATAAGATTAGGATAGGTTACGAAAAAGTATGGAAAAAGAAAATTCCTCTTCAACCCCAAACCAAGGGAAAATACGTGAGTTGCTAAATGCTTTTAGAAATTAAAAACGTGTAAAAAGGCACATAGATGTTCTTAATTGGTGGAAAGAACAAAGTAAAACTAAGCCAGAATTATATGATATAGCAAAAGTTGTGTTAGCTGTACCAGCTACACAAGTTAGTGTAGAAAGATTATTTTCGGGGGTAAAATATATATTGAGCCCTAGCCGCAATAGGCTAGATGAGAATAGTTTAAATGCAGTCATTGTGATTCGATCCAACGCGGAGCTGTTTTAATAAACCATATATTGTGTTCCTTATCATATGCATCTAAAAAAGTTAATTCTTTTTAAATATCCCAAAGAGCAAATTTAAATGTATGTATTTTTTATTTAATTTATATTTTTAATATATATATATTTTTTTTTTAAATTAACTTTGATCTAGAAGCTGAAAAAATGTTTTTGATATAATATTTTTTTTACCATTTTACCTTTAAAAAGTACAAAGAATTTACCAGGGTACACAAGTACAGGCAGTATCAAGGTGAATACAAAAATTCGCCCTCTCCATTTCCTTTTTGTGTTTGAAAAAGTAAATGTCAAAAAATATAAAACTTATACAAAATTAATTAATTTGTTATTCACTTTCTAAAATATTTATAATCAGCTATGGTCTTGATACCCTGGAATTTACATATTTTTATGAAAACTGATTTTTTATTTATTTTAAAAATATTTTTTTATCATACAAATATTTGATGTTTGAAATTCTATTTTATGTTCCTATTAGTTTGTAAAAATGTGTTTAAACAATGTACCTACTTCTACAAGTCAGCAATTTATTTTTATTTATTAGCCTAATAAAAAAAGAACATATAAATTAAAACTTAACTATGTTTCTAAATTGAATACAGATTTTATTTATTTGTTGTAAATACCATTAAGTAAGTATCTATACCGACACTGATATAATCAAAATACCGATACCTATACCGAAATTAAAAAATTAATACCGTTACCGATACCGATAAAATCAAAATACCGATACCGAAATTAAAGAATTAATACCGTTACCGATACCGATATAATCAAAACACCGATACCGAAATTACAAATTTTTTAATACCGTTACCGATACCGTTATTCGTTTCGGTTGCTAACCTCGAAATTTTCTCTGACGATGTGGAAAACCTTGTATCTGAAAAAAAGGATCGCCCCAACCTAAAAGTAAGCTGAAAGAATGTACAACCCAACTAAAAAGCTTGCTGGAGGTTCACAGAATGGCATCACTGAAAGAGTACCTGGAAGGTCTAGACGCGACTCCTCAGACAAATTATTCTTCCCTAAGGCGATCAGCCAGGCGTCTTAAAATACCCATTATCGCAAAACCACAACTGCGTAATCTGAGAGGATCCTGTGCTAGAAATGACGAAGAAAAATGCGATCCGTTTGCAAATCATTTTAAAAACGTATTTACTCCCAATACATGCACAGACGTGAGGGAATTACCGCCTGTTGTTGTTAGACGTCCTTTAGAAATACGTTTCCGATTTGCAGATGTTGTAGAGGCTATCGCTAACCTAAATGGTAAAAAAGCTCCTGGCGTTGATAAAATAAGCAACAAAATGCTCATAGAGCTACCTCTTACTGCTTAAAGAATCATTTTTATTTTTAACGCGATAATTCGGCTTGAACATATCTCGTCTATATGAAAGTGACCTAAGTAAAGATGATTCCTAAGCCTGGCGGAGATCCCTCGAAGGTAGAGTCTTATAGGCCCATAAGTTTGTTACCCACAATGTCAAAATTGTTCGAAAAACTGCTCAGAAAAAAAACAAGCTGAATCCGATCCTGAATGACAACAACTGCATTCCAAATCACCAATTCGGCTTTAGAAGTCAACACAGTACCATCGAACAAACTCCTAGGTTGGCACAGGTTATAAGAAACCTTTGAGGAAAAGAAGTAATGCGCCAGGCTTTTTATCGATGTCTCGCAAGCTTTCGAAAAAGTATTGCATTAAGGCCTTTTAAACAAACTAAAGCTCAACTTTCCAGCTAATATTTTCAACCTTTTAGAAAAATACATAACAGCCCGAAAATTTATGATCAAAGAGAGAAACCAAATAAGTTGTTCCCAACCAATAGAGGCTGGTGTACCTCAAGGGAGTATACTAGGTCCAATTTTGTACTTGCTTTACACGGCAGATATGCCAACCAATAGTTTCACACACACGTCGACATTTGCTAACGACACTGCTTTTCTTAGTATTCACAAAGACGCTAAAGAGGCTTCGAACCAGCTGCAACAACACGTAACCCAAGTTAAGAAATGGGAAAAGTTATGGGGAATAAAGATAAATGAACAAAAATGTACTCACGTAACTTTTACCTTACGCAAAGAAACGTGCCCTCCAATCACTATCAACAACCATATGGTGCCTTAACGATCTGAGACAAAATATCTTGGTATTCACCTAGATCGCCGCCTTACATGGAAGCCTTATATAGATGCGAAGCTGACGCAAATGAAACTTAAAGCTGCTCAAATCCACTGACTAACTGGTAGAAACTCTGTGCTACGTCTGGATTGTAAACTTCTACTTTACAACTCGATTTTAAAACCAATTTGGTGCTACGGTATACAATTATGGGACACTGCTTCCGCCTCTAACATGGAAAAAATACAACGTCGTCAAAACAAAATTCTGAGAATTATAGCTGGTGCTCCTTGCTATATTAAAATCAGCAACAGTCACAAGGATCTAGAAGTTCCACTAATAAAATGCGAAATCTTAAACTATGTGGACAAGTACTTAAATAAGCTGGAAACACGTCCAAATCCAAAGTGGGCACACCCGTCTAAAAAGAAGGGATACTTCTGCGCTTAGATGAAACCTTTTAAATTAATTAATTTTATTGTGAGAACTTAAATTTTAGACTGGACTAATGTTAAACACACTTAGTTTCAAGATTTGAATACTTATTGTTAGTTCGCTTAAGCGAAGAATCAATAATAAAAATATGACAAAAAAAAAACACCCTAATCCGCTCGCTCGTAACATCTTTCAACATAATGGACAAACTCGTCTGCGCTTAGATTAAACCATTGAAATTAATTAATTTATTATGAGAACTGGCACTGGCTAAACTAATTATAATAATATTTAGTTTTAAGACTGTGATGGGAATTAAAATTTTTCAAATGGGTTTTCGTTATGAAGAGAAAGTACCTAATGACATTAGTGAATATTTTGTGTCTATTTTTATGTATGACTATAAATATGTTTTATTTATTATTTAGCATCTACAATTTAAATATAATAACCAAATTATAGTTTATTAAGTATATGTGTATACCTATTAATAGATTTCTATACAATTTAAATCCTTATATATTTTACATTTATTATACACAATATATGTACTAAACGTGTGCGCAAGACGCTTAAAAGTCTCCAGTTGTGCATTTTTTTCAAGCGAAAATAATTATTATAGTGGTAATTATCTGTAAAGCAAGTATAGCGAAAAAAGACAAAAACAATACAGAAAAAAGCATTATATAAAGTTAAATAATAGACAATGTTATCAAGTGTACAAAGAAAATACCTAAATCTTCATAGTTCACAAAACAACATTTCAAAAATGCGTGAAACAAAATAAAAAAAAGAAACACGCAAAGTACTAATGGTTATTTTATCTTTCTTTCGCATATAAAAGTATATAAAACAAGTACCATGAAAAAGAGCAAAAATACCCTCAAATTATAAAACAAACAAGTAGCCCATCACTGGCATACAAATGTCACGCAACAACGTAAGGAAATTCTATTTTATACAGAATGGTACGTTGCGGTTACAGTACGTTTTTTTTCGCTAAGCTTTTGCATTGCTTCTCATAAGCCAAAAGCCAACAGCTGATACATTACAGTACGGTTGCGCTCGGCTAATCCAGCCTTAATGCTCAGAAATAAAAAATGCACATCTATTCCCAGCGTAACTTAGAAAACCGTTGTAGCCGGCTATTAACCGCCGCCGACCCAATATGCACTTAGCCGTGGCCGCCGAAATTCTACCCATCGGCTTCGTTCTCTGGGCCTGAGTAAGGGCACTGATACACGTTCAATATATATTGTGATATTTGGATCGCGATCCATTTAAGTGGATTGATGGATCACGCTCGTATGCTACATGTTCAATATTTATCACGTCAGCATTTACGCTATTTTTGGGCTGTGCGGGTTAATTCCGATTCCACCGGCAGAACCCACTCGCTTTCACTGTCTTCTGCTATTACCCTTTACTACAATAAACATTACACAAATTTTGTCAATTGTTTTACTTTTCATTTGTTTATTTTTGTCCACTGCGGATTTTATTTTATTTCTTTTATTTAAAACTTTTTACTGACGTATCATGATTTAATATCATGAAAATGCTACACGTTCAATATTTATCACGCGATCCGCGATCCGGATTTTGGATTTCATATTTTAGGTCATTCTGCGATATGGATCGTGATCCATCAATATTGCATGCTACACGTTCAATAAATATCGTGATACCAGAAATATCACGATATTTATTGAATGTGTAGCAGTGCCCTAAGAAATAAATGCGAAGCCAGTGCTGTCACATTCTGTACTATAATACAAAAAACTGTACTATTTTTAAATGTTTGTACTATAAAACTTTTGTACTATTTGCTATTAACTAAAACCAAAAAATTTATTTATTATTATGTATTTATGTATTTATGTATTTGTTATAAGGTACCTCAAGGCGAATTCATTGATCAGGTGGTGTTACGAGCAAAGCTGATCTACTTCTTTCTTGCATAAATCGAGGTTGGGTTGTCAAATTTGTTTATGTTTACATATGTTTTTTGACACAAAACAAATACTTTTAAATGCGGCAATTTTAAAGACAAAAATCTAAATGCGATTTTTTCCGTTTTTTGGTTAAATTATAAAATCTTTTTATATATATTGCTCAAAAATTTAAAAACACTTATGTCTTTCGTTGAAACAAATTATTATATTAATATTTTATTTAATAAGAATTTTAAAGTGTATTATTGCCAAAAATCAAATTAAACAGTACCGAAATAATTTTTCAAGAAAAAAGCAGGCACAACGAAACATCGTAGGGTTAAGTAAAGCTCACCATTTTGATAGTATTACACTATATTTGTTGAAAATCATGTTCTTTGTTTTTTTGTTTTTTTTTTTTTAGCAGGACGGTCATTTTTTTAATTTAAATAAAAACGGTTAATAACGAAAATTATAATTTTTATAGATATGTTTAAAAAAATAATAATATTTTTAATTTTTTTTTATTTTAATTTTTTTCACATTTAGTCATTAAATACTTATTAAGGCACACATGTACAAATAAAAATACTTTTAATAATGCTTTCTTACAATGTAACTTTTTACATTAAAGATTATCTTTTTTTTTCTTTTCTTGAACAAAACTTACATGAAAGCATTTTTTATAATATATGTATGTACTTATGTACCTTGATTAAAAATTTTTGATTTTTAACGAACTGTGTAGAAAAGTAGTATCTTAATACTCGTTTTGTCAGCAAACGAAAATTTCATTTTAGGAATATCAACAAAATTCCATCGCGTAAATGTAATCTTATAGTTTCGATTTTTTATTATACCCTTCACATAAGTGATAAGGGTATATATAAGTTTGTCATTCCGTTTATTTTAGACTTTCAGATAATACCTATCAAAACTCTACAAAACATTGATTAATTTCCGGTGAAAAACATTTTAAAAGCCAATAAAGAAAGTATTTTAACAATTTTTAATTTCTTTAAAATAAGTGATGAAAAAATATAAAAAATAACTGAGCAATATTCCAGTATTCAATATATTAAATGGACAAGCACTAACAATACTATAGAATTTTGGGCAGAAGTTTATAACTATCGAGATGCAGGTTAAAATATTAAATTTAAGGAAATATCGGAGTTCGTTTTTAAACTTTTATGCCTTCCTCGGTCAAATGCTGTTGTAGAGAGTGTTTTTAGTCAAATGAGTTTGATAAAAACAAAAGCTAGAAATCGGCTTCATTTAGAAACAGTAAATTATATCCATTAGGTTAGTTTTTGATTAAAAAAAATCATGTTTTTTTATCATTATTTACTTCTAAATTCAGATACGAATTAAAAACAAGCGGCAAATGCTGTTATCAATATGAACTACCAAAAAAAATTGATTGATTGGAACAAATGAAAGTTACGATGACAACAATAACAAGCTTGATGATGACGATGAAATCTTCTTCTTTTAATATGTAGTTTTTTATAACTTTTTTTTTAATTATAGTTTTGTTATTACTAGTCAAGGAAATACTACACATGTATGTAACACATGGTCTCAAATAGGCTTTTGATGTTTTAATTTAATTATACATATATATTGAAGCCTTTATACTAAAATTATTTAGCCTTTTTTTTAGCCATTTTCAGCCATTTTTCCGCAGAATTTTAGCCATTTTTAGTAACAAAGTTTTGGCAACGCTGATACACACACACTACTGTGTTTTTTTACATTTTCTTTTGTCCATCCATTTTAAGCAAGCTGAATTGCATGTACACGCAAGTCTGTACTCATTAAATTTTCCCTCACCCCGCTTACAACCTAAACAGCTTAGCTTAAATACTTGCATAGTGCGAATTGGGACAAACGCTTGACGGTAGTTTAAAAGTGCTTCAACATATAAGTTGTGTTCAATAACTTTCCAGTAAATACTAGCAACGAGAGAGTAAATGAAAATATTTCAAAATGGCTCTCAAAAATATTTAAAAGTAAATGAAAATTTTAACAGTCAAAACTTGCAAGCAAATGTATTTTGTTATTGTAATTTCTTATAGTAAAATTTTGACTAGTAGAAACTATCAGAAACATTTTTGTTTCTAAACATATTACGCTCTTTTTTGACTCTCTAGTTTCTAATTTTTTGTGTAGGTATAACGCCAAGCTCACTGGGGCTCCCGGCTAATAAGTCCCAGAGGTCGTGTCTTGTATGATGCCGTGTCTGAAATAGATAAAGTCCTATTATTTCAACTGGACAACCAACCTACTGGCCAACGGACCACAATAAAATCCCAGACGTAATTAATTTTGGCGTAGCAAAAGGTATATCCTCGGACCACTCACCCACAATAATCACTATTTGCAGTCCTCGCCAAATAGCAGCTAGTGAGTTTTTCTTATCTAAAAGAATAAATTGGTTGAAATATAAAAAATACATTAGCGCTCACTGCTCGGAGAACCAACCTAAATGAAAACACTAAAAAAGCCGTTGAACATGCGTCTTCTACTTACCGAAAGGCCAGGTACAACAAAATTGTTCAAGGTTGGCAACCGATACCGTTTAAATTTGGTTACCGGTATTGATACCGATACCGAAATAATTTATTTCGCAAAATACCGGTATCAAAATACCGTTTCCTTTGATACCGGTAACAAAATACCGTTACCTTTGATACCGGTAACAAAATACCGTTTCCTTGATACCGGTATTACGATTATATGCTTTTGTAATAAAAAATCCAAGAAATAATGCAAGTAGCAAAAACTGAACACATGTACATATGGTATTATATATTACACTGTTTCTTAAAAATAGTAGTCATGGTGGAATAAGAAGGTGGGAGCGTCCCTAAAACAACAACTTCCTGTAAAATTTCAGCATGTATTTTGTTGTTGCTAATTCCAGCTTGGTTGTAGCGAACACACATACCCACAGTATACACAACCATTGTACAACATAAGCAAGTGTCCAAGCTAAGCTGGATAACATATGGCGGAAATAGAAGTCAGCTGATCAGTTGTCCCTACCTTGTTGAATATACCTTGATAGTAGTGCTAGCTTCATGTTCCACAATTGCAACGCTGTTATTGTTTTGTTTCCATTATACCAAGGTATATTCAACAAGGTAGGAATACCTGATCAGCTGACTTCTATTTCCGCCATATGATTTCTAACTTAGCTTGGACACTTGTTTATGTTATACAATGGTTGTGTATACTGTGTGTATTTGTGTTCGCTACATTTTCGACAACCAAGCTGGAATTAGCAACAACAAAATACATGCTGACATTTTACTGGAAGTTGTTGTTTTAGGGACGTTCCCACCTTCTTATTCCACCATGCATTACACTTGCAGTTTCTTTTTTCAACAATATTTCGTCTTGTAACTTTGTAGACAAAAAGCTTGGCGCCATAAAAATTTCATGTTAGTGTGTTTGTGTTGTTCCATTTATTGTTCATCTTTATGCTTTTTCTTTCAACCAAATAAAAGTGACGCGGTAACATTATAATTTATTTTATTTTAAAAGTAATTAAAAAAGTATTAAGAGATTTGGTAGCAAATAGAAAATGCCTCGACCAAAACGAAATATTTACAGAAAATTTTTTGAGCTGGATCTTGAAAAAAAATTAGCAAGTGCATTATTAAGGAAAATGAACAAATATGTGGAAAAGTTTTAAATGTAAGTAAAGCTAAATAGCCAAAGCATGCCAAGTTACAGAACAGCTTATTTTAATTTTTGTTTTTTGTACATGGAATGACCACGGTACCAATTTAGCAAGTCACGTTAAAACAAAACATAAAAAAATTTGGGAGCAGATTTGGAAAGATCTAGAAACGAATAGTATAAAAAAACGAAATTTACCAACAGCAAAAAAAATGTTAATGGAAACGTATTTAATATGTATAAACTTAACATTATGATGTCAAAAGAAATGTTACTTAAATCTTGTTTGGAACTTTGCACTGTAAATGGAAGACTATTTTCAGTGGTTGAAGATTCAGGTTTTCGCAAAATCATGGAGCCAACTTTAAAAGGCCTTGGCAATTTTGCAGTAAATAGAAAAGCTGTAAAAGAAGAAGTATTAAAAAAGTACCAACAAATTACTACGAAAGTTTCAACGGAAATGAAGGGAAAATTGATTTCGTTGAAAATAGACGGTCTTACTCATTTAAACCGATCATTTTTAGGTAAGACATTCTATATGTACATCAATAATTTTGTGCATAATTGTTATATTAATTTTTGTTAATTATTTTTGTAAATGTGTAAATATCCAATTTACAGTGGCAGAACTTTTTTAACGTCACACATGGCATTATTTAAAGGACACAATAGTTAACATACTTTAAAAGTATAATATATCTACGGAGCAAATATATATGTACTTGTACAACCGATAATGGGAGTAATATGTTAAAGTGTATTTCGTTAATAAACGAATGTGAAGAATTGAATATAGATGAGCAGGACGAAACTGAATTTGATAAAAATATTGAAAATTTTACATTTGATACAAAATGTATTGGTAAGTCTACATATGTATTTTAATTTATTCAATATTTAATAAAAGTTGTTGAGGCAGTTTCACATTATTTTTGAAATGCTTTGGATATTTTTAAAATTTATTTTTTAATTATCACCTTTGTTGGTTTACAAAGGTATTCGCTGTGCAGCTCATACGCTAAAACTGGCTATAAATGCTGTGCTTAAAGAATACTTTGTTAAAAGTTATTGAAAAAACTCGAGGTGTAATAAAAAAATTAAGAACGCCTAATATAAACATATTATTAAAAAATCAAAATCTCACGAAACCTATAATTGACTGTGCCACTCGGTGGTCATCTACTTTTGATATGTTATAATCTCTCCTGAATGACAAAATGAAAGAATTTTGTAAAAGCTTAACTAAGGCTAACAATGATTATTTTATATGCCCAAAAATGTTGCAATATATAAAGGACGCTGTGGAATCATTGGGACCAGCAAACATAGCCACAAAAATCCTTCAAAAAGAGCAACTTACATTTGGAGACGCCTTTGACGCTTGGTTTACATGCACAATTGAACTTTATAAGATTAGGATAGGTTACGAAAAAGTATGGAAAAAGAAAATTCCTCTTCAACCCCAAACCAAGGGAAAATACGTGAGTTGCTAAATGCTTTTAGAAATTAAAAACGTGTAAAAAGGCACATAGATGTTCTTAATTGGTGGAAAGAACAAAGTAAAACTAAGCCAGAATTATATGATATAGCAAAAGTTGTGTTAGCTGTACCAGCTACACAAGTTAGTGTAGAAAGATTATTTTCGGGGGTAAAATATATATTGAGCCCTAGCCGCAATAGGCTAGATGAGAATAGTTTAAATGCAGTCATTGTGATTCGATCCAACGCGGAGCTGTTTTAATAAACCATATATTGTGTTCCTTATCATATGCATCTAAAAAAGTTAATTCTTTTTAAATATCCCAAAGAGCAAATTTAAATGTATGTATTTTTTATTTAATTTATATTTTTAATATATATATATTTTTTTTTTAAATTAACTTTGATCTAGAAGCTGAAAAAATGTTTTTGATATAATATTTTTTTTACCATTTTACCTTTAAAAAGTACAAAGAATTTACCAGGGTACACAAGTACAGGCAGTATCAAGGTGAATACAAAAATTCGCCCTCTCCATTTCCTTTTTGTGTTTGAAAAAGTAAATGTCAAAAAATATAAAACTTATACAAAATTAATTAATTTGTTATTCACTTTCTAAAATATTTATAATCAGCTATGGTCTTGATACCCTGGAATTTACATATTTTTATGAAAACTGATTTTTTATTTATTTTAAAAATATTTTTTTATCATACAAATATTTGATGTTTGAAATTCTATTTTATGTTCCTATTAGTTTGTAAAAATGTGTTTAAACAATGTACCTACTTCTACAAGTCAGCAATTTATTTTTATTTATTAGCCTAATAAAAAAAGAACATATAAATTAAAACTTAACTATGTTTCTAAATTGAATACAGATTTTATTTATTTGTTGTAAATACCATTAAGTAAGTATCTATACCGACACTGATATAATCAAAATACCGATACCTATACCGAAATTAAAAAATTAATACCGTTACCGATACCGATAAAATCAAAATACCGATACCGAAATTAAAGAATTAATACCGTTACCGATACCGATATAATCAAAACACCGATACCGAAATTACAAATTTTTTAATACCGTTACCGATACCGTTATTCGTTTCGGTTGCTAACCTCGAAATTTTCTCTGACGATGTGGAAAACCTTGTATCTGAAAAAAAGGATCGCCCCAACCTAAAAGTAAGCTGAAAGAATGTACAACCCAACTAAAAAGCTTGCTGGAGGTTCACAGAATGGCATCACTGAAAGAGTACCTGGAAGGTCTAGACGCGACTCCTCAGACAAATTATTCTTCCCTAAGGCGATCAGCCAGGCGTCTTAAAATACCCATTATCGCAAAACCACAACTGCGTAATCTGAGAGGATCCTGTGCTAGAAATGACGAAGAAAAATGCGATCCGTTTGCAAATCATTTTAAAAACGTATTTACTCCCAATACATGCACAGACGTGAGGGAATTACCGCCTGTTGTTGTTAGACGTCCTTTAGAAATACGTTTCCGATTTGCAGATGTTGTAGAGGCTATCGCTAACCTAAATGGTAAAAAAGCTCCTGGCGTTGATAAAATAAGCAACAAAATGCTCATAGAGCTACCTCTTACTGCTTAAAGAATCATTTTTATTTTTAACGCGATAATTCGGCTTGAACATATCTCGTCTATATGAAAGTGACCTAAGTAAAGATGATTCCTAAGCCTGGCGGAGATCCCTCGAAGGTAGAGTCTTATAGGCCCATAAGTTTGTTACCCACAATGTCAAAATTGTTCGAAAAACTGCTCAGAAAAAAAACAAGCTGAATCCGATCCTGAATGACAACAACTGCATTCCAAATCACCAATTCGGCTTTAGAAGTCAACACAGTACCATCGAACAAACTCCTAGGTTGGCACAGGTTATAAGAAACCTTTGAGGAAAAGAAGTAATGCGCCAGGCTTTTTATCGATGTCTCGCAAGCTTTCGAAAAAGTATTGCATTAAGGCCTTTTAAACAAACTAAAGCTCAACTTTCCAGCTAATATTTTCAACCTTTTAGAAAAATACATAACAGCCCGAAAATTTATGATCAAAGAGAGAAACCAAATAAGTTGTTCCCAACCAATAGAGGCTGGTGTACCTCAAGGGAGTATACTAGGTCCAATTTTGTACTTGCTTTACACGGCAGATATGCCAACCAATAGTTTCACACACACGTCGACATTTGCTAACGACACTGCTTTTCTTAGTATTCACAAAGACGCTAAAGAGGCTTCGAACCAGCTGCAACAACACGTAACCCAAGTTAAGAAATGGGAAAAGTTATGGGGAATAAAGATAAATGAACAAAAATGTACTCACGTAACTTTTACCTTACGCAAAGAAACGTGCCCTCCAATCACTATCAACAACCATATGGTGCCTTAACGATCTGAGACAAAATATCTTGGTATTCACCTAGATCGCCGCCTTACATGGAAGCCTTATATAGATGCGAAGCTGACGCAAATGAAACTTAAAGCTGCTCAAATCCACTGACTAACTGGTAGAAACTCTGTGCTACGTCTGGATTGTAAACTTCTACTTTACAACTCGATTTTAAAACCAATTTGGTGCTACGGTATACAATTATGGGACACTGCTTCCGCCTCTAACATGGAAAAAATACAACGTCGTCAAAACAAAATTCTGAGAATTATAGCTGGTGCTCCTTGCTATATTAAAATCAGCAACAGTCACAAGGATCTAGAAGTTCCACTAATAAAATGCGAAATCTTAAACTATGTGGACAAGTACTTAAATAAGCTGGAAACACGTCCAAATCCAAAGTGGGCACACCCGTCTAAAAAGAAGGGATACTTCTGCGCTTAGATGAAACCTTTTAAATTAATTAATTTTATTGTGAGAACTTAAATTTTAGACTGGACTAATGTTAAACACACTTAGTTTCAAGATTTGAATACTTATTGTTAGTTCGCTTAAGCGAAGAATCAATAATAAAAATATGACAAAAAAAAAACACCCTAATCCGCTCGCTCGTAACATCTTTCAACATAATGGACAAACTCGTCTGCGCTTAGATTAAACCATTGAAATTAATTAATTTATTATGAGAACTGGCACTGGCTAAACTAATTATAATAATATTTAGTTTTAAGACTGTGATGGGAATTAAAATTTTTCAAATGGGTTTTCGTTATGAAGAGAAAGTACCTAATGACATTAGTGAATATTTTGTGTCTATTTTTATGTATGACTATAAATATGTTTTATTTATTATTTAGCATCTACAATTTAAATATAATAACCAAATTATAGTTTATTAAGTATATGTGTATACCTATTAATAGATTTCTATACAATTTAAATCCTTATATATTTTACATTTATTATACACAATATATGTACTAAACGTGTGCGCAAGACGCTTAAAAGTCTCCAGTTGTGCATTTTTTTCAAGCGAAAATAATTATTATAGTGGTAATTATCTGTAAAGCAAGTATAGCGAAAAAAGACAAAAACAATACAGAAAAAAGCATTATATAAAGTTAAATAATAGACAATGTTATCAAGTGTACAAAGAAAATACCTAAATCTTCATAGTTCACAAAACAACATTTCAAAAATGCGTGAAACAAAATAAAAAAAAGAAACACGCAAAGTACTAATGGTTATTTTATCTTTCTTTCGCATATAAAAGTATATAAAACAAGTACCATGAAAAAGAGCAAAAATACCCTCAAATTATAAAACAAACAAGTAGCCCATCACTGGCATACAAATGTCACGCAACAACGTAAGGAAATTCTATTTTATACAGAATGGTACGTTGCGGTTACAGTACGTTTTTTTTCGCTAAGCTTTTGCATTGCTTCTCATAAGCCAAAAGCCAACAGCTGATACATTACAGTACGGTTGCGCTCGGCTAATCCAGCCTTAATGCTCAGAAATAAAAAATGCACATCTATTCCCAGCGTAACTTAGAAAACCGTTGTAGCCGGCTATTAACCGCCGCCGACCCAATATGCACTTAGCCGTGGCCGCCGAAATTCTACCCATCGGCTTCGTTCTCTGGGCCTGAGTAAGGGCACTGATACACGTTCAATATATATTGTGATATTTGGATCGCGATCCATTTAAGTGGATTGATGGATCACGCTCGTATGCTACATGTTCAATATTTATCACGTCAGCATTTACGCTATTTTTGGGCTGTGCGGGTTAATTCCGATTCCACCGGCAGAACCCACTCGCTTTCACTGTCTTCTGCTATTACCCTTTACTACAATAAACATTACACAAATTTTGTCAATTGTTTTACTTTTCATTTGTTTATTTTTGTCCACTGCGGATTTTATTTTATTTCTTTTATTTAAAACTTTTTACTGACGTATCATGATTTAATATCATGAAAATGCTACACGTTCAATATTTATCACGCGATCCGCGATCCGGATTTTGGATTTCATATTTTAGGTCATTCTGCGATATGGATCGTGATCCATCAATATTGCATGCTACACGTTCAATAAATATCGTGATACCAGAAATATCACGATATTTATTGAATGTGTAGCAGTGCCCTAAGAAATAAATGCGAAGCCAGTGCTGTCACATTCTGTACTATAATACAAAAAACTGTACTATTTTTAAATGTTTGTACTATAAAACTTTTGTACTATTTGCTATTAACTAAAACCAAAAAATTTATTTATTATTATGTATTTATGTATTTGTTATAAGGTACCTCAAGGCGAATTCATTGATCAGGTGGTGTTACGAGCAAAGCTGATCTACTTCTTTCTTGCATAAATCGAGGTTGGGTTGTCAAATTTGTTTATGTTTACATATGTTTTTTGACACAAAACAAATACTTTTAAATGCGGCAATTTTAAAGACAAAAATCTAAATGCGATTTTTTCCGTTTTTTGGTTAAATTATAAAATCTTTTTATATATATTGCTCAAAAATTTAAAAACACTTATGTCTTTCGTTGAAACAAATTATTATATTAATATTTTATTTAATAAGAATTTTAAAGTGTATTATTGCCAAAAATCAAATTAAACAGTACCGAAATAATTTTTCAAGAAAAAAGCAGGCACAACGAAACATCGTAGGGTTAAGTAAAGCTCACCATTTTGATAGTATTACACTATATTTGTTGAAAATCATGTTCTTTGTTTTTTTGTTTTTTTTTTTTTAGCAGGACGGTCATTTTTTTAATTTAAATAAAAACGGCTAATAACGAAAATTATAATTTTTATAGATATGTTTAAAAAAATAATAATATTTTTAATTTTTTTTTATTTTAATTTTTTTCACATTTAGTCATTAAATACTTATTAAGGCACACATGTACAAATAAAAATACTTTTAATAATGCTTTCTTACAATGTAACTTTTTACATTAAAGATTATCTTTTTTTTTCTTTTCTTGAACAAAACTTACATGAAAGCATTTTTTATAATATATGTATGTACTTATGTACCTTGATTAAAAATTTTTGATTTTTAACGAACTGTGTAGAAAAGTAGTATCTTAATACTCGTTTTGTCAGCAAACGAAAATTTCATTTTAGGAATATCAACAAAATTCCATCGCGTAAATGTAATCTTATAGTTTCGATTTTTTATTATACCCTTCACATAAGTGATAAGGGTATATATAAGTTTGTCATTCCGTTTATTTTAGACTTTCAGATAATACCTATCAAAACTCTACAAAACATTGATTAATTTCCGGTGAAAAACATTTTAAAAGCCAATAAAGAAAGTATTTTAACAATTTTTAATTTCTTTAAAATAAGTGATGAAAAAATATAAAAAATAACTGAGCAATATTCCAGTATTCAATATATTAAATGGACAAGCACTAACAATACTATAGAATTTTGGGCAGAAGTTTATAACTATCGAGATGCAGGTTAAAATATTAAATTTAAGGAAATATCGGAGTTCGTTTTTAAACTTTTATGCCTTCCTCGGTCAAATGCTGTTGTAGAGAGTGTTTTTAGTCAAATGAGTTTGATAAAAACAAAAGCTAGAAATCGGCTTCATTTAGAAACAGTAAATTATATCCATTAGGTTAGTTTTTGATTAAAAAAAATCATGTTTTTTTATCATTATTTACTTCTAAATTCAGATACGAATTAAAAACAAGCGGCAAATGCTGTTATCAATATGAACTACCAAAAAAAATTGATTGATTGGAACAAATGAAAGTTACGATGACAACAATAACAAGCTTGATGATGACGATGAAATCTTCTTCTTTTAATATGTAGTTTTTTATAACTTTTTTTTTAATTATAGTTTTGTTATTACTAGTCAAGGAAATACTACACATGTATGTAACACATGGTCTCAAATAGGCTTTTGATGTTTTAATTTAATTATACATATATATTGAAGCCTTTATACTAAAATTATTTAGCCTTTTTTTTAGCCATTTTCAGCCATTTTTCCGCAGAATTTTAGCCATTTTTAGTAACAAAGTTTTGGCAACGCTGATACACACACACTACTGTGTTTTTTTACATTTTCTTTTGTCCATCCATTTTAAGCAAGCTGAATTGCATGTACACGCAAGTCTGTACTCATTAAATTTTCCCTCACCCCGCTTACAACCTAAACAGCTTAGCTTAAATACTTGCATAGTGCGAATTGGGACAAACGCTTGACGGTAGTTTAAAAGTGCTTCAACATATAAGTTGTGTTCAATAACTTTCCAGTAAATACTAGCAACGAGAGAGTAAATGAAAATATTTCAAAATGGCTCTCAAAAATATTTAAAAGTAAATGAAAATTTTAACAGTCAAAACTTGCAAGCAAATGTATTTTGTTATTGTAATTTCTTATAGTAAAATTTTGACTAGTAGAAACTATCAGAAACATTTTTGTTTCTAAACATATTACGCTCTTTTTTGACTCTCTAGTTTCTAATTTTTTGTGTAGGTATAACGCCAAGCTCACTGGGGCTCCCGGCTAATAAGTCCCAGAGGTCGTGTCTTGTATGATGCCGTGTCTGAAATAGATAAAGTCCTATTATTTCAACTGGACAACCAACCTACTGGCCAACGGACCACAATAAAATCCCAGACGTAATTAATTTTGGCGTAGCAAAAGGTATATCCTCGGACCACTCACCCACAATAATCACTATTTGCAGTCCTCGCCAAATAGCAGCTAGTGAGTTTTTCTTATCTAAAAGAATAAATTGGTTGAAATATAAAAAATACATTAGCGCTCACTGCTCGGAGAACCAACCTAAATGAAAACACTAAAAAAGCCGTTGAACATGCGTCTTCTACTTACCGAAAGGCCAGGTACAACAAAATTGTTCAAGGTTGGCAACCGATACCGTTTAAATTTGGTTACCGGTATTGATACCGATACCGAAATAATTTATTTCGCAAAATACCGGTATCAAAATACCGTTTCCTTTGATACCGGTAACAAAATACCGTTACCTTTGATACCGGTAACAAAATACCGTTTCCTTGATACCGGTATTACGATTATATGCTTTTGTAATAAAAAATCCAAGAAATAATGCAAGTAGCAAAAACTGAACACATGTACATATGGTATTATATATTACACTGTTTCTTAAAAATAGTAGTCATGGTGGAATAAGAAGGTGGGAGCGTCCCTAAAACAACAACTTCCTGTAAAATTTCAGCATGTATTTTGTTGTTGCTAATTCCAGCTTGGTTGTAGCGAACACACATACCCACAGTATACACAACCATTGTACAACATAAGCAAGTGTCCAAGCTAAGCTGGATAACATATGGCGGAAATAGAAGTCAGCTGATCAGTTGTCCCTACCTTGTTGAATATACCTTGATAGTAGTGCTAGCTTCATGTTCCACAATTGCAACGCTGTTATTGTTTTGTTTCCATTATACCAAGGTATATTCAACAAGGTAGGAATACCTGATCAGCTGACTTCTATTTCCGCCATATGATTTCTAACTTAGCTTGGACACTTGTTTATGTTATACAATGGTTGTGTATACTGTGTGTATTTGTGTTCGCTACATTTTCGACAACCAAGCTGGAATTAGCAACAACAAAATACATGCTGACATTTTACTGGAAGTTGTTGTTTTAGGGACGTTCCCACCTTCTTATTCCACCATGCATTACACTTGCAGTTTCTTTTTTCAACAATATTTCGTCTTGTAACTTTGTAGACAAAAAGCTTGGCGCCATAAAAATTTCATGTTAGTGTGTTTGTGTTGTTCCATTTATTGTTCATCTTTATGCTTTTTCTTTCAACCAAATAAAAGTGACGCGGTAACAATATAATTTATTTTATTTTAAAAGTAATTAAAAAAGTATTAAGAGATTTGGTAGCAAATAGAAAATGCCTCGACCAAAACGAAATATTTACAGAAAATTTTTTGAGCTGGATCTTGAAAAAAAATTAGCAAGTGCATTATTAAGGAAAATGAACAAATATGTGGAAAAGTTTTAAATGTAAGTAAAGCTAAATAGCCAAAGCACGCCAAGTTACAGAACAGCTTATTTTAATTTTTGTTTTTTGTACATGGAATGACCACGGTACCAATTTAGCAAGTCACGTTAAAACAAAACATAAAAAAATTTGGGAGCAGATTTGGAAAGATCTAGAAACGAATAGTATAAAAAAACGAAATTTACCAACAGCAAAAAAAATGTTAATGGAAACGTATTTAATATGTATAAACTTAACATTATGATGTCAAAAGAAATGTTACTTAAATCTTGTTTGGAACTTTGCACTGTAAATGGAAGACTATTTTCAGTGGTTGAAGATTCAGGTTTTCGCAAAATCATGGAGCCAACTTTAAAAGGCCTTGGCAATTTTGCAGTAAATAGAAAAGCTGTAAAAGAAGAAGTATTAAAAAAGTACCAACAAATTACTACGAAAGTTTCAACGGAAATGAAGGGAAAATTGATTTCGTTGAAAATAGACGGTCTTACTCATTTAAACCGATCATTTTTAGGTAAGACATTCTATATGTACATCAATAATTTTGTGCATAATTGTTATATTAATTTTTGTTAATTATTTTTGTAAATGTGTAAATATCCAATTTACAGTGGCAGAACTTTTTTAACGTCACACATGGCATTATTTAAAGGACACAATAGTTAACATACTTCAAAAGTATAATATATCTACGGAGCAAATATATATGTACTTGTACAACCGATAATGGGAGGAATATGTTAAAGTGTATTTCGTTAATAAACGAATGTGAAGAATTGAATATAGATGAGCAGGACGAAACTGAATTTGATAAAAATATTGAAAATTTTACATTTGATACAAAATGTATTGGTAAGTCTACATATGTATTTTAATTTATTCAATATTTAATAAAAGTTGTTGAGGCAGTTTCACATTATTTTTGAAATGCTTTGGATATTTTTAAAATTTATTTTTTAATTATCACCTTTGTTGGTTTACACAGGTATTCGCTGTGCAGCTCATACGCTAAAACTGGCTATAAATGCTGTGCTTAAAGAAAATACTTTGTTAAAAGTTATTGAAAAAACTCGAGGTGTAATAAAAAAATTAAGAACGCCTAATATAAACATATTATTAAAAAATCAAAATCTCACGAAACCTATAATTGACTGTGCCACTCGGTGGTCATCTACTTTTGATATGTTATAATCTCTCCTGAATGACAAAATGAAAGAATTTTGTAAAAGCTTAACTAAGGCTAACAATGATTATTTTATATGCCCAAAAATGTTGCAATATATAAAGGACGCTGTGGAATCATTGGGACCAGCAAACATAGCCACAAAAATCCTTCAAAAAGAGCAACTTACATTTGGAGACGCCTTTGACGCTTGGTTTACATGCACAATTGAACTTTATAAGATTAGGATAGGTTACGAAAAAGTATGGAAAAAGAAAATTCCTCTTCAACCCCAAACCAAGGGAAAATACGTGAGTTGCTAAATGCTTTTAGAAATGAAAAACGTGTAAAAAGGCACATAGATGTTCTTAATTGGTGGAAAGAACAAAGTAAAACTAAGCCAGAATTATATGATATAGCAAAAGTTGTGTTAGCTGTACCAGCTACACAAGTTAGTGTAGAAAGATTATTTTCGGGGGTAAAATATATATTGAGCCCTAGCCGCAATAGGCTAGATGAGAATAGTTTAAATGCAGTCATTGTGATTCGATCCAACGCGGAGCTGTTTTAATAAACCATATATTGTGTTCCTTATCATATGCATCTAAAAAAGTTAATTCTTTTTAAATATCCCAAAGAGCAAATTTAAATGTATGTATTTTTTATTTAATTTATATTTTTAATATATATATATTTTTTTTTTAAATTAACTTTGATCTAGAAGCTGAAAAAATGTTTTTGATATAATATTTTTTTTACCATTTTACCTTTAAAAAGTACAAAGAATTTACCAGGGTACACAAGTACAGGCAGTATCAAGGTGAATACAAAAATTCGCCCTCTCCATTTCCTTTTTGTGTTTGAAAAAGTAAATGTCAAAAAATATAAAACTTATACAAAATTAATTAATTTGTTATTCACTTTCTAAAATATTTATAATCAGCTATGGTCTTGATACCCTGGAATTTACATATTTTTATGAAAACTGATTTTTTATTTATTTTAAAAATATTTTTTTATCATACAAATATTTGATGTTTGAAATTCTATTTTATGTTCCTATTAGTTTGTAAAAATGTGTTTAAACAATGTACCTACTTCTACAAGTCAGCAATTTATTTTTATTTATTAGCCTAATAAAAAAAAAGAACATATAAATTAAAACTTAACTATGTTTCTAAATTGAATACAGATTTTATTTATTTGTTGTAAATACCATTAAGTAAGTATCTATACCGACACTGATATAATCAAAATACCGATACCTATACCGAAATTAAAAAATTAATACCGTTACCGATACCGATAAAATCAAAATACCGATACCGAAATTAAAGAATTAATACCGTTACCGATACCGATATAATCAAAACACCGATACCGAAATTACAAATTTTTTAATACCGTTACCGATACCGTTATTCGTTTCGGTTGCTAACCTCGAAATTTTCTCTGACGATGTGGAAAACCTTGTATCTGAAAAAAAGGATCGCCCCAACCTAAAAGTAAGCTGAAAGAATGTACAACCCAACTAAAAAGCTTGCTGGAGATTCACAGAATGGCATCACTGAAAGAGTACCTGGAAGGTCTAGACGCGACTCCTCAGACAAATTATTCTTCCCTAAGGCGATCAGCCAGGCGTCTTAAAATACCCATTATCGCAAAACCACAACTGCGTAATCTGAGAGGATCCTGTGCTAGAAATGACGAAGAAAAATGCGATCCGTTTGCAAATCATTTTAAAAACGTATTTACTCCCAATACATGCACAGACGTGAGGGAATTACCGCCTGTTGTTGTTAGACGTCCTTTAGAAATACGTTTCCGATTTGCAGATGTTGTAGAGGCTATCGCTAACCTAAATGGTAAAAAAGCTCCTGGCGTTGATAAAATAAGCAACAAAATGCTCATAGAGCTACCTCTTACTGCTTAAAGAATCATTTTTATTTTTAACGCGATAATTCGGCTTGAACATATCTCGTCTATATGAAAGTGACCTAAGTAAAGATGATTCCTAAGCCTGGCGGAGATCCCTCGAAGGTAGAGTCTTATAGGCCCATAAGTTTGTTACCCACAATGTCAAAATTGTTCGAAAAACTGCTCAGAAAAAAAACAAGCTGAATCCGATCCTGAATGACAACAACTGCATTCCAAATCACCAATTCGGCTTTAGAAGTCAACACAGTACCATCGAACAAACTCATAGGTTGGCACAGGTTATAAGAAAAGCCTTTGAGGAAAAGAAGTAATGCGCCAGGCTTTTTATCGATGTCTCGCAAGCTTTCGACAAAGTATTGCATTAAGGCCTTTTAAACAAACTAAAGCTCAACTTTCCAGCTAATATTTTCAACCTTTTAGAAAAATACATAACAGCCCGAAAATTTATGATCAAAGAGAGAAACCAAATAAGTTGTTCCCAACCAATAGAGGCTGGTGTACCTTAAGGGAGTATACTAGGTCCAATTTTGTACTTGCTTTACACGGCAGATATGCCAACCAATAGTTTCACACACACGTCGACATTTGCTAACGACACTGCTTTTCTTAGTATTCACAAAGACGCTAAAGAGGCTTCGAACCAGCTGCAACAACACGTAACCCAAGTTAAGAAATGGGAAAAGTTATGGGGAATAAAGATAAATGAACAAAAATGTACTCACGTAACTTTTACCTTACGCAAAGAAACGTGCCCTCCAATCACTATCAACAACCATATGGTGCCTTAACGATCTGAGACAAAATATCTTGGTATTCACCTAGATCGCCGCCTTACATGGAAGCCTTATATTGATGCGAAGCTGACGCAAATGAAACTTAAAGCTGCTCAAATCCACTGACTAACTGGTAGAAACTCTGTGCTACGTCTGGATTGTAAACTTCTACTTTACAACTCGATTTTAAAACCAATTTGGTGCTACGGTATACAATTATGGGACACTGCTTCCGCCTCTAACATGGAAAAAATACAACGTCGTCAAAACAAAATTCTGAGAATTATAGCTGGTGCTCCTTGCTATATTAAAATCAGCAACAGTCACAAGGATCTAGAAGTTCCACTAATAAAATGCGAAATCTTAAACTATGTGGACAAGTACTTAAATAAGCTGGAAACACGTCCAAATCCAAAGTGGGCACACCCGTCTAAAAAGAAGGGATACTTCTGCGCTTAGATGAAACCTTTTAAATTAATTAATTTTATTGTGAGAACTTAAATTTTAGACTGGACTAATGTTAAACACACTTAGTTTCAAGATTTGAATACTTATTGTTAGTTCGCTTAAGCGAAGAATCAATAATAAAAATATGACAAAAAAAAACACCCTAATCCGCTCGCTCGTAACATCTTTCAACATAATGGACAAACTCGTCTGCGCTTAGATTAAACCATTGAAATTAATTAATTTATTATGAGAACTGGCACTGGCTAAACTAATTATAATAATATTTAGTTTTAAGACTCGAATACTTATTGTTAGTTCGCATAAGCAAAGTTAAGGTACCTTTACACGGTAATACAAAGTAATTATATTTTGTAGAATCAAAATATTATGAAATTCTCTCCGTGTTAAAAAAAAGAGAATAAAAATCTGTTCTAACTATTTTTCATGTTTACACGGATGAGGTTGGTAAAATCAAAATCGGTTGTTTCTTGCCACTTTCCTTTTGGGGTAACGCCATATGGTTAAGGTTCAACAATATTAACAAAAACAACATGAAAAAAATTGCTTTTATTTGGATTGTTTGTGTATTGTTTCATTAAGTGTAGCCACCTTCATTAGATGCTGTAAGTGCTGCCAATCTTTCACACCTCTGATGTGATGAGAATACACAAGTTTCTAAAATGGTTTAGAAAATAAACATTTACCGAACACTTGTCAAATTTTGCATCCGTATTCTCTCCTACCCAATACATTATGCTTTTACATGATGAGATTTTGTATTATCCCACAACATTTTTTGACATATCGTAATATATGTATTACCGTGTAAAGGTACCTTTAATAATAACAAAATATGCAAAAAAAAAAGAAGCTGGTGAGATTAAAAATAAGCAGGAAATTTTAAATGGAAAAGGAGCCGGAAACACAATTTTGAGCCATCGACCTCAAAATTTTTCCCTTATTTCTATGATGAATTTTTCAATATATGTATGTATTTCAGTGCCTCGTTTCTGTATGATATGTGAGAAGTTCTGTAGTCAAGAAATTTATAGTCGCCTTGTCAAGGACAGAACGAATCAAATTAAAACTATTATAAATTTTTAATAATCTATTTTTTCTAGTTTTTTGACCTTTTTAATGTTAATAAATAAGTCTATTTTTTTAAGCTTTAGGTCTATTTTTATGTTTATTTTTTTGAAAAATTTTTTCAATATTTCGCCACTCCGTTGTGTGGCATCATCAGGAGGTTATTTTAGTTAAATATTAAATTTGTTATTTTGGTTTTAAAATTAGCTTTTGGCTTTTCGAATAACGAAATATTGAAAAAATTTTGCAAAAAAATAAACATAAAGATAGACCTAAAGCTTAAAAAATAGACTTATTTATAAATTTTTAATGTTAACTTGCAATATGTTAAAATTATATGACTCGCCCTGTTAATAACTGGAACACTTCTATAATCTTATAAAATTTCTCGATGCGAAAACGTCTCGCAAGTTACAGAAACTAGTTACAGAACTTTTCTGATCAATATTGGTGCCATGGTACAATAATATTACAAGGTATAGTTACCACGGCACCAACTACAGCAAATACGATACCAAATTTATGAAGTTCTAAAAATTCTTTCGATAATACAAAGCTAAAAGTCCATAACATGATACAAATACCCAGGTAGTCTCGTCCCTGCAACAACTACATATTAGAGTAGAAGTGTCAAAAACCGGTTTTGAGAAAAATAAACGATGTGTAATAATTTTTGTTGTTTCATTCTCACAGGGAGAAGATCATTTTGACATTTTGGCTCTAATCAGCTGGGCCGACAAGTCTACTTGGTTATTTGTATCATGATCAATAACACGTTTTTCAAACGTTTTCAGTTCATACGCAGTTGTCAAAAAAGAAGAATACTTGTATTTCAATATGGCAAGTTACAGAGCATGACGCGTTAACGTCATTTGACACGACGCACGCAAAATGTAGGGCTTTCTACTTTTGCATGCATCATAAAGCGTCAAACCGACAGACCAACTATTTTGACTAAAGGTGAAAGTTTTTTAATATTTCAAAAGCTATCGATAAACTTTATTGAAACGCATTTTTTTTGTTATTAAAGTGTAAAAAAACAACAAATTCTATGAGTCAAAGAATTGCATGTAACTTGAAACGCAACGTGCAAAAAGCCACAACGCACTGCGACGTTGTCGAGTGCCATGGACTTTCAGCTTGAGAAAACATACTGACAGAAAAGAAGACAAACTTAAGCCAAAAATTGTCAACTGTTAAATAACTACTAGCTTGCTAACCATGTTGGTACCTTTCAAAAGATTATAAATATAAATATTTCTGGATACCTATGCATGTAAAATTTTTTGAGATTTTTTAAAATATTTATATGCATATTGTAAAATTTTACAAATAAATGTTACAAGAGATATCTAGGTAATTAACGTAGTCATTAAAATGAAAATGCATTTAAAATTTGGTTAAAAAATTAACAATGGTTTTGCTAATCCGAATTATCTATAGCTGTGCTATGGCCGGGCGCAAGCATTATCACCCTGTAACAAAAAAAAACCGACTTCGTTAATAAATGTATAACTAAATAGTTGAATCAATTTGATTTAAGCCTAAAATGCAAGCGTTTCCGGGTACTTTTGTATTTTCTTTCTTGTGTTCCTTCGTTTTCGGAAACTTTTCCATTTGTAATATTCTTTTTTCATTTTTCTTGTTCCTTTTTTAACTTTTTTATTTGGAGGTATATTTTTCAACTAGACATACATAAAAGAACTTACCAGCGAAAAGATTTAAAATGGAAGTAAACAAGTCCTAACCCATACAAAAACTCTAAATTTTGAACATGTTTTGGTTTAGTTTGAAAGTATTGCTGATAAGCTGTAAGAGCTTTAAACAAAAAATAATAATTAGGCATTATATTTTACCTTTTTATTTATTAAGTTACCTTTTTCATATTCCTCCAATATTAAATAAAGATGTCCTAATTTGCAATAGCTTGTTGGATCTAAACTAGTCAAAGAAGTAGTTTTTGCAATGTCCGCAGATTCTTTTATGAAAGATCTAGTAACCAACTCCAAATTATTTTCAGTATCTTTTTCAATAAACGCTCCAATATTTTCAAAAATATTTATGGCTCGTCGTATTAAATTACGTAGTTTCAAATTTTCCAAATTACTCCACTCGATATATCCAAAATGCGTGCTAAATTAAATTTTTAATACAATATTCTTATAACAAATGCGTGGTAAATTAAATTATTAATACATTATTCTTATAACAGATATTTTACCTGTCTAAATCCGATATTAATTGAAGTTCTTCAGTAGTTAAGCTAAATTCATTTGTGGAGTTCATCTTTCTAATGTACACCACCCCCACAGGTGTTTCAAAAACAATGATGCATAAGAAAACAAGCAATGTTTAAGCTATGTCCATGGTACAACGAATAAGGTATAGTCAGCAACACAGCTGATCATTTTTTTCTGATTTTTATGATGGCTAGCTGCCAAACAAGGCGAATTCTAAAGAAGGTGGTCTCGACAGATCAGCTGACTATTTTTTGCTTGTACAATTTTCCTCACAATAGGTCTGTCTGCGTACTTTTCCAGTAGCAAATACTCAGTAAATTTTTTTGGGAGAGTAAGACCAATTTTACTCTGTCGGCTAAAAATATATCAAAAAGTACGCAGACAGTATCCAATAAAATCTTGCAAGAAAACAGCTGAACGGTGTGTAAACAATTCAAATAACAAATCAAAAGAATTTTAGCATATGTGTACGCGGTAAATTATTTGTATATTTGGACGTTTCTAGCATCAAGTAAAATGTTATGTTTATTATAATTTTTTATAAAGGTTCAAAATCAACACAATTCTAACTATTGTTAAATTTCAATTTTTATTTTCGTTTTACAAAAATTGTTTCATTCACTTAGTAAATAAAAACAGCTGTTCAACCTAGTTGCAAAATCTTGCAAGAAGAAATTTCTCCAGTAACATTTTGCAAGTTCTCTTACTTCCAACTGTCAAAAAATTTTCTTTTTGGCTTTCTCGCTGCAAGAGATTTGGAGTACGCAGACAACATTTTGCAAAATTTTGTAACATTTTGCACAAAATGATGCAAAATATGTGTACGCAGACAGGCCTAATGTGTCAAAAGTTAGTCTATGTGCTTCTTCTTGATATAAAAAAAATTACGCGTCGGTTAGATTATTAAACTAAAAATTTAAAAAAGTGTTCTTAATTAACAACTAGTAAACCAAATAATGCGTTCTTGTGCTTTGTGCAAAAAAAACACTGTAAAATTAATTTTATTCACGTTTTTCTTCTGCAAATAATTTGTGTTTTTTTTAATGATGCCATACACAAATAATTTTTGTTTTTTTTTTCAATGATGCCATATTTGTGTTTGACATTTTAGGTACGAATTTTTCGCTGCGTCCACCTTGTATGAATTCGCCTTGGCTGCCAAACTACACATCATGGTACAATTACCTAACAAGATAGTACCAATTCAACAGTTGACTAATTTATCGACCAGAAGAAAAAAAACCCTGGGACCTTTTTTTTTCTTCTTATCAACATTTTTTTTGTGAACATGTAAACAAATTATCAAAAAAAAAAATGCGAGTTTTTATATTATAATAAATATTTCAATTTTGAATAAAAAAATATTAAAAACTAACAAACGATAGCTCGAAGCCCCTAGTATCTAATTTTTTGATTGTCACTTACGAAATTTGTACCTAATGAAGTGTATGACGAGGTATAAATTTTCAAGTTTTTCCTTGTAAAAAGTTAACTATTTGGAATACACTTAATATTTATATACCGCTCAACAGAGGAGTTTAATACGAATCTTTTGCAGTATCACGCACTCCCTGACAGACTTAAAATCGGGTGTTATAGTACCAAAGAGTTAGCAAAAGCATACAAAAAAAGCATTGGTTTAGTTTTTCAATTGTAACTCAAAAACGGTTCTAGGGGCGCATATATCACCTATATCAGTTTATAGGGGACCTTAATGCGCATCTTTTGATTTATTGCTATAGCCCCAAAAGACTTTAATCAAAAGTTATCGATTAGCAAACTTTTGAAAATAAGTAAAAATCGCTTGAAAAAGCTGTTTCACTTTTTGACTTATTACTCAAAAACATTCCGGGTGCACATATGGCGCCTATATCAGTTGATAGGGAACCTTAATTCGCATCTTTGGATATATAGCAATAGATCCAAAAGACTTGCTATTAAAAGTTATCGGTTAGCAAACTTCTGAAAATTGGTAAAAGTCGCTTCAAAGAGTTGATTCACTTTTGGACTTATAACTCAAAAACCATTATCAGTTGATAGGATACCTTAATGCGCATCTTTTGGTATATAGCCGTGACCCCAAAAGACTTTCGATCAAAAGTTATCGATTAGCAAACTTTTGAAAATTGGTAAAAATCGCTTGAAAAAGTTGTTTCACTTTTTGACTTATAACTCAAAAATGGTTCTGGGTGCGCATATGTCACCTATATCAAGTGATAGGGGACCTTAATGCGCATCTTTTAATAAATAGTTATAGATCTAAAAGACTTTCATTCAAAAGTTATCGATTAGCAAACTTTTAAAAATTGGTAAAAATCGCTTGAAAAAGTTGTTTCACTTTTTCTATTATTACTCAAAAACAATTCTAAGTGCGCATATCGCACCTACATCAATTGATAGAGGATTCTAGTGCGCATCTTTTGAAGTATAGCTTTAGACCCAAAAGACTTGCGATCAAAATTTATTGATAAGCAAACTTTGGAAAATAGGTAAAAATAGCTTGAAAAAGTTGTTTCACTTTTTCTATTATATATTAAAAAACGGTTCTAGGTGCGCATATTACACCTATATCAGTTGATAGAGGACCTTAATGCACATCTTTCGGTGCATAGTTATAGACCCAAAAGACTTGCGATCAAAAGTTATCAACTAGCAAACTTTTGAAAATTGGTAAAAATCGCTTGAAAAAGATGTTTCACCTTTGCTATTATATATTAAAAAACGGTTCTGGGTGCGCATATAGCATCTATATCAGTTGATAGAGGATTGTAGTGCGCATCTTTTGATTTACAGCCATAGACCCAAAAGACTTGCGATCAAAAGTTATCGATTAGCAAACTTTTAAAAATTGTTAAAAATCGCTAAAAAAAAAAAAGTTGTTTCACTTTTTCACTTATAACTCAAAAACAGTTCTGAGTGCGCATAAGTCACCTATATCAGTTAATAGAAGAGCTTTATGCGCATCTTTTGGTATATAGCCATAGACCCAAAAGACTTGCAATCTAAAGTTATCTATTAGCAAACTTTTAAAAATCGATACGAACTGATTTATTTTTGTATAATTTTTCAAAAACGGTTTTTGGTGCACATATGATACCTTTTTCCGTTAATAAAAAAGGTTCTAGACTCTTTTTCAAAAAAGTTTTTTGGCGCGTATATGATAGCTATATCCGTTAATAAAGGAGTCTTTTGATAAAGAGCTCTAAGTTTTAAAAATCGAAAAATGTATCTTAATAAAGTAATATATATCTAAGTAAAATATTTGTTACATGAATGCTCTTTAGAGGTGAGCGATCCCTTGATTTTTAGGGAATATCGTTAATAGTGAATGCGATTTTAAAATCACCGGTTATTTAAACAGTGACGGTGATCACTGTTTAACATTTTTCACTTCTTGTAAAAGAGTTATTTTAATCTCTGTTAAATTATTATACATAATGTTATTTTAAGCAGTGATTATGCGATTTTAGTTATTTTAAACGAACTCCTGAACAACGCATTGGAAAAATAATATAAATGATAAATAAGAATTCAAAATATTTATGAATAAGAAATATCAATTTTTAATAATTTAATTTAATATACTTTAAACAAAATTTTGATACAAAATTTAAACTTATAACTTTTGAGATAAGTTTTTAAGCTCCCTTGGAGCATTGAGGTAAAGCTTTAATCAGAAAATCAGCTTACAATTCTTGTAAAATAGATTCCAAACATAAAAATATATAAAAATAGTTGAAATCCATTGTAACAAAAACAAAACCCTAAAAAAACAAATAACACAAATTAAGCTGTATATGTATGTACATAACACAACTAAGTATAATATAACATTTGTGCGTTTTCTTGTTTAAACGCGTTCGTCGGTCATTTAGGACTTGTCCAGCTCTTGAAAATATTCTTTTGCATGGAACTGATGATCCTAATGCACAATAATTTTCTTGAGCTATTTGAGAAAGATTTGGATATTTATACTTATTTGTACTTCACCAATAAAAAATATTTTTATTTCTTGATAATTGAAAGTGAAGTTCAAAAAGCCTGATCGTAATAACTAAAATTTCATTTCAGCTAACGATTTATATACATATATCGCTTATTTACTCAAATGTCGTAATCCTAGAAATGCATTTTTGGCGTTAATGATTCAGAACTGTTTGTTATGCTATGCTTTATTTCGTATATAAGTTTCATATTGAAAATGTTTCTACTTATAACGTGTTAAAAAAATTTAATAATTCTTTTCTATATAACGCAAGCAAACTAAAAACTTCATACGCATTTTTATCGAAATATTTTTTTTTATTACGGCGTTGTTTGCGCAAATGAGCGAATTGTTTATTGTTGTACCCTTATAAAGATTTTCGCTTCTTATATTTTTGTTAGCTGTGCTTTTTTTCATTTTAGCTAACGATATGTATTTAAAATTATTGTGTGTATAAATCTGTTTTTGAGTACTAATGCTTTAGCCGGCTCATAGCCGAATTTGATCCGCCGTTGCGGACAAACAGTGCTCGGCGCAAATCTCTGACGACATCTTTCTGGTAAAGTTTTAAACACAACTTTCACAAACACACATATAAAAACATAAGCGCTTTACTTCTTTTATAGAACAAAATGTAAACATGAAGCACAAAAATGTTACTTTACATTTTGCAAAGTTTAACATAATAAGAGTAACATCGCAGGTTAGAGTTACTGCACAATATTTCAAAATGTTACTTTGAGTAACATAATAAATTAAAAGTAACACTATAGGAGAAACATTTACTTCACGGTTTATGTCACTGTCGTTACATGTCAAAATGTTATTTGAGTAACACATTAAATTAAAAGTAATAGTAGTAGTTACTTCACAGTTTATGTCACTGTCGTTACCAGTGATTTGCAAGTAACAGGTATAAAATCACAGGTACGGAAATATCGCTCATCTCTAAGGGCACTGCTACACGTTCAATATATATTGTGATATTTGGATCGCGATCCATTTAAGTGGATTGATGGATCACGCTCGTATGCTACATGTTTAACATTTATCACGTCAGTATTTGCGTTATTTTTGTGCTGTGTGGGTTAATTCCGTTTTCACCGGCAGAACACACTCGCTTTCACTGTCTTCTGCCATTACCCTTTATTACAATAAACTTTACACAAATTTTGTCAATTGCTTTACTTTTCATTAGTTCATTTGTTCCACTGCGAATTTTACTTTATTTATTCTATTAGATTTTATATCATGAAAATGCTACACGTTCAATATTTATCACGCGATCCGGATTTTGGATTTCAAATTTTAGGCCATTCTGCGATATGGATCGCGATCCATCAATATTGAATGCTACACGTTCAATAAATATCGTGATATTTCTAGTATCACGATATTTATTGAACGTGTAGCAGTGCCCTAATGCTCATGGTGAGTTTCATTACCATTTGTACCAACGCGAGTTATGGCAGCCCACCAAACGTTTCAACTATATGGCCCATCACACATTAGAGGAAGATTTAAGCGAACAATTTTTGTTCTCTTCGTAACACACTGGAGTAATTGTTCTGGCATAAAATGTATACGTGTATAAAGCTTGTGTGTAGGTATTAGTGTTTTTTATTCATTTGACGTTTGTTGTTGTTTTTTAAATGTGTATGTATTGGTTTTGAGCTGCTTGTGCGGGGTTGAGGCTGGTTGAAAAATTACGCCAACTAATAACCATACTCTTTATCTCTTTTGCCATCACTTTGTCATTTTTTTCTGGCGGATTTACTCTAATGTGTGAATGACCTATGGCAATATAGGATGATTTCACAGCAGCCATGGTGCAATTATCTTGAAATAGATAACTGCACCATGACAGAGTTGGGCAATACTAGGCACCAAAATCGTAATATGTGCAATATATGTGACTTTGGTAATAAAAAGTAAAAATTTATATATTATAATAGAAATATTGTGTGTGTTTTTAATTCTTTTGAGCTAATATAAAAATTATTTATGAAAATCAATTAAACTAATATCTTAATAAAAATCCAAAAAAAATAAGAGTTTATTTAAACACATTTAAAATCGATACTTCTGGATTTTTATAGCAAGCAGTATTATATATCCCTTTATATATAAAAGTAAGTAAGTGTCGTCCTTCAAATAAATAAAAGACTCTGCCGAAAACTTGTATGTATATGTTGAGTATTTTATTCCCTAATAAAAAGAGTTACATTAAATAAAAAAGTTTCTTAAAACTAATAATGGCATCTCGATTACAAAAGAATTATGTTATTCTTTGAACTTATTGGGCCATATCCATAAGCAAATTAAAATAGATTAAAGTAGATTTCAAACACTGTTAAAAGTGTATAATAAAATCTGTTGTACATTCAAGGTCTATTTAAAATTGTTAATTAATATGACCCAATGGGCCATCAAACACATCGAAGCCTATTGAATTTAAGAAAGAAAGTATTTAAAGTATCGAATATACGGTGTAACTGTAGATTTCCGTACCACCACTGAGGTACTACACTTGGTGCGTTGCCAATTTTTTTTTATGGCTGGCATCCCCAATAGGCCTAAACCATGTGAGTTTTACTTAGCATACTTCGTATGATAACTAACTAAATGCCATTATTTTATCGTGCAGTAAAGCCATCATTTATGAGTTTTTTTATAGAAGTGTGATTATTTTTTTTACTCATTTTCTTCATGCATATATAATTAATTAAATAAATAAGTAATAATAAATAAATAAAAATGATGACTTTTTGGCATTTTTAACACACTTCCTTAATATAATATTATATTTTTATATATAATTAACTAAATGTCATTATTTTATCGTGCAGTAAAGCCATCATTTATGAGTTTTTTTTTATAGAAGTGTGATTAATTTTTTTTACTCACTTTCTTCATGCATATATAATTAATTAAATAAATAAGTAATAATAAATAAATAAATAAAAATAATGGCTTTTTGGCATTTTTAACACACTTCTTTAATATATTATATTTATATATACATACATAATTAACTAAACGCCATTATTTTATCGTGCAGTAAAGCCATCATTTATGAGTTTTTTTATAGAAGTGTGATTATTTTTTTTTTACTCATTTTCTACATGCATATATATTTAATTAAATAAATAAGTAATAATAAATAAATAGAAATGATGGCTTTTTGGCATTTTTAACATACTTCACAAGTATAAGATCTTGTAACTACACATTGAGCGAGCAGGTAGTGCAAGAGCGCCAGCACATTACATAATAATTATTGTAAGATTCTACCACTGCAAATTTTGCATACATTATAATTATTTTTATATTTACTGACTTTGCAGTCTTTGCATACGTTGTGAGGACCAAAATATTTTGTAAATTTTGCTCACATACATCTGTTAACCCTAACGCATGTATGTAAATAAAATCACATTTAATAAAGTAAATGGGAAAATATATATACATACGTATATGCAAAAGCTTTGCTTTATTCTGTTGTAATTTAGTATTCATTGTGAGAATAGGTAAGGAGAATCGGTGAATTACATTCACCTCACTATAACAAAGGTAGATTACATCTACCTCTAGAAATCTCCTCTCATTTCAGGAAGGAAAGGCAAAGGGGAGAGTTTAAAGGAGAAGCGTTTAGCAAGAGAGCCGATAGATCGAAGGGGAAAGCAAATGCAATAAAAGATGACGACAGAGTACGATGCAGCTAGAACACAATACAATACAACAGCGTAGGTGAAGTAAGTGGTGAATGTCGCAAAGCAAGAGAGAAGCAGAGAATACAATACAATAAAAGAGCGCAGCTTGGAGTAAGTGGTGAATGTCGCAAATCGAAGGGGAAAGCAGCAATCTACGATGATGGCCAAGTTAGACAACAAAGTTGCGGCAAGGTTTATGACATTCATTGGTTTACAATCGATGAAGACGGACGTGTTTTAAGGCCGGATAACATCCAGTACAGCAAATAATACTTACCATAGGTAGAACAAACAGGACGGAGGACACTAGGCAGTAGTTCCAGGATTACATCCGGAACTAGTATAAGTTGGACTACATCCTCTAATAAAAAGAGTTACATTAAATAAAAAAGTTTCTTAAAACTAATAATGGCATCTCGATTACAAAAGAATTATGTTATTCTTTGAACTTATTGGGCCATATCCATAAACAAATTAAAATAGATTAAAGTAGATTTCAAACACTGTTAAAAGTGTATAATAAAATCTGTTGTACATTCAAGGTCTATTTAAAATTGTTAATAAATATGACCCAATGGGCCATCAAACACATCGAAGCCTATTGAATTTAAGAAAGAAAGTATTTAAAGTATCGAATATACGGTGTAACTGTAGATTTCCGTACCACCACTGAGGTACTACACTTGGTGCGTTGCCAATTTTTTTTTATGGCTGGCATCCCCAATAGGCCTAAACCATGTGAGTTTTACTTAGCATACTTCGTATGATAACTAACTAAATGCCATTATTTTATCGTGCAGTAAAGCCATCATTTATGAGTTTTTTTATAGAAGTGTGATTATTTTTTTTACTCATTTTCTTCATGCATATATAATTAATTAAATAAATAAGTAATAATAAATAAATAAAAATGATGACTTTTTGGCATTTTTAACACACTTCCTTAATATAATATTATATTTTTATATATAATTAACTAAATGTCATTATTTTATCGTGCAGTAAAGCCATCATTTATGAGTTTTTTTTTATAGAAGTGTGATTAATTTTTTTTACTCACTTTCTTCATGCATATATAATTAATTAAATAAATAAGTAATAATAAATAAATAAATAAAAATAATGGCTTTTTGGCATTTTTAACACACTTCTTTAATATATTATATTTATATATACATACATAATTAACTAAACGCCATTATTTTATCGTGCAGTAAAGCCATCATTTATGAGTTTTTTTATAGAAGTGTGATTATTTTTTTTTACTCATTTTCTACATGCATATATATTTAATTAAATAAATAAGTAATAATAAATAAATAGAAATGATGGCTTTTTGGCATTTTTAACATACTTCACAAGTATAAGATCTTGTAACTACACATTGAGCGAGCAGGTAGTGCAAGAGCGCCAGCACATTACATAATAATTATTGTAAGATTCTACCACTGCAAATTTTGCATACATTATAATTATTTTTATATTTACTGACTTTGCAGTCTTTGCATACGTTGTGAGGACCAAAATATTTTGTAAATTTTGCTCACATACATCTGTTAACCCTAACGCATGTATGTAAATAAAATCACATTTAATAAAGTAAATGGAAAAATATATATACATACGTATATGCAAAAGCTTTGCTTTATTCTGTTGTAATTTAGTATTCATTGTGAGAATAGGTAAGGAGAATCGGTGAATTACATTCACCTCACTATAACAAAGGTAGATTACATCTACCTCTAGAAATCTCCTCTCATTTCAGGAAGGAAAGGCAAAGGGGAGAGTTTAAAGGAGAAGCGTTTAGCAAGAGAGCCGATAGATCGAAGGGGAAAGCAAATGCAATAAAAGATGACGACAGAGTACGATGCAGCTAGAACACAATACAATACAACAGCGTAGGTGAAGTAAGTGGTGAATGTCGCAAAGCAAGAGAGAAGCAGAGAATACAATACAATAAAAGAGCGCAGCTTGGAGTAAGTGGTGAATGTCGCAAATCGAAGGGGAAAGCAGCAATCTACGATGATGGCCAAGTTAGACAACAAAGTTGCGGCAAGGTTTATGACATTCATTGGTTTACAATCGATGAAGACGGACGTGTTTTAAGGCCGGATAACATCCAGTACAGCAAATAATACTTACCATAGGTAGAACAAACAGGACGGAGGACACTAGGCAGTAGTTCCAGGATTACATCCGGAACTAGTATAAGTTGGATTTCATCCCACAGAGACCGTGACGAAGAGGTTGCACCCCAGAGCCCACCGGCGAACCCTGAGGTACCGTACCACTACCAGAAGGAGGAAATAACATCATACAATTAAAAAGTGTTATTGTTACAATAAAAATTATAAGTGAAAAAAATATAAATATAAAGTGGAACAAAAGTCGTGGAGTTTCATTTACGAAAGGACCTGGTTAGACTGAGTGATACCCAAGCGTAACCAAAGGTTCATTACAATTGGCGCCCGAGCAGGGACTTCTACGACTAAAAAAAAAAAAAAAATAGTACCCCACAAAACAAGGGGGTGAGATAGCTTTTCAAGATGGTACACACGTCGTGGGTTTATACGCTGAAAAGAGACGAGCTGGTACAGTATGCGCAGGAGTTTGCGTTAGACGGTACTGGCTCGGTAGAAGAATTGAGGAAAAGGCTATCAACCTATATCTCAGGTGAGCACAGAGGCTCATACTTGAAAAGGCTAGAGAAATTAGAAGCTATACATGGTGGTGCGAGAAGCCTTACACCAACGCCTAGCGGGAAGATAACTCCTACAGTCGAAAGGGAGTCACCAGCAGCGGTTCAACCGCCTCCACAGATATCGATTTCAGTTCCACCACCGGTACAACAACCGGAGCCGCAGAGGTCATATCCGGTTGTAATAGAGCTAGTGCGGAAGTGGTCATTCCGTTTCGACGGAGGCAAGGATCCGTTGGGTTTTGTGGAACGGGTCGAGGAACTAGCCGAAGTATACGAGATTGATGTCAACATGTTGCCAAAAACTATGCCGGAACTACTGAAAGATAATGCTCTGCTGTGGTTCCGAAACAACCATCGACGATGGCAGTCATGGGCCAGTTTTAAAAGAGACTTCCTTACGTTTTTCCTACCCCCTAGGTATTTTGAGGAATTGGATGATCAAATTCGAAAGCGTCAACAAAAGGTACGTGAGTCATTTAAAACGTTTGTCCTAGAAATGCAGAATATGATGCGCCATGCAGGATATTCTGAAGAACAACAAATGGAGCGCATCTTCCGTAATTGCCTGGTCGAATATCAGCTTTATATCCGCCGCACCGACTTTAAAACCCTAGAAGAGTTAATAAAAATGGCGGAGGACTTAGAGATAATTAGAAGTAACCATCCCGAAGTAAGCCGCGACTATAGAGAAAACCGTCAGGGAGGAACTCGTAGAGAAGAGCGGGCGAGGCAAGTGGTATCCAACGGGAACGAGGTCCCAATAGACCCAAGTCGGGCGTGTATACGGTGTGGTGAAGAGGGCCATGGATACCGGTTCTGTCAGAACCCAAGCGTTTTATTCTGCTGGCAGTGTGGAAGAAGAGGTACCAAAACCAGAGAATGCTGTAGACGTAGCGAAAGAACCGAGGGGCGGGCGGAAAATGCACGCGGCCCACGCCAGATGCAAGGAGAGGCGTTGGACCGAACCCATCAGCCCTTGCGACAGTAAATACACTTCGGGTGTCAGACTCTAGGATACTCATAAATGTGGAGATTGCGAACCAAAAAAGAGAAGCAACGATAGACACCGGAGCATCCAGGAGCTATGTAAACGAACAGGTGGCAGACCAGTTAAGAACGAAAGGTAGTGTAAGAAAAGTGGAGGGAAAGATAAGCCTTGCGAACGGCGTTACAGTAGTTATCAATGAAATGGTAAAAGCGAAAGTATCTTTGGTGGGAAATCAGTGCAGCTTAGAGTTTGGCGTGATGCCTGGCATGGTAGATGAAGTGCTCCTGGGGTTAGATTTCTTGAAGGAAATGAGGACAGAATTACGATGTGGAGGGCAAGTTCTATATCTTGCTCCCGCTCACAGGTAAGCGCAGTAAAGAATGTAGAAGTGTTAAAAAAGCCAGCGGGGCAAATAAAGTGCGAGACAGAGTTAATAAACGAGTTCCTTAACGAGGAGCTGGGGAAGTTTAAGAACGTCAAGGGACCCACAACGCTGGCCGAACACAAAATTATCCTTAAAGATGATAGACCGGTCCGACAGAGATATACACAGCGAAACCCGGCAATGCAACGACGCATATACGATGAAGTAGAAGAACTCCTAAGAAATGGTTACATAGAATCATCGAACAGCCCGTACAGCGCTCCGATAGTAATGGCCCCAAAGAAAAATGGAACACTAAGGCTATGCGTTGACTACCGCCTACTGAATGCCAAAACCATCCCAGATGCCTACCCTCTGCCACGCATAACCCCTATTCTAGACAGACTCCGTAACGCCAAATATATCAGTAGCATAGATCTAAAGAACGGATATTGGAAGATACCTATGGCAGAGGACAGTAAGCATTACACAGCATTCACCGTCGCCGGAAAGGGATTGTACCAGTGGAGAGTTATGCCTTTTGGATTGACGTCAGCTCCCGCTACCTTTCAAAGAACGTTAGATCGGGTCATAGGTCCCGAGATGGAGCCATATGCGTTCGCCTACCTTGACGACATCGTCGTACTGGGAGCATCACTAAAGGAACACATGGAAAATTTAAAAGAAGTCTTCCGCAGGTTACGAATGGCGGGACTAAAGATCAATGAGGAGAAATGCAAGTTCTTTCAACAGGAAATAAGATACCTAGGTCACCTTGTCACCCCGAATGGAATTCATACCGATCCTGAGAAGGTAGCAGCTATAAAGGATTTGCAGCCCCCACGAAACATGAAAGAGCTGCGCCGATGTATTGGCATTGCATCCTGGTATCGCCGCTTCGTTAAGGAGTTCGCGCAAGTAGTATTGCCGTTAACGACATTATTAAGAAAGGGTAAACATTTTCGTTGGAATACGGAGCAGCAGGAAGCGTTCGAGTCATTAAAGAAAAGGCTGACGGAAGCCCCAGTGTTGGCCTGCCCAGATTTTTCTAAGCAATTTTGTCTTCAGACGGACGCGAGTAACTACGGCCTAGGAGCAGTCTTAACCCAAGAGGTGAATGGACAGGAGCGGGTCATATCGTATGCAAGCCGCCGGTTGAATCGAGCTGAAGAAAACTATTCAGCTACCGAGAAGGAGTGCCTTGCCATAGTATGGGCAGTGCGAAAGCTTAGACCGTATCTGGAAGGGTACCATTTTGTTATCATCACCGACCATCTGGCACTCAAGTGGTTAAACTCCATAGAAAGTCCATCAGGAAGAATCGCCAGGTGGGCCCTTGAGTTACAGCAATACGATTTTGAAGTCCGCTATAGAAAAGGAAAATTAAATGTTGTGGCTGATGCCCTCTCGCGGGATCCGAGTGGAGTATGTAATTTTTTACAAGAAAGTAGGGAGGATGATTGGTGTCAGCAGCGCATGAAAGTAGTGCTGGCAAGCCCCGAGAAGTTTCCTGACTATGTGATAAACGAGGGAAATCTCTACCGTCATATACCAACGCAAGGGGAGGACGAAGGGGGTGTACCGTGGAAGCTTTGCGTCAGGTCAGATCAAAAGAGCTAAATCCTGAAGGAGAACCACGACTCACCAGCGGCCGGACATTTGGGGATCCGGAAAACCACGGCCCGAATTGCAACACGTTACTACTGGCCGGGAATGTTCAGGGATATCAGGTCATATGTCAGGCAATGCCTGCTGTGTCAGAAGTACAAAGCAGATCAAAGATCACCAGCAGGGCACATGCTCTCCCATGTCACGGAGGAACCATGGTCAGTTGTGTGCGCCGACTTTGTCGGACCATTACCAAGGTCAAAGCATGGTAACAATATGCTGCTGGTTTTTACGGACAAATTTTCAAAATGGACGGAATTAGTACCCTTACGTCGCGCCACTGGGGAATCCCTACAAAAAGCATTTCGCGAGCGAATAGTAGCAAATTTCGGGGTGCCAAAGGTTTTGATAACAGACAACGGATCCCAGTTCACGTGCAGAGTGTTCCAGAAGTATCTTAAAGAAATAGGAGTGCAGCAGCAACTAACGGCGCCCTATACGCCACAAGAGAATCCAACGGAACGGGTTAATAGGACGGTAAAGACCATGATCGCACAGTATGCTGGAGTGGACCAAAAGAGATGGGATGAATTAATGCCGGAGCTTCAACTCGCAATAAATACAGCGAAGGCGGAATCAACAAACTACAGTGCAGCTTTTGTGGTACAAGGCAGGGAACCCAGACTACCTGCCGCCCTCTACTTTGAGGTTACCACGGGGACAAGAACAAAAAACTGTTGTCCGCAGGCCAAAGCTGAAATGCTAAAGGAAATATTCAGTCTGGTAAGAAGAAACCTTAGCCAAGCAGCGAAGGATCAAGCGCGCTACTACAATCTCCGTCGAAGACGATGGACTCCAAAGGTTGGCGATCTAGTGATGACAAGGGAGCATCATCTGTCCAAGGCCACAGAAGGCTTCGCGGCGAAATTAGCACCTAAATACGACGGGCCCTATAAAATTGTTCAGATGGTATCTCCAGTTATCTTTGAGCTACGCAAGGAAGGGCAAAAGGGCGTGCGTACGGCTCATGTAAGTAGCCTAAAACCATTCCATGGAAATTATACCTACTAAAGATGCAATTTTCATCCGACAACCATAACAAACAAAACAACATATGTAAGCTCGAAGAGTCTTGCCGAATAAAGATATATGCATATCGACATATATGTATAAAGTAGACCAAAGATGATAAAAATTTCGAAGTTTATCCACATTCCACAGCAATCATGTGCCAGCAACCTATAAAACGCAACATTGCCCCTCACGGCAAATGGAGTACCATAAGAATGCATACAATTTCACCTAAGGGGAATGTTGTAACAACGAAGGTGACCGACCAAACAAAAATTTGTCAAAGTAAAGTAACAACACACTGGGAGTAAACAGAAAAAAAAAATATATATATATATATAAGAGGGGAAAGAAAAAAAAAAGGAAAGGAAAAACGATAAAGGTAATAAAAGTAATTGTGCCGAAAAATCAGCTTGATGTACTTTCTGAACGGACTAACAGCACATCAGTCGCATAAAATAAATAAGAAAATTGTAGTGAAAGCAATGTTCAATGGGGAGTGTATAGAGCTGTCCGATACGGAGGACGAAAGGAGTACTGTACCGGAAGAGGAGCGTCCAGGTGAGGAAATGAACCTGTCGCAGTCAACGGTGAGCTCAGGTAAAGGACCAAGGTTCAAGGTGATGTTTGCGGGGCGACTGGACCGAAATGTCCGACGATGTAGCAAGTATACCCAGTTTATCGCTGAACTAGGGTTTACCTGGACCGTGGTGGCGTCAGACAGCGAGGTCGAAGATCCTGACGTCTTGGTAGAAGAACCAATATCGCCTAGGCGGCTCGCGATTCAGGATGGCACCATAAGCCCGATGCCAGAGCCAGAGGAAGACCCTTTGCACATAGACGACCTACCATTAAGTGGCCTGGGAGATGACGTATTGTCGCTTGGGGACATAAGCATAACTAGCATCAAAGAGATCATCCAGAGGGCTATTGAAGAGGAGATGCGTCCAAGCTTCACCGAAGTACAAGAAGCCAATCAAGAGGGCATACCTGAGATTCTAAGACTGGAAGTCGAAGAAGCCCGAACCAAGGGAAAACGCTTGTGTTTCCGACGTGATGTAGATGGAGTGACTTACCGTGTCCGTATATCCCCCAAAGGCCAGGTAAACATTCGAATACTATCCGGAGAAGGGAGGAGATGTGAGGACCAAAATATTTTGTAAATTTTGCCCACATACATCTGTTAACCCTAACGCATGTATGTAAATAAAATCACATTTAATAAAGTAAATGGGAAAATATATATACATACGTATATGCAAAAGCTTTGCTTTATTCTGTTGTAATTTAGTATTCATTGTGAGAATAGGTAAGGAGAATCGGTGAGTTACATTCACCTCACTATAACAAAGGTAGTTTACATCTACCTCTAGAAATCTCCTCTCATTTCAGGAAGGAAAGGCAAAGGGGAGAGTTTAAAGGAGAAGCGTTTAGCAAGAGAGCCGATAGATCGAGGGGGAAAGCAAATGCAATAAAAGATGACGACAGAGTACGATGCAGCTAGAACACAATACAATACAACAGCGTAGGTGAAGTAAGTGGTGAATGTCGCAAAGCAAGAGAGAAGCAGAGAATACAATACAATAAAAGAGCGCAGCTTGGAGTAAGTGGTGAATGTCGCAAATCGAAGGGGAAAGCAGCAATCTACGATGATGGCCAAGTTAGACAACAAAGTTGCGGCAAGGCTTATGACATTCATTGGTTTACAATCGATGAAGACGGACGTGTTTTAAGACCGGATAACATCCAGTACAGCAAATAATACTTACCATAGGTAGAACAAACGTGGGTATTTTGCTTTAAGGTTGACATTTGGGATTGATAGGATTACATCCTACGACATTAAGTATTGGTTAACATCCAACTTATCAGGACGTAGGCCAGGGATTGGTAGGATTACATCCTACGACATTAAGTATTGGATTACATCCAACTAATCGGGACGTAGGCCAGGGATTGATAGGATTACATCCTACGACATTAGGTATTGGATTACATCCAACTAAACAGGACGGAGGACACTAGGCAGTAGTTCCAGGATTACATCCGGAACTAGTATAAGTTGGACTACACCCCACAGAGACCGTGACGAAGAGGTTGCACCCCAGAGCCCACCGGCGAACCCTGAGGTACCGTACCACTACCAGAAGGAGGAAATAACATCATACAATTAAAAAGTGTTATTGTTACAATAAAAATTATAAGTGAAAAAAATATAAATATACAGTGGAACAAAAGTCGTGGAGTTTCATTTACGAAAGGACCTGGTTAGACTGAGTGATACCCAAGCGTAACCAAAGGTTCATTACAACGTTATAACTACAAATAGAACATATTTTTTATATCTTTTGAAATTTCCGCAGTGGCAACAAAACTGTGAGCAATCATCTGCACATCTAATCAGAATTGACTTTATTTCATTTCTGGATTCGCTAGAAAATGACATCTTCACCAATGGTTCTCCTTTTAAGATATTAATAATATATAATATGACAAAAATGCCACACCTGACAGCATCTTTCTGCTTTTCTCTTTCGAAAATTATAATAAAATTTCAATCTTCAATTAACAATTAACAAATTTATCATAATTATTTTTTCAGTATGATCATAAAGTGAATCAATGAAAAAGAATTCTTGAGTTTTAGGCTTTAAAATGCAAAGATTATAATGAGCGTTACTTAAAATTGGAATAAAAAGAAAACCCGTCTGGAATGAAAGCAATTTGGCAACTTCATCAAAGTTAATTTCATTTATTTGGCATGTCAAGCTTAAAACGTTTTTTAAACCCAACTCTTTAATAAATCTTAGTTTTGCACAATCAACAACAAAGTTTGTCAACTGACACCCCAACTTTAAGGAATTCCAGTCTTCGGTATCTAGGAAATTGTAAAAACCGATTTCACACTGTTTAAGTGTCGGGTGAATAAAACTAAATAAATCATTATATCTAAAAAGAAAGCATTAGGTCTTTTCGTTTCTTGTACTGTTTACTAAAGAGCTTGTTTCACAGTAAGTGTGTTCCTGACTTATTCGCAATTTGTTTTCAAAATCATTAGGTTTAACTCTAATGATATCCTGAACATCTTCTAATTGCTGACAATTTTTTTTTTGCTTTTTTGAATTGGATTTATTGCTTTTTGTCTAGTTTCATCTTTTTTACCCAATGTTTCTTCGGGAACAATTTTTGTTTCTTCAGAAAACTCGTGCTCTATATATTCTGCTACTTCTAGATGTAATAAATCGACCGATTTAGAATCTTTGGGTTCATGGGGTGTTGAACATTTTGCTATTGTATATTTTTCTGCTATTTTAGCTTCTTCATCTTTTTCGATTTCTTCATCATTGACATAATCAATATCTATTTTACCAAATATATTATAACGATACCTGAGATCTTTCAAGGTACTTATGTTACCCTTCTGTCAATTTTGATAAAATCTCCAGGTAGTACAGAAAATTTCTTTAATGAAATATGCTTTTGCAAAAAAAAAAGCTAAACTCCACTGGAGCATTGCTAAGATGATCACCAGAAGGGTCTACTGAAATACCCATTACGTTTATCCACATAGGGAGAAACGGACAATACTTGTTAATGATAAGATTACAAACTTCTTCATTCCTATATAGATTTTTATCACCTTTAATTGATATATTTTTTATATCAGTAACTATTTCATCGAAAATTTAAAAAAATATATTTTTAAATGGACTTTTAGAAGAAAGTTTTTAATTTCTTTATCTTCTGTTATATTGGAACTTTCGCTACTAATATTGCTTGCTTCCAAAAAATTTCCTCGTAGAATGTTGTAGCTTTCTCTATATGTGTAATTCTTCTTTGGATAGAGAAGTACAATAAAAATGTGCTTAAACCATACTTTACATTCATTTAACGTTTTTAAATTGAAAGCTAGTGCCAGAACCTTACTATTTAAATCCTTACTCATAATATGTGAATAATGAGCCTTACACCATTGAATTATGACTTTAGATCTTTTGTTTGAGGTAGAGTTGTTTTAAAACTGCTCCAAATAAATCATAGCTTACGTCAGGGCAAACTCTTTCGAAGAATGGTAATTTAAACTTATTTTCTGAGCAAAAAAGTTTTGGTTTTTCTAAAACTAAACTTATGTCATATAAAGTGTGGCGTGAAAGAATTGCGGTTACGATAGGAATAACCATTTTCAGTTTTTTTGTCCTTATTACAATTTTATAAACAAGTACACGCTTCTGCGCACATTTAATTTGGCGAACACTTTGACCTGACGCACAGTGCTGTGTCCCATAGACAAAAATACAATAAAAAAAGGTTTTATATTGTAGATAAAAATATATAGGTCGACAGATAACAATAATTTTTAAATAAATTTTAAAGAATTTTTTAGATTTAGCTCTTTTTGGTGGCGCTAGGGGGCGCCAAAGTCAAAGAATTTAAGTAAAAATGGCTAAACAAATACCCGAGTCGTACATGCCTCAGGAAAAAAGTTGTAAAATAATAATTTTTTTAAATATGAGATTAAAATTCTTTTTATTTTTGTGATTTCCTTTTTTATAAGTATTTCCTATTGGTTTGAAAAATGCTTATTATTCACTTAAGCTCTAAAAATTTTTTAACCTTGATGGAAAATTAAAAAAAAAGAAAAATATGGTGTATGGGTTTTTTTCTGTTTTCAAAAATCCATACTGTTTTCTAATAACAACAAGAAAAAATTTTTAAAAAATTTAACCACAACTTTAAAAAAAATTTATTTTTAAAAATGGCTATTGTCGAGATTTTTTCTCAAATTTCGACAGTTTTCTAAGGTTTAAAAGAAAAAAACAACTACAAATACTGTAGTATATAAATTCAAATTAATACTGTTTAATAAAAAAAAACAGCAGAAATAGTAAAGTTTTCGTTTGTATGTATTTTACGCTATAAAATGACACTAAAATCCCAAATTACCTTGGTTTTTTATTGTTTTAAAAAAATAATTATAAAAATTTAATTTCTTGGACTAGGGAATTAAAATTTTTTCCTGTAATAGATAACTATATTCGAAACCAACTGTAAGAAAAGTTTTAGTATAATATTTTCCTATACATAGTTTTTTTTGGTTGAAAAAATTTTTATTATTCACTTAAGTTCTAAAAAATTTTTAACTTTGATGGAAAATTACAAAAAAAGAAAAATATGGTCTATGGGTTTTTTTTCTGTTTTCGAAAATCCATACTGTTTTCTTATAAATACAAGAAAAAATTTTTAAAAAAATTAACCACAACTTTAAAAAAAAATTATTTTTAAAAATGGCTATTTTGGTATTTTTTTTCTCAAATTTCGACAGTTTTCTGGAGTTTAAAATAAAAAAACTTACAATATAATAACATATTAAACCAAATTGATACCATTAGAATAGATTAATTAACGAGATAAATTAAAAAGTAAGTATAAAATTGTGTTTTCCTCTTTTGACGCTACAAGATGCCGCTAAATTAACAGATTGACGTTGGTGTTTCATTGTTTACCTCCCACCACTGTTGCTAACTTTTTTCCCAAAAATATAGATAAGTTAGTATAAAAATCGCTAGAAGTTAGCTAAATTTTTAAAGTGTTTAAAATGTGAGCTGTGAATTGCCAAAAAATATGTTTTTTCCAGTTCTGTTGTGACTACTTATAACAAAAACAAGATCAAAATAAGACAACAATTTAATGTATTTCATAAATCTTATTAAACTTTGCATCACAACAAACTAATACAGCAATTAAAAATCGCTAGATTTGACTCCCAACTACAAATATTATTTACCGTTATTTTTTATTTAACATACAGTCAAAGGTGATGCCAAATATTGGATACATTGTTTGTATTTACCTTGCTGCATCAAAAACACTTCGTAAATGGATCTTTATGAAGGCTTCTTTCCGATTTTATTTCCAAACTGACTTTGTGCAAAGTAAAAAGATTTTGAATATTTCCAATGCTTGCAATGTCATCTGAAGCTTTAAGAATTTCATCTTTTCGGTATCGGTAAGAACTTTTTCCGTCTAGAGCTTTTTTTACTATTTTACTGGTTACACCCCTAATTTGAGCAACACGTTTTTCTCCTTTTGCATGAAAAATTTCACCCGACCTGTGCATCAAAACTTTTCCATTTAAACTTATTTTGAATCTTTATTTACAACAATCAGGAAAACTACAACATCCATATAAAAGTAAGCCCGCTGCCAAATTTTTGGTACTATAAAATGAAACTATACAAGCATTGTTTCGTTTCAAATATTCTTGTCGAACGGCATCAAGTACAAATTTATTTTTATTTAATTTTAATTTAAGGTCGTTCTTCGCCCCAAAAACAAGTTTTGGATCAATTTTAAACTCACAATCTAAAACTTTATTTTTAAATTTTCTGGACTGCTTTGTTGCCACTGCTTCTAAACTTTCAACATCTCTGTTAAGTTTTTCTTTTGGGTTAGGAATCTTTCTATATTTTTTATATTTTTCGACCTTTAAACTTCTATCTGAGGTCTCAAATGGACCTAGGGTTATGTTGCTACTACATAAAGCATTTTCTGAACTGTAGTTTAAACTTTCAAGGACAAAACGGGTGTGTTCTTTATCTGGAATTTAAAAAAAGTGTGTTAGAAAACTTATTGCATACGTATGGTCAAAAATAACTAGTTTTTCATATTTGTTATTAGCTTTGGAATTTCAATGTTAAGTTTTTACGTATATTTCCTTGATAAATGTTATAAGGCTTAGAAAGTACGGGCTTAGCAAAATAACCATGAAAAGTTTTTTTTATTTAATTTGTTTTTAAGATTAATTTTAGATAAATTGACATATTATATTGCTTTAATATAACTTACCAAATTTTTTTCAGTGCTCTCATATAAAGAAAGCAAAGAGTGCACTGCGCATATTTCCTCAGCTCTTACTAAAGGTGCCTTCAGACTATAATACTGGGTAAAAACACTTGTCAAAAAACTCAATAAAAATGAGAAAATATAATAGTGTGAAGACATTATGTTATGAAATGTCAAAAAATACCTAAAGAAATTTGACGGTAGTATGGCTCTCTTCATTTTTAGAAATTTTTCTAAACCATTAGATTTTGCATGTATCAGAGTTGCATATTTACAGCAGCCATAAAGAAAATCAGGCATGGAAAGTTTATATAAAGTTTGGTATTGTAAAATAATTTTTAATAATATTTTTATGAAATTTATAGTTATTTATTAGGAAATAAAATATTTTTAATTGAAATTAAATTAAAAAGTTGTAAAAGTAATTTTTTTTCATTAAAAGTGTTGTAAAATTATTACTTTTGATATGTATATTTATATATTTTTTATAATAATAAGAATAGAGTCTTTTAGCAAAATAAACTCACTTTGTATAAAAAAAAACAAATTTTTTTGATTGAATTTATTATATACAAGCGTTTTATTAATTAACCCGCAAGAGCAAATCAAAAAAATTGTTAAAACATTGTTTATTTGTTTTAATCAGTTATAAAGTCTTAACAAATATTAAGCGTGTTCCAAAAGATCTCGATTTTGTTTCGACATATGAGAGTAAAGAAATTACTCTCCAAGCTTACCAAAGTTGCTCAAAATAGCTGGAACGCAAAAAACTTTAATTGAAAATTTTTAAATGCTCACATGCTGCTTAGTTAAAAAGTAAAATTTTATTTAGACGATTACACCCCATAGAATTTTTAAAACATAGCATATACATCATATATAAAATGTATCTAAATGTTCTAAATCGCATTTTATATTAAAGAAATCTACAGATTTTTATAAAAAAATGTACCTACAACAAAGATTTTGTTGAAACCTTTGTATAGAAAAGGAAATTTATCTCAAACGTTCTCTTTGCTGTGGAAAATTTGTTACCTGAAACGCTTTTGGGTAGGTTTGGATTAATTTGTGTGAGTTTGGACTATTTTGTTATGTACCTGAAACACAACTTTAATTAAATTAAAATGCCTTTTTTAAATTTTTAATAAATTCTAACCTTATGGTAATTTTTGATATATGAAAACTATGCGAAAATACTTATGGTAGGTCTATTAACAAAAATGTATGTAATGGCTGACAAATATGGTCTTAGTAAACTTACGATAACTATTATAAATTTTTCCACTAGATTTTATAGCTCGCTTTTAAAAACCAGTAATATTATAAAAATATCACATAAAGACTTAAAGGCATATACACACATATGTACAAATATATATATAAAATAAGTTTTAAAACAGATTTTGTATAAAAGCGACGCTCGAAAACTTTTTTACATCTGAAAATTTATAATTATTACGGGCCTAAGTTTCAACCTCCTTATTTAAAATAAATTATAAAACTGTAAGTACAAATACAAAAAAAAAATATACAAACGAAGAATTTTTGGTTTGCTTCATATCTAATGCATTTTTCTATGTTTATCACCTGAAGAATGTGCAAAAGTTTAAAATATTACTAAAAGTTCCATCCCTGATGAACAGCTGTTTAATGATTTAGCGCCAGCAAAAATTTTTACAAATAGTAAATATTAAAAGTGAAATTAAGAATTTATTGCAGAAATTAGTTAAAAAAACATGTCTGATGAACTAACTGCAAGTCTGAACGTCACTTTTTATTGCCTAACAGTATTTTTTCACCCTTTTGTTAAATTCAAATTAAAAAATACTTGCTTTTAAAGTTAAAGTTTTTTTTTAAACTCAAAAACAGATATTTAAGTACTACACAGATTTTAATTTTATTTCAAATGTGATAGTGTAAAGACAAAATGTAATGCGCATTATTTCTTATTTGATTTTTTGACAGTCAAACGAAAAATCATTTTATTTAGCTTTCTCAAAATCCAATGAAAATCTAAACACTTGTAGAACAGTGTGAAGGTAGCTTAAATAAGTAGCTTCAATCGGATCTTCGGCTACAGTTTTTTTTGCACAGTTGCGCATTTTCATTTGTTTAAGGTTTTCAAGAACTTCTATGGCACAATTCTCGGCATTATCAAATTTCGAAAAACTCTCAAAATTATTTTCCTCTTTGCTTAATAAACTTTTTATTTCTGAAAACTACAAAACTTTGTTTTAAAACCTAATTAAAATTATAGTTTCATAAGTGTTATTTTTCTCTTCACTTTTCATGTTGCTTAGGTTTGCATTTAACTTATTTGAATATATTTTCCAAATTCTCTTAATCTAAAACCATTTATAAAAATAAATTATTTACATTACAATAAAAGTGAATCTGTTAATTTTAACTCACAGTAGCATTTATCAATTTTCTATTCTTTGGTAAGTTAATTCCTTAGGAAATAAAACAACTTATGTTTTGTTCGAGTACTTGACTACGACTAAATTCAATTTCTTTATTTCCACGTTAATAAAGACAATAGCAACAGACAATTATGCTTACTAAGGTAAATTCATAAGAACAGGTAAATAATTTTATTTAAATATTACAATTGTGAAACTGCAGACATATCGTCAGCAGTTTTATTATTAAATAGAAATGAAATATAAACCAAGCAAAAATTAATTCTTAATGGGAACATATGCCACATGAAAATGAAAGGTAAGTAAAATTAATTAACCCAATAAAGAACGAACGGGTTAGTTCGTTAACTCTTCCCCTCTTAAATTCCAACGTCCTCGTTGGATGGGTAATTATCAATGCTAGCAATAGCTTCAGGAGATTTTTCATCATTTAGTTTTACTGGAACTTCATATGTTTTTCTATTTTTTACCAATTTCCTCAATAATAATAGTAACAATACTACGCCAAAGACACTGGGAGTTAAGATGCTTGTTGTGAGTGTGGTTTTTATAATTTTTTACCAGTTGTTGAATCTACGCAGCATTATTTATATGGAGATCTTTTAACATTTCCAATGATAGCATCTCTTCGTACTTATCTATGGAATTTGTGGTTTTCAATATAGCCGGTAATGGCTGCAACATAGCTATTTCGTTGTTATAATAAGTTCGGTTTACTATGTGAACCGTGGCATTGTGATATTTAATAAGATAAGTTCCATTTAACCAGAGATTTTTTCTGTCAATTTCTATAGGACCGTCATAGCCGTTCAGCATTATAAGGCCAGGTGAAAGCTCAGTGATTGTAGCTATGTGTTGATCATTTGAGGTTGGACATATTGAGGGTATACCGGATAATAGATTTGGTAGACATTTGGATGAAGTGACATTTACCAGATTTTCATTTTCGCAAACGCTAATATCAAAAATCACTTTGCATGGTTTTTTAATTTCGATTATAGAATTTTTACAAATTATAAAATTTTCATTATTCAATTTAATTGTTATTCTGCTTTGTTTTACGGGTTTTATAAATAATTTTCTACAAGTTTCCTTTTCTGTTCTAGGAAGATTTACGACATAAATTAGCGTCGTTTGATTCATACTAATTTTTATTTCTCCGAATTCTAAAGCTTCGATCAGATTTGAATAAGGGAAATTTTGATCTTCGAAAAGCTTCTTAGTTACGTTTAACTCGTAACCAGAAAATATAAAAGAATTTATTATCCCTGATTTTGCCCATTGAATTGAATAATTAATATTAGTCAATTCCTCTTTCATTATCTTCAGTTTTCTTTCGACATTTTTAATGATCTCTACCTTCAGTGCGTCGCTAGTCCCTATATTATTCAGTACAGTGTTAGTTATCTCAGTTATCTCATTGACCCTCAGTTCCAAAGCTCTATTCATGACGATTTGCTTATGATCATTCTCGAGCAAACCGTTTACCCTGTCCGTAATCATTTGAAAATCTTCATGATCGGGTGTTCCCGTAATCCATTTCCAGGCCGTCCCTAGAATCTCAATCGATCTAGTTTTCCGTAAAGGACCTAGCTCTCTGAGCATTTTATATAGGGTATCTATTTCGTTAACAAGGAACTGGTAGTTATTGTCCTTTCTGGTTATGTCTTGTATTATAGTCTCGTATATCTGATCCAATAAGGACTCGTACTGTTTCAAGTCTATGATATGGATCAATTTGAAATTTCCCGTCTTGAGTTTTGCCGTACCAGTCTCTATTGTAACAATTTGTGAATTCGTATAGTCAAGTATTTGTGTCTCCGTTTTTGTGAAAGCAAGTAATGTCCTGAAATGAAATCATCATTTTTTTATTAGATTTTTGTGGACTATTTTCTTAGAAACGGTCAAAACTGTCTGTCCTTTGTCCTCCTGTACTATTTCCCTTTTGTATCGTGGTGTTAATTTGTTCCCTAACCGTTTGTTTCCCTTAACAAAAATTTCGTCACCTTCTTTGTAAGTTTTTCCGTCATGTCTATTCCTGTTGTGGAATTCTAAGTCTCTTTCCTGTTTTTTCGTTAGCTTTCGTATTGTCTGTTTTCGTTCCTGTTCAGTTCCAATGATTCTCCCAAAAAAGACTTCAATAGGTTTTCTATTGGTTGTAGAATGGATTGAGTGATTATACCTGTTCAAAGAACTATCTAATAGATCTTCGAAGGAGTTATGCAATTTTTCCGCATTAATGCACCTTAAAATTTCAGTCAGGGTTGAATGAAATCTTTCAACCTGACCATTTACGGTACTCGAGTACGGAGGTGTCGTATAGACATTAATTCCCATTTGATCCTTTAACATGAATAAAATAGAAGATGAGTTTAAAGATTTCTCATTATCAATTACTATGTTTTCGGGAATCCCGAAAGAAGTAAGTAATTCCCGTAATGGAGTCTTAATATCCTCGGCTGATCTAGAGTTTACAATTCTCACTTGAGCGTATTTAGAGAATTTGTCTACAGCGGTCAGTATTATTCTATTATCCGTGTGATAGATATCTACGTGAACAAATTGTCCTGGGTACTGTGGAATGGGAGTATTTTTCAGAATTATCCTGTTCGGATGGCGCTCATATTTATTCTCGATGCATATTCGACATTGCCTGACGATTTTTACTATCTTTGCCTGCATCTGGGGAAAATAGCACTTTTGCAATAATTGGATCTTATTCTCCCTGGCATTTCTATGAGCTATTTTATGCTCATTAATGATCTCAGTATCCTGATCCGTGCTGGATGTCAGATCCCTTACAATTGTCCTGGTGTATCTTGTCCTATATTGAATGAAATTTGAAGGATAGATTTCTTGAATCTTTCCTAAAATCTTGTCCTCGGTTTTAATCCCATTCATCACCGTTGGACTTAAATATTTTTCCAGTATCTCGGTTAATTTGCCAAAATCAAAATCATTTCCCACTATCGTGTGCCTATTATACCCCGGAAATATGGTTTCACATTTATATGAAGGCGTTTCACCAGTTGAAATTATTAACTGATTTTTGAAAACGTTAATTGGAGCATCCGTGAACGGAATGAGGTTTTGAGGTGAAGTTTTGGCACTATGTTGAGTAGCCGTTATTGAGTTTAACTCAGAAGTTTGTGGTGGTCTTGACAATGCATCCGCTACCACATTTGTGCTACCCGGTTTGTATCTTAATTCATAGTTATACTCCTCTAAGATGGCCTTCCATCTTTTGAGTTTACTATTGGTATTCCTACTACTTAACGCGTATGTTAATGGTTGGTGATCAGTGAAAATTTTCACCGATGCGTGACCATATAGATAGCTCCTTAGAGCCTTAAGGGCCCATACAACCGCGAGCATTTCCCTCTCGTTTGTAGCATAGTGTTCCTCGGTCTTATTCAATGTTCTTGATATGAACATAATTGGCCGGCCCTCCTGTTCCAATACCGCACCCAATGCATAATTCGATGCATCAGTAGTCAATTGGAACTCTTTTTCCATATCTGGAAATGCTAAAATGACATCGCCTGATGAAAGTGAATTCTTTATCTTTTCAAATGCCTCTAAAGCATTTTTGTCCAATGTTATACGAATTTTCGATGATATCTTCTTGGACATACGTCCCTCTTCCCCTCTTAAAAGGATCGTAAGGGGTTTTGCTATTTTAGCATAATCCTTTATGAAACGTCTATAAAATCCCGACATTCCTAGAAACGATCTAAGCTCTTTTATCGTAGTTGGAGGTTTCAGATTCCTAATCGCCTCAACTTTATTTGGATTTGCCCTTATGCCCTCAGTAGAAATAATGAATTCCAAATATTCTACCTCTTTTCTCAAAAATTCACATTTGTCCAGTTGGACTTTCATATTAGCATTCTGCAAGGTATTAAAAATAATTTCAATGTTTTCAAGATGAGAATTTTCATCACGACCGAAAATTATGATATCATCTATGGTAGACGTAGCAAATTTTCTCTATGTGTTCCCTAAGGATATCATCCAATGCTCGTTGGAATATGGCGGGAGCATTTTTCAGTCCAAATGGTAATCTCGTGAATTCATATTTCCCATTATTAACTGAAAATGCCGTTTTCTCAATGTCTCTGTCTCTTAAAGGGATTTGGTGAAATCCACTTTTCAAATCTAATAAGTAGATAGGAACTCCCGTTTCTAGTCCAACTTGACTGCGCAGTCGCTACGCAGTCGGTATTCCTGCACGTGCATGCTATAAATCATGGGTAATAAAACTGTCAAAAAACCCATTAAATTAATTGAAGCGTGACGATAATTTTAATTGCTTTTACAGTACAGTGCAATAAAAAAGTATGTAAACAAAAATAATTACATTCAATCATACGTGGCTTCTTTGTTTAATTTCCTATTAGGTAATCTATTTTACCAAATGTGTTTTTGAAATATGATGCTACAGATTAATGTTTAAAGATTTAATGAAGGAGGGAGGCAAACTAGAGTGAGCGCAGTCGATATTTATGCAGCTAACAACCATAAAAAAAAACCCATTAAATGAATTGAAGTGTGAAAATAATTTAATTGCTTTTTAAGTGCAGTGTAGTAAAAGTATGTAATAAAAAATAGCTAGATTCAATATGCAGCTGTGTAAACAAACAAGTACAGTTGCTTCAGGAAAGATTAGTTGTATGTATATTACAAAGGGGAGATAGCAGATCAGACAGCGTTTGCTGAGAAAAATATTTATTTCACAACGATTTAGTTGTGAGTTTCTTGATAAAAAGGGTTCAATGAACTATGGTTTGTAATTTTAAGTGTAGTTAATAAAAAGAAAAATTCTATTGTTTAGTTAGGCGGTGCTTAGCATGTGTATATTTATGGAGTAATTGAAAATCTATGGTAGTTTATGATTTTATAATGTGTGTGTGTGTGTGTGTGTGTGAAGATTATTTTTTGGGGTATGCTGTATGACTTCATTAATTTTAGATTTTATGGCTGGTGATATTTGTTTATAGTAGATGTTTAAATTTTTAAAGATAAAGAAAAGCAAGTGTGGAAACGAACAAGTGCGGTTTTAGGGTGGATGTATGTATATATGTATATATTTATATATGTATATATATATATATATATATGTATATATATGAAATTTATAATATAGGTCATGATGTTTGTTTATAGTAAATGCTTATACATATGTGTGTAAATAAAGGAAAATATAATTATTTTGAATGCGTAAAGTAGGATTAAGCACGTGTCAAGTATGCTGTTAAGCGTAGTTTTGCAGTTAACAAGTATTGTATACAACCAATAAATTTATAAATAGCTATTAGTGACAGAGAAAGGGAGAGCAATGCGAACGTTTACAAACATCTGGTGGTTAGCGATCTTTTACTATATTTAATAAAAGTATGCTGTTGTAGAGGGTTTCATAAATAAAATGTGTTATTGAAGAGATGTTCATGTATACAAGTGTTTCGATCTGCAAATGCAATGTAAATTCTTCAATTAGAGAGGTAAAGATTAGATTAGAAGTTAGAGTATGCTACAGGCTTTTACTTATTTAAAAACTATATGAGCGGTGGAAGTTATTTAAATTTTATATAGATATGTATGTATTTTATGCTTTTGTGAGAATTAATATTAGTTTTAGCTAAGGAAATCATAAGATGAATTTTTATAAATTGGAATAAAATATATAAATGAAAATAGTATGTATATATGTAACAAAAGTTTCAAAGCATGTTGTAGCACATGTTAAGTATGTTGTTGTAGAGGGTTTTATGAATATAAGAATGTTTTAGATTTAAGGAACTGCGTTTTAAAAAGAAGAAAGAAATTTTTTTTCTATGGTGTAAGAATTGATAGTTATTTATTTTGATAAAATTATTTATTAGTTTTTCTTCTTTGAAGAAGAAGTGTAAGAAGTAACAATTGCAAGTTATTAGAGTTGCCAACTTTAAACATAGTATATTTAATATATTTAATTCAAGTTATATTGTTTTGACTGTTAATTTCCCTGTTTAAGAAGATGGCAGAAAGAATATTTTTAGGAGCACACATATAAACTAATTGAAATACATGGAACATATTTTTATGAATTCTTTACGTTGTTATTGCTTTATTATATTGGTGTTGTTGTTGTTCTTGTCCATTAGAGTGCATGTATATGCTTATATGCATCTGTGTTGAAGAAAGGTACACAAATACCTTGAAGGTAGTCAGACTGAGTATAAGATATATATATTTTTTTTTTTATTTCTTTTTTCTTGTTTAATGGGCTTATATTTTTTTTCTTTCCTTTAAATTTTCTTCCTAGTAAGAGTTTATTTGAGTCTTAATTGTTTAAAATGAGTAATTTTTATTACCTTATTAATCTTAAAACAAATTGATTTAGAAAATTATCTATAAATTGATAATTTTATAACCTTTTTAAACATTAAATAAAAAAGATTTCAACGATGAACAACAATACGGACTTGGTATCAACCTTTAACCGATTAAATTTAAAACAAATCCTAAGTCTTAAGGATATGAAAGATGGACAGGACTATTTCATTATTCAAGCAAAACGTGTAAATACTAAATATGGAGATGTAATTGTTTTGGAATTAGACTCAAAAATGTTATATCTTCCTAAGAGATTTAACTCTCTCACTGATAAGGATATAGAAAACCTATCAACTGGTATTTATTCAATCTCCAAAATTGCTTCAAATGATGAAAAAGGAAATGATTCTATAAGAGATTACTATAATGTAAACGAATTTCAAACATTTAAATAAAACTTAAAGATTTATTAAAAATTATTTTCTGTGTTGTTGTTTTTTTCTTTATTATTTTAAGATAATTAATTATAATATTATATAAAAGGTTGAAAACTTATGATATATACAGTCTCAACCATAACATTCACCAAGAAAGATGGATGATATCAATGATTTTCTACAAAAATTTGAAAACTTAATTTTCGAAGAAGATTTAGAATTTATTAATGCATTCAAAAAGCAGTATTCCTTGCCCCCACAAAAATTCCGATGGGGATGTAGTTGGACTCTGTGGATGTTACTTTTTCCATATGAGAAAGGAGAGAGTTTTCAAAATAATTGAAAAAAATCAACAATTAATTCAGAGACTAAAAAATTATCATAAACTTGAGTAAAATTTATCAGAAAAATTTAAATGTTGGAGAATAAAAAAATAAAATAAAAAAATTATTATTTGCTATATAAAGTGTTTTTAAAGAAGCTAGATCATTAGTTTAAATTAAAAATTCATTGAAGATGGAGACCACATCAAAAAGTTGTTTAAATTCACTCAAGGACGAAAGATTCCAGTACATGATGTTGTTTTTGAAATGGAGTACTTCTTGGATCTAAGATTTAAAATTTCATGTGGATTTTCAACAATATTAGGATTTAAACCAATTATTTGGATACACTACAAGGACAAAAATTTTGTGGGATTAGATCGAGAAGAATGGCTACATCTAATGAGCTATAAGGATCATATAAGTAACGTTATAAACCAAGTGGGCTTTATAAATCTCTTTGAGAGGGAAGGTGAAAGGGACACATTCTACAGCTTTCAATTTAAAAAAGGAGTTTGCTATTTTATGATCAAGCAAGGTAAATACGAAATTAAGATTGATCCGGACACTTGGCGATCATTACTTCGGATTGGATCATTTCTCTCATCAATTTTATGTTGGAATAGCATATTAAGAAAACAAATTCTTCATTTCTACTATGAATATTATATACCATCTTGCTCTAAGTTAAATAAAACTGTTACACAAATCTGTGAACTGAATTGTCCATATGACAGAGATATTGAAATTGATTTAACACGACTATGTTATGAATTTTCTAAAAAGATGAATGATAAAATAAAAACTGATGTAAAAGTATATAGACTACTATCAAGAATTGATAATAAATAATAAAAAATTGAAACAAAAATATTTATGTTTTTACTTTTATTTATTGCTTTCTTTATTTCTCATGTTATTTAAAAATTTTAGACATAAATGACCACAGTTAAAGGTATTCATTCTTTGATATCTTTTATTGTTGTACTTAATATTTTTTCCTAAATATCTTAAAACTTCTAAAGGTGGTTGAAGATTGCCAAAGCTATCAAAATATTCAATATATTTGTTATTTTTGTAATAGGCTACCCAATGTGTGCCCTTTCCGCTTTTATTATCCAAGTTTATAATACCGCATTCTTTTTTTCGTGGAGTTTTAGGAAGCATATCTCTCATATAAACTCCTCTAAAACTAGGAATATAATTTTTTCCAAAACTTTATAAATCGACGTCTGTTAGCGGTCTATTAGGTAGCTGATCTATAAGTTTTTTGATGTATTATCATAAAAAATTCCATATCCCTTTTTATGTGGTTTCAGGTATAAACCTCTTCCCATTGCAATTGATTCCAATACTCTATTATGTCGTTTACTTTCTTCAAGTTGCTGTCTTCCATTTCTGGCGGTATTTACAGCTCTAGCAATTGATGATCCCCCAGAAGCTAATGCTCCTAGTGCTCCAAGTGCAGTTAATATAGGAACTAGAGGAAGAAAGCCACCAATTTTGGGAACTTTGATTATTCTTGGAATTTTAATGCTAAATTTTTTACCACGAAAACAATTTTTAATAACTTTTCGTGCACTTTTTATAGCAGTTTCAATAGTTTCAGGTTTTTCCCTTTTTAAGAGAGCTGTTGCCATTTTAATCGCTTTCTTAAAAATGTTTTTCTTATAAACTCTCTTTGTAGATTTACTAGATTTTAAGCCTAAACCAAATTTTATTTTCGACTTCATAGCGTTAGAAACAATAAATGCGTTTAGTTTTTCTCCAAGTGTGCTATCTTTAGCTTTAACTCGTTCCCAAGCCTTTTCTGCTAATTCTTTATCTGCTTGATGTCTTTTATTAATATCAATGTTTTGAGAATAAGCAATATCATGAACTTTACAAGCTGCATCCAAAAGGTTTATCCCCTTATCCCCTCTTACTAATCGCTTTTCAAGTTTTGTCCCAGGTCCACAGTATTGATACCCTGGTAGGTGTAGTTCAATTGATAGTGAATTAATTAATTTATTTATTAGTCCTTTTCCGCGAACGTGTTGTTTTTTACTAAATGTTTTCTTTTTATATACAATCATTTATATAACCTGTTTTATAGTGAGTAAACATTACTTTAAGTATTTCTTTATATACCCACACCATATCAGTTGAAAGCATGCGAATTTTGTATAACGATTTCTTGTGAGTGTTTTTAAAAATCAAATACTTTGCTCAACTGTGGATATTTAACAACTAACTTTATTTTCAATTTCTTTAATTTTTATAAATACAATTAATTGTTAATTCTGCTTAAAATGCATTTTACAATTTTTGTTTACTTATTCCTAAAATTTACTTTATTTTATATTAATAGTAAACGGTTGCAATTCCTGGAATTGCGACCGAAAAATAATTTTGTGTTCTTAACCGGAAATGAGTTTGCTGTTACAATTTTAATTTGAATTTATTTTGTGCTAATTATATTTTCAATAAACTTATCAATAGTGCAATTTTTTGTATAAGTGTTAATACTTGAATTTGTATATGTAACTTCTCCCCCCTTTAGATTAGAATTCTCCCGAATTCTTTTGTTCAAATTTATTTTAATGTATTTTAACTTTGTTCTCCAAAATATAATTATTAATATTATTGTAAGTATTAGAAAGAAGTTACATCCGTATATCACTGTATAGTGGATTTTCAAATTAGAAATATTTTTAAAATTTAATTCATTTTTTTCATCTAATTGTTCAAACGTAAGTTTTTCTGTAAAATTTTTTATATCGCTGTATTGCAAACGCATAATATTTCCTTCAATTTTTTCAACTAAATTAGAATAATAGTAATCATTAATTTTTATAGAACAATTGTTAAATTGAATTACATAATTTCCATTTAAAATAGTATTATTTTTATTACATGTAGTATTTACAAACAAATTTATTGCGTTTTTAACCAAGATTGTTTTTTCATCCAGCGCTATAAGTTCTAATGCTCTGTTTGTTATTAGTTTACAGTTTTTAGTTAATATACAATGGTTACTGGGTTTCAATTGTTTGAGATATTTACTTTCTTTAAATTGCATAGTTTTATTTTTATGTGTGAAAACTTCTTCTATTCTAGATTCTATTTCTTTTTGATTTTTATCCGGTAATGGTATAATTTTTCTTATTTTTACTTGTATGAACAATTTTGGTATTCTAAGGCTTAATATTAGATAAGTATTATTACAAGTTGCTGTTCCTAATTGCAAATATTTTAATTTATTAAAGTCAATATTATATTTTTCAATTTCGTGATTTGTCAAAATATTTGGGTGAACTAACCCGTATTTAGCTGAAACTACATTGTCTTGAATTTGTTCAATTTTGCTTTTTATTAATTGGATTTTTGTCATTTGTTGTAAGTACATGTGTTGTTGATATTCTTCATCTACCATTTTATTTATAGTATTAATACCTTTTTCAATTTCCTTTCTATCATCTTTTACAATATTTCCTATTTGATTTATCGCTAAATTAAAGTGATTGTTTATATGTACCTGTTCATCTAGTGTCTTGTCAGTCTGTGATAAATGTTTTTGTATCGTTTGTCACCGTTCTAATTTCGTGTTGAATTTCTATTGTGCTAGTTAACTGATCACCTTCTTTAAAGAATAGTCCTTTAAAATTATTTAAAATTTTTACTATTGCGTCATATTCTTCTTTATTTAAGTGGTTTAATTGTATTCTGTTCCAATCAAAGTTAGCTGCTTCTAATGCACAAACTTTTACGTTTTTATACGGATTCATTATAAAACTAGTTTTTTTTATTATTGAAAGATATTTTACCTTCCACTAAATCCATTATTGTGCTGAAACAATTCATCAGATCAATTCCAATAATGAATTCATATTTTCTTCCTTTTAATTTAGTCATTTTCCATTTTATTTTCGCATTTTTCTCTACATTAAATTCTAAGGGTGCGTCTGTCAATACTTCAAATCTAATTATATCCTTTCCATTTATTGTACTAAATTCTATTGGCTCTCTTAATAGCGTTTTCTCAAATCCTTTTATATCTTCATCAATTAAACTTATATTTGCACCTGTGTCTATTAGTGCATTGTATTTCTTATTTTTAATTGTTATTGTTATGATGGGTAGGTAGTCTGATGTCGTCCTAAAAAAAACTGATCCTGGCTTTGTCGGGATGGAGCTGTGTTACTATGACACAGGTCTGGTTCCGAGTGTCCTGCCAATTGATCATAGTTTATTTCTTCACGATAATGTTCACAAAATCCGTTTCGTTCTTGCCTAGGTTGTGGCAAGCAATATTGGCTGCCTTTTGTTCTAGGGTTTCCTAACTGGGCGGTTTTTTGATTATTATTATGGTTTCCCTGATTATTTGCATTATAATTAACTTCATTTACTTCCCTATTCATTTGAATGTCATCTATTTCCTTACATTCTTCTGTTTTATTATTTGTTAAAATTATTTGAGTTTTATATTTATTCACAATTTCCTCCTTTATGAAAAAATGATCACCTAAATCTTCTTCTACTGAGTGTATTGTTGCCATAGTTATGTCGTCTTCAATATTATTAACTGAAAAAGTATCAGAATCTTTACCTCCCTCCTTTTCTGAAATAGTGTCCTCACTATTTTCTAATCTGCTTAAAAATCAGCTACCTTGTTTTCTTTCCCTTTTAGATATTCAATATCGAACTGGTATTCCCTATTTTCAATATTTAATTTTATCTTTGGCAGGCATTCTGTGGCTGCCTCGTAAAAAAAAACTGTATTATTAATTTCAGGTCCCTCTGGGCTTTGCCTATCCAGGTTTAAGCGATTTTGGCCAAACCTGTGATAAGGGTGTCCTGCCCCCTGAGGATTCTCGTAATTTTCTTCTACATTGTCAATTTCCATGGGTTCTGGTTGATTATTTCCATAACGATTCCAACGAACCTGATTGGAATTTGGTCTTGAGTTCCCTAGTTGTCTAAATTGTCCTGAAAATTTGTCATCTCTTACATTATTTTGAAATCTGTATCTTCCAGAATTATTATTATTACCATTATTATTATTATTATTATTATTATTATTTTTATTAAAGCCGTTCTGTTCTTCGTGTCTATAAAAATTTGGGTTCCATTTATTTCTATCCTGATACTGTCGCTTATTAATTTCTTCCCTACCATGATATGCCCTGTCAACATTTTGCCTATTTTGGTACTGATTCCTATTATAGTTTGAGTTATTATGTTTATCTGCTGGTTTAAAGGTACCAGAATAATTTCCGCGAAATTTTCTAAATTCCTGCCTAATACATTCATCTTCATATCTACGTTTCATCATTATCTCTATTATTGTACCTAGATCTCTTTCTGGGTATATCTTATCTAATAGTATTCCTTGTGTAATTTCTTTGGCTATATTAACCAATAGGCTATCTACGTTAGACAAATCTATACAATGATCATCTTGATAATAGATACTTAGTTCATCATTTTTATATTTAAGATTTTGTAACTCTATAGCTAATTCACTTACGGTGTTAACTCGAAGTTCATTAATTTTCCTGTAGATTTGGTGAGGTTCCAGGTTCGGGCGGTATCTCAGCTTCAAAGTCCTTTTGATTATCTGCCAGTTGTCCGGTTGTTGTACATTGATGACCACGTTTTTTGCTTCTCCTTGTATGTTACGGTAGAAAATGGCCTTTGTAGCTTCCTTCTTTAGTTCCTCGTCTTCTATGTTGGATAGCAGATACTCCACGCTGCTAAGGAATGAGTTTATGGTTATGTCTCCAATACCAGTAAATATTGGCAGGTATGCCACATTTTTATAAATTCTCTCGAGCTGATTAGG